>CM029596.1:68450044-69136032 GCA_017311375.1 Mytilus coruscus
GTGTTTGTTTTTCTACAATATTTTAAATGAAATGCATTAAATTCTTGGTTTGTTCTAATTTTATGGAATGTTTTTATCTTGATAGCTACATATACATTTATTACTATTATAATATAATAGATGTTTTACTTCTTTTTAGAAATGAAAATATACAATTGTGTTTCTTTCAACAAAAATAAAAAGAATAGTTAGAATATCTACTCATCACTCTAGTAAGTGTCATCTTTTATTAAAAGTACACTTCTCACTGGTCTGTACAATACAGTCTTTCGGTTACATTCAGTGATCTGGAAAGATTTTTTCTCTATGGGCCCAGGGCCCCCCAAAAATAAAATCAATGGGCCATTTTTAGAATTAATGGGCCATGTTGTCAAATGAGTGGGCCATTAGTTTATAACAAAAAAATAAAAAAAGTGTATGTTTCAGCAAAGAGGTACTAACCTGTATGAATTTAATTGACATCATGTATATTGTTCCTGTGCTTTTGTAGTTTCAGTGAATAAAAGTTAATTCAGTTCTGGCATGGTGATTTATGTTATCAAAGACATACAAAAGAATATATGTCTCTGATGTGACTAAGAATGACATCGTATGAGTTCATGAAATGTAACATCAATCAGAAATTAAACTTTTTATGACTTAATTATAATAAAAAAACTATAAAACTGAGCAACATATGACTAGACAAACACCATTCAATGAACAGAATCATTAATAAGGAAATGCTGAGATCAAGAATATACATCTGATCTGGACTGATTTTTAAAATCTGTACTAGTATTAATTATTGAAAAATCTATGATATTTGATTAAATTTCATTCTTTGAAAAAACATGAAACTTGAACATACATGTATATTAATAATTATCAAACCATACAGCACAATCATAGAAGTGGCATAATAAAAGATAAAATAATAACTGTAACTCTGTATTTATATTGAGCAATAACAATAAACTGAGTTACTAGAACTATGACAATGGCAGACTAAAAGTAGTTGATCTATATTTTGTTGCACAAAATTGCAGAAACGGAAGAAATGAATCTAAATAAGAAAGCTAGAACAATTAAATTCCAAGATAGTTGAAATGAGTTTTGGCAAGATTTGTAGTAAATTTTGCTGCCATCATACAGAAACAAGGGCCATAACTTCTCCCAAACCGGGCTATATTTAAGAGAACCTTTATTTACAATGTTAATACTGGTACCGTCGCCTTGATCATGTTCATGTTCCTTTGACATTAAATTTTGGTCTTCGTCGATTGCCATACTTTATTCCCAACGTTCCGTATTAGAGGACGTTACACATTTCCTTTGCATTTCTTGTATCATTATTATTTTATCAAGACTAACAAAAGAGAGTAACGTTTTTTGATAAGACACAACAACAATTTCCTGAAGGCATGTTTACAAAATTTACAAACGAGCCAAAGACCAAAAAATTGACAAGGACAGTTAAGCGCCTTTTATGGCCTTTTATATTAAAAAAAAGGCCTTTGGGTTTTTCAATCGAAATTATAGCAAGTTTACTCTAAAGATTATAATTTAAAAAAAATTCTTGCCTGTACTAGCCAACTTTCACACAATTTAAGTTGTTTACTTTGAAAATTTAGATCATGGATGATGGTTAATCATCTTTTTGCGGTTATCAGATATACCGCACGTTACTATCCTAAACACGAAAGAAAACGCCCGAGACGGCCCAAAAATATATAGGTGGTGCTCCTGTCATTGGAGAGAACACAACATAGTTTTGTACACAAATATGGCGACACGAAACACGATCGGAAATTCATTTTACTATATATCTAAACGTTTAGATACGAACCGAAAAATATCGTGCGCCACACTGTCGCTGACATTTGCCACTCTATGCGCCATTTCTGGTCAATATGCGCAATTGGCGCATGGCGCACGACCTTCCCGATCACTGACATTAGAGACTATATATGGTATATCGTGAGTTCAATTAGCCTACTGAGAAATAAGTTCATTTCCTCGCTTCTGTTGAATCTCCCACTGTACGTGTTGTCAGATTGCTGACTGTAGTACGGACTTTGTCTTTCCCTGTAGTTTGTCCGTATATAAAAATAAGAAGATGTTGAATGATTCCCAATGATACAACTCTTCACAAGAGACGAAATACACAGAAATTAACAACTATAGGTCACTGTACGGCCTTCAACAATGAGCAAAGCCCATACCGCATAGTCAGCTATAAATGGCCCCGAAATGAGAAATGTAAAACAATTCAAACGAGAAAACTAACGGCCTAATTTATGTACAAAATAATAAACGAAAAACAGATATTTTACACAGCAACAAACGACAGCCACTGAATTACAGGCTCCTGACTTGGGACAGGCAAATACAGAATGTGACGTTATTGAGCTGGCGCCAAACCCTCCCCCTAACGACTGGTTTAATGTATCCTTGTTTTGTCGAACATATGAGTGATTTGGTCCTTTGCATCTGTTCTTATATGTCACGGTTTACTTGAAATGTCTATGCATTATAAGGTTAAAGTCCAAATACTTGGTTTTAATGTGTTTCAAAACCTTGACAAGGCATTTTTTTTAATACTTTTAAAGTCATTGCTTCAAACACCTTAAACAATATGCCTTGTATCTTTACTAGTTGTTTCAAAAATAGTGTCAACTTCTCCTTTAATATTTTTCTTTCCTGGTCCAAAAACCATGATTTTTGGATTTGATGTTTCGGTAAAGTCTTGAGACCAAAATACCATTCCCATGAGAATCGATGATTATTTCAAGATTTTGAATGTATGGTTTCTCTTTAGGAATACAAGTACATCGGTTGTTGTTGTTTCCACTTCTTTGTTTCTCTGTTTGTTCGTCTCCGATTGTTTCTCTATATTTTGGCATGTCTTCATTTTGTGTGGTTAGTGTTGTGAATCGGTTGTGTGTGCTTATTCTTGCTTCACATTCTATTTCAGGTTTCTTTTCAAGAACTAAGATTTTCTTGCCTAAAAATGTTTTTTTTGTCTGATGGGTGTCGTTACGTGTCCTTAATTTTGAGTAAAATGACTCCGTATTTTCCAAGACTTTCTTTAAGTCAAAGTTTCAAAGTTTCCCCTGCGTGTGTTAATGAGAGTACTAATATTGTCATCAGATATTTTTTGTTTAAAATTAATTTTAGTTATTGATAAAGAGACTGTTCAAAGTTGGTTTCTAATTTTGTTTGACTCTCTTTAAGTTTTTTGTTAAGTTCTGAGATTTTGTTTTCGTAGTCACTGTTCAAGTTATTATCATCTTTAAACGTTGCACAAGTGTTTGATACTTCACAATCTTACTCTCCAATAATTGTAGTGATGCAAGAATTTTTCACTAGAATGTTGTTTTTTTTTTCATTGTATCATTTGTTCCTGGTCATGTTTTAAATGTCCGGCACTAGCTATAGTATGTGTGGATCAAATTACTACAAACTCAACAAATTTGTTGGAATTGGTGAATGTAAACACGTCTGATTATGACGATTATCTGGTTTCATTTCAGAGTAATGGGAATTTTAACAGTCATATTTGACACAATACTTTAAGTTACATTGTACATGTCAAATATTGTTCCCAGAACCCCTGAATATCTTCCTCTTTATACTTGATACCTAAACTTCAGAACAATTTTTATAACCAACGATAGATAGCCGGTACGGGGCGCCAATTGGGACTTGAACTTTTTGTAATTAAAATCATTTTTGTCTTACAAAACTATGTGATACATACTTGTTTTATGAGAACTTCAATTTTATAATCATGACAAAATTCATTTTTGTCATGACAAAATTCAATTTTGTCAAATAGGTATGCAAATATAAACTTATTTGCATACTAAATTGACTTTTGTGACAAAAATGACTTTTGTGACACAAAATTGACTTTTGTGGCACAAAATTGACTTTTGTGATAACAAAACTCAATTTTGTCCACACAAAAATAAACACAACTTGAATTTTGTGACACAAAATAGACTTTTGTGTAAACAAAACTCAATTTTGTCTACACAAAAATAAGCACAAAATTGACTTTTGTGAAACAAAATTGTCTTTTGTGACAAAAATGACTTTTGTGGCACAAAATTGTGTTAACAAAACTCATGCAATTTTGTCTACACAAAAATAAACACAAAATTGAATTTTGTGACAAAATCTCAGTTTTGTATGCAAATTAGTTTACAGAATCCAAACTAAACTAATTTGCATACAAAATTGACTTTTGTCGCCCAATTTTCAAATTAGGTAACAAAAGTAAAGTCTGTGATACAAAAATGAATTTTGTCATGGCAAAAGTAACTTTTGTCCACTGAAAGATAATTTTGTATGACAAAATTTTAATTTGTAGCATGCTACAAATTTTGGTAAACTGAACTCATTTTTGTTGAACAAAACTCACTTTTGTCCGTACAAAAATTTTAAATTGAATTTCGAGTACAAAACCACAAGAGTCCCGTTCGGCGCCCCGTAGCCGGATCGTTAACATTTTCGGTGTAACATTATTTTAAATTCTAATTATCACCATGCGTTCTACAGTAAAAGATGGTCATCAATAGTGTAAAAAGGTGTATTCAACCAGCGGTGTCAATCTTATGTGGATTTTAAAAATTCTAAAGATATACTGCAAAATCTTCAGCCAATTCTTTACAATTTTGCAGTTATATATTAGAACTTTTGATTTATCAACGCTTTACACTACTACTTCCAAATTGAACGATCGAATACATCATTTTATTAAAAAGAGTTTTTTTTCACAAAAGGGGGAATCTTAAATACGCATTTCTTGCTTTAGGTGATGAAAAATCTTACTTTGTGAAGAATCACGCTGATTCCAAAAACAATTCTACCAACGATACATGTAATATCAACAAAATAATTGATTACAGATGGTCCGAGGACACAGTTATCGTCCATTGATTTTTGTATTTTACACAAGCATGACATCTGATGATCTTCTCCTTTTTTGGGGGGAGAGGGGAGGGCTTTGTAGGCTAAACTATGTAAGGAGTCTCCACGGCGCTGATCCAGCTATTTTGAAAAGGGGGGTTCCAACCCCTGGAACACAATGAAACGTTCACATAATAAAAAAAAATAATAAACTGCTTCGCTGAGCGCAGCTAGAATCGACCGCAGAGGTCCAACCCTGAACAGTAAGGGCAAAAATGGACACAATATTCAAGCTTGATACAGATCTGATACAGGTCTGAATTTGGATTGTAATTAAATATTTGACACATAATGGGTCCCAATATTTCTTTGGAAAATTGATAATTTCTTAAATCTTGAAGAAAGGAAATATTTGAAGAAATTTTCTTTTTATTTTCTTGTCTTGAGGATAAAAAATTGTCCCCCTCCAAATTTTTTTTGTTTACCCCCAAATTTTTTTTAACCTCCCCCCCTAGAGACATCAATACACTTAAACACGAGTTATTGTCTGAAAACTAGAAAAATGATTGTTTTAGAACCTTTTTGGCCCCTAATTCCTGAACGGTTTGGGCAATTACCCCAAAAATGAATCCCAACCTTCGATTTGTGATATTGGACCTTATAGTACAATTTCAGTGCAATCAAAATACTTATACACAAGTTATTGTCCTAAAACTAGAAAAATGCTTGTTTTGGGCCCCATTTTGGCCCCTCATTCCTAAACGGTTGGGACCATCACCCCCAAAAAATAATCCCAACCTTCCTTTTGTGGTATTGAACCGTTTGGTTAAATTTCAAGGAGATCCATACACTTAAACTTAAGTTATTGTCCGGAAACCAAATGTCTTCGGACGAAGACGACGACGCAGACGACGCCGACGACGGCATGATAGCATTATACGACCCCAAATTTTTATTGCGGTCGTATAAAAAAATGGGGTTCCAATCCCCGGAACTCCCCCCCCCCCTTTTTTTCCCTGATCTACCAATGACCACTGCATTTGGTTGGGTTCGTATTGCTGAAAAAAATTTTCTGTGAAGTGTTTTGTTGAACTCAGCTTCCTCTTTCTTATTTTTTATTGTTCTTCGTCCTATGATTGCGTGGGTTGTACTAATAATTTAACCTAAATAACAGTTTATTGCACAAATATTGGTGAATGTTATCTCTCTGAGGATATTTGCCTAGTATATATATTAGGGCGACTGTCCTATAATATTACAATTGTTTGTCCTGGTCCCAGACAAAAATTCATTGAACACATGAATTTATTTATTGTTGGTTATGCTTTAATTAGCAAGTAAAAGCATTTGGAATAAACCTAGCTTGCTGGAAGATGTTATATTTAATTTTGATATAGAGAAGTTTTCTTAAATAGCTCAAACTGGATTTTGTATCACACAATACCGATTGGTGCAAAGTATATTTCTTATCAGAATACTTCGCGTCTTATTTGATGTCAGTTGGTTTTGAAGAAGAACAATTTGTTTTTCTAAATATAATTCAAATGATGGTGGATAACTGTTTTTTTTTTGTTGGAGGCCATATTGTTAGAGCAAACAAATAAAAAAAAAACACTTGATAATCTAAGAAGCTTTAAAAAACAAATGTAATATTTTACAGAAGATTTTGATTCATACCTGTCGATTTCATTAAATGGCCATTCATGCAAAACAAAAATAGCACTAAAGTCAAAACTCTTTCAAGGCTGAGAGTCCTGAATTACCTAATTCCAAAAGAATCATTTGTTTCAGCAAGGTTGTCCATTTCCATTACATACTTCTAGAGGTCGTAGATATAATTCTAAAAGAGTGTAGCATTTCTTAGAATATAGCAAAGTACTCTCGACCAATGAAATTGTAGGATTTGGTGTTTCTTAATTGTGAAGAATGAATGTAAATCATGTTCTTAGTAAGGGATTATCCTATTGTTTAGGCCTACTTACAGTTCAAAACAAAGAGTTTCTATGAATGAATTACAACTGCCCCGAAGCACATCTATCAGATTGAAAGGATTTATCAAACAGTGATTGAAACTGACAAAAAGCGGAATTGTGAAACAAATAAAAAAAATTAAAATAAGTGGAAAATTACTTGTGCATTAAAATTGGTACCTTTAATATTATTATGAAAATATAAATCACTTCAAATTACTAAAAAAATTAAACTATATCAAAGCAATGGAAAAAAAAGAAGAAAAAAAAGTTTTAAAATCAAAAATAACCTAAATCTTTAGCTTTCCAAAACTCTGATTACTGGACCATACGTTGGAAAGAATAGTTATTTCCAATATTCCGATAAAATAAAATAAAACAGGAATTTAATTTAAGTTATGAATATATTTAAAACTCTAAAAGTCATTTTATTTGAACATTCCCTGACATAATGAAATAGTATTTGATTTAAAAGCTGGACCAAAATATTGGCTGTGAAATAAAATTAGTTGTAACTCAAATGTATTTATTGATTTAAACTGTAAATAAAAAAAAGGATAATTCCTCACTAAAATATTACATGATTTACATTCATACTCACAATCAGGAAACTACGGAAGCGTATTAGCGCCACACATTTTTTTTTTCTATCTTTGCGTTGTAACGCAAACCTTTTGCGTTATAACGCAAATAACGGAAACCTTTGCGATATAACGCAAACCTTTGAGTTATAACGCAAACCTTTGCGATATGACGCAAACATTTGTTTCATCTTATTTCTTATTTAAGATTCAAAGGAAGCAGCAGTTATTAATGGAGGAGGAGGCTGCATAAAATTTATCTTCTTTGTACTCATTGCAAAGTAAAATGCTTTACTATTTAACTAATAATGAGAAGGATAATAGATATAAGAAGATGTGGTATGAGTGCCGATGAGAAAACTCTCCATCTAAGTCATAATTTGTAAAAGTAAACCATTAAAGTTCAAAGTACGGTCTTCAACACGGAGCATTGGCTCACACCGAACATCAAGCTATAAAGTGCCCCCAAAATGATATACATGATAATACATGTACATATATTACAATGAAAATTGAGTAAATTAAAGTTATACCGAAGAAAAAAAACCAACCCTGCTAATATAGCTATAGCCGAATATAAATATACTTCCAAAGTAAGCTCTCGTATGAGGATTGTGTAAAGTTGGCTAACTACCCTTTTGCAATAAATGAATAAAATGAAGATGTTTTATTAATAAAATTATGTTCTCTCCATTTAAATTGCTACCAAGTTACCACTCTAGATTGAAAATTTCATGACTTTTTATCAAAGAATCTTTATCATATTCTGAGATTTAAAAAAAACGATTTCTTACATCAAAATTTAAAAAAAAAATCTTTCTTAATAGTTCATTTTACAGCAGAAAGATCATTTTGTCTATTTGCCTTGACAGTTTTACAACTGTATGACATTATTTTTGCTCTTATTTACTGAATCAAAATTCTAAAAATCTTGGCCTTTCAAATAAAATATGCCTATGACATATCTATTTTCTTGTTAAATTATATACTTTTCTGATTCCTATGCATATTTATTATAATGACTTTGCCTTGTACATGTATTTATGGTTCTTTTCCTAACTAAATCACAACAGAAATTTAATGACAGACGAACATATATACAAAACTTAATGAATAATTGAAATCAAGATGTTTGCGTTATAACGCAAAGGTTTGCGTTATTTCGCAAATGTTATAACGCAAAGGTTTGCGTTGTAACGCAAAAGGTTTGCGTTATATCGCAAAGGTTTGCGTTATAACGCAAAAGGTTTGCGTTATAACGCAAAGTTAGGGGAATGTGTGGCGCTAATACGCTTCCGTAGGAAGCATATACAATTCCTACCTTTTCTTTGTACAGTTATGTCACCTAATGTCTATAACGCATTTTTTTTTAATATTTCCCAAATTATAAGAAGTCCTGACATCACTAAAACGAATCCATAAATGAAATGCCTAAAAAGTAAGTCATGCATTAAGTATATGTAAGAGAATGATTATCCCTTTCTTCATGATTAAGTACGAGCGTTAGCGAGTACTTATCATGAAGTAAGGGATTATCATTCTTTTACAAACTTAGAATATTGTAAAGTGCTCAAGGCCCAAATGATCTCTTCATTGGTTGTATTCAAAAATTAGTTTCATTGTCAGTACAATGTTTATAATTAATGCATGGCAAACGCAAAAACCGTAATCAACGTATTAAACATCGTATAAATTATACACTTGCTGATCTGTTATCTATAATAAAAAATAATGGCAGACATCAAGTATTATGCATACTGGGTCAGATACCAATAAGTAAATTATATGCTATTTTTCTGGAGTGTGATACAATTTCTTTTTTTAGCCCGATGTATGAATACACCCGTATTATTACAGCCTTTTGTCATCATAGGCTATTTCCTAGTATCGATAAACCTGAAAATCATAAACGGCATTTTCTTAAATTAAAATATATAAATAGAGGTATTGATTTTATTAACTTATCTAGTATATTCAATGACTCTACCATCCAAAGCCAAATACCTCCATATTTTGATAATATAGAACCACCTATTATTTCGTATTCTTATAAAAACCCAGCAGAAGTTTGATTTTTAATTATACGTCAGTTACATCAGACGTCAATATAGTAAATAATGTTCCTTCCACTTGAGATTGTGAAACATCTAGTTTTAGATATGTTCCCTATGGTCATGTCCTTACAGGAGACCTCAACATCGTCGAAGACCGTGAGGTCATAACTTTTCTTAAGAAAGGACCGAAATATCGTCCTCCATCTAAAATAGATTGGAAACAGTGTCGTCAGGTTATTAAAGACGCTCTGTCTGTCTACTGTAAAATTGGTGTAAACGTGAAAATCTGATAAAAAATCTCTAGACAGTTATTTGAATAAAATTATAAATACTGTTAATATTCGTATATCTCATTTTGAAAACAATTCTGAAATTAGTAATAGGGTCCATGATATTCCCATTTCCAGAATAAAAAATAAACTCCAAGTACTCGCAAAGCGGTTTGTGTTCGTACCGGCAGATAAAGCAGCAAATAATGTAGTGGTGGTGTGACGCATATACTACACGGAAGTTCTCCAAAACGAAATTACAAATTCATCTACATTCAGGTCCGTACGCTCCACAGAGAGTCAAATTTTAAACAAGCATATCACTGCCACTACCCAGCTTAAAGCCTCTTCCGAACATTTGAAAGTCCCTACTATGTACTGGTTACCTAAATTGCACAAAAAACCATTTAAATTCCGTTTCATCTCCGCATCTAGTAAGTGTTCTACTACTAATCTATCAGTTCTTCTAACTACCTCCCTTACTACTATCAAAGAACTTGTTATTAACTTTTGTAATAAAGCTTATGAAAATAATGGTATTAATTATTTTGGAGTGTTAAAAATTCTTTAGAGGTTTTAGATAAAATACATGCTTTTGATGGTCCTTTTAATTCTGTTGACAGTTATGATTTTTCTACCCTCTATACTACACTTCCACACAATCTTATCAAGAAAAAGTTTTCATATTTAATTAAATGGTCTTTTGAAAATCTCATTACAAATTTATTTGCTGTAACTCGTTTAAAGCCTTTTCTGTAACGAAAAGGAAAGTATGCTAGATACACTTACTGGAAATGTGAAGATATGATTGAAGCTTTAAATTTTCTCCTGGACAACATATATGTACGTTTCGGCGATAAAGTGTATCGACAAGTAGTAGGTATTCCTATGGGCACTAACTGCGCCCCTTTAATAGCAGATTTATTCCTGTATTGCTATGAATCTCAGTTTATGACCAAACTCAGTAAAGACACGTCATTGTTACATTTGGTTGATACATTCAACAATACCTTCCGTTATCTAGATGATATTTTTCGTTAAATAATCCAGAGTTCTCTAAATATACTACCGAAATTTACCCAATAGAACTTACTTTAACTAAATCTAACATAAACAGCAGTAGTTGTCCTTTTCTGGACTTGGACATTTCAATCTCTAAAGGAAAACTCCATACGAAAATTTACGACAAAAGAGACGATTTTTCATTCCCTATTGTTAATTTTCCTTTTTTAGACGGCGATGTTCCTTAGGCTCCATCATACGGTGTGTATATATCCCAACTCGTTCGTTATGCCCGTGTGTGTAGTGATGTCATAGATTTTAACGAACGTAATCAATGCATCACTAGTAAATTATTAAGTCAGGGATTTCGTTACCATAAATTACGTAAAACTTTTACTAAGTTCTTTCATAGATACAAAGATTTGATTAGTAAATTTGGCTGTACCTGTAGGAAACTGATTAAAACGGTATTTCACATCCTAAATTTTACGGTAATATTGTACTTAAAGCGCGGAAATCACTATATGATCCGTGTAAACTCATCGAACCTTTAAATAAACTTATTAGTTCAGGTTATCTTACCAATGTTGTAATTAGATCTTTGAATATAGTTTACATTGGCACTAATATCGATTTTGTCATCAGCAAATTAAAACATAACTAAATTTGTATTCTTTTCAAACGGGATGTTTAAAGACACACCCACGTTCATTTTGATCTATAAAGAGGTTAAACTCCTAACTATCCTACTGTCTGTCGATACATTTATTTTGGCATTGCACTAGTCATGTCTTCTTTGACTGTTCATGACGTTAAAATACTAAATCCCTGGGATGTGTTTTAGTTGATTTTAGTCTCTGATGCATGATTTTTTATTATTAATTGTTTTGGCTTTTAACTAGCTGTCAGTAACTGCGAGTACTCTCAAATCGTACTTTCTTGTTTATTTGACCTGTTGATACTAATTGTAATGCTTTTTTGTTATTTAATGTTATTCAGGGTTATATCTGGTCTATATACCAGCTTTGATAAGTGTTTGGTACTAATATAAATTTCCACTTCGTACTATGAACATCAAAATTATTTATTTTGTTAAAATATTTCCTTTCTCTATTGTAACTGTATACGTATACCTAACAACAAAATTATTTTATTTACCTGTGTTTAAAGTTATTGCAAATGGCTGATATTTTGTTCGAGCATATTGTTTTTCTTAAATTGTTTAACATTTCATACCGATATAACATGTTACTTTTATTATTCTTCCTTAGTTTATTTATTTTGAATTTGCATTGTATCATAGGTCAAATTTATTTGTTCAGTGTATGTTCAATGGTGTTAATATGTCCTTTGATTGAGTTAAGCTATTTCAGTTGATATTTTATAGTGTGTTTTCTATGTTGTGATGTTACACTATTGTTTCAGAAAAAGGGTGAAGGTTTGGTACCATTAAAACGTTTAAACCCGCTGCATTTGTTTGCACCTGTCCTAAGTCAGGAATCTGATGTTCAGTAGTTGTCGTTTGTTGATGTGGTTCATAAGTGTTTCTCGTTTCTCGTTTTTATATAGATTAGACCGTTGGTTTTCCCGTTTGAATGGTTTTACACTAGTAATTTTTGGGGCCCTTTATAGCTTACTGTTCGGTGTGAGCCTAGGCTCCGTGTTGAAGACCGTACTTTGACCTATAGTGGTTTACATTTATAAATTTTGACTTGGATGGAGAGTTGTCTCATTGGCACTCATACCACATCTTCTTATATCTATGACTTACTTTTTAGGCATTTCATTTATGGATTCGTTTTAGTGATGTCAGGACTTCTTATAATTTGGGAAATATTAAAAAAAATGCGTTATAGACATTAGGTGACATAACTGTACAAAGAAAAGGTAGGAATTGTATATGTTTCCTGATTGTGAGTATGAATGTAAATCATGTAATATTTTAGTGAGGAATTATCCTTTTTTTATTTACAGTTTAAATCAATAAATACAGTTGAGTTACAACTAATTTTATTTCACAGCCAATATTTTGTTCCAGCTTTTAAATCAAATACTATTTCATTATGTCAGGGAATGTTCAAATAAAAATGACTTTTAAAGTTTTAAATATATTCATAACTTAAATTAAATTCCTGTTTTATTTTATTTTATCGGAAAATTGGAAATAACTATTCTTTCCAACGTATGGTCCAGTAATCAGAGTTTTGGAAAGCTAAAGATTTAGGTTATTTTAATTTTAAAACTTTTTTTCTTTTTTTCCATTGCTTTGATATTGTTTAATTTTTTTAGTAATTTGAAGTGATTTATATTTTCATAATAATATTAAAGGTACCAATTTTAATGCACAAGTAATTTTCCACTTATTTTAATTTTTTTAATTTGTTTCACAATTCCGCTTTTTGTCAGTTTCAATCACTGTTTGATAAATCCTTTCAATCTGATAGATGTGCTTCGGGGCAGCTGTAATTCATTCATAGAAACTCTTTGTTTTGAACTGTAAGTAGGCCTAAACAATAGGATAATCCCTTACTAAGAACATGATTTACATTCATTCTTCACAATTAAGAAACACCAAATCCTACAATTTCATTGGTCGAGAGTACTTTGCTATATTCTAATTATAAACATTGTACTGACAATGAAACTAATTTTTGAATACAACCAATCAAGAGATCATTTGGGCCTTGAGCACTTTACAATATTCTAAGTTTGTAAGAGAATGATAATCCCTTACTTCATGATAAGTACTCGCTAACGCTCGTACTTAATCATGAAGAAAGGGATAATCATTCTCTTACATATACTAAGAGTTCAAATATTACAAATTGATTATTTAGATGTTTAATTGATTGTTGATGGTTTATGCCCCAGGGCTGATATGCATAAAACTACTTAAGTTAAGATTTGTTCCGAACGGACTGAGTTTTCTACATGTCCTACGCCAGTGTATTGTATTGATTACATGTATTGAATTGTATTATCTCCCTTACTCCATTTGTCATATACATGTATGATTATTGATGGGTTATTTCCCTTTATTGTTTACCGCCTCACGATCATTATTAAATGTGCCTTTCTAACGATCACATGTGTTATGGTTTTCTCTGCTTACTGGCGTGGCGGCAGCGGTTTAAGAAACCCACATCTCAAATAACTCAAGAATTTGAACATTATTCCACTCTAGAAGTAAAAGGTGAGCAGGAAAATTTGTCATTTATTTTGACTAACACGACAACATTTTCTATTGTTGGACTTAACTGATCTTTACAAAATGGCAGGCACACGTGCTCCAAAACAATGGTCACTCTCAAAAGTTGAAACAATAACATCGTTTGAAGCGTGGAGACAGAACTTACAATATACCTTGTCCCTTGATCAAAACTTCGCAGCGTTCCTTGTAGATGGATTTACATGGCTGAAGAAAACCAACGCCAATCCTTTGCGTGGCATTGCTGACGATGGCGAGGAGGTTGCCGAAGCTAAACGACGAACAGCAGCCCAAAAGTGCACACATTTGGACCTTATGCTTGGTCAAATAGCAAATTACTGTCCGATTATTTCAAGAAACACTATAATTAAAAATTCGACATCAATTAATTCTATTTGGCAGTCAATACGTCTACACTACGGATTTCAGTCTACTGGTGGACACTTTCTTGATTTTAATAGCATCTTTTTGGAACCAAATGAGCGTCCTGAGGATTTATTTCAGCGATTGGCTAGTTTTATTGAAGACAATTTGCTTCGTGCCGGTGGCAACATTCATCACCACGGAGAAGTACCTGAAGCCGACGAAGAACTATCGCCTTCTTTGGAAAACCTGATTGTACTTACTTGGTTAAGACTTATTAATCGTGACTTACCCAACCTAGTGAAGCAGCGATATGGAACTGAATTACGGTCAAAAACATTAGCTTCTTTGAAACCTGAAATTTCACAGGCACTTGATAGTTTACTTGACGAAATTCATTCAGCCACTGATGCCAAGGTTTTACGGGCGTCAATAAAAGACAAACATTTTGACAGAAGTGCAAAGAAGACAGGTAGTATAAGAACTGGTCGTCAAATAAAGTGTTGTGTTTTATGTAAGCAAGCAGGTCGTCCGTCCCAACATTTTTTAAGTACTTGTAAATATTTACCTGATGAAGACAAACAATATATGTCCAGAGTTAGGCAATCTTATTGTACAGAAGTAGGTGATAGTGAGTCTGAGGACGATGTTGATAATGAACAAGTCTCATTTTTAAATGATAATGTAGGTCCTAGTAAGCTTAGAGTTGTGTCTGCTTTAAGACGGGTGAGCACTAAACAGTCCCCTTACTTTAAGGCATTTTATGAACATTTCCCGCTTGAGCTAACACTAGATACGGGTGCTGAGGTGAGTATGATAAAAGCTTCTTCCGCGGATTACATCGGCGTAACAATCAAGAAAAGCAACCATTCCGCTCTACAAGCTGACGGCGTTACCCCGTTAAATATAGTTGGTGAATGTCATTTCACGCTTTCAAGAGACGGAATCGAGTTACAGTTAGAGGCCCTAGTAGTGAACGACTTGGACGTTGATATACTCGCCGGTCATCGAACGACATCGCGATTTTCCCTAGCAAACATAAAATCGTCATACGCGACAAGGTAACTGTTATGTATGGTAGCCCAAACGAGGAACTTAACTCTAGTAATACTCGCGTACGTAGAACACAGGCCTTTCTTATCCGGGTTCCATCAGCAAGTTCAGTAGTTTGGCCAGGATGTTACGGCGAATACGACATCCCATCGGAAATAGAATCGGATTGCATTCTCGCGATCGAGCCTCACACTGACGCTTCTCGTACGAAAGATTGGCCCAGTCCGCAAATTGCACAGTCTGTCGCAGGCAAAATACGCATCGTGAATAACACGTCCGTACCGCAATTCATACAACGAAATGAACATTTCTGTCGAGTACGACTTACGACTACCGTAGACAACGCACCAGAGGCTCCCGACAATATCCGTGACCTAAAAACAACAAACTACATAGACACAACACATACTTCCCACTTTTTCAAACAAGTCTCTGGTGACCCAGATAATTTACTTAGTCCAGATCTCCAAACCAAGTTTAATGAACTTCTGCGAAAGTTCAGTGAAGTTTTTAGTCCTAATTTTGAAGGGTATAATGGGGCAATAGGTCCATTTGAAGCATCTGTTAATATGGGTCCTGTCCATCCTCCCCAAAGGAAAGGTAGAGTGCCACAGTATTCAAAAAATAATTTGGTAGAACTCCAAAACAAATTTGACGAATTGGAAAGTAAAGGAGTGTTCCGTAAACCCGAAGACGTCGGAATTTCAGTCGAGTATATTAACCCTTCATTTCTTGTCAAAAAAGCTTCCGGTGGTTTCCGACTTGTAACGGCATTTGCCGATGTTGGCAGATATAGTAAGCCTCAACCCTCTCTTATGCCCGACGTGGATTCCACACTCCGTACGATCGCACAGTGGAAATATATAATCAAGTCTGATCTTACAAGCGCATTTTACCAAATCCCCCTGGCAAAAGATTCGATGAAGTATTGCGGAGTCGCGACCCCTTATCGTGGAGTTCGCGTATATACACGTTGTGCGATGGGAATGCCTGGTTCCGAAACGGCTCTTGAAGAACTAATGTGTCGTATTGTGGGGGATTTCTTACAAAAGGGTTGCGTAGCTAAATTGGCAGATGACTTATTTTGTGGCGGTAATACCCCGGAGGAGCTTTTATACAATTGGGAATGCGTTCTTCAGTCGCTACAAAAGTCAGGAATATGTCTATCACCTAGCAAAACTGTTATTTGCCCAAAATCGATAACAATCCTAGGTTGGATTTGGTCACAGGGTTCTATTTCCGCTAGCACACACAGAGTAGCAACACTAGCCTCTTGTCCCGTACCAGACACTGTGCGGGGTCTTCGATCATTTATCGGTGCTTACAAGATGCTAAGCCGCGTTATACCGAATTGTTCCAACTTAATATAGCTATATAGCCCCATTAGAAGAGAAAATAAGTGGTATGAAATCAGCTGACAAAATTATTTGGTCCGACATGCTAAGAGAACATTTCGAGTTTGCCCAAAATTCTCTGAGCTCCCGTAAAGCCATCACTCTACCTAAATGCAGTGATCAACTGTGGATAGTCACAGACGGATCTGTCACTAAACGCGGTATCGGAGCGACCCTATACATAAACCGTGACGGTAAAGTGTCCTTAGCAGGATTTTTAAGTGCTAAGCTGCGTAAACATCAGGTGTTGTGGCTACCGTGTGAAATCGAAGCGCTTTCCATTGCCGCTAGTGTCAAACATTTCAGTCCCTTTATTATTCAGTCAAAACTGCAAGCTAATGTGTTGACAGACAGTAAACCATGCGTACAGGGCTTTGAAAAACTATGTCGTGGTGAATTTTCGGCCAGTCCGCGTGTCACATCGTTTCTTTCCGTTGTAAGCCGATACCAGGTCAGCGTCAATCATTTATCTGGTCGTGCAAATATTCCATCCGACTTTGCAAGCAGAAACGCACCCGTATGTACAGAGCCTAATTGTCAGGTTTGTTGCTTTATATCACGTACCGAAGATTCTGTCGTACGAGCCGTAAGCATTCAAGACGTTCTCAATGACGAATTTCGCCTACCTTTCACCACCAGGTCGGCCTGGGTTAATATTCAATCAGAATGCCCTGATCTTAGGCACACTCACGCTCATCTAAAACAAGGCACTCGGCCCTCCAAAAAACTGACAAACATCAAAGACGTCAAACGTTACCTGAATGTTGCATCAATCGCCAAAGACGGTTTGTTAGTTGATTGGCGTTGTGATCCTCTTGCTCCACCCAACGAATTGATCATTGTTCCACGTAGCGTTCTTGACGGACTCGTCACCGCTCTACATATTAAGTTGGACCATCCGTCAAAACACCAATTAAACCTTGTCTTAAAACGTCACTTTTACGCTTTAGATATGCCGCATTGCCAAGAATCTGTCCGGTTTAAGGAGATAACCCAATTTGAAAACAATTATTTGTATCGACAAGGACGATAACCCGTCCTCGCTCCATATGGGGTCACTTGCCAATTTGACATATGCGATAAGACGCACAATTAAGGGTTAAACACCCGCTGGTCTGTAAAGATAACTTCAGTGAAAACCAATACCAGATGTTATCGATAAAATAATTTTGATTCATGTTTTCTGTATTTTGGTGTAGTTTGTAAAATCATGGAAGTAATATTTAATATTACTTCCATGGTGAAATTAATTGAAGGCCGGAGTTCCTATTCGATCTTTGTTGAAACCTGGGACTACTGTCCCAGTTGAAACATTGAAACGGCATGAGATGTTTTACCCAAATTGGTAAATGCATATAAATAAAAATAGATATTCTTATTCAAAATGAATTGAGCATCAAACTGACTGAAATGTAATTGAAATTTTAGTTCAACTATTTCACATATAATTGGCCGAAAAGCCGTTGTCTTACGATTCTTTTTATATATATATATATATAACGGGTACCTCGAGAATTCGGAATGTCCGTCATTTTATTTAATTTTAAACACCCAGTGACAGTTCATAATTATTGAATTTAACAGTATACATTGAGTGAGGATAACAGCACAATTCCTCGAGTTAAATGAACTGTTGTTGGTTAATGTCTGTCATATTTGTTTTTCGTAAATTGTTTTGTTATAAATTAGGTCGTTAGTTTTCTTAATTGAATAGTTTCATATTTTTTATGTTGGGGCCTTTATAGCCGACTATACGGTATGCATTTTCTCATTGTTGAAGGCCGTACGGTTGCCTATAATTGATTATGTCCACTTCATTTGAACTTTGGTGGATAGTTGTCTCATTGGCAATCATACCACATCTCTTTATTTTTATATGTATGTTGGATGTGTACTGGTAGATAATTTATCTTTAGATCGGTACTTTAGATCTTTTGTCTTCTGTAGATAGTTTTTCGTGCCCATCTGACAAGGAAGCCTTTTCCTACTAATTTCAACAGTTTGGTCTTGTGTTGTGCTTTTATACCACTGCCCCAGGTTCAGATAGATTTGAGCACTCACAAGCATGTTTAACCCCGCCGCATGCCACGGTTTATAATTCTGTTTTAAGTCAAGAATAAATTACTTGTGATTAAGTGGTTGTCGTTTCTTGCTGTCTGAAATATTTATTTTCTTGTTGTTATTGTTTTAGCATAAACTAGTTCGTTGGTTTTTTCCCGTTTTAATTGTTTCGACAATTAACATGAGATCTGTCAAACATGTTAACCCCGCCGCATTTTTGCGACTGTCCAAGGTCAGGAACCTCTAGCCTTTGTGTGTTTTTTTTTAATTTTGGTTCCTTTATATGTTTCGGAGTTTGGTGTGGCGTTCTTTTCGCCGAACTAGTATACATTATTGTGTATTGTAGGGGCCAGCTGAAGCCCGCCTGCGAGTGCAGGATATTCTCGCGCTGCGTTGAAGACCCATTGGTGGTTTTAGGCTGTTTTCTGCTCTTTGGTCGAGTTGTTGTCTCTTTAACACATTTCCGTTTCCATTCTCAATTCTATCCTACAAAGCTTACTATACGATATGGGTTTAGCTCATTGATAGAGGCCGTACAGTAACTTATAGATGCTTTCAACAACGTCCTTTGGTCTATGGTGACAAGTTGTCTCATTGCCAATTTTACCACATCGTCTTATTTTGTAAATTATTGTATTTACTTCTAAGTTAAACCAGAGCCAATTGAAAACAACTTTCAAACCTATGATTGCGTTGGATAAAAACCGCAATTTTTATACGTGTGCATGCAAAACAAATTTATTGTTAGAGGGTCTAAATACAGCACAAACAACATTTTCCAAAGACCAAATGAGTGAAAAGTATATTTTAACAAAACGCATTTGACCATATATATATATATATATATATATATATATATATAGCTCTGGTTAAACCATTATTTATGAAGGAACGGGGGTTTAAAGCTTTTATACATTATGATAGCCAATTTATTCAGTTAAAGCTTACAGAACCCTCTTTTATCTTGTGATTTTTGTGGGTGAAGGGTAGGTTATCTCGTGGATATTTACCTAATATCTCACATTATATAAACATCTTCGACGCAAACAATAGAAGTTAAACAAGAAACAGAAAACATACAAGCTTCCAGCATCGTTTCAACCATATCTCCACAGGTATATACCCTGAAGCTGACATGTTAATTGTCATACATGTACAAGTATCTGTTCAAAGCTAACAATCTTTACCGTTTTGTGAAGAAATTATTGATTTTATTTAGTATTGTTTCGATTCAATAAATTTTAATTGAGATGAAAAGCTGGTGATAAAAATTGACAAAGGGAATTTAATAAAAGTAGTTTTTGTTGGTTTATTTTCATTTTATACACTTTTCGTTTTGATTATTTTTGTCATCAACAAGTTTCTTTTTGACGGCGAATGTACAATTTAAGTAAGGAATGAATTTCAAAACTATTTAACGGGTCTTGAAAGGTGCAAACTTTCCAATTTATTGTGCGCACATATTATTATTCGTGTATTTAGTTTCAAGAAATTAAATAACAGAAACTCGGTTTGATGTAAAATATATTATTAGATTTCATCTTGCCGTATCAAGTGGTCGAATTCGTGAAGTATTCTAAATGTTTTTTTTATGCACTCTTTAAAGTGCGACGAAATGGAATTGTTCTCCTATATGATTGTGTATTCAAATCGTGTTAAAATTGCCTCAAAAATGATTATCTAGGGATTGTCAAGAAAACGAGCCAGTTGTCTGATTGACAATCATACAACATCTTCTTTTTTTTTTTTTTTAAATAAATGTGAATAGAAACCATTTAATGCCATTGAAAAAAAATATGATTGTGTATTGATAAAACATTCAGATGAACAAGCATTTATTTAAAATAATGCGTTTTAGATTTTGATTGCATTCTAATGATATATTTATTAATTTTCGGTTATAACCACGTGAAAACAGAAACAAAAATAACTTAAAATCTAATCATCTTCAACAAGGATTTGTATAGTGAGATATACAAATCCTTGTCTTTAATTATAAAAAACGTTAATTATAATTATATGGTGTTTTGCTATTCCGTCAACCCTAAATCAAGTTTATACAAAATGTCGTTTACACTATATTACATGACTCTGGGAATATATATAATGTCTCAGCATGACTGTATAAACACGATTGTATAACAATTTGTTATCTGTTTACACACACGATGTGTCCTGTTGTCAAATAGAAATTGATAGAAAAACAAAATCGCCTACTTTTAAATCAAATTTGGAGCAAGAAGAAAATAACCAATTTGAAAATAAACTACACCACGTAAAGCTTTAACTTTTCATCTTTTCTTGGTCGCAGCAGCTAAGGTATATCATAAGTAAAAATATTTTATTTATTTTTCAAAGCTGACCACTCTTCCGAATAATGACATTTTCCTGTAAGAATAACGGCAAAAGTAAGCCATTTGACATCACTGTAAAAATCCAAATTTGTTGCAAGAAGTTCAAACTTTATTTTAAAATAATCTATATCATTAAAAAGAAAACACATTAAGGATTCTGGGGATCGCAGCAGCTAAGAAAACCACTGAGAAGAAACTTGAATATCGTCTTGTAAAGATTATTTTCCATATAGCTTCTATATAACGATTTTATCCATGTAGGGTATCTGAATTTACGCATGCGCAATATTGACCGGACTGATTCTTGACAATGCCAAAGGCGGCCGAACAGGCTAGTGACTCCTGTCACACATGCGCGTCTTTAAAACGGTTCCCTAAGAGCCTCGTCGAGCAGTCTTCAGAAGACCCACCGGACTTGGTTGGCATATCTTACGTGGCCGACGTTCTTAAGCGCAACCGTCAACTCATCCTGGTCGTCAGAGAAACTGTAACTTCGTACACTAGTACGTGCTTTATCAAAGACGAAAACTGGGTAGCTTGCGAGATGGGCTAATACACTTATTGATACCTTTAAAGCCTTTAAACGGTCCCAGTGTTGTCGTTCGTGTTGACCCGGCCCCGGGTTTTCGCCCTTTATGTGACGATTCCTATTTAAAAAGCTCAACATATCAATTGAAATTGGCCGTGTCAAAATCAGAACAAAAGTCCAGTTGCCGATAAAGCCATCGCTGAGCTTGAAGACGAGTTACTTCGTGAGGAACGCGATAATTCCCCTCTATCTGAAAATACACTAGTTATTGCTACCACGAGACTTAATTCAAGGCTTCGCTAGCGTGGATTGTCCTCCCGCGAACTATGGACTCAAAGAAGTCAGTTTACTCATGAACAATTGCCAATTTCTGACATGAACCTTATTCGCGCACAACACGAGGCCCGAAATAAAAATCACGGATTTAGCGAAATTTCTAAATGCAGTCGACCCGGTCGTCCGATCCCTGATATTTCTATAGGGGATTTGGTTTATCTTTATACCGACAGGTCTAAGACCCAATCGAGAGATCGGTACCTTGTTGTAGCGCGTGATGGCGAATGGTGTTTCATAAAAAATTTCAGGCAATCAACTCCGCGCCTCGTCCTACAAAGTAAAACTTTCGGAATGTTATAAAGTTTTAAACACTATAAGTGTCCACCGAAATCCAAGATATTCTCAGAACGAATACAATCAGGAGTCTGATTGTGATGACTATGATGAAGATAGCCTTCCTGGGCCTATCTGTGACCTACCACCAGTTCACGCGGAGCCCCCGCCTATTCTTATTTGCGAAAATATCGACGATGTTGAAAAGTTGGACGAGCCGACTGGGCAACCTGATAATAGTCTCGAACGTGTCTTGACACATAGTAAGTCAAGCAGTGAACAAAAAAATAAACGCGTTCTCCGTAAGCGCTCCGAATTGAAAACGCCAACGCGGTTTAAAGATTTCATTGCCTTTTAAATTTAATGCTCACTCGTCCTTAGGTTGTTAACTTAGAAACTTAGAGATACGTCATATTTCTTTCTGTATTTTATTTACTGCTCATTTTATGTTTATTACAATGTGTATGCACAGTACTTTTTGTTTAACTACTTATACAATATATATATATACATTCATTTGATTGCATTCGATGAAGATATAGAAAAGACTTTAAAGGAGAAAAGAAATGTCAGAATTATTTTGTTTCTTATTGATAGTTATGTGTTTAGTTTATGCATATTGATCACATTTATTTTCATATATGTTCTTACGATAACAGAGATTATTAGTTAACAATTGTGAGGATATTACATGTATATAGAGAGAGAGACTTTAAAGAAGAAAAGAAAAGCCAGTGTATTGTATTGATTACATGTATTGAATTGTATTATCTCCCTTACTCCATGTGTCATATACATGTATGATTATTGATGGGTTATTTCCCTTTATTGTTTACCGCCTCACGATCATTATTAAATGTGCCTTTCTAACGATCACATGTGTTATAGTTTTCTCTGCTTACTGGCGCTACGATTAGTACTACGATTGGATATTTTAACTTAAGTGGTTTTATGCATATCAGCCCAGTCTCACAAAAAAAGCTATTTCAGTGCGATGGCAGATAAAATGAAATATATAAATGAATATAACATGAAATGGGATTATGATGGAAATTTATTTTCAACAGAAAATATAAATAGAATTCGAAAAGTTAGCCTCGACATCGACCCCTGCTGAGCCTTGTTAAGGAGTGATACTGGATGAAACAATCTTTTTCGTGCAAGGAGCGTCAGTGGCACCTTCCTAACACGTGTACCTCGGTGAAATTATTAATAGAGATTTTCAAAAGCATAGTTAATCTTTTTAATGCATTTCATCTTGTCTTATATCAATGAGAACGTGAGACAAAATTCTGAATTAGAATATAAGCTGTACAGTATCTTTAACATTTAGTTCTAACGGAGCAACCATTTAACTTCAAAGGGAGGGGGGCGCAAACATTTTTTTTAGTTTTTCGACCCTATCAATCAAATTATTTTTTTCAAAATTTAACACTATAACGTATGGCGAAAATCTGGGTTCAGAATATTTTTTTTTGTCATCTTCTTAACCACAATATTTTTTTCATCAAATTGGGGATCAGAATAATGTTTTATGAAAAAAACATACCCCCCCCCCTCCTTTGAAGTTAAATGGTCGTTCACTAATAGCCTTTTCATTACCTGGCTGTAGTTTATACCTTTAAATTCGGTCGTGCAATGCCCTTGGATTGTTAATAAGTAAAGATATTTTGCAATGAAACCATGTGGTTGACTGAGGTATAGAAAAATGGTCATCCCGTGACTTCTCCCATCTTCATGTAAAACCTATCCTAAATGCGTCCGTTTGGCCGTGCGGGATGTATACATATGCAGCCACGTCCGTTCAGAGTCGGGAAGTTCAATACGTTGACTCGTGGGGTAGTGGCATAATCTCTGTACGTTAAACAACCCTTGTCACAACTCTATTATTTGTTGATACGTGGCATGTTGCAAGGCAAAACTTCTGCTACTATTTCCCAAAATACCTTCATTTTATGAATATGCTTGCAATATCTACTCTAGACGATAGACAAACAATAAATCAAAAGCAATCTAACACATTCAATGTAAGTTTTGTACCATTCTGCTTACTTTTGGATTGAAAAAAGTAATAAAACTTGGACAGTACCGATCAAGGAACTTGCTAGCCATATTTTCAATTAGTTCAACAATTTTAGAAGAATATATAAATTTCTGTCAGAATACCCTACAATTTTCAATTTCTAAGCTGCTCTTATGAAAGTTTTTCTGTATATATATAACTCATAATCTCTAATGAAAAATCGAATCACAAACTTGCACACATATTAGCTCCCTTATTTGGCATCAAAAGTAACAACACACTGTCAACACCTCACACTAACATTCTTGTCAAATGTTTTAACTGGTAAGAATTGTTCAACAAACTTTACTAAGCAGCCACATTGATGAGCCAACCAGGAAAAAAAAATAAACAGTAAAACTCAAATGAACTTTCGGTGCCTCTCAAGAAAGCTTCCAACCATATTCCCTTGTAAAAGAGAGGCGAAAGATACCAAAGGGTCATTCAAACTCATAAGTCGAAAATAAACTGACAACGCCATGACTTAAAAAGAAAAGACCATAAGACAAACAGCAGAACCATACCAAAAACCGGGGGTCATCTCAGGTGCTCCTGAAGGGTAGCAGATCCTGCTCCACATGTGGCACCCGTCGTGTTGCTCATGCAAGTACAAACCGGTGAATAGTCTAATTCGGCGGGTCACATTCAGGGAAAAGGAGGACGGGATTGTGGTTACAACGACTGGAACATATCCGTGGTCAACTGTGAAACAGACATTCCATAACGGTCAATCAACTCGTAAGTTGGCGCCCGTAAAATTTTCCAAGGGCTGATTTCAATTTCACCACTTGGAACTCTTGGTTTAATAGCTTCCTTGTGAGCATCAATCCTCTATCATGGAAATCATGATAGGAGACGCTATAGCCCTGGAAAATCTATCAATTGGGAGATATATACTCCATATGCAGGCGCTGCAGGAATGGAAAGTTTACCATTGGGAAGCTGAAATAATCTCTCATCTTTTTCTGTCGTAAAGTTTTGTTCTCAACCGACCCTCATTGTCAAATTCTAGATGTAAGTCAAGATATGAGGCAGACTTGACTGTATCTGACTGTTGTATCTTTTATTTCAAGTTCGATTGGATAGATGAGTTCAACAAAGTCACCAAACTTTGAATTATTTAGTGAGAGGACATAATCTATATAACGGAGAGTTAAGTTAAAGGACAATGCTAGCTTCTTTTCATTCTTCCTAAGGAGCCCCTGTATGAAGTCAGCCTCATATGAATAAGGAACAAGTCGGCAAGAAGAGGAGTACAGTTGGTTCCCATGGGAATGCTGATTGTTTGTTTAAAAAACATGTCTCTAAACGTAACAAATATGTTGTCAATCAAGAAATCAAGCATCTTGAAAATGTCAGTTTTAGAGATTTTTTTTGTTTGGATCAGAGTGATTTTTTTTTTAAAGTACGACTTATCCCTCCCTAAGACAGGATACTTATATCTATGGTAGCCATTCTTTTCTTTTTTTAAACAAAGCAGGACCAACTATTTCAATTTGTCTTTTAGTTTGGAATGGGGAATACTTGTGAAAAGTGTACAAAAGTCAACTGTTTTAATACTATTGCAAGATGAAAGAGTCTTAGGTTGTATTAACTCTAACAGATCTTTGTATTTATTAGTATCCACATCGCCTCTCTAAAACTGGTTTAACTATGCTCAAGAGTTTCTACCTATGTCATCATTATTCAACTGATATCAGCCATACTGGTTAACCAGTCATGAGTCTATATTAAAGGAATAACCACCAGAAAGTGGCTTAGTGTTTTATGGTAGTATTATAATGGTTTGTTGGCTCAGAAATATTTTCTCAAACATTTGTCATACATCCAGTTAAAATTCCATGCATGTCCCACACTGGTGGACATAATAATCTGCACATTTTTCCAAGTGACAATTGCAAGAGAACTTTTGGCACATATAATTTCAATGAGTTTAGCAGTTCTAACAAAATTGAAATGTCTGCTAGAATAATCTACAATTGGCGTGTAAGCTAAAATTTGTTAATCATCTGATGAAAACTTGCAAAAAAAAATTGGTATGTTTGCCTCAACAATTCCAGTGAAAAAAGCGAAAAACCGAGTTAAATGAATATTGAGAATTGAGAAATCATGATTAGTGGACATAAAGTGATGGCAAAAAAGCACACAGCATTCGGTCACGATTTAAAAATGTGGCATTCTATATTTTATTGGGGTCCTTTGTACATTTTTTATGTAAAAATTAAATATAATATGGTAGGTTAGCTCTCTGTTAAATGTTTGCCCAATAATCCTTGTCTCTGAATGATATAGAGCTTTACATATTTTATAGACACTTGTTTATTGATGAAGACTGTATGTTAACATCTTCATGTCAACTGAGTTTGTTGTATTAATGGATTGCTGTCTCATTGGCATATATCCCACACCTCCTTTTTTTTCATATCTGATTTTAATAAGTTATACATTTCAAATTCTGATTGAGAGAATTTACTTTGAGGGTAACATTATGTCTCCCTTATTTCCAAATCTGGTTATCCTGTAATCATGAATGTGATATCTTAAGGCAAGCAAACCTTCATGAGTGACCTGTCAGCATACAACATATCAACAAACAAAAACAAATCATAATAAAATACTTTTATTTGGTAAGTTATCACAGTTTTACAATTCTTGGACTATTGTTCTCATCATCACATTCATGGGAGTATTTCATACTAGTTTACTACTTTCTTTTGTTTTGATAAATGTCACTCAATGCCATTTAGTAAATGTGTTGTTCAAAATAAAACAAATAAATGTTCTACACCAGAAAATGTTAAAAGTTCAAATGTCAAATGTCAAACAACTCTACTCTATAAGTCCTAATGTTATAATGTTTGATCATTATCATGATTATTATTTTAACATTTTCACACTGTTTTTTTTTTTTACTTTGTTCTGCCTAATTGTGGTGTCACCCCTTTTGATCAGCATTTTTTAGTATCCAAAATTGTGTTTTATAAAAATTTTAAAATATTTAGAGTAGTTTGATTGGAAAATGTTTTTTTTTAAATATGAAAAAAATCATCTTCTGACATGCATGCTAAATATGTAGCTTATAACTCTTGATGAATGCACATTCTCAAACTAAATTGTAGAAAACTAAATGCCACTGAAAAATGCAAAATCACACTCTTAAAAAATGAACACTATCAATCAGGATAAGTATTAGGCTAAAGGATACAGACATGACAGGGCCACAGGGGATATACATAATATCTTATATCTCAATATCTTTTCATTTTTAAAACAAAATCAATGTGTATTTTATTTTTATTTCAGGGATAAAGTATAACTAATTGAAATAAATTCTAGAAGAAAAAAATAAACCAAGAATAAAATTAGCTGATTTTTTTAAATAAAAGTAAACTTTAAAAAAGTAGAAAATTTGTGAGTAAACTTTACTGTAAGTAGAGTAGAAAATTGTAAATCAAAATATATCATTAAATGATGTACATAACATCTACATTCATGCAGTTATATAATAACAAACAAGCATCTCTAACAATGTATATAAAATCTAACCAATATATATAAATAATAAATAAGTATGAATATTTACAGATGTAACAAATATCATTTGAATATCAGTATAAACTATATATATATAAAATTAAAAATCAACAACTGATCTTGCTGTGATGAGACCTCAGGTAGTTATCTCTCTATTCAACTTTAACAAAATATGCTGATCATAACAAAGTTTTCAATTCCATAAAAAAAATGATAGATATATTGTTCAATCTTGCCTTAAAGTTATGCAAAAAAAAGAACCAAAAGCTTATTTCTTATTTGATAGAACTTATTAAATTTTAAATCTAGGATTTTAGCAATAAATATTTTCAATCTAAAAAATGTTTTATTCCAGTGATTCATAAAACTTTACTTCATAAGGGTTTAATAGTGAAGGTCCAACGTCTCTTTTGTGTAAGTAAAGTTCTGTCATAAATTTTCTCTCAATGCCAATTTTTAAACTCGGTTATAAATTACAGAAATATAGGAATAAATGCATGTGATGCACACTACTGTTCGATGCACTATACTACTGTATATTGTATTGGACAAACTCTTCACTCTCTAAATGCATGAAAAAGTGCTTTTTAAGTATGTATGTTAGACCTGAAAAATGATGTGTTGTGAAAAAAATCAACAATAGAAAAAACCAAACGAGGGTTCTTAAAAAAACCCATTCAAGATGGTCAAGCTTTTAAATCTAATAAAAATGTGCATAAACACTAAAAAAAAACCTATGTTTCAACATAGAAGTAACATACTGTGGATTCATTATTATTCGTTGGATACCAATTGTCGATGATTTCGTGGGTACAGATGAGCCACAAATTTAAATGTTCAACGAATTACAAATTTTCTAAAGGCATGCATGCAGACTTTGCCAAAACCACGAAATTAAATATCCACGAAAATGCAAGTTTTCCTCAATCCACGAAAATTGGTACCCACGAAAATAAATAAATCCACAGTAGATAATACATCCATGGTTTCAATAAAATATGTGTACATTCAGATTTCATGTCATTTTTAAATAAAAATCTTCAGTGTAACTGTATTCAAAAAATCTCAATTAACATGATTAATGTGATTTATAATGAACACTATATAAAAAATAAAATACATCAATTTTTGTTAGATCTTTAGAAACAAGAAGTAAACTGTTATGTATGTGGCTCAACAACTTTTTCTTGAGTTTTGAAATAGGTACAAATAAGTTATATATTTTGTGACATACATGTAGTATGTAGTATGTCTATTGTTTCATATAACATGTATAATTCACTTCAATTGTTTTAAAAATATATAAATCTACATTACTTAGACTTGGAAGTTGACCCACAAAGATGAACCTATAATGAACTATATAAATTTTACCTCAATCACTCTGAGATAAGTATCATGATTTCTAATAATAAAGAAGTAGAATACATGTACATGTTGTAGGAAATATTGGTATACATTGTATTACTTTTGTATATGTAAATGAATATCTCACAAGTTTACATGTATATCAAAATCACTAAAATGGTCAATTGCAGGATAAATCTACATACTACATGTATGGACCTGTCTTCCTTTAATATGTCTGGAAAAATAGCATGAAGAGAATTCAACATATATGTATACATTTTGTTATAAAAAAAAAAAAAACATATACCAAATGTATATAAAATATCAACGATGTAAAATTTGAAGGAAAAAAAAAACAATACATCAACAACTTTTATGGATCAACCATTTATAAAAATACAAAAAAAATTCCTATAAATCTAACAAAATATCTCATCAACTCATCGGTTGCAAATTGGATAACAAAATAGAGTTCCTATCAACCCATCGTATAAAGTCTGGAGATTTACGTTTTACACACTGCAATAATGCTTTACAATCATCTTCTGCAGTGTGAGATATTGCTGGTTCGCATCCAAAGGTACGTTTAAAAATGTTCGTCAAACTATAAGACACTCTCTTCTGAACACCAAACGCACTTGAATTCACAGTTGTTGTGTTGCTATAACTAGCTGTTACGAAAGCACTAAATGATGACAGGTGATTACCTACACTTGCAGAAGATCCAGCACTTAACTGTTTTGACTGTTCGTTCATCCTTGAAGACTTTGGTGTGTTAAGTTGAACTTTTTCGGTAAATCTAGCTAATTGAGTTACTGGTGTGTACTTCAACTCTGACTTGACTGGTAGAGTATTTTTCACTGGTGTTGTTTCATTTGTTGTTTGAATATCTACATGTATTATCTCCCCTTTTTTAGGAGTTACACAGATAGCATCGCTAGTTGTTGGAACATCAACAAAATTTGGGCAGTGGGTTGGACTTTCAAGGCCATCCATTCCAAATGTTGGCACTTTATTTTCTACTTGTTCTATCGCATTCACTAGATCTTCATCTTTTAAACTGCCCTGAGAATCCAGGTTGGAAAAATATGAAGTTGGTCCTTGCTTCAAGTTTTTATTAAAATCACATGTAAAATTTGATTTTTCTTCAACTGCATGTCCATTTATTGCACTGTTACGTTCCAACATTTCATAATCAGTGCTACAATTAAGACTAGAATCTGTACTATCATCATCATCATCTGAGTCAAAATTTAATCGTTTTTTGACAGTTTCAACTTCTGGTTTAAATCGTTTGGCACTGACTAGTTTTTCAAGTGTTGATGGTTTGCTACCAGCAAAGTTTCTATTACCACTCTCTGACTTGACATCTTTATTTAAACTTGCTATGTCGATTGGGTCTGACTGGAACAAACGTTTCCTAACAGCCTTAGCCTCAATTGGTCCACGGTCGAAACTAGCATCACACTTTCGTTTTAACTGTCTTACCTTTTCCTTCATATTTGAATAAGTTGTTTCAGGAATAGGCTGACCTAGAGGTGTCTTCCTGTTTAAATTTAAAGACTGTGATAAATCTGTAGTCTGCAAGAGTGAGTCCAGTGGAGTTGTCACTCTTGATGTTGGTTGGGATGAAGAGCCATCCAATGATTTTGGTTTCTCACCTGGATGAACATACCCATCCAAATCTTTAAATGCAATGAGGGAATCTGCACACAGAAGTTCTGGTGATAAAATTCTACCACCACGTTGCAATTCTTTCAAAAGAAGTGGATAGTCATAAGTGTTACCATTGTGTGACAATAAGCAGACTGGTGATGGCAGTCTATTCAAAAAGTTATGTATTGTGTCAGTAACACTTGAATCAAATGGAGTCTGTTCTTCTAAACTGTCATTATACAAACCTGCAAAAAAAAGTATAACTTATAGAAGACAAGAATTTCATCCTGATTATTAACTAAACATTGTGTTTCTCAGTGCAACTTTTTCATAAAATGAACTTTGCAAAAATGATTAACCAACATGACTAAAGTTCTGATATTTTCAAATTTGTTGTTTTCATTTGCAGAATGACATTGTTTTAATATACATCTAGTGAAATCTCATTGCATTGATTTTTACAAACAATAATTTGGTATATTTATCAGGTGTGGATCCAGGATTTTGAAAAAGGGGGCCCCATAGAAAGCCAACTTTTAGAGTGAAACTTGTAAAAAATCTACATTGTCTATGCATTTATCATATATGAAGCTCCATAAGGGGTGGAGGCCTAAATCTGCCTCTGATTATTTATAATATAATATATATATCATGTATATGGCACTTTTTAGTTACAATGCATTCAAAAATAACCCAGAATTACATCTAAATCTGAGCAAAAAATTTCACCAAATCTATTATTCTTTTTTTGTTTCAGCATTTAGAGCTTATGACAATTCATAATTTTAATTGGACTTGTTAAATATGAAATAAAAAATTTATGGGGAATGTGTACATGGGACACAAATGATGCCCTCGCTTGCACATAAAGTTATAAAGGGACAAAAGTGACGCTACCCAAATTCCTACTTGATCTGTGTTTTGTGTAATAAGCATTGTGTATAAATTTCATAACATTTGGTTGAGGCAAACTTAAGTTAGAGAACAGAAACCAATTTCGGGACGTACAGACTGACAAGGGTAAAACTTAATGCCCCCTCTTCTACGGCGGGGGCACAAAAATAATATCTGACACAAAAAATCTGGGCCTAATACATTTATCTATTAGTACCAGAGAAAATGCAAGAAAGCATTGTATACAAAACTGAAAATATTTGGTTCCTTATTTTTATTTTGCATTTATTTTTTACTGTTATCATTTACAGTCAGGGTACTACTTGTACAAGTTAATTTTATTTACTTGAAGAAGTAAAAAAATATACACATATAAGTAAATAAATAATGTTTGAATAATCTCCTTAATTTTCTCAAAATTTACTTGTATAAGTAAATTTTCTTACAATCCACAAAAATCCTCAAGTTTTGAGATGTAAAATCATGCCTTTAATGATTTTTCCCAGGTTTGCTCAATTTTTATATTAAAGTTCAATGTTTCATCTCATTAATTCAACAAAGAAACTGATTGAGCAAAGATCTTGTATATTTGCGCAAGGCCTTCAAAATTGCTCCTTTGGGGCTTGTAAATGAGCAGTGTTATGAAGATAACAGACAAATGGGATTTTCATTGTCCATGAAATTACACTTAAATGATTAGTAAAGACATCTGCAAAGGGCAGACAATTTAAAATTCTATTAGAGCAAAGAAATCTTAAGAATTCAAGAAAAGAAGAAAGGATGACTTTTTTACTTATACAAGTAAAAAATTCTGAATGTCTAAGGGACATAACTAAGCCAATTTTTTTTTTACCTATACAAGTAAATAAAATTCACTTGTATAAGTATCCTACAAATTTACTTATATGTGTATATTTTTTTACTTCTTCAAGTAAATAAAATTACTTGAATAAGTAGTACCCTGACTGATTTACTTTTTACATGTTTTCTCCCCTCTGTTGTTTGTTATGTTTGCTCTCCATGATACAACCTCTCATTTTGACAGATAACAAAAACTAAAAATACCCATACATGTATGTAAATGTGAGGGTTTTATAACTTAGAACAATACTTATTTACGAAAAAATAAAAATAAATATATATATATCAATACGGTTGCTCACCTGTAATTTTGCTTGCCTCTGGTTCCATACACCTCTGTGGATTAACACATAAAGTAACTTTGTTGACTACTCTTGGTGTACCGACTGTGGTCAGGAGATCTTCTCTTTGGACGGACATCATGCTCAACTCTGTGATTCGTGGTTTAGTTAAACCAGTAGCTTCTAAGTCAAAGAAGACTAGAGTTTTCACTTCTCTTCCCTCCATTCCGTCCTGATGTGTTATACACCAGTTTACACACGTCTCTTTAAAGTCCTCATCAATCTTGTTTCAACATGTCTATCTGTCAAAGCAAAAAAAACACGTGTTAGATGTAAACAAATGCCTTAGGGCGTGTCTTACTGTATATTTCAATCAAGGTGTATGTCAAATCAATTAAAGGTGATAATAATCAAACGGTCTATTATTCATTTACCTGTGTAACTGTCCATTTTTCACACCTGTATGAAGAACGTAATTGAAAGATCATCAACAAAGAAAATGGACATGATCATGTGACATTTGATTATGACGACACTAATCAATAATAGTCAAAGTCAAATGCCGGTAACAACACATTCGTATTTTCTACTGAGCTATATATTATAGATTTAATCAGAGACATATAAATTGTATTATATGTCTCTGATTTAATACTGGAGACATGAGACAACTATAACAATTCATTGTGTTACAACTAGTCTAGGTGGAGACCTATGTAGTTTGCACAATTAAATCGTGTATGAATCTAAACGTGTTTACTAATAAAACGAATGCTGGTATTCATCCATACATTATATTCAAATAGCCAAAATTCCCAGATGTCACTAGTAGGCTGAACTTTTTTTATCAGGTCAGTTAAGCAAAAACTTTGTAAAAGGTTTTATAAAATTTTGGAACACAAAAAGAACAGAAACAAATTGAAAATGTAGTAAATTAGATACTTATTTCAAAACTAAAAACTTGTTTTTCTAAAGAAATTAGTCAGTCCGACAAGATACTAGACTTCTCAAAAGCATTCGACAAGGTATCCCATAGCCTACTCCTACATAAACTCAATCACTATGGAATCAGGGGAAAGACCAACAGCTGGATAGAAGCGTTCCTGACAAATAGAACCCAAGTAGTAGTAGTTGAGGGTGAACAGGCAGACAGAGAAAAGGTAGAATCTGGAGTTCCACAAGGGTCAGTCCTAGGCCCTAGTCTATTTTTGTTTTACATAAATGACCTAGCGAATGACCTAAAATCAACAGTTCGTCTCTTTGCTGATGACACAGTAGTCTACTTAACCATCGCCTCAGATACTGATTGCCGACACCTATAGTCAGACCTTGATAAACTGGCACTATGGGAGGAAAAGTGGAAGATGGAGTTTCACCCAGAAAAGTGAAGCGTACTGACTGTCTCCAGAAAGAAAAAGCCAATCAAATGGGACTATGTATTACATGATCATGTACTAAAACATGAAACATCAATTAAGTACCTGGGCTGCACCATCACAAGCGAACTAGACTGGGGAGAACACATCAACAACATTTATTTTACCAGCAAAGCAGCAGAAGCCGTGGTTTCCTCCACAGAAATCTAGACATCGGCTCTAAAAGCATCAAAGAGCAAGCTTACAAAACTCTAGTAAGGCCCCAACTAGAATATGCCACAACAGTATGGGACCCATATCATCAGAAACATATTGACCAAATTGAAAGAGTTCATAGGAGGGATACGTCACCAAGCGCCACAGAAACAGATCAAGTGTCACGGACATGATTAATGAATTGGGTTGGAAAAGTCTCCAAGAACGACGCAGAGAGGTCAGGCTCGCAATGATGTACAAGATCGTCAACGACAAAGTAGCCATCAACAAAGACATGTACCTCCAAAGACCAACCAGAGTATCCAGACATACACAACAGCATGGATACATGGTACAAACAGCAACCAAAGACTGCAGGAAATGGTCCTTCTTTGTGAACACCACCAAAGACTGGAACAAGCTTCCCCCGGAGATCGCCACAGCACAGTCATTTGAGACATTCAAATCTCAAATGACCAACCTTACAAAATAAAGATGAACATTTGTTTTTATCCTGTTTTTAATCATGCAGAACCAATTTGCCAGTATATTCAGAAAGTTGAATGTGGGCAGTATATGGAAGAAGAAGAAGAAGAAGATACAAGATATTTTATTGTACCATTACTGAGCAGAATAATAATCGTAATTATAAAACAATATACAATACAATATAATATTTGAACTAAATAAAATAACAAGATAATTGGTTATGATTTATTAGTATGATTGTTATCAAATAAGGTTTAATACAAATTGAATGTAGAAACAAAAAAATATAATAATGTAATGATAAAATTGACAAAATGACAAAAAAATTTAAGTAACATACTGCAACTTAGATCAAGTTAGTCATGAATCCATGTGTTATGAATATTATTATTATTATTATTATTATTATTATTATCAAATATTATCTGTCCGTTCGATCCATCAGCACATTGATGACTATACGTCTTGTTTTGTTTTAAATAGTTGGTTGCTTAACGTCCAATGGCAATTATTTCATCGCGCATGTTCAGGTCGATTTCCAGTATTTTAACGATGACACAGAGAGATATTTTTCAGAGATATGGTTATTTACTAATGAAAATGTCTGTCTGAAGTATTTATGGAATTATATTATTAAATGGTTAGATGTTAGACTAAACGTGAATTAATTTACTTAATACATGTACCAATTTCAGTATAGTTTGGTCCTGCCTAGAATCAAATGTACATTTATATTAAATGAAGAAATATATGTGGGTTTATAACTAATGAGACACAATTCCGGATTCTGTTACGCCACAGATTGATTTCAATGAAACTTTCAGATTTTCTTTCGTGCTTTATGGCATTGCACATGTTGTTTCATATTTTGTGATAGGAATGATTTTTAAGGTTTCCACAAACAAAACACGGACGGAGATACGACTTTATCTTCTATCCGCTTCTTCTCTAGAATCACAAAATGGATATAATTAGATAAATAAATTTAGATAAGAAAATTATAACTAGAGTCTGCATATATTTACAGACAACAAATAACATGACCTAAGAAAAACTCTTACACCCGACTCTCGTATACTTATATCAGATGCAGGTCAAATATAGGTATGACTTGTAAGGTAAAAAAAAAATTAGCAAGATTATGATAGAAGACATTGATAAGAGTTTGATTAAAATAATTAGTACAATGAAGAAAGCACTTAAACAGTTACTAACTATAAAACATTTAACTCGTGCACTCATAAACAGTGTATAGAATGTGTTTTCTATAAAGAAGCAGGCAGAAATTACGTCCAGTGACTCGGTGGTTGATGGGACTCCTTACAGTATAGTCCAAATGAGGACTACACTGTCTGTCAGAAAATTTTCCGTACGTTGTGAAACAGTTAAACATGTCCTATGTCAGAATTATTTAATTCAGTGCTGTTTGATGTCTGTTATATTTGTTTCTTGCTTATTGATTTGATTCATTTCAATTGTTTCACATTTTTTTTTGTCGGGGTCTTTTATATCTGAGTATTTTACTCATTGTTTATGGTGACCTATTGTTGTTTACATCTATGTCATTTGGACTCTGTTGGATAGGTGTCTCATTGGCAATCGTACCACATCTCTTTTTTTTTCTATACTTTTGATATATATAAAAAAGGGAGTAGGAATCTTATCCTGACTCATAAATAATCTTTAAAAAAAAATATATATTTTTCTATTTGCTATCTATATAGATTCACAGCAAATTGCATGGAAATATATACATGTAAGGTTAAAAAAAATGTAGCAATCGGAGGATTGACCAGAGAAATCATGTCTGAGGAAAAATGAACTCGACTTATGAACTGTTGTAGGCAAACTACCATATTATTCACGAACTAGTGATTACGTTGATGTCTATACACTGTATACATGTACGTGTTATTAATTTTCCCTGTACGTGATTTTCTTAATTTATGAATATAATTAAGTATCATAATTGACATTTATTGGTAATTAATGTCTGATTACGAAATAAGTTGAATTTAATTGATGTGAAATATCCACGAAAAATAGCTTTGCTATAATTCGTCTTTTCACCTAATTCCATTTCGTTTACTAAGAAAAGAGGGACGAAAGATACCAGAGGGACAGTCAATCTCATAGATCGAAAACAAACTGACAACGCCATGGCCAAAAATAAAAAGACAAACACAAATAATAGTACAGATGACACAACATAGAAAACTAAAGACTAAGCAACAAGAACCCCACCAAAAACTGGGGGTGATCTCAGGTACTCCGGAAGGGTAAGCAGATCCTGCTCCACATGTGGTACCCGTCGTGTTGCTTATTTTATTACAAATCCGGTAAAAAGTCTAATTCGGTAGGTCACATACGTGAAAAGGGAAGGGTATTGTAGTTACGACATAAGGAACATATCCGATATCATCTGTGAAACGGTTATTCCATAACGGTCAACCAATTGTGATGGCGTCCGTAAAATTTACGAAGGGATGATTTCAACTTCACCATTTGGAACTCTTGGCTTAATAGCTTCCTTGTGAGCAGCAATCCTCTATCAAGGAAATCATGATAGGAAATACAAGCCCGGGAATATCGTATCAATTGGGAGATATATACTCCGTATGCAGGCGCTGCTGGAATGTTGCTACATAGAAATGGAAAGTTCACAATTAGAGGCTGAAATCATCTCTTTTGTCGTAAAGTTTTGTTTTCAACCGACCCTCATTGTCAATTTCTAGATGTAAATCAAGATATGAGGCAGACTTAACTGTATCTCTAGTATCCTTTATCTCTAGTTCGATGGGATAGATTCGTTCAACATAGTCACCAAATTTTGTATTATTTAATGAGAGAACATTGTCTATATAGCGGAACGTAAAGTTAAAGGATATTGCTAACTTCTTATCTTTCTTCCTAAGAAGTTCCTGTATGAAGTCAGCCTCATAATAATAAAGAAATAAGTCGGCAAGAAGAGGGGCACAATTGGTTCCCATTGGAATTCCGACAGTCTGTTGAAAAACACGTCCTCCAAACGTAACAAATATGTTGTAAATCAAGAAATCAAGCATCTTGATATGTCAGTTTCAGAGAATTTTTTGTTTGAATCAGAGTGATTCTTTACAAAGTAGGATTTATCCCTCCCCAAGACAAGATACTTGTAACTACGTTCGCCATTCTTTTTAATGAAACAAAGTAATACCAACTCTTTCAATTTGTCTTTTAGTTTGGAATGGGGAATACTTGTGTAAAGTGTAGAAAAGTCAAATGTTTTAATACTATTGCAAGATGAGAGAGTTTTAGATTGTATGCACTCTAAAAGATTTTTGGAATTTTTTAGTATCCACATCTGATTATCGAGGATTTCCTCTTTGGTAAGTGTCGTGAGGGTATATGTTGAGTTTCCAAGTGAATTGTCAATTATACCTAATTCATTTATCAAGCTATTTATGTAATGATATTTACACACAAAAACGATGTTGTTTGGGGCTTTATCTGCGGGTTATTATTCCCCATCCTTTCCTTACAATATAATTTAACTCATCCTTAGTTTGTAATGGATCTGGAAATGGTGTACGAAAACAGCGAGTTGCACACTATATCATATGTTTCAAGAGATTTTCCCCGAAAGTAGTGGTATATATAATAGTAGTTGGACTATATGCCTTGAATATGTTGTACAGTTGTTATTTCTGTTCTTATAACTCCGTTACCTTAATCCTATTTACTCAAAATGATATTTTTAAAGTATGCATCTAACAAATGGCCGTCAGAGTGACAGCAAACCGGATTTCCCACAGAGGTCGAACCCTGAACAGTTGAGCAAGTATGGACACTACATTTAGCTTAAAACAGCTCTGAATTTGGATTGTGATTGAATATTTGACACAGCATAGGTTTGTGACACAAAATGAATGTGGTCAAAGAACTGAAAAATTTGAAATTGGACATTTCCCTATTATGGTCCAATATCCAAAATCTTAGTACATTGTTAGAATCAGCACATCAAAGAACCCCAAGAATTTAATTTTTAATGAAATCAAACAAAAGTGTAATTCAGGACCCTTTGGACCTCAATGTGGACCAATTTGATAAAGAAGCCCACAATTCAAAATCTCTAAATACATGGTTAAATTCAGCATTTCAAAGAATCCCATAAATTCAATTTTTGTTGAATCAAACAAAGTTTAATTTTTGACCCTGATTTGGACCAACTTGAAAACTGGGCCCAAAAATCTTATATTTAGAAACAAGGTTCAGATTCAGCATTTGAAATAACCCTATATATATGAACTGAAACACAGTTTAATTTTATCCATATAATTTTCTGTTCAAAGGGAAATAACTCAAACTGAATAAATGTTAAACACGTAGTCCTCTAAATTTAGATATGATTTAATCACTAAAAATAGTTCTCTAAAATTAGATATGATGTTATATATATCTTTTTCAAACTATAATCAAAGATATGAAATAACCACTAAAAATAGTTCTCTAAAATTAGATATGATGTTTCACAATGTATATCTATTTTCAAATTATAATCAAATATAGTTAATAGTTCCAAATATTTTTCTTTCATTTGTCACACACTAATATAGATCTGCAACTTATATATCAATGTCTACAACTTTATCTACACAATGTAATGTAATGAAATATATCCTTTAATAAAATAGATTATTATCTAATTAAAGGAGTTCACTTCATCAAAAAAATATATATATAGCATTCAGAAAATTAGTTCATACAGAATAACAAACAAACCTACCACAAAATTCTTCAAACAATTTACCAAAGAAAAGAAAAAAAGATCAAAAATGTCATTTATCATTAATACAATGTCTTTTAAAAATCTTTTAAAAAATGAGTTATTTTACCTTTGAACAGAAATTGAGTAATTATTGAGTTTTTCATCAAAAATTTAATTCTTGGGAAAGGGCTATAACTCAACAACGAGAAAAGCTTAAATCGTGAAAATTGCACTTGATCCTCATTTAGTCACAGGAAACAACATATTTAAATTTGAAAAAAAATCGTCAAAGGGTTTTCATGTTAATGAACGGATACGGTTTGGCAGCCGCCCGCGCGCCCGCCCGCCCGCCGTACATCCCCAAATCAATAACCGATTTTTCCTTCGAAATTCCGGTTAAAAATTGTACCTTATTCAGTCCGAAATTTGGGGCATCAAAACACTTATCATATATAGTCTATCTATATGCAAGTATAATACAAGGTGATTACAGCTCTACATTCACAGGAAAATTTGTGCCTCTACAAATGCTGTATAATCAGTCAAATAAAACCGAGAATAAATGGGGATTGTGTCCATGGGACATAGATGATGCCCCTGCTTGCATATCATATAAAGTTATAAAGGGACATAACTGAAGAACTGTAAAAGTGAAGCTATCCAAATTTGTACTTGATCTGAGTTTTGTGGTAATAACAATTGTGTATAAGTCTCATAACATTTGATTGAGGCCAACTTAAGTTAGAGAACGGACACAAAATATCATGTCAGCAATTTTTCCATTTGTAAAGGGGCATTACTCTAGAACGGTTAAAGCAACACTCCCAAAATTCAAACTCGATCTGTATTTTGTGGTAACAAGCATTGTCTATAAGTTGCATATCATTTGGTTGAGGCAAACTAAAGTAAGAGAACGGAAACGAAAAATTTAGCAATTTTTCCAATTGTAAAGGGACATAACTCTAGAACGGTTAAAGTGACGCCACAAAAATTCATACTTGATCTGTATTTTGTGATTATAAGCATTGTATACAAGTTTCATAACATTTAGTCGAGGCAATCTAAAGTTAGAGAACGAAACCAACTTTGGGACGTACGTACGTACGGACGTACAGACGGACAACGGTAAAACTGAATGCCCCTCCGCTACGGCGGGGGCATAAAAAGACGAGTGTAGCGAATATATATAACAAGTACTCAATTACATGTGAAGTATTTAGGCCCTTTCCCAATTATAATCAATTAATAGTTCCAAGATAAAATAATAATCGAAGGCTTTAAACCAATACTAGTATCCAATTTCAATTTATTTCAATCTGACGATGTGCAATCAAACATTGAAAAGGCAAGACGCACACTATATAGTCTGATGGGTCCGGGACTCCATGGTGTCAACGGCCTAAATCAAATAGCTTGTCTACACCTATTCCAAGTATATGGACTGCCAATTCTACACCTATTCCAAGCATATGTACTGCCAATTCTAATATATCGATTAGAAATCCATATTCCGTCTAGAAATGCACTGCAATCATTAGAAACATTCTATCGAAAAAACCTTAAAGCAAATACAAATATCAGTATAAAGTACTACCCCAGATCCAGCAATGTATATCTTGACTGGAACATATGTCCTCTTGAAAGTCATATTCATGAGAGAGCCTTAGGGATGTATGCCTCCATATGCAGATCAGAGGAGTCAATAGAAAAATATGACCGAGAGACACTTATGCATTAAATGAAAAAAAGCTAGTTCTCAAAGATAAATACTGGCAACATATGATTTACAATCTGGCACTGATATTTTCGACAACCCACCAACTAAAAATGAATGGAAAAATCACATCTAAGGTCATAGACACATACTGTAAAACCTACATAATAGACCTTGCAATTCTTTATGATAGGCTAGACTATATTGGCACAGAAAAGTATACACTATCGGAAGTACTCATCCAGCCCAAGCTAGTGTAGCATCAACCAGAGACATTGCTAGACTCTCCGTGAAGCTTAAGGTTGATGACAGGAACCTACCAACTACAGAGTACAAGAGCAGCATTTAACCAGAATCAAGTGGACTCCACATGCCTGCAGCTTTGCAATGAAGATCAGAAAACGCAAGAGCACTTCCTTACGAATTGTACTGCCTTGGCACCCATATATACTTGAGTTCCAAAACCTTATTAAAATATCTGTGTGGGCTAAATGTACTCCTAAGGACAATGTTAGAATAGATGCACTGTGTATATTGAACCCGAGTCCTAAATTTTGTGGTTGTGGTTTCAACTGTAGCTGTACTCAATAGCTAAACCTGATTGAACACCTTAGCCGTATATTGTTCTTTTCACTGCATGTTTGCAGAAAAAAACATTCTAAAAGCTTTGCCTAGCAGCAAGAGAAAGGTATTAAGGACAGCCCTCCCCTCTGTAAAATATTCTCCACAAAAAATCATATTACGTGCGTAAATAAAATAGATAGAAGAATTGTTCTTTTAATTCGTAACCTACTCCATCTATTGGAACTACTAAAAGACAAGACAAGTACAATTTCAGAGAGATCCATACATTGTTCCACCAGTTATTGTCTGGAAACTAGAAAAATGCTCATTTGGGCCCCTAATTCTTAAACTGTTGGGACCATAATTCCCAAAATCAATCCCAATCTTCCTTTTGTGGTTTCAAACCTTGTTTTTAAATTTCATAGATTTCTATTTACTTATACTAAAGTTATTGTCCGGAAACCAAATGTCTTCGGACGCACTGACGCCGACGACGACGACGACGTGATACCAATATACGACCGCAAAATTTTTTGCCATCGTATAAAAAAATTCAATCTATATATGTTTTAATATTCTACAATTTAAGGTTCAAGCAGAGCCATATATACACATATATATCTCTCTGGTTCAAGACAACGAGCTTTATATCCGACTCCCTTCGTATATGATTCAAAATATTAAGTTTGAAATAGAATTACGATTTCTAACAAACGTTATTACGCAGATTAAAACCTTTGAAGTTACATTATCCATCAAATTCATGATCACCGATTTGACTTGAAACGTAAATCCAAATCACATACAGTCCAATAGAGACAACAATTAATGGACTCGTTATACGTTCCACGTTTATACGATCTTAAACCGATCTAAATGCTCGAGTCAGAACTAAGGTTCAAATCAGTATAGAATTAGACTTATAACTTTAAAAAGTGTTTTGAATCTGCTATAACAGCTGCTGTATACCAGTTGGCACAAATGACACAGGCTGCCGGTTTTGTCAGTTTGGTTGACATGCCTCTAGCCCTGTATAGTTGCGCACTAGGGAGATTATGTTTTCACACAAAAGAATATTCAAATCAAAATTGATAGCAATCCATATGAATTGTTCATGACTAGACTGTTGTTTATCTTTTGGTCGTTTTTTTTTTCAGTTTTAACAATGGTAGTGTTCGAATTATGAGTTTGAATATTCCTTTAGTATCTTCCGAATTGGCCTCTCATTTACGAATATAATTTTCTGGTACCAAGTCAGGTAAGAGCAAGCTAAAGAAGTAAAACCAAGCTTTCAATCGGTACAATTTTGGGGAAAATTACCTGCTTAAAATTTTTTGTTCACTACAAAATCATCGTAAAACAGTAAACTTTCCCCTCAAATTACACCGATTATATGTTTGATTTTACTTATTTTGGTCGCTCTTACTTGACCGAGTACCATGACGTCCAAGGTAACGAGTCGACAAATTATATAATCCTGAGTCAAAAGTCGGTAAGGGACGACCATTTGATATTCTGGGGGCAGGAGGATTTTGAAAATAAATAACTCAGCCTTGATAATCACAAAAATAAATGGTTTGTTCTGTGGTAGTTTGAAAATAAATTACCTGACTTGCAATGTTTTGAAAATAAATAACTCAGCAGGTCTAATCGAAAGTATGAGATGGCACCAGATTCTTCATAAATTCATCTTTTTTCCAAAAAAAAAAATCGGGAAACACTTTCCACATCTTTTAATAATAAAAGTATAAATATTATTTAGATATACTTGAAATGTCAGAAAATTGGTTTCATTTAACTTGAGGTTAATTGTCTCAGGAACACACACCTCACTTTTATTAAATCAGGGCCGTAACTACATTGAGACAAATGCCTCATGTAGGAAATTTCAAAACCAAACGCTTGTCTCCATATCAAAATGTGTTCACCGTGGGTGCCTTGCAAGAATCAAGTTCTGTTCTCCCTCAGACGTAGCCCCTGATTTTTCGGGATCAATGTTTCTTATTTATTTGTCTTTTGTTCATTGATTGCCCTTCTGTATTCTGTTAGTGTTGCATTCATTTTGTAATTTAGTAATTTTATTATTAACTTGATCATGAGTTTAAAAAAAACACAGCAGCCACAGACTTAACTATGTGAATTATATTTTTGCTTTATCATGCATATTTGTCTTTTGATGTTGTCCCTAGAAACTTAAGTCTTACACTGAATCTATAACGTGATTTTGCTTTGAGACCAAAATATTGTCAAAAAATTATTAAAACAGAACTTGCATTTTCAGTTAAAGAAAGGGTCTGGGGAACACCCAGAAAGCATGATTTTGCATCATTTGTTCTATAGCTTCTTGGGCCTTCAGCGGTTCAAAAACCCTTCAAAAAAAATTTTGCCTCGCTCCGTTCGGCGAAACATGTTTGCCAATACTTTTAAAAGAGCCTTAGTTACAACCAAACTTTAATACTGTGTATGTATGCAATACATGTATATGCATTGGGGAATATAGAAGATTCATTTCTGCAGAGGATAATAATTAATTCTGATTAAATGGTACATAATGACTTGACTATACATGTATTATTTATAATAAACAAATAATTTAAAAATTGTATGTTTTCGAATATTATAAATATAGTTGTGAAAATAAATAATCAGTCCCTTGCTTTAATGAAAATGAAAAATCTTGCTTCAATAGTGCAGAAAATAGATAATCTGTCCTCTTAGTTTACAAAAATAAATAACCGATCCAAAACAAATCCTCCTGCCCCCACGACTTTGCGTTTATCCCTTGCGACCAAGAAAGCGGCCAAGAAAGCATGAATATTCAAACTATTTATATATTATGCAGATTTAGAGTAACACTACATTCTATACGTATATATTATATAATATTATTTTTATTGAAAATTTACATGCAACAAGCCAGACTCAATGATTTTGTTTTGTAATTTACTGAATATCGACTATGAATCTATGAAGGGCATCTAGCTTGTTTTTTTGTGCGTGTACCAAGTCCGGCTATCTGGCCCGTGTGTTGGTCGTTGTTGTTTATCTTTGTTTGCATGTCTGTTTTTTTTTTGTTCTCGGAGGGTCGGACGAAGGTTGCTGATGTGGTTTGTACTGTCCAGGACCCGTATCCATATAACATCTTGACCTAGCTATGTGTTCCTTTAACTAATTTGTCACTAAGAATGCCATTAGTTAAATGAATATATTAAGTTGTATGCATACAATTACTTATATATATAAGTCTCCTCTTAACTTTGGAAAACATAAAGCGGAACGCTTTTCTAATTACTGTTTGATATATGATAGCTCACTGCATGTCTCATCCGTGCAAAATTTCGTGTTAGTTATTTACGTTGATGAAAAAGCACACTTTTATTACGGGTGTTATATTAATGTTGATTTATGTATATTGTAACTAGAACACACCCGGGACATCGCGGGTCCGTGACTGAATAAAAGTGCCTACGCCTTATTTTTAGCCTGTTTTTTTAGTATTCGTTTTGTCATCTGATGAAGTCATGCTGATTAAAAGGTGCATAGATTTCTCTGATTTCAAAATCTTTCTGTTTGAACCCGTCCTGGTTTTCTTACTACTGTTTTGGTGGAAGGTTAACTTAAATTTCTGGTAGTAAGACCCGTCACGGCCAGGCTTGGAAACTGGGTTGGCAAATACTCACATTAAATCTGTCCTCCTTTACACCATAACCCATGGTGGTGCTCCTATTTAAGGAGGGAGATACGGAACATACATACATACATACATGCATACAACCGGAAACTACATGTGACATATACTATTGGTATTGGTATCGGATTCGAACCGGAACTCGTTAATTATTGGTAATATTAATTATGTGGAAAACAAAAGAGCCTGGAATGGTGTAATTTTTAATCAACCCCATTGTCCTATATTAGTTATATATAAAGTTGAATTTTTTGATCCGTCGTTTTTACGTCATGCCGGCTAACAAATTGGATCTCGTTATTTTAGTATTTTAGATTTTACAGATTCCGGGAAGTCGTTTATAAAGACGAGAAAGAGCAGGGGTCCCATGACTGTACCATGTGGCACTCCTGAAACTACCTCTGCTTCGTCTGATGATGTACCATCAACTAGCTCATGTTGTTTCCGATTGTTAAGGAAGCTCTCAACCCATTTGAGAGTGTACTCTCAAACACCGTAGTATTTAAGCTTTTGAAATAGTCGCAGGGGCGGATCCAGACATTTTAAAAAGGGGGGGGTTCCCAACCCAGGATAAAGGTGGGGGGTTCCAACTATATGTCCCCATTCAAATGCATTGATCGTCCAAAAAAAGGGGGGGTCCAAACCCCGGAACCCCCCCTCTGGATCCGCCACTGAGTCGCCGTCCGCTGGTGTGGCACCTTATCAAACGTCTTCGCAAAATCAAGTAGTATTGCGTCAATTTGTTGGCCATTTGATAGTACGTTTGTGAAGTCGTGTATTGTGGCAATAAGCTGTGTCTCACAAAAGCGTTTGCTGCGGAATCCATGTTGGACTGGTGTTAATATGGAGTGCTCTTCTAGATGGTCCATTATCTTGGAGTGAAGTATGTGCTCCATTACTTTTGGGCAAATGGCAGTTAAAGATACTCTTGCCTCCTTTTTTGAAGAAGGTACATGTGCCATTCGCCAGTCATCTTGGACTTTTCCAGTGTTAATTGATACTTGAAAAATATAGGCAAGAGCAGGTGCCAGTTCGAAAGAGAGTTCTTTAAGGAGGTGTTAGTATCCTCCTCTGTAAAGACGGATTTAAATTGGTCGTTGAGGATATTGGCCTTTGTCTTTGGGTCGCTGTGGATCAATCCACCTGTGTTCCGTAGTGGAGCCACGCCTGAAGCTTCCTGTTTCCCACTATTCACAAAGGACCAAAACTTTTTAGGTATCTGCTTTGCTTCAGTGCTGATGATATTGTGTATGTAATTGCTGTGTGCCTATCTGATGTTGCGTTGACATTCCGCTTTAAGGTGTTTGTATCTGCGAACATCTCTTGGACTCTTTGTAAAGTTTGGCTTTTTAAATGCGCGGTCTTTGCGTCGCCGGTGCAAGTCTGCGTGTTTCAGTATTCATCCATGGATTTGTGTGCCCGATCGAGTGAGTTTGAGTGGGATATGTCTCAACACAAAGGTTAAGATTTTGTTCCGGAAAGTAGTCCAACATGAGTCCATGTTATGAAATGGTTGTGAGACAAAGTCAGATACAAATAGGGTGACATCTTCTTTCAGAGTAGAAAGGTTGGCTTTATCCCATAGGTAGATCTTCCTTCTAGTAGGTTTTGCACGTTGTGGTTTAGCAAGTATGTCGATAAGAACCACGTCATGATCGCCGACTCCTGGGATAGTCTTGCATTTACTAACCAGCGCCGGATGGCTGGTGAAGAAGAGGTCCAGAATGTTTTCTCATCTTGTCGAAGTCCTGACTATTTGTTCGACTCCACAATGAGTAGCAATGCCGAGGTATTCCGATGACATACGAGCTGGATATTGATATGATGTGATTGATAAGCTGTTCCAATCTCTGTCAGGGAGATTGAAATCTCCCGCAATCTAACATCACTCAATGATTAGCGGAATTTTTAATTTAACACAGAGTGTTGACCATAAGAGAAATAGGTTTATAATTAGTTTAAACAGTATCTAAACGTGCTCCTATTAGTTTTCTGTGTGGCGAGCTTGGTCATCTACCTATGTATGTTTTGAGAAAACAATTAATCTTAAAGTATTGGTTGCGTATTGTTATATATAAACCAGCTTTTGTATATGATGTATATAAAATTTGATATGACGATGCAAATCAAGGTAAAATTAATTGGGAATGTAATGTGCGTGATTTTTTATTTAGTCTTGAAATTAACCATATTTGGATTGACCAGAATAATACTAATATATCGTTTGATGAAATAAAGACACGCATTAAAGACACAAAAATATCTACAACAAGAGGCTGTCAGAGTGACAGCAAACCGGATTTTCCTGCAGAGGTCGAACCCTGAACAGTTGAGCAAGTATGGACACTACATTTAAGCTTAAAACTGCTTTGAATTTGGATTGTGGTTGAATATTTGACACAACATAGGTTTGTGACACAAAATGAATTTGGTCAAAGAACTGAAATATTTGAAATTGGACATTTACCTATTATGGTCCAATATCCAAAATCTAAGTACATTGTCAGAATCAGCATATCAAAGAACTCCAAAAATTCAATTTTTTGATGAAATCAAACAAAAGTTTAATTTAGGACCCTTTGGACCACAATGTGGACCAATTTGATAAAGGAGCTCACAATAATTTTATCTCTCAATACATGGAAATCAGCATTTTAAGGAACCACATAAATTCAATTTCTGTGAATCAAACAAAGTTTAATTTTTGATCCTGATTTGGACCAACTTGAAAACTGGGCCCAAAAATCTAATATTTAAATACAGGTTTAGATTTAGCATTTGAAAGAACCCTATATATATTTAATTTATGTTGAAATGAAACACAGGTTAATTTTATCCATAATATTTTCTGTGTAAAGGGAAATAACTCAAACTGGATAAATAGTTCTCTAAAATAAGATATGATGCAATTTTTCAAATTATAATCAATAATATAATAACAACAACCAGTGATGACTAAGTTCTCTAAAATTAGATATGATTAACACTCAAACATTGCTAGAATCAGCATATCAAAGAACCAAAGAATTCAATTTTTGATGAAATTAATCAAAAGTGTAATTTAGGACCTTTGAACCTCAATGTGGTATTATCTTATTAATAATGAAAAGAAATACAGGTTTAGATTAAGCATTTCAAAGAACCCTATATATATTCAATTTATGTTGAAATAAAACACAGTTTAATTTTGGACCCCAATTTGGACCAACTTGAAAACTGGGCCCAAAATCAGAAATCTAAATATATGTTTATTAATAGACAATATAAGCTTAGTTTTTAAAGGAGTTTACTTCATCACAAAAAAATATATATATGGCATTCAGAAAATTAGTTTTTACAGAATAACAAACAAACTTGCCACAAAATTCTACAAACAATTTACCAAAGAAAAGAAGAAAAAAATCCAAAATTTTATTTATCATTAATACAATGTCATTTCAAAACCTATAAAACTTATCAGTAACAAGAAATAATTGTAACAGAATGCTGTTACGAAGTCTCCCATACAAATCTCCAATAATTTGTCATTCCCATTGTCGCTTGACATTGGGCAATGTCCAGTACAAATTGGTTTATGATATGCATAAGTGACGCCTATTAATTGACCCGGTATGTCATTCAAATCTTCTTGAAATTACGAACAGGAATTTATTTGGTTTAGGGGTGGAGATCTTGACCGTTTACAAGTTCTCAAAAGGGGGGTGATCCCCAGGGGACTCTCCCTTTATTTCATATGATTTGTTTTTTTGTCCTGTACAAGAATATATATAGTTTAGGGGTAGGGATCTTAACCATTTACAAGTTCTTAAACAGGAGGGGGTGGGGTGACCCCAGGGGACTCGCCTTATATTTCATTTGATTTGTTTTATGGTCCCATACAAGTATATATATGGTTTCTGCATGGGGATCTTGACTGTTTACAAGTTTTCAAAAAAGAAGGGGGTGGGGGTTACCCCAGGGGATTTCCCCTCAATTTCATTTGATTTGTTTTATTGTCCCATTCAAGAATATATATGGTTTAGGGGTGGGGATCTAGACCGTTTACAAGTTATCAAAAAGAAGGGGGGTGGGATGATCCCCATAGACTTCCCCTATATTTCATTTGATTTGTTTTATTGCATACAAGAATTTATATGGTTTAGGGGTGGGGATCTTGACCGTTTACAAGTTCTCAAACAGGAGGGGGTGGGGGTGACCCCAGGGGACTCGCCTTTTATTTCATTTGATTTGTTTTGTTGTCACATACAAGAATATATATGGTTTCAGGGTTGGGATCTTGACCGTTTACAAGTTTTCAAAAAGTAGGGGGTGAACCTGGGGTCTCCCCAAATATTTCATTTGATTTGTTTTATTGTCCCATACAAGAATATATATGGTTTAGGGGTGGGGATCTCAACGGTTTACAAGATAAAAGCACATTCTCAAATTGAAAGGGGGTGGGGGTAAGAATATATATGGTTTAGGGAGACTTGATTATCTACAAAATGTCTAATAATGAACAGTAAATTTCAAATTTCATTTATACAGTCCTACTAGTAAATTTCAAACTTTATATGTACAGTCCTACAGATCTTATCAGGAAACAGAACATTTTCAAATAAATCTGTCACTCCAATGATATTATATGCTAAGATATAACCCAGATCTAATTAATAATTAATGATGTAATTAACTTCAAAATGTCTAATTATATAGCTTATAATTATTACCACTTAGAAAATAGATAATTTTCAAATAAATCTGTCACTCCAATTTTTATTGTGAGATAAGACATTATGCTTAGTCATAAAAAAGATAACAAGAGTAAAATATTTAAAAATTCCACTTTTGGATATTAAAAATGGCGATAACTCGCAAAGGAGATATACTAATATCTTGAAAATCGAACTAGACCTTCATTAAGTCCCAGGAAACAACATATTTAAATTTGAAAAAAAATTGTTAAAGCGTTTTCATGTTATTGTGCTGACACTGTTTGGCAGCCACCCGTAGGCCCGCACAGCCGCCGTACATCACCATTTTAATAACCGATATTTCCTTCGAAAATCCGGTTAAAAATTGATCTTGATCTGGAACTTGTCATGATAAAACTATATACCAATTATCAATCAATATCTTCAAGTATGGTGAAATAAAATGCTCCGCAGGGCGCAGCTTGATACGACCGCAGAGGTCGAACCCTGAACAGTTGGGGCAAGTATGGACACAACATTCAAGCTTGATACAGCTCTGAATTTGGATTGTGATTAAATATTTGACACAGCATAGGTTTCTGACACAGAATGAATGTGGTCTAAGAACTTAAAAATTTTGAATTGGACATTTACCTTTTATGGTCCAATATCCAAAATCTAAATACATGGTTAGATTCAGCATATCAAAGAACCCCAAGAGTTCAATTTTTGATGAAATCAAACAAAGTTTAATATTGGACCCTTTTGACCTCAATGTTGACAAAGTTGATAACGGGGCCCAAAAATCAAAAATCTAAATACATGGTTAGATTCAGCATATCAAAGAACCCCATATATTCAATTTTTGTTGAAATCAAACAAAGTTTAATTTTGGACCCCGATTTGGACCAACTTGAAAACTGGGCCCATAATCAAAAATCTAAATACATGTTTAGATTCAGCATATCAAAGAACCCCAAGAATTCAATTTTTGTTAAAATCAAACTAAGTTTAATTTTGGACTCTTTGGACCTTAATGTAGACCAATTTGAAAACGGGACTAAAAATTAAGAATCTATATATATGGTTAGATTCAGCATATCAAAGAACCCCAGATATTCAATTTTTGTTGAAATCAAACAAATTTTAATTTTGGACCCTGATTTGGACCAACTTGAAAACTGGGCCCATAATCAGAAATCTAAATACATGTTTAGATTCAGCATATCAAAGAACCCTAAGAATTCAATTTTTTTTAAATAAAACTAAGTTTAATTTTGGACCCTTTGGACCTTAATGTAGACCAATTTGAAAACGGGACTAAAAATTTAGAATCTTAATACACGGTTAGATTCGGCATATCAAAGAACCCCAATAATTCAATTTTTGATGAAATCAAACAAAGTTAAATTTTGGACCCTTTGGACCTCAATGAGGACCAATTTAAAAACGGGGCCCAAAATCCAAAAACTTAATACACGGTTAGATTCAGCATATTAAAGAACCCCAGGAATTCAAGAATAAAACCCCATTGAAATTGGTCAAGAAATAAGCAATTTATACAAAGTATCTTCTTTTGCACAATACTGTGCAATTGAATATTTCTTGCAATTGCACAATACTGTGCAATTGAATATTTCTTGCTATTGCGCAATACTGTACAATTGACAATTTCTTGCTATTGTGCAATATTGTGCTATTGAATATTTCTTGCTATTGCGCAATACTATGCAATTGAAGATTTCTTGTTATTGCGCAATACTGTGCAATTGAAAATTTCTTGCTATTGCACAATACTTATTATATAATAATTTACATCCTGTTTGGTGTGTATCTCCTGCCATATCATTATTATTTGCTTTTAAATATAAATCAGAAATAACCAACTTAAAATGGAAAATTTTAAAGAAAAAAAATAAAATGCTCCGCAGGGCGCAGCTTGATACGACCGCAGAGGTCGAACCCTGAACAGTTGGGGCAAGTATGGACACAACATTCAAGCTTGATACAGCTCTGAATTTGGATTGCGATTGACTATTTGACACAGCATAGGTTTCTGACACAGAATGAATGTGGTCTAAGAACTTAAAAATTTTAAATTGGACATTCACCTATTATGGTCCAATATCCAAAATCTAAATACATGGTTAGATTCAGCATATCAAAGAACCCTAAGAGTTCAATTTTGATGAAATCAAACAAAGTTTAATTTTGGACCCTTTTGACCTCAATGTGGACAAAGTTGATAACGGGGCCCAAAAATCAAAATCTAAATACATGGTTAGATTCAGCATATCAAAGAACCCCATATATTCAATTTTGTTGAAATCAAACAAAGTTTAATTTTGCACCCTTTTGACCTCAATGTGGACAAAGTTGATAACGGGGCCCAAAATCAAAAATCTAAATACATGGTTAGATTCAGCATATCAAAGAACCCAATATATTCAATTTTGTTGAAATCAAACAAAGTTTAATTTTGGACCCTGATTTGGACCAACTTGAAAACTGGGCCCATAATCAAAATTTAAAGACATGTTTAGACTCAGCATATCAAAGAACCCTAAGAATTCAATTTTGTTAAAATCAAATTAAGTTTAATTTTGGACCCTTTGGACCTTAATGTAGACCAATTTGAAAACAGGACCAAAAATTAAGAATCTAAATACATGGTTAGATTCAGCATATCAAAGAACCCCATATATTCAATTTTGTTGAAATCAAACAAAGTTTAATTTTGGACCCCAATTTGGACCAACTTGAAAACTGGGCCCATAATCAAAAATCTAAATACATGATTAGATTCAGCATATCAAAGAACCCTAAGAATTCAATTTTGTTAAAATCAAACTAAGTTTAATTTTGGACCCTTTGGACCTTAATGTATACCAATTTGAAAACGGGACCAAAATTAAGAATCTAAATACACGGTTAGATTCAGCATATCAAAGAACCCCATATAATCAATTTTGTTGAAATCAAACAAAGTTTAATTTTGGACCCTTTGACCTCAATGTGGACTAAGTTGATAATAGGGCCCAAAAATCAAAAATCTAAATACATGGTTAGATTCAGCATATCAAAGAACCCAATATATTCAATTTTGTTGAAATCAAACAAAGTTTAATTTTGGACCCCGATTTGGACCAACTTGAAAACTGGGCCCATAATCAAAAATTTAAAGACATGTTTAGATTCAGCATATCAAAAACCCTAAGAATTCAATTTTGTTAAAATCAAATTAAGTTTAATTTTGGACCCTTTGGACCTTAATGTAGACCAATTTAAAACGGGACCAAAAATTAAGAATCTAATTACATGGTTAGATTCAGCATATCAAAGAACCCCATATATTCAATTTTGTTGAAATCAAACAAAGTTTAATTTTGGACCCCAATTTGGACCAACTTGAAAACTGGGCCCATAATCAAAATCTAAATATATGATTAGATTCAGCATATCAAAGAACCCTAAGAATTCCATTTTGTTAAAATCAAACTAAGTTTAATTTTGAACCCTTTGGACCTTAATGTAGACCAATTTGAAAACAGGACCAAAAATTAAGAATCTAAATACACGGTTAGATTCGGCATATCAAAGAACCCCAATAATTCAATTTTGATGAAATCAAACAAAGTTTAATTTTGGACCCTTTGGACCTCAATGTGGACCAATTTAAAACAGGGCCCAAAATCCAAAAACTTTATACACGGTTAGATTCAGCATATTAAAGAACCCCAAGAATTCAAGAATAAAACCCAATTGAAATTGGTCAAGAAATAAGCAATTTATACAAAGTATCTTCTTTGCACAATACTGTGCAATTATATATTTCTTACAATTGCGCAATACTGTGCAATTGAATATTTCTTGCTATTGTGCAATACTGTACAACTGACAATTTCTTGCTATTGCGCAATACTGTGCAATTGAAGATTTCTTGCTATTGCGCAATACTGTGCAATTGAAAATTTCTTGCTATTGCACAATACTTATTATATAATAATTTACACATCCTGTTTGGTGTGTATCTACTGCCATATCATTTTTATTTGCTTTTAAATATAAATCAGAAATAACCAACTTAAAATGGAAAATTTTAAAGAAAAAAAAAGGAAATAAAATGCTCCGCAGGGCGCAGCTTGATACGACCGTAGAGGTCGAACCCTGAACAGTTGGGGCAAGTATGGACACAACATTCAAGCTTGATACAGCTCTGAATTTGGATTGTGATTAAATATTTGACACAGCATAGGTTTCTGACACAGAATGAATGTGGTCTAAGAACTTAAAAATTTTGAATTGGACATTTACCTTTTATGGTCCAATATCCAAAATCTAAATACATGGTTAGATTCAGCATATCAAAGAACCCCAAGAGTTCAATTTTTGATGAAATCAAACAAAGTTTAATATTGGACCCTTTTGACCTCAATGTTGACAAAGTTGATAACGGGGCCCAAAAATCAAAAATCTAAATACATGGTTAGATTCAGCATATCAAAGAACCCCATATATTCAATTTTGTTGAAATCAAACAAAGTTTAATTTTGGACTTATTTGGACCAACTTGAAAACTGGGCCCATAATCAAAAATCTAAATACATGTTTAGATTCAGCATATCAAAGAACCCCAAAATTCAATTTTGTTAAAATCAAACTAAGTTTAATTTTGGACCCTTTGGACCTTAATGTAGACCAATTTGAAAACAGGACTAAAAATTAAGAATCTATATATGGTTAGATTCAGCATATCAAAGAACCCCAGATATTCAATTTTGTTGAAATCAAACAAATTTTAATTTTGGACCCTGATTTGGACCAACTTGAAAACTGGGCCCATAATCAAAATCTAAATACATGGTTAGATTCAGCATATCAAAGAACCCCAAGAGTTCAATTTTGATGAAATCAAACAAAGTTTAATATTGGACCCTTTTGACCTCAATGTTGACAAAGTTGATAACAGGGCCCAAAATCAAAAATCTAAATACATGGTTAGATTCAGCATATCAAAGAACCCCATATATTCAATTTTGTTGAAATCAAACAAAGTTTAATTTTGGACCCCGATTTGGACCAACATGAAAACTGGGCCCATAATCAAAAATCTAAATACATGTTTAGATTCAGCATATCAAAGAACCCCAGAATTCAATTTTGTTAAAATCAAACTAAGTTTAATTTTGGACCCTTTGGACCTTAATGTAGACCAATTTGAAAACGGGACTAAAAATTAAGAATCTATATATATGGTTAGATTCAGCATATCAAAGAACCCCAGATATTCAATTTTTGTTGAAATCAAACAAATTTTAATTTTGGACCCTGATTTGGACCAACTTGAAAACTGGGCCCATAATCAGAAATCTAAATACATTTTAGGTTCAGCATATCAAAGAACCCTAAGAATTCAATTTTGTTAAAATCAAACTAAGTTTAATTTTTGACCCTTTGGACCTTAATGTAGACCAATTTGAAAACAGGACTAAAATTTAGAATCTTAATACACGGTTAGATTCGGCATATCAAAGAACCCCAATAATTCAATTTTGATGAAATCAAACAAAGTTAAATTTTGGACCCTTTGGACCTCAATGAGGACCAATTTAAAAACGGGGCCCAAAATCCAAAAACTTAATAGACGGTTAGATTCAGCATATTAAAGAACCCCAGAATTCAAGAATAAAACACCATTGAAATTGGTCAAGAAATAAGCAATTTATACAAAGTATCTTCTTTTGCACAATACTGTGCAATTGAATATTTCTTGCAATTGCACAATACTGTGCAATTGAATATTTCTTGCTATTGCGCAATACTGTACAATTGACAATTTCTTGCTATTGTGCAATATTGTGCTATTGAATATTTCTTGCTATTGCGCAATACTATGCAATTGAAGATTTCTTGTTATTGCGCAATACTGTGCAATTGAAAATTTCTTGCTATTGCACAATACTTATTATATAATAATTTACACATCCTGTTTGGTGTGTATCTCCTGCCATATCATTATTATTTGCTTTTAAATATAAATCAGATATAACCAACTTAAAATGGAAAATTTTAAAGAAAAAAAAAGGAAAAAAAGGGAAAAAAAGAAAAAAAAAATCCCCCCCCAATTTTTTGAACCCCCTTATGATTCATCACCCCCAAACTCAATCCCAGCCTTCCCTTTGAGATATGGTACCTCGCAGTACAATTTCAGAGAGATCCATACACTTGAACACAAGTTATTGTCTGGAAACTAGAAAAATGCTTATTTTTGGCCCCTTTTTGGCCCAAAATTCCTAAACGTTTAGGGCAATTACCCCCAAACTCAAACCCAGCTTTCCCTTTGTGACATGGAACCTTGTGGTATTTTTTCATAAAGATCCATACACTTACACACAAGTTATTGTCATGAAACTAGAAAAATGCTTGTTTTTTGCCCCTTTTTGGCCCCTCATTCCTAAAATTTTGAGGCAATTACCCCCAAAAGCAATCCCAGCATTCCCTTTGTGGTATGGTACCTTGCAGTACAATTTCAGAGAGATCCAAACACTTGAACACAAGTTATTGTCTGGAAACTAGAAAAATACTTATTTTTGGCCCCTTTTTGGCCCCTTATTCCTAAACGTTTTGGGCAATTACCCCCAAACTCAATTCCAGCTTTTCCTTTGTGATATGGAACCTTGTAGTACAATTTCAGAAAGATCCATACACTTACACACAAGTTATTGTCATGAAACTAGAAAATGCTTGTTTTTGCCCTTTTTGGCCCCTAATTCCTAAAATTTTGAGGCAATTACCCCCAAAAATAAATCCCAGCATTCCCTTTGTGGTATGGAACCTTGTGGTACAATGTCAGAGAGATCCATACACTAACACACAAGTTATGTCTGGAAGTTACAAAAATGCTTATTTTGGCCCCTTTTGGTCCCTAATTCCTTAACTGTTGGTACCATAACCCCCAAAATCAATCCCAACCTTCCTTTTGTGGTATTGAACCTTATGGTAAAATTTCATAGAGATCCATTCACTTAAACTAAAGTTAGAGTGCGAAAACCAATGTGTCTTCGGACGACGACGACGACGCCGGACGACGACGACGACGACGACGACGCCAACGTCATACCAATATACGACCACAAAATTTGTTTGCGGTCGTATAAAAAGTGTGGAAAACACTCTTAACATTGGATATGATTAATAGTTCTCTAAAATTAGATATGATGTAATACAATGTATATCTATTTTCAAATTATAATCAAATATAATTAATAGTTCCAAACATTTGTTCTTTTATTTGTCACAAACTAATATAGATTTGTAACTTATCTATAAAGTGTCAACAGCTTTTATCTACACAATGTAATGTAATGAAATATATACCTTAATAAAAATAGATTATAATCTAATTAAAGGATTTCACTTAATAATATTTTTATATATATATAGCATTCAGAAAATTAGTTAATACAAAATAACAAACAAACAAACTGGCACAAATTTTTCAAACAATTTACTAAAGAATTTCCTTTAAAAAATGAGTTATCCCTCTTTGTATAGAAATATAGTTTAACATAGTACTCTAAAGATATGGATTTTTTTTATGGACCATAACTCTGGACTAAATCATCAGAATGGAACAAAATTCGAACTTGATCTATAACTTGTCATGATAAAACCATATAACAAATATTAAATCAATATCTGTAAGAACGAAGAAAAAAAGTGTGGAAAGCTGATTTGCCGGACTGACAGACAGACAGACAGACAGACAGACAGACAGACAGACAGACAGACGGACGGACGGAGTGCAAACCTAAAGTCCCCTTCGACTTCGTCGGTAGGGGACTAATAATATAATAACAACAACCAGTGATGACTAAGTTCTCTAAAATTAAATATGATTTAACACTCAAACATTGTTAAAATCAGCATATCAAAGAACCCAAGAATTCAATTGTTGATTAAACAAAAGTTTAATTTAGGACCCTTTGTACCTCGATGTGGTATTATCTAACTAAGAATGAAAATAAATACAGGTTTAGATTCAGCATTTCAAAGAACCCTATATATATTCAATTTATGTTGAAATCAAGCACAGTTTAATTTTGGACCAACTTGAAAACTGGGCCCAAAATCAGAAATCTAAATATATGTTTATTAATAGACAATATAAGCTAAGTTTTGAAAGGAGTTCACCTAATCAAAAAAATATATATAGCATTCAGAAAATTAGTTTTTACAGAATAACAAACAATTTACAATTTACCAAAGAAAAGAAAAAAAAAAAATCAAAAATTTTATTGTCTTTTAAAAATCGATAAAACTTATCTGTACTTATCTTCAAAATGTCTAATAATGAACAGTAAATTTCTAACTATATTTACTCCTATATAGCTTTTAATCATCAACACTTAGAAAACAGAAAATTTTCAAATAAATCTGTCACTCAAGATAAGACATTAACCATATGTTTAGTAAACTGATAACAGAACATATACAGGTGAAAATTATCTATAAAGGCTTTGTGTAATCAAACTTTATGTATATAGTTAACAATTTCTGTTCAAAGGAAAATAACTCAATCACAATCACAAAAAATACCACTTATGGATATTAAAAAGGGCAATAACTCACAAACGAGAAAGGCTAAAATCGTGAAAATTGAACTCGACCTTCATTCATTTTGACTAGTAGCAGGAAACAACACATCTTAATTTGAAAAAATTTCGTCAAAGGGTTTTCATGTTATTGAAGAGACACTGTTTGGCAGCCGCCCGTCCGCCCGCCCGCCCGCTTGCCGTACATCCCCAAATCAATAACCGATTTTTACTTTGAAAATTCGGTTAAAATGGTCAGCAGATATATGTGACTGTGAGAAGTTAACTGTATATAGAAGTGTAAAGCTTGATTTTTGTCTTGAGAATTATTAAAGCTACATTAATAATGTTCACATTCTTACAAAACTTTGAAGTGGTACATTGAAACTAAATGTTGAAGTTGGTCGCTTCTCTGATATACCAAGAGAAATGCGTCTATGTGTATGTTGTGATATGCTATGTGTTGAGAACGAATTCCATTTTGTATTGGTATGTCCAGCATATAGGGCAATTAGATTTTTTTTTCTACCACGCTATTATCGTTCATGGCCTAATAATTTTTAAACTATCTTGTTTGTTGAAAGCTAATACTAGATCGCTTACAATTAAGCTCTGTAACTATTTGAAGAATGCATGGAAAGCTAGATCTGATATTATTGGTTAGTTATGTTATTATTGTATTGTTCTCTGTTATCAGTCTTTTGTCACATTGTGTATATATTATGTATTGCCATAGCATGTTCTGTATGCTTTTGCAAATAAATATTCATTCATATTATATAATGAAGAAAAATTATAACAATGAAGTAGTACAATTTACAAAGGTTTATAATTAACAGATCTTGAAAATTGGATATCGCTTGATATCAATTCTCGTTATTTAATGTAAATATTAATAATAAACTCGCCGAAGGCTCGTATATTATTATATTGAAATTAAATAACTCTAGTTGATATCAAGCGATATCCAATTCTCACTCGTTGTGAAACCTATAAATATCTTTATGCCCAGCGTAACCTAGAATGACTCGGTCATTTATCCGGAATGTTGCAAATGTCTTTCCGAGTACATCTTTGTATATTATATATTTTTGGCTGTTCTCATGTTGTTTCACTCCCTTAATATGACATTATATTCGCACATTTTAGGTTTAATATCTATGCATTGTTTTTTATTATTTATTTTCAGTATTTAAAAAAATATTAAAATTAACCATTTTTTAATTAAGGCACAGCAACCCCTAGAATGCACTTCGTAGATTATTTTGTAACACCGCTTAGTCAGTTTCGAATTTAGTTGAGCAACATTACATGGAACAGCAATAACTTGGATATTTTTCGGTCTGGAGGTCAGATAATCAACCAATTACTCTTAGAAGATTTGTTGCATGTAAGCATTTTTTGTACATATTTCACAAATTTGTTTTAATAAATTCACAAAAATTGATGATAAAACGTATAGACAATTACTAACAATATAGTGTACAACCAATGTGGTTTGTAAACCGGTGAGCCGGCTGCCGCGCCCAACTTGTCATATAAACAGTTAACTACTCCATGCTAGTAAATGTTTTATTCAAACTTCCGAATGATCTGATTTCAGTATTTTAACTATTTAGCAAATAAGCGTACCTGTTAAGTAAAAAAATCAGGTAGATGTATTTGCTATGATGCATTAATTACAGGTTTAAGGTTATGCATGGAATGTGAATAAGTAATGAGGTGACATCACTGTGGTTATCTCCCTTTGAAAAAAATAATAGTACTGGTATATCTTAGTGGATTGTTTATAAAAGAGTTGTTTCAAAGGTAACAAGAGGCTGTCAGACTGACAGCAAACCGGATTTTCATGCAGAGGTCAAACCCTGAACAGTTGAGCAAGTATGGACACTACATTTAAGCTTAAAACAGCTCTGAATTTGGATTGTGATTGAATATTTGACACAGCATAGGTTTGTGACACAAAATGAATGTGGTTTAAGAACTGAAATACTTGAAATTGGACATTTAAATACCTATTATGGTCCAATATCAAAAAACTTAGTACATATTAGAATCAGCATATCAAAGAACCCCAAGAATTCAATTTTTGATGAAATCAGACACAAGTTTAATTTAGGACCCTTTGGACCTCAATGTGGACCAATTTGATAAAGGAGCCCACAATCCAAAATCTCTCAATACATGGTTAGATTCAAAGAACCCCATAAATAATTTTTTTGTTGAATCAAACAAAGTTTAATTTTGGACCAACTTGAAAACTGGGCCCAAAAATCTAATATTTAAATACAGGTTTAGATTCAGCATTTGAAAGAACCCTATATATATTTAATTTATGTTGAAATGAAACAGGTTAATTTATATGTTTATTAATAGATAATATAAGCTTACTTTTTAAAGGACTTCATTTCATCAAAAAAGAAATATACAGCATTAAGAAAATTAGTTTTTACAAGTAACAAACAAACTTGTCACAAAATTCTTCAAACAATTTACCAAAGAAAAGCAGAATAAAATTTTTTATTTACTATAAATACAATGTCTTTCCAAAAGTAGACTGTTTGCAACTTTTTAAAATGGGGTGGGGGTGATCCCCAGGGGACTCGCCCTTTATTTCATATGATTTGTTTTTTTGTCCTATACAAAATTATATATGGTTTAGGAATGGGGATCTCAACCATTTACATGTTCTTAAACAAGAAGGTGGGGATGACCCCAGGGGACTTGCCTTTCATTTCATTTGATTTGTTTCATTGTAACGTACAAGAATATACATGTATATGGTTTCGGGGTGGGGATCTTGACCGTTTACAAGTTTCCAAAAAGAACGGTAGTTACCCCAATGGACTTCCCCTATATTTCATTTAATCTGTTTTATTGTCCCATAGAGACAAAAGAACCAATTTTGGGACATACAGCATACGTATATTACAGACAGACAAGGGTAAAACTTAATGCACCCCCAACTACAGCGCAGGCATAAAAGTGTGGCAAACTGATTTGCCAAACTGAAGGACAAACAGACAGACACACAGCCTACCAAAAAAGTTTCAAACAATTTACCACTGATTTTTCTCCAATAACTCAAATTTATTTCCATCAGATATGATGTTATATCTATTTCCATATTATAATCAAATTTAATTAATAGTTGCTAATATTGTTTCTTTCATGTGTCAAAATATAATACAGATCAGCAACTTATCTATCAATGTCAAAAACTTTATCTCGTAATAAAAATAGATTATTATCTAATTAAAAACAAGTTCAGATTCAGCACTTGAAATAACCCTATATATATTTAATTTATGTTCAAATATAACACACACAAACTGATTAATTTTCCCAGGGGACCTGCGCTTTATTTCATATGATTTGTTTTTTTGTCCCATACAAGGATATATATGGTTTAGGGGTGGGGATCTCGACCATTTAAAAGTTCTTAAACAGGAAGAAGGTGGGAATAACCCCAAAGAACTCACCTTTTATTTCATTTTATTTGTTTTACTGTAACACAAGAATATATATGGTTTCGCGGTAGGGATCTTGACCGTTTACAAGTTTTCAAAAAAAAGCAGAGTAGGGGTTATCCTGGGAACTTCCTCTAAATTTAATTTGCTTTATTTTATTGTCCCATACAAGAATATATATGGTCTAGGGGTGGGGATCTCAACTGTTTACAAATTTTCAAAAAGAAGGGGATAGGGTTTACTCCCATTGACTTCCCCTATATTTCATTTGATTTGATATATTGTCCCATACAAGAATACATATGATTTCTGGGTGGGAATTTTGACCGTTTACAAGTCATCAAAAAAAAGGGGGTAGGGGTTGCCCCAATGGACTTCCCCTTTATTTCATCTGGTTAGTTTTATTGTCCCATACAAGAATATATATGGTTTAGGGGTGGGGATCTCAACCGTTTACAAGTTCTTAAACAGAAAGAAGATGGGGATGACCCCAGTGGACTTGCTTTTATTTCATTTGATTTGTTTTATTGTAACATACACAAATATATATGGTTTCAGGGTGGGGATCTTGACTGCTTACAAGTTTAAAAAAAAAGGGGGTGGGGGTTACCCCAGGGGACATCCCCTAAATTTCATTTTTTTTTTTTTATTGTCCCAAAAAAGATTATATATGGTTTAAGGGTGGGGATCTCAACCATTTACAAGTTTTCAAAAAGAAAGAGGTGGGGTTAACCCTCGTGGACTTCCTCTAAATTTTATTTGATTTGTTTTATTGTCAAATACAAGAATAAATATGGTTTAGGGGTGGGGATCTCAACCGTTTACAATTTCTCAAACAGAAGGGGGTGGGGGGTTACCACAATGGACTTCCCCTATATTTGATTTGATTTCTTTTATTGTCCCATACAAAAATATATATGGTTTAGGGGTGGGGATCTCGACCGTTTACAAGTTCTCAAACAGACATGCTGGGAGTGACACAGGGGACTCACCTTCTTTTATTAGTCCCCTACCGACGAAGTCAAAGGGGACTTTAGGTTTGCACTCTGTCCATCTGTCTGTCTGTCCATCTTTCAGTCCGTTCGAAAATTATTTTTCAGAAATGGAAAAAAAAGTTCTAGGGTCGGTCGGGTAACTGGAACCACACATATACTTTTATTTGGCGTTCACTTTGTTAAAAATATATATCTTTTTTTAGTTTATAATGATAAACAACTGGGACTAAAACATTGAGTTTCAGGAAACAATGAATTTTATAAACATAATAAACAGAACAGTTTTATATGACCGCAAAAAATTTTTGGGATCGTATAATGGTATTGTGTCGTCGTCTGCATCATCGTCTGAAGACACATTTGGTTTGGGGACAATGATTTTAGTTTAAGTGAGTGGATCTCTATGAAAATTTTTAAGAAGGTTGAATACCACAAAAGGAAGGTTGGGATTGATTTTAGGGATGATGGTCCAAACCATTTAGGAATTAGGGGCCCAAAACAAGCATTTTTCTAGTTTCAGGATATTAACTTGTGTATTATATAAGTATTTTGATTGCTCTGAAATTGTACCATAATGTTCAATACCACAAGTAGAAGGTTGGGATTCATTTTGGGGGTTATGGTGCCAACAGTTTAGGAATTAAGGGCCAAAAACGAGCATTTTTGTTGTTTCCGGGAAATAACTTGTGTGTGAGTGTATGGATTGCTCTGACATTGTACCACAAGGTTCCATATGACAAAGGGAAGTATGGGATCTAGTTTGGGGGTAATTGCTCCAAACATGCAGGAATAAGGAGTAAAAAATGGGACAAAAACAAGCATTTTTCTAGTTTCCAGACAATAACTTGTGTTTAAGTGAATGGATCTCTCTGAAATTGTACTACAAGGTTTCATACTACAAAGGAAAGGATGGGATTGAGTTCGGGGGTATTTGCTCCAAGTAGGGATTAAAAAAGTTTGGGGAGGGGTGGATTTTATTTTAGTGGTTTATATTTTTTTTCAAAATTTTTCAAATTTCAATTTTTTGAAAAGTTTCAAGAAGAAAGTATTGCGCAATAGATTTGTAAGATCTTTGACCACATTTATTTTGTGTCAGAAACCTACATAATGTCAAAAATTTGATCACAATCCAAATTCAGACAGTATCAAGCTTGAATATTGTGTCTAAATTTGCCCCAACTGTTCAGAGTTCGACCTCTGCGGTCATATCAGGCTGCGCTCAGCGAAGCATTTTATTTAATTGAATTTTTATTGATATACAACTGTATGATACTTTCTTTTCCTTTTTGATGTAAAAAAAGTTCTTTTTTGTGCTAGATATTTAGCTGGTAATCATACCACATCTTCTTATTTTTATATATATATATTTAGTCTCCTTTGAATGATATCTTATTTTTATTATACGACCGCAAAAAAATTTTGTGGTCGTATATTGGTATGACGTTGGCGTCGTCGTCGTCCGAAGACGCATTGGTTTTCGCACTCTAAGTTTAGTTTAAGTGAATGGATCTCTATGAAATTTTACCATAAGGTTCAATATCACAAAAGGAAGGTTGGGATTGATTTTGGGGGTTATGGTACCAACAGTTAAGGAATTAGGGGCCAAAAGGGCCAAAATAAGCATTTTGTAACTTCCAGACATAACTTGTGTGTAAGTGTATGGATCTCTCTGACTTTGTACCACAAGGTTCCATATCACAAAGGGAATGCTGGGATTGATTTTGGGGGTAATTGCCTCAAAATTTTAGGAATTAGGGGCCAAAAAGGGCAAAAACAAGCATTTTCTAGTTTCATGACAATAACTTGTGTGTAAGTGTATGGATCTTTCTGAAATTGTACTACAAGGTTCCATATCACAAAGGAAAGCTGGAATTGAGTTTGGGGTAATTGCCTGAAACGTTTGAATTAGGGGCCAAAATAAGCATTTTCTAGTTTCCAGACAATAACTTGTGTTCAAGTGTATGGATCTCTCTGAAATTGTACTGCAAGGTACCATACCTCAAAGGGAAGGCTGGGATTGAGTTTGGGGTGATGAATCATAAGGGGTTCAAAAATTTGGGGGATTTTTTTTTTTTCCTTTTTTTCCTTCTTTTTTCTTTAAAATTTTCCATTTTAAGTTGGTTATTTCTGATTTATATTAATAAGCAAATAATAATGATATGGCAGGAGATACACACCAAACAGGATGTGTAAATTATTATATAATAAGTATTGTGCAATAGCAAGAAATTTTCAATTGCACAGTATTGCGCAATAGCAAGAAATCTTCAATTGCACAGTACTGTGCAATAGCAAGAAATATCCAATAGCACAATATTGCACAATAGCAAGAAATTGTCAATTGTACAGTATTGCACAATAGCAAGAAATCTTCAATTTCACAGTATTGCGCAATTGCAAGAAATATTCAATTGCACAGTATTGTGCAAAAGAAGATACTTTGTATAAATTGCTTATTTCTTGACCAATTTCAATGGGGTTTTATTCTTGAACTCTTGGGGGTTCTTTAGTATGCTGAATCTAACTGTGTATTAAGTTTTTGGATTTTGGGCCCCGTTTTTAAATTGGTCCGCATTGAGGTCCAAAGGGTCCAAAATTAAACTTTGTTTAATTTCATCAAAAATTGAATTATTGGGGTTCTTTGATATGCCGAATCTAACCGTGTATTTAGATTCTTAATTTTTGGTCCCGTTTTCAAATTGGTCTACATTAAGGTCCAAAGGGTCCAAAATTAAACTTAGTTTGATTTTAACAAAAATTGAATTCTTAGGGTTCTTTGATATGCTGAATCTAAACATGTATTTAGATTTTTGATTATGGGCCCAGTTTTCAAGTTGGTCCAAATCGGGGTCCAAAATTAAACTTTGTTTGATTTCAACAAAAATTGAATATATGGGGTTCTTTGATATGCTGAATCTAACCATGTATTTAGATTTTTGATTTTGGGACCTGTTATCAACTTTGTCCACATTGAGGTCAAAAGGGTCCAAAATTAAACTTTGTTTGATTTCATCAAAATTGAATTATTGGGGTTCTTTGATATTCTGAATCTAACTGTGTAATTAGATTCTTAATTTTTGGTCCTGTTTTCAAATTGGTCTACATTAAGGTCCAAAGGGTCCAAAATTAAACTTAGTTTGATTTTAACAAAATTGAATTCTTAGGGTTCTTTGATATGCTGAATCTAAACATGTATTTAGATTTTTGATTATGGGCCCAGTTTTCAAGTTTGTCCAAATCGGGTCCAAAATTAAATTTTGTTTGATTTCAACAAATATTGAATAGATGGGGTTCTTTGATATGCTGAATCTAACCATGTATTTAGATTTTTGATTTTTGGGCCCGTTATCAACTTTGTCCACATTGAGGTCAAAAGGGTCCAAAATTAAACTTAGTTTGATTTCATCAAAATTGAACTCTTGGGGTTCTTTGATATGCTGAATCTAACCATGTATTTAGATTTTGGATATTGGACCATAATAGGTGAATGTCCAATTTAAAATTTTTAAGTTCTTAGACCACATTCATTCTGTGTCAGAAACCTATGCTGTGTCAAATATTTAATCACAATCCAAATTCAGAGCTGTATCAAGCTTGAATGTTGTGTCCATACTTGCCCCAACTATTCAGGGTTCGACCTCTGCGATTGTATCAAGCTGCGCCCTGCGGAGCATTTTATTGATCATGGATTTTATAAAAGATTTAATTACCTTAAATTTAGATGAATATTTTGTAATGAATCCTGTTTTATTTAATTTTAAAAAAAATATTAAAGTATACAAACTGTTTATTGATTTACTTCTTTTCTACCAATAATTTTCTGACTTAATGTCTACACAACACAGTACCACAGTATTAAAACAAAACAAGAGACATAAAAACTACAGTAACTAGAAATATAGCTAAGCGACACAACTGATTGTATGAATCATTTTACCAAGCTGTCCACACGCGTTACCCTGGTGCTATCCAAAAATCCTGGGGAGAACACTGTATATATACATTTCCAAACATATATTAATACTTAAATTAAAATGTGCATAACAAATAGGAGGACAGCATTGTCACGACGCAACTAATGACATAAAAAAATAAATGCGGAATGTGTCCATGGGACACAGATGATGCCCCCTCTTGCATATCATATAAAGTTATAAAGGGACATAACTGAAGAACGGTAAAAGTGACCCTACCAAAATTCTAACTAGATATGTGTTTTGTGGTAATAAGCATTGTGTATAAGTTTTATAACATTTGGTTGTGGCAAACTTAAATTATAGAACTGAAATCATCTTTGGGATGAATGGTCGTACAGATGGACAAGGGTAAAACTTAATGCCCCCTCCGCTACGGCGGGGCATAAAAATACTATTTATTTGTTAACGCCAAATGTTATGCTATCCAAAATTTCTGGAGAGAACACTGTCACATCCTTATTTTTACAGTGATGTTTTTACAGATCTTGTGCCTTCAGAAATGATCCATGTAACAGAACATTGGTACATGTACCATGATGCTATCTGAATAAATTTTATTCATGATACAGTTATGTGCATGAAGCGAGTGTTCTGTCCAGTATTTTCAATTACAATTTACAGTGAAGCTCCATGGGAGTTGAAATAGCATTCTTGTTTCCCTCAAATTGTTGTATCACATTTATAAGAAATTTATTCAGATTGCATCAGAGTACATGTACCATTGGGCTATAAGGCCCCAGTGAGAGCATTATGAATTGATAAAAATACATTTATATTACAATGTACATTATGTTATTTGTAGCTGCAATCAAATCTTTTTAATATGCAGCAAATTAGAAATTATGATTTGGTCAGGAAGGATTGTGCAAGGTTTCTGATTATGATACGTTAAAAACATTTAATCAGAGATACCACTATACATATGTGTGAGTTCATGATGCTTAGACTCGTGAAAATTAGACTTGACTCACCATTTTCTGAACAGATGTTCATCAAGATTCTTTGAGCTGAGCCTGAAATCATCATTTCATTACCCCAAAATAGAATGAAATTAGTAATCTAAGGTGATTTAATTTTATTTTGTTAAGACCAAAAGACTGAAATGATTAATTTAGTCTTTGATTACGTTGATAATGTCCATGGTTTTGTCCTGACTATTCAGGCTAAAACTTAAAAAAACCCTAGTCTCATCTGAAAAAATTCTTTGAGAGAACCCTAACTATTTTATTATGGTTTGATAAAATTTATCAGTAAATTGCCTTAAGTTATATCTCTAGAAGTCAGTAAGGTTATGAATTTTAATAGCAGCTTTAACATCCATTCATTTATATCCTTAAAAATATACTATATGGCAGTGAAGTTTTGTGTTAATTGAAACTGTTTGTTATAAAGCTTCATGCATTACAAGGCGTCTTCGCTAGCCAAATAAAAATCACGCCCATTCCGACTACATCATTCTTGACCAATGGCAGAGCTTCAGTGTGGAGGTTTAAAATGGTTGTGTCTAGTGTTTACAAATTTCGTGAAGCAGGAACAGTACATGTACATTGACATTCCAACATTTGTGCAAGAAACATACCCAGGGACTGCTATAAGTTGATTAAGAACTTTCAAATTGTGACTTATTATCGTCGTATGCTTTAATTTGGGGATAAGAAATTGTTGCACAATCAGCATGTGGCAATTGTTTATTTACATTTTCTACATTTACATGTGATCAACTGCAAGGTGCTTTTTCATTGGATGCATCCAGTTACAACTGTGACCAATGGAAATCATTACTTCGTGGATCCAAAATTCTATCTTAATCCGCCAAGGGTGGAGAGGAGGGGACTGGATCCTAACCCTTGGCTAGCGAGGACGGAAATAGTGTCAAATCTTGATGTGTGCACTAACCCTTGTCTAGCAAGGACGGAAATAGTGTCAAATCTTGATGTGTGCAATTCTAGTGTGTTTATTTCTTAAATTAATTAATATAAATGATACTGCAGCTTTACATAAATGTATCGTGGAAAGCTTTATAATGATCTAGACATTTTTATACAACCACAAAAATTTTTGGGATCATATAATGGTATGATGTCGTCGTCGAAGACACATTGGTTCCCGGACAATAACTTTATTGATTATTAGTGAATGGATCTTGAAAATTTTAAGAAGGTTCAATACCACAAAAGGAAGGTTGGGATTGATTTTTAAGATGATGATCCAAATTAATTAAATCGTTCAGGAATTAGGGGCCCAAAACAAGCATTTTTCTAGTTTCAGGATAATAACTTGTGTATAAGTATTTTGATTGCTCTGAAATTGTGCCACAATGTTTAATACCACAAGTAGAAGGTTGGGATTCATTTTAGGGGTTATGGTGCCAACAGTTTAGGAATTAAGGGCCAAAAAGGGGCCAAAACAAGCATTTTTCTAGTTTCCAGACAATAACTTGTGTGTAAATGTATGGATCTCTCTGACATTGTACCACAAGGTTCCATATAACAAAGGGAAGGCTGGGATTGAGTTTGGGGTTAATTGCTCCAAACATGTAGGAATTAGGGGCCAAAAACAACCATTTTTCTAGTTTCCAGACAATAACTTGTGTGCAAGTGTATGGATCTCTCTGAAATTGTACTACAAGGCTCCATACTACAAAGGAAAGGCTGGGATTGAGTTTTGGGGTTATTGCTTCAAGGGGGGTTCTAAAAGTTGGGGGGGGGGATTTTTTTCCAATTTTTTTAAGGGATTCATATTTTTTTTCAAAATTTTTTAAAATTTCGAATATTTGAAAAGTTTCAAGAAGAAATCTTCAATTTCACGGTATTGCGCAATGGATTTATAAGATCTTTGACCACATTTATTTTGTGTCAGAAACCTATATTATGTCAAAAATTTGATCACAATCCAAATATATCAAGCTTGAATATTGTGTCCAAATTAGCCCCAACTGTTCAGGGTTCGACCTCTGTGGTCATATCAGGCTGCGCTCAGCAAAGCATTTTATTTTATTTGGTATATGTTTTCAGTTGCACATGTATATTAAATACAATTAGAGAAAGGCTGTTTTACACCTTAATTCATATAAATTTCCTCTCAAGTTGTTCAAATTTTGATTTGATAAAATCCCATATTTTATGATGTTCATAACCTTAGGTACAAGGTTAATTCCTGATTTTTTATTCTTCACTTCTCAAAGATTTTCTGGTTCTTTAAAGGGGCATTAGCTACGAGATATGAAAAAAATTAAAATTAGATTTTTTTTGTTCAAACATTAATGAAAGTGAAATAGTGATATATTTGGTGTTTTAACGCCACTTTTTTTTTTGGCTATTTCGTGGCGGCCAGTTTTTATTGGTGGAGGAAGCCGGAGTGCCCGGAGAAAACCACCGACCTTCGATAGGAAAACTGACAATCCTAGTCAATTAAGATTGGAGTCGAGTGCACCCGCATGAGCGGGGTTCGAACTCACAACCTCAGTGTTGACTGGCTAGTGATTACAGTAGTAACTACTTAGACCACTCGGCCACCGAGGCCCCTAAGTGAAATAGTGAAATAATATTATTCGCTTTTAACAGCCAGTTTAGTTCAATTTTGTCAAAATAAGCTAAGAAACATCGCTGATGAATTTTTCACTTGCAAGTGAATAATTTGACCTCAATGAATCTGTATTCATGTGACCTTCAATTTAACCCATTAGGCAAAAAAAAAAATATATGTCTGTTTAAGGTTACATGCTTAAAAAAAATAGGGTAGGTAGGTCGGTATTTCCATTTTATTTTATTTTTTCATTTTATTTTTTGTGACATAATTTTGTGTCATGCCGTTTCGTCTTGTCGTGGTCCGAGTTGTTCATGGGCTGAGTTTACCTGAATTTTTAATGATTGGATTATTTCCCTTTCTTATTGGTTGGAAAAAAATGGCGGCAGAGTAGTTATTTCATCACACGAGTCGGGAATTTCCTTAAAACAGCTATCGTATTCATGATTGTGAACATTGGGATGTATCAGACAATTAATTTTTATTATTGGCAACACTAACTTCACTTTTGACATGAGTTCAGTTTATTTTTCACTTTACGACGGAAATAAAATGACTTAGGGTCGGCGCTCAAAAATAGGGACGGTCGGGTAACCGTAAACAGACATATATTTTTTTTTGGCCTTAGCTAGAGATTGGTTATGCATGTACAATGTATTAGTCATGTTCAGCCATTAAAAGGAAAAGAATGTAAATATTGAAAGTGAAACAAGGATGAACCATTTCGTTGACTGATTCGATCCACTAAAAATCAATCTTATACAGGTAAAAACGATGATTAATGTATTTTTTATGCCCCACATACGATAGTAGAGGGGCATTATGTTTTTTCGGTCTGTGGATCCATTCGTCCGTCTCGTCCACTTCAGGTTAAAGTTTTTGGTCAAGGTCGTTTTTGATGAAGTTGAAGTCCAAACTTGAAACGTAGTACACATGTTCCCTATGATATGATCTTTCTAATTTTAATGCCAAATTAGAGTTTTGACCCCAGATTCACGGTCCACTGAACATAAAAAATGATAGTGCGAGTGGGGCATCTGTGTACTATGGACACATTCTTGTTTAACCTATAACATGAAATCAAACAGACCTGGAAAAGTCCAATTGTACGAAGTCGCTATCTATTTATATTTATGTTTATATCGGGTTCTTCGCAGGTCATCTCATGGTAAATTAGATGACGTCTAGACTAAAATACACAAAAAATGCTGATATATATTATAGAGGCTGTGCAGTGTTAATTGTTTATTTCAGACTTGTTGTAATTTGGATATAGTTTTAATATGTTATAAATCAAAATATGAGAATTTGAGTCAAATCGGTGAGCGTGAATTTGACAGCTAATGTCCCTTTAAAGCCTAGAAATATTTTTAATCCTTATTGATTTTCTTGGCATTGACAGCAAAATTTTGCACACTTTTGCTGCAGAAAGATCTGCTACAGCTTACTGTGATCAGATTTTTTCAGAGAAAAGTGAAATGTATTTGTTTATTGCAATTTTTCTTTTAATGCTTTGGAGAGATTATCTGGCCACAAGGAAACATTTATGATCCTCAAGGGAGATTTAATTAGCTTTTACATAACATCTGCAACAGCACTGCTTCTTTTTATTGAATATTTGGCTGGTATCCATAGTGATGAGACAAAAATGTATTGATCAGTTTGTTATCAATATTTTCTTGACTTGTGCAGCCATGTTATCAACACAAGTAAATACAAACATTCCAACACATGCTGATATTTATGAATGGATGATTAGGATGGATTAATACATTTTGAGATTAGGGGTAGATGGAAGATGCTATGTTATGATGTGAAAGGGTGTGACTAATTGATAACAAATGCACAAATGCCCATTTTTTGAAGATTATCCAGATGTTTTTGTGATTACAGTTGTAGTGTTGGCATTTGCTTACTTAGTTTATTATGGGATCTACTGCCTGTTTTTATATTTATTATCAATAAGAAATTCATCAGTTTCAAGAGGTAAGGGTTAAAAATGATTGAGATATTGTTGTATTTATAGGACTGTGATAAAAGTGATTACAGCAGTAAGTGATTGAACTTTTTTTTCATTGATTTTCAAGAATCAAAAACTTATAAATATAAGTAATTTTACCCCTTTATTGATTTTTTCCTAGATTTGAAAGGGCATATTAAAGGGGTTTCAGAAAACTTATCATGCCTTCTATAATTTTTCAGATTTTTAGTTTGATTACAGTGAAATAGAGATAAGGATCAGTTTATTGCTATTTCTCTGTAAATTTCAAAACAAAATAAATTGAAATTCAATTTTTGAATTATACCACATATATATATGTAGATAACATATGGTAGTGGATTACTCAGAAGATTACATAAATCTGTGTATATTTTAGTCATCATATAGTATTAGTTTTACTGTACATACACGTATGAGTAAGATGCAACTAACCATATTGCTAGTAGATAATTTCATAAGTAACTTTTTGTCATTATGCCATAATCAGTGTAATTGGTCATAGAATTTCTTGTTTATGAAAGATCTGTTCGTTGGAATCTAATATTATAGACAATGTATTATAAGGTACTCAAATTATGAAATTGCATTTTGATTTTTTAAAGAAAGGTTATTCTGAGAAGAAATCTCTTCATGATTTATCCCTATAATATATCTCTGATGTGGGAACATATTCTGGCCTCTTGGAATCATTGTTAACTCTCTACAGTGAATTATTTTCATCTAAGTAAGTAATTACTGTCATTGGAAAAGGTTTCTAATCATGCCTGATGGTATATAGTATCTATGCACAAACTCATCATTATTTAAAACCTGAGGAATGATTTAGGGGGAATTTGATACATTTTATAAGTTAATGTTTATATCAATGTAATACTGATACTGATTTTTTTTATGCCCCCATAGTAGGCAATGGGGCATTTAAGTGTTACCCTTAATGACCGTCCTTCCGTCTTTCCATCCTTCCTATTTTCCTTTCATCACTCTTAAGTTTTCCTCGTCCAAATTTTATGAAATTCATGCATACACAATGCTAAGAACCATAACCTGCAGACAGTGTTAGAATTTGGGCAGTCTGTGACTTACAGTTCTTAGAGTTATGCCCTTATATAACTTGGAAAATTGCCAATTTTTTCATTTCCGCACTCTAACAAGTTTTCTCATCCAAATTTTATGTCGCAAACTTATAAATAATTTATTAATGTCAACAACTTTATCTATTGTGAGGAAATATACTGATTAAAAATAAAACATATTGTTTTAAATAAACAAAAAACTCTTATTAGGAAGAAAGTTGAAACATAACAAAAATTTCACTTACATTTACTTTCACCTCAACAGATGGTCAAATGTCTATTTTAATTGCAATGAAATTTTCAATCATAGGAAATCATTTAAATACATGTTCCAATTCTAAAAATAGAATGATGCCAGAACAGTAATCACTAAAATTAATTTGATCTGAATCAGCAAAATTCCTAGTATTATTTATAAATAAAATGACAGCTTCTCATTTGCATATCACCTCAAAGATAAGACATAAATTATAAGCATAAAACATTTTAAGGGAGGTAACTCTTAATGCAATTAAAAACCCAAACAAATGAAATTGATCAAATATAAGCAATTCAGCATAGCAAAAACTCCTACCAATCAATTGTTGTTGAAATCAAACAAGGTTAAAATTTTGGACCTTGATGTGGAATGAAAAATGGGCCCAAAATTCAAAATTTGAATACATTATTAGTAATTAGATTCAGCATTATGAAATCAATCAGAGTTTAATTTTGCATCCTGATTTGGACCCACTTGAAAGCATGGCCCAAAATCTAAATTCTAAATACATTGTAAGAGTAAGCATATCATAGATACTCAATATTTTTAGATTACATGTATTTACAACCCATTGAGATTGGTCAGAAATAAGCAATTTAACTAAGTTTAAATTAAAAACTGCATGGTTTTTTATACGACCGAAAATTTTTTTTTGGGAAATTGTACTACAAGGTTCCATACTATAAAGGAAAGGCTGGGATTGAGTTTTGGGGTTATTGCTCCAAGGGGGGGTTTCAAAAAGTGGGGGGGGGGGGGGTGAGGAATTTTTTTCCCAAATTTTTTAAGGGATTCATATTTTTTTTTCAAAATTTTTAAAATTTATAATTTTTGAAAAGTTTCAAGAAGTAATCTTCAATTGCACAGTATTGCGCAATGGGTTTATAAGATCTTTGACCACATTTATTTTGTGTCAGAAACCTATATTATGTCAAAAATTTGATCACAATCCAAATTCAGACAGTATCAAGCTTGAATATTGTGTCCAAATTTGCCCCAACTGTTCAGGGTTCGACCTCTGCGGTCTTATCAGGCTGTGCTCAGCGAAGCATTTTATTACCTCTTTTTACCCCTACTTCCTAAGCGGATACCGCCATATCCCCCAAATTCAAACCAATCTTCCTTTTGTGGAATGGAACCTTGTGGTATAATTTAATAGAGATCCATACACTTGTACTCAAGTTATTGTCTGGAAACCAAATGTCTTCAGACGATGACGACATTGCCATACCATTATACGGCCGCATATCATTTCAAAACGGTCTTTACCATCCCATGGTACTCAAAGGGGTTCAAATAAAAAACTTTAATCTTAATGGTATTACACATATACTTAACTGACTGTGAAACAGGGTGCTAGTGATTGAAGTAGAAAGCACACTTATTTGCAAACATATCATGTAATACTGATGGAATATACTGAGATATTTTAGAATAAATTTCCAGCACTCATCTTGAAATAAATAAACATTGTAAGTGTAATACATTTGTAACTGTTTTAAATTACTGTTGGAAACATTAACAATTGTTTTTTTTCTTTTTCTTTCAGTAAGAAGGCAAGATGACAGAGGTTCAACCTCGAGAGATCAAGATTCTTGAGACAGCTGAGGACATTCAGAGTCGTAGACAGGAAGTCCTTGGTCGCTATGAACAGTTTAAAAGCCTCTGTTCAGATAGGCGTCAGAAGCTTGAAGATTCAAGAAGGTACCAGTATTTTAAAAGAGATGCAGATGAGCTCGAGAGTTGGATTTATGAGAAATTGCAAACTGCCTCAGATGAAAGCTACAGAGATCCCACAAACTTGCAGGTAATAAAAAGTGTATTTTTCTTACATTTTATTAAGTTGCAGTCTTTACACAAATTGGATTTATCAAGCCATTTTTTGGCTGGTGCACTTGAATTATATTGTGTTCTCAAATCTATGGGTTTAGCAATTTAAAGCTTGTAAGAAATGCAAAATGTTCTTTTGATTTTGATTTTCAGTACACATACAAATGTATCTTGGATAAAATTTTGGTAATTTAAAATATCCAACCTAAAGAAAAAACTCAGATGGAAGTGGGTATTGGGAGAAACTTTTTAAAGTTTAAAAATAAACATGATAAAGGGATATCAAAACCTAAAAGGGAGACTACTGTTTTCATTGTAATTTCTACATCCAGGCAAAGATCCAGAAACACCAGGCTTTTGAAGCTGAGGTAGCCGCCCATGCCAATGCTATTGTTGTCCTGGATAATACAGGCACAGACATGATTAACAAAGAACACTTTGCCTCAGATATTATAACGGTAAGAGACAAATTTAGTTTGTATTTTAAAGGTCAGACATGATTTTTAATCTGCTTTGAAGGGGACTTCCTCTTTTTAAAATCTTTGTTATTATCTTTATATCTTTTTTGTTTCTTATTTAATAATAATAATTTGATTTACGTCACAGTCATTTTTTTCCTGTTGCAAGTTCATGTCTAAAAGGTACAAAAAAGAATTGTGGTAGTAATGATTTGAATCTTTTAGATCATACAGATTCAACATCAAGTCACATGGAATGAAAAATATTGTATATTGACAACAAATTTTAAATATTATAATTTTCATTAAAGGTCTATTTCATGGAAGCATGTTACAGTGAGAACAAATTTATGTTTAGTTCAAGTTAATCTTATAAAATTTGATATTTCATTATCCATTAAATTTGTTAAATAATTATAGAATAACTAATCGAAGAATTCAAATAGAGAAAAATATTCAACGAGTGACCGAACAACACATTAATTCACGAATGCGCATAGCGCATGAATTAATTATCAGTGTTGTTCGGTCACGAGTTGAATATTTTTCGATATTTGAATTCTTTGATTAGTTATTCTTTTTATTACATTGGCAAAGGGCTTTTTTAATGAAATTAATGTAGAAAATGTAAGGAACTATATCTTTTTTCTACGCATTCACAATTTGTTTTGATCCAACGTTATCGACGTCTTGACAACGCCTATTGTTGTATGACGTCAGAGAGTGAAATAACCACGTTTATTTCACATGTGAAATTATCGGTTTTTATATGACTTGGAAATCAATGTAATTTATTGCTACCAATGTAATAAGGAAACTTATTTTTCAAAAGAAAAGATTTAAGTTTTACTGCAGTGTAAAAGATGGTTATTTTTACCATGCATAAATTACTTACTGTACTGTATAAAGACATCACAGGTAGGACTGCACTGTTTTATTAAAATGCAAAGTGAGAAATAAAAAAAACACTGTCAATGCTCATGTGAAATTATTTTAACAGGCAAGATTGGAAGAACTTCACAGACTATGGGAACTGTTGTTATCTAAGTTGAAAGACAAAGGACTAAGATTGAAACAAGCATTAAGACTAGTACAGTTCATGAGAGAATGTGATGAGGTCATGTTCTGGATCAGTGACAAGGTTTGTACTTATGATTAAACATTTCTTTGTATCTCCATAAATATTGCCAATAATTATATGTTTCGGACTTTCAATCAACTCTTAATTTTTATACAACCGCAAAAAAATTGTGTTTGTATATTGCTATCATGTCGTCGTCCGAAGACATCTGGTTTCCAGACAATAACTTAATTTGTATGGATCTCTATGAAATTTAACTAAAAGGTTCAATACCACAAACGGAAGGTTGGGATTGTTTTTGGGGGTGATGGTCCCAACTGTTTAGGAGTGGGGGCCAAAAGGGGCCCAAAACAAGTATTTTCTAGTTTCAGGACAATAACTTGTGTATAAGTATTTTGATTGCTCTGAAATTGTACCACAAGGTTCAATACCACAAGTAGAAGATTGGGATTCATTTTGGGGGTAATTTCCCAAACCGTTCAGGAATTAGGGGCCAAAACAAGCATTTGTCTAGTTTTCAGACAATAACTTGTGTTTAAGTGTATGGATGTCTCTTAAATTGTACCACATTTTACAAAAAGAAAATTTCTTCAAATATTTTTTTTTATCAGCCCGTTTACAGGACGTATTATGGTATACCGTTGGCCGTCTGTCCGTCCGTCCGTTGTCAACATGTTGGACATTAACTCAAAAACGCTTTAACCAATATGCATGAAACTTTGGTGAATTGTCGTGAGCTCCCTTTTTGTTATACGACCGCAAAAAAATTTTGCGGTCGTATATTGGTATGACGTTGGCGTTGTCAGCGTCGTGGTTGTCCGAAGACACATTGGTTTTCGCACTCTAACTTTAATTTAAGTTAATGGATCTCTATGAAATTTTACCATAAGGTTCAATACCACAAAAGGAAGGTTGGAATTGATTTTGGGGGTTATGGTACCAACAGTTAAGGAATTAGGGGCCAAAAATAAGCATTTTTGTAACTTCCATACATAACTTGTGTGTTAGTGTATGGATCTCTCTGACATTGTACCACAAGGTTCCATATCACAAAGGGAATGCTGGGATTGATTTTGGGGGTAATTGCCTCAAAATTTTAGGAATTAGGGGCTAAAAAGGGGCAAAAAACAAGCATTTTTCTAGTTTCATGACAATAACTTGTGTGTAAGTGTATGGATCTTTCTGAAATTGTACTACAAGGTTCAATATCACAAAGGGAAAGCTGGAATTGAGTTTGGAGGTAATTGCCCAAAATGTTTAGGAATAAGGGGCCAAAAAGGGGTAAAAAATAAGCTTTTTTCTAGTTTCAAGACAATAACTTGTGTTCAAGTGTATGGATCTCTCTGAAATTGTACTGCAAGGTACCATACCACAAAGAGAAGGCTGGGATTGATTTTGGGGGTAATTGCCTCAAAATTTTAGGAATTAGGGGCCAAAAAGGGGCAAAAAACAAGCATTTTTCTAGTTTCAGGACAATAAGTTGTGTGTAAGTGTATGGATCTTTATGAAATTGTACTACAAAGTTCCATATCACAAAGGGAAAGCTAGGTTTGAGTTTGGGGGTAATTGCCCTAAACGTTTAGGACTTTTGGGCCAAAAAGGGGCCTAAAAACAAGCATTTTTCTAGTTTCCAGACAATAACTTGTGTTCAAGTGTATGGATCTCTCTGAAACTGTACTGCAAGGTACCATACCACAACGGGAAGGCTGCGATTGAGTTTGGGGGTAATGAATCATAAGGGGGTTCAAAAAATATGGGGGAGGGATTTTTTTTTTCCTTTTTTTTTTCTTTAAAATATTCCATTTTAAATTGGTTATTTCTGATTTATATATAAAAGCAAATAATAATGATATGGTTTGAATAGGTAAATTAAAATTTTTTAAGTTGTTAGACCACATTCAATCTGTGTCAGAAACCTATGCTGTGTCAAGTATTTAATCACAATCTAAATTCAGTGCTGTATCAAGCTTGAATGTTGCGTCCATACTTGCCCCAACTGTTCAGGGTTCGTATCAAGCTGCGCCCAGCGGAGCATTTTATTTTTTTATAAATTTCGGATTAACCATTTCTGAGTTTTGGGGTTTTATTCATTAAAAAAGGGGGGATTTTCCAGTTTGTGGACAATAACTCAAAAACAATTTCACCAATTTGCAAGAAACTTTGGTGAATTGTTTATTTCTATCGACATGAGCTCTCTTTTGATTTTTATGAATTTTAGACCATACATTTCCGATTTATGGGGTTTTATTCATTACAAAAAGGGGGATTTTCCAGTTTTCAGACAATAACTCAAAAATGCTATTTTCATGAAACTTTGGTAAATTGTTTATATCTATTGTTGTAAGCTCCCTTTTGATTTTTATAAATTTAAGATTTTACGTTTCCGAGTTATAAGATTTTATTCATAAAAAAAGGGTTGGATTTTCAAGTTTTTGGACAATATCCTTAAAGTGCTTAGAGCAGTTATTAAACTTTGATGACTGATTTATATCTTTTAAGATAACCTCCCTTTAGTTTTTTATAAATTTCTGATATAACATTGAGAAGTTATTGTTTGTTTATAGTCTGACAACAGATTTACTAAGTATTGCGCAACAGCACAGTGTATTGCACAACAGCAAGAAATCTTTAATTGAATATAAATTCAATTCATATAACCAATTTCAAGTTCTTTGACTACATTTATTCAGAAACCTATAATATGTCAAATATTTAATTACAATCCAAAATTCAGACCTGTATCAAGCTTGAATATTGTGTCCATTTTTGCCCCCAACTGTTCAGGGTTGGACCTCTGCGGTCGTATCCAGCTGCGCTTGACGAAGCACATTTAATAGCTCCTACTTTTACATTTTTTATGATCTCTTCAACAGAGACCTTCACCAACATATCAGATGTAACTTCTAACTTCTACAAAAATGCATTACAGAATTGATCAGAACTATGTTGATCATTGTAACTTTGTTCATTGAAAGATTACAAATGGTGAACTTTCAGTAAAATAATACTGGAATAGGTCTCCGTGAAGCATGACATTCTCCTGTTTGTGAGCCAGTAAAAAATGTTGAACCTACCAGTGAGAAACCCTTATCACACATTTTTTTTTAGGTTAAAGGTCATTGTTACATACCTGTTATTTTCTTTCTGGTGCAGTGCCAAAAAATTACCAATTGTTATCATTGATTACAACCAATTTATTTTATATAGTTGTTTTTACATTAAAACAATTGTTGCATTGTACCAAGTCTTTAAGGTGAATAAAATGACTTAAAATTTTTCTTTCATTTTGTATTTAGGAAGCTTTTGTATCCTCAGAAGAGTTTGGACAAGATTTGGAGCATGTTGAGGTTTTGCAGAAAAAATTTGATGAATTTCAGAAGGTATTGTATAGTTAAATGTATCTGAATGAAAAAGGAGGAAGCTTTCTTTCAATCTCATAACTAATAAACATGTTTTTCTTCATCTTATATTTAACTTGCATTAAGAAAATGATATATTCTCGTCTGTTTAGGCTGTAAGACATTATTTCTTGTTTATGGTAAACAAAAATTGTTAGTTTTTTCAGAGCTATTCTATTGAATTGAATTAAGGGAGGGTACACAGGGAAGGTGTTTTGTAGGGGAATGGGTTTTGGGTTTAGATCCAGTACTAAAATTTAGATTCTTAACCTTTCACATTGCCTGAGTAGTAAGACAAAAAAATATTTATAACACTTTTGTTGTTATTTTAGGATTTACATAACCATGAAGATAAAGTAACAGAAGTTAACAACTTGGCTGAGCAACTGGTATCTGATGGTCACCCAGAGGAAAATACTATCAGGACAAGACAAGAGGTACTGAAATGTTGTAGAAACTATTGTATTTGTAATATGTTCTTTAAATATATCATGAAAGATAATGTGGGGAAAAAAGCAGCTTTGCAAAATTTGGAAAAAATTTGGGAAAAACAGCCTTTTTGCATTGGGAATGAAGCTGATATTCAATAGTTGGGTGAAAAAATACATGGGATGTTCCCAAATGTTAAATATACATGGCTTGTACATACTTTTGGTCTTAAATCTACTGTATGAAGATTATTTCAGAAATACATGTACAGGTTGTTCATACAGCAATCACCTTTAAGGATTCATATATCTAATAAACTTGGTTATGTTGTATTTAAGAGTAGGAGGAAATAGAAAGTGGAAAAAAATCTTTGTTGATGGATGGTCCAAAGTCATTTTTAAAACAATCTCTTCTGATAAAATATTAAAAAGATTGATTTATATCTATATTAAAATCTTTTGATAATGTAATTGCAGGAAGTAAATGAAGCATGGCGCAGATTAAAGGAAATGTCTCTCCTAAGACAAGAGAGGTTATTTGGTGCCCATGAGATACAGAGATTTAACAGGTGAATTTACCAAAATTATACAAGAAACCATATTATAATGTTATGAGAAATCGTGCATAGAAATATATAAGTGCAGAAGGCCCCAAAAATTTTGTATTTTCAAAATCGGTTATCCAGTTTTGTTGTAATTCAAATGTTAAACTTGCTACTGATATGGAATGAAGAATTTTAAACCTAAAGGAAAAGCAAATACCACCCCCAAATTTCTCAGTGGTAATTGCTTCACTCATTACAACATACATTAGATAGAGACTTTATTACAATGCTATTAACTATGCACAATTTCTTGATCAGAGATGCAGATGAGACTATATCCTGGATCATGGAGAAAGATGCCATCTTATCTTCTGATGATTATGGCAGAGATCTTGCCAGTGTACAAGCCTTACAGAGGAAACATGATGGTGTGGAGAGAGACTTGGCTGCTTTAGAAGAAAAGGTAAGTCATATCACTTAAAAGTATATGTTATGATATTTGCCTATGCCATAATTTGTGTGTACTTCTGAAATAAAGAAAGTGTTTGTTATAAAATGGATGTATATCAAATATTACATACACATGTATTTATATATATTTAGGGCTTCACTGTTAGCATAAAAAGAAAAAAAGAAAATGTTTGTGTATTTTTGGCAATATATATTGATCTATACATTTAATTTTCTCTATGCTTAGATTCAAACAATTGGAAAAGAAGCAGATAGACTTATGGATAGTCACAAAGATCAAGCAGAACAGATTAGTTCTAAACAGACTGAAATAGCAGACAACTGGGAAAAGCTGAAAAATAAGGTAAAATATCATTTTTGTAGTTAGGGAATAGCAGATATTTGTTTCATGGGGGGAAAAAAAAAGAATGATACTATTGAAACTATATTGAAAATTAACAATCTTTATGACATCTTTATATATGTGTATAATTCTGTAAAAATTTTGTAGTATTTAATATGTATTCTTGAATTTATGATGTATGATTTGGTGTCCAAAAAAATAATAGAACCTTAACAGTTATAATTTGTTAAATTAATTATGTTTTGTACAACTTACATTTTCTATCTGATTTGATTGAGTTGATAACAGACAGTAATATTTTGTTTTGAACAGGGCTCTGATAGGAAAGCTAGACTAGATGATTCTTACTACCTTCACCGATTCTTAGCTGACTTCCGTGATCTGATTTCCTGGATACATGATATGAAGGCCATTATATCTGCTGATGATCTGGCTAAAGACGTAGCTGGAGCAGAGTCCTTGGTAGAGAGAAATCTAGAATGCAAGGTAATTGATCAAGCTCAACTACCGTTTATTTTATTTTAAGGCCATAATTAAAAAAAAATTCCATGATTCTCATCCCTTACAACCAGACCCCCCCCAATAAAATATTATTTTGATTTCTAGTTATTTTCTCTCTTGTTGCTAGGAGGTTTCACTAAATATGGTTAATAAGAAAATAGAATTTGCCCATCCCCACCTTTCCCAAAAATAAAAGAAAAAAGTTGTTTGTAAAATTTTGAATATTTTTTTCATGGACTTTGTGGAATTATATAGTACCAGAAACTTATTTACAGCATATATACTTGAGTGTGTACAAAGAACAATGCATTTGAGTTCACCTAACAATAGAGCAAACTTTTTATATAAGAATTCTGTTGAACAATTGAATTAACATAGAAAGCTCACTTTACTCATTAATGTTTTGAAAATAAAAAAAAAAATCAACAGAAACCAAATCTAGGGAGAACATCTTGCATAAAAAGTGACCAAAAAATAATTAAGGGGCAAGAAAACTGCTTTGGCAGAATTCTGAACAAGATTTGACAATGTGTACCATAACTAAACACGTATGATATGTATAAGATAAAACTTTTGTTGCTAAATAATTTTCTAAGCATGTTTTGAAAATGTATTGTAGGGAGAGATTGATGCTAGAGAAGACACATTTCGATCTACAGTTGATGCTGGACAAAGATTAGTTGATGCTGACCATTATGCTGCTGATGAAGTTAGAGAAAAGGTAACTAAGGGTTAATAATTTTAATAAACCTTGTTGTTATTTGTCTGCAATTACTGCAGATTACAGTGTTTCCTGTAAAACTTGATATAACAAGGGGGAAAGTCAGTTTCACATAGTACTGTTCAATGTCAAAAGGACCCGGTTTGGCAAAATATTGAATCAAGTGTAGCAGCAACTTAAGAAGGGAGGATTTAGCAAACTTCCTACATAGTTAATCAAACACTTCTGAAAACCATTCGGTTAGAAGTGATAGGTTATTCTAGGAAGAAATACAACTAGTCTTTTCTATTTTTAATTGTATTTTGTCTTGATTTGATAGTATGCTGTTATATTCATTATTATCATATTGAAATAAATACTTATAAATTTCAGTTGCAAGTATTGTCATCAGAGAAGTCAAGTTTGTTAGAACTATGGGAAGAGAGGCGTATTTTGTATGAACAGTGTATGGACTTACAGTTATTCTACAGAGATACAGAGCATGCTGATTCTGTCATGACTAAACAGGAGGTGAGGGAAATCTTTTGTTAATATTGTGATTCACTGGTTAAAAAGTAATTTAAACTGCTTGAACATCCAATTTTCCCACTGGATATTGAGCAAATAACATTTGGCCTCTATGTTTTATATTATTAAAGTTGTTTTGTTTAGTATTGTATAAATGTACAGAAAGTATTATACAATGTTTAGGCTTTACTTTCATTTAGATTTTTATTTTTAAGAAATTGCAACATCTTTATCCAAAATATATGAGTCAGAACAGTTTTCTTGTCATCAGAATCCGTATGGAATAATGTATTTTTTTCTGATTTTATTTTATTAATTTGTTTGTTTGATGGGGATGATGTGTGGTCCAGATATGCAAAAAAAGTTTATAAAAAAAAATAATTTTTTTCAGAAGGGAACCAAACATCTGTTTTGTATATTGCCCTTTCATACTATTTTAAACTGCTAGATTTTCTTACATATATTTCGATGTGCCCCGTGCTGTCTATCATGTGTTGTTTAGTTTCATATGTATTGTCTATCATTTGTTGTTTCGAAATTATTGGTCTTTTGTTGGGCCACGTATGACAAATATATGTTCAAAAACCTCGCCCGTAATTATAAATTTTGTAATTCATTGACCGCTCCCAACATGTGTAACTTCAAGGCATATTTTAGCGGCGATCGATGTCTTTCAAAATTACTTTATTTTTATCAATAGTACCGCTTAAGTCGTCTTGACTTTGTTGTAGGGTATGAATGATTTGTTCATTGTTGAAGACCCTACATCAACTGTCAAGATGAAGAACAGGAATAAAAGCCCTGTTCATTGATAATTTTCTATGTTTTTTTTATGTATTGTGTGCGATTTTGTCCCATGTACATTTACTCCATATCCTTTCATTTTCTATGTAAAAAATTAGTTGGTCTTTTTCTGTTCTGTTCTACTATGTTCTGTTTTTATGCCCCCGCCGTAGTGGAGGCGGCATTAAGGTTTAACCTCTGTCTGTAAGTCCAGAAATAGGTTTCTGTTCTCTAACTTAAGTTTCTCTTGACCAAATGTTATGAAACTTATACACAAAGCTTATTAGCACAAAACACAGATCAAGTTGGAATTTGGGTGGCGTCACTTTAACCGTCCCTGAGTTGTGCCCCTTTATAAATGGAAAAATTGCTGAATTATTCGTTTCCGTTTTCTAACTTAAGTTAGCCTCAACCAAATGTTATGAAACTTATACACAATGCTTATTACAATAAAGCACAGATCAAGTTCGAATTTGGGTGGCGTCACTTTTTTAGTTATGTCCCCATTATGTTAAATTCAAGCTGGGGCATCATCTGTGTCCCATGGACACATTCTCCATTTACTTTGTTTTGTTTCTGTTGTTTTGTTATTTACATTCTTCATTTACATTATCACTTTATTTGAAATTATTTCACTGCATTTTATATAACAACAGGCTTTCTTAGCTAACAGAGATCTTGGAGATTCATTGGACAACGTTGAGGCACTTATAAAGAAACATGAAGACTTTGAAAAGTCATTGGCTGCACAAGAAGAGAAGATTAAGGTTTGTAAATATAAAGATGTTTAGAATGTTAGACAATAGGTAAAACAGAAATTTGATTATGTTTTAGATAAATGTAAGACAATATCTAAAATGTTGATAACACTACAGTTTGACAAATCAGAAAAATATTTTCACAATCTACAAAAATATGTTTACTATATGCTGTTTCATGTGTATGTTTAGGCAATCCAAAGTTGTGCTCTAAATTTTGTGTTTCTCCTGAATATGCATGAAATATTTGCCACTGAATATTAAGCAAACAACAATCAATCAGACATATAACTTTCATACTTACATTCAGGTCTCTTAGTGACCATCTGGTCAATAATGGTACACAAACCTTGAAATCCTGTGAGGAAAAAATAATTGTGAGTACACATTATGAATCTGTAAACAAAAGACTTTTATGTAAATGTTTTTTATGTTACAGTTATTAGATGACTTTGCCACCAAGCTGATACAGAATGAACACTATGCTCATGATGACATAGCTAGCAGAAGAGATCAGGTACTAAAGTTGGCATTTTTACTGTTGCAGGCAATTTTTTCAGTACAACATACCTTAAATAATTGAATACTCTTTGATAGTCTCTGTTAAATTTATTCACAACTTTTCTAGACTTATGGCAATTAAGAGCGTGACATATATTTTATTGAATTGACACTTCCTAATTTATGAAGTTTAATATTATGACCTCTAGAAGTCTTTTGATTTTTTTGTGTTGTTGTGTATTGTCTCATTTACATTTACCCCACAACTCTTTCTATTTGTAGATTAAAATGTAAATTTGAATACTGAAGACCATACAGATTTAGGCCTTTATAGATATGTCATTATTTAAAAACTATAAATCTTAATAAATGATTGAGGATAAAATATTTAAACAAGCCATCTTTTAGAATTTAATCTATTTCTTTACAGAGTTTATTCTGCCTTTTAAATTTTTTGGAGACCTTCGATTTATCTATTAAACATGGACTAATATTTCTGTTTAATTTTAGTTGCTTACAAGAAGAAATAACCTGTACCAGTTGTCAACTGAAAGGAGACAACTTCTAGAGGAGTCTTATAAATTACAGACTTTTGAAAGAGATTGTGATGAAACAAAAGGGTGGATCAATGAAAAACTTAAAACTGCTTCAGATGAAAATTACTTGGTATGTATTTTACAGAAAATAAGTTTTTACATGTTATAGGAATCTGGGTTTCAATGTTATCCAATTGGTAAATTTTTTTATTAGTTTTCTTAATACTATTGAACCATGAATTTAAGAAAATAAGATTGCTTGCCTAAAAGTACAAGATAATCTCATGCATTTCAAAGGAGGTGATTTCTCCTGTTCCTCGAGTTCTCATTTCAATTGTGCTTGAAATTTATTGTTAACATTCATTTAAAAAAAATAATTAGTTAATCAAATTTGTTATTGCGAGAAATAGAAATTGATAAAGTAACATAATTTTATTTTAGGACCCAACTAATTTACAAACAAAAGTTCAGAAACATCAGAACTTTGAAGCTGAATTAGAGGCCAACAAGAATCGTATTGAAACCATTGAACAAACAGGGGGCCAACTCATTAGTGAAAATCATTATGCCTCAGAAGAAATTCGGTAAGTGTGCTACTATTCTTGTAATGAATCTTTCCAGCATTTTGCTGGTGTAAGTGATATTAATTCACAAATTCAATTGATATCCAAGGAAATGTAAGACCATACTGGCCTGAACTGTGTATCTGATTATTAAAGTTTTTAGTTTTAAGTAGTTGGCAATATTAAGGAATTTATTAGTTGGTATTTAGTAATTTGATTGACTAGCATTCAGCAGCAAGTATTACATGTATATTGTGAAGAAAAACTAGTTATACATTAAATCTTATAGTAGGGTTCTTTAAATGGATAACCAAGTATATTTGACTGCCGCTTTAAAAAAAAAATATTGTAAATTTTTCCTCACAGTATGTAACTTATATATTCCATTCATTGAAGTGTTGCTGCTTGGTTTCTTCAGTGTGCAAAGAGCTGCCAACATGAACATTTATATATAATTCTCTTTCTGACCAAAGATTTCATTGACAGATGATTGGTATTTGGTATGGTGTATTTCTGTTAAAAAAATTATCAATGCATTAATCTTTGCAATCTTATAGTACCCACAAAACTACAAAAAAGTCATCATGAAGCTGCATTTACTTTAGAATGCATATTATAACATACAACAGTGAAAAATACCCTATAACATGCTGTAACTAATAAGTCAAAGGAAAATATGTTATATGTGAATTATTACATTCACAGTTTCACATTTTTATTTTCATAAAAGTAATTATTTAATTTATGATAGATATTGTGCATTTCAGTATCAAAGTTGATGAGATTGTAGAACTTTGGAAAACATTGTTATCTCAAACAGAACTAAAAGGTAACAAACTGAAGGAAGCAAGCCAACAACAACAGTTTAACAGGAGTACTGAAGATGTTGAGGCTTGGTTGTATGAGATTGAGGGACAACTGAAGTCAGAAGACTATGGCAAGGTTTGTATCTAGTCTATGCACGAGACGGGAGAGTGTTTCTTTTGAAATCAACTCTCAAGAAATCTTTTCAATTTAAAAAAAAGACTTGATAGGTTTATAATAGTCTCAAGTTCTCAGGCATTCTGTGTCTCACCACAATTTTTAACTCGAATGAAAATTTTTAAAATTCCAGAAATAATGCATATCCTATTTTTGTTTATGGATAAAAATTGGTAATGGTTAAGAGCTTATGTTTGATTGTATCCTGCCCTTGAGTCATTCACTTGTTATTGCTAAAGAAACTGAATTAATCTCAATATGCTTCATACTAGTTACTTTACTTTATTGATTGCTACCTATTTGATTACCTGAGATAGGCTTGAACGAACTCTGTCAAGATGAATAAAATATTAGGAATTAGGATTTCTTATGGTTGATTTTATTGCATATATCATATATGTTAGTTAATATAAGTATCCCCATGTCTTGAATATTTTATATGATTTATAAACTTTTAACATTTTCTCTCACTTACTGTAATATAGTTCTAATATAATAACATTTTACATGATTCTTACATGTAAAAGTTCACATGTAAAATTTCTTTACAGTAGGTATAACAGACATGAATTATGAAAATATATTTTCTGGTTGTATACATAGATCTTACATTTTACATGTAAAGGATGTTTTGTTTTTGAGTTCTTTTAGAAAATCCTGTACATCATTCAGAATCATTGAGTGATAAAAGAATGTTATAATGTCATTATGAAATCATATGTCAAAAACTTGTCAATGAATATTAAGGGATAAAACAAAATAGGATATTATAGAACACTTATAAAAGTAAGAATGACCTCTAGATAATCTATATATAATTTTACTTACATTGAATGTTTTAACAGCAGACCACTCATCTGATAGAAACACACCTTCTTGGTTAAATGGTTAAAACATAAAGATATGTTGATAAATGTATTAAAGCTTTTGAAATAAAAATTTCTCATTGAAAAAACACTGGATATACTTCCAATCCAATGTAGAAATTCTAATATCAACAGCAAATTGTTTTGGAAAAAGACCTTGAAATTATCTGAATAGAGCTGATCACTTGTTGACATTGCTCATCAGATGAGTGGCCTCACGGTAACTTCATATACATGTATATATGTATGTAGCAATATACCAGTCTCACTGAAATATTATTTTTTTTTGAATATGTTGTGTATTTTGCTTTATTATTAGCATATTAAGACTAGACTTGTAAGTTTTATTTTTATTTTGCATTTAATTATCTTGCTTGCTAGAGTGATTATATTTTTTCAGATTTAATTGTGTGTGTAGAGTTAGAAATGACACCATTGTTTATTTATTCTCACCCACATACATGACAGTTTTACACAACAGTGTTGTTTACATTTTGTTTTTGCCTTCTTTTTTTTTTAACCCATTTCAGTAGAATAAAAATGCTTTATGAGGCATCTCTTCAACAAAGAAGTTTTTTCTGTTTTGACCATAGTTGATATACCCCAGTGGATATGATGAATCAATGGCTGTCTTATTAAACTATGCACATCAGCACATGATCACTCAAGGATCCAACTTTGAAATCATAGCCTAAAACTCCTGCCAGACTTAAATGCATGAGAAATGATATATACTCCCTTGACTGATTTTCTCCTTTCCTCTGTGCTTTTATAAGAACCTGTCAAATTATATGACAAAATCATTTTTGTCTGCCTCCGAGTTAAAAGTAAAACATGACATTCTGTCATAAAGCCAGTTAGTGGAAAATGAATAAACCCACATAAAGATAATTCTTCGATTATTACCCAGGTTGCCCTAGGACCAGCTATACAAAATATTTTATCAATATTAATCCTTGGTTTTTTCGTGTATCCTCTGCAGTGGTGAATTGCATTATAAATTATTCATGCACTTGGGGGTAAAGTTTGAATAATTACATCTTCCTTGTGTCTCTTTTTTGGGGGACTAAGAATAGGAATCTAATTGGGGGTTGGCCTGAGATAATTCAGTAAAACTAGCATTTTCAGTTGTTTTAACTTTTCATGTGGTCTTAAATAAATTTATTATGGAGTACTTACAATTAAAAAGATGAAGTAGATGCTGTCATATTATCCAGATGTTACTATAAAAAAAAGATTTGGTATGATTGCCAATGAGATAACTCTCCACCAGAGAGCAAATTGTGTAGAAGTAAGCAACTGTTGGTCACTGTATGGCCTTCAACAATGAGCAAAACTCATACCCAATAAAACAATTCAAATAGGAAAACAAAAAACTATCTCAAGTTCTGTTCTAAGAATGAACTTTTGAGTCCTTATTCACTGTTTTATGTTACCTTTACAGCTGAACATTTTGAGTGTGTACTTAAAGCATAAAAGTCAATTTAAATCGTTTGTTAGGTGAACCATGAAATTTTTATTAGCTATTTTAAACAATTTTAATTGATTTTGTGGCAAACAAGTAAACTTGATTTCATTGTTCTATGCACACCCAAGTATATTTGCTATAATCATGATAATAATGAGACAATACATTGAATCACCAAAATCTACCCATTGTGTACCTCACTTTCTCTCTCTTCAGTTCTTATTTGAAAATCTTATTTAGCTAGAGACTTCAGCAGTGTAGTCAGATTTTCTCTCACTTTTCTCTGTTTCTGTTTAAAATTATTCAATTTAAATTTATATGCTTTTAAGAATATGAAAAAATGCTTTGCTTTTTGACAGATGTTTAAATTTAAAACTTTCTGTGCTTTTCAGTTACACAAATCAGAATATATAATAAAGCAAAGCTATTAGAAAATAATATTTTATTCAAGAACAATAGTTTTTTTTTCTTGCTCATTCTTATTATAACAAGATATATTTAACCAGATTTTGATGGAGAAATTATTGTCCTTTTTATTGTTATTTTTGTTTCCTATCTCTTTTACTATTTACAGTTTTCAGTGAAAAGCTGCATTTGAAATTGCTGTTATAACCATTAAACATTTTCAGAAATAAAACAAAAGTTTTTGGCCAACAGTATGTTATACATACAAATGTATTGGTCCCTTAAAGATCTTCCTTTTTCTTTTATATACAGCACATATAAGATAATAAAATTCTTGATATGGCAAACTTGAAGTCATTCCAAATGATTTTGTCTTAGTGGTTGTAAATATTGAACTAGAAGCAGTATTATTTTTTATTAAAGTTTAAATTCTAGACAATGAAATTTATGTAGTAATGATGTTTATTGCTTGAATTTTTTAACAAGTAACATTTATCTCTATTATTTCAGGATTTGACCGGAGTACAGAATCTCCAGAAGAAGCATGCTTTACTAGAAGCTGATGTAGCTGCTCACCAGGTTAGAATTTAATCCATTTTTTAGAAAAAGAAATCTGAGAGACCATAGGCATAATATTCTTAAAGTGCTGTTGAGTTTTCAATACAGGGCCTAAGCAAACAGAAAATGTCATTTCAAGAAAGAGGACTAGTTAACCCTGAATGTAAAAGATGCATTATTTCATGTATTCAAAGATATAGTAAGCATTCCCAGTTTTCATATAGAGTGATGGATTCATAGAACATAGTTTTAATGGTTAAAATTTTTTTTAGGTCCCTCTTTTTTTTTTTTTTTTGTTCAATATTGTTCTTGTCCAAGCTTCATAAATTCATTGATTAACGTACATTTGTCTGTATTGGTTTTTAGGATCGTGTTGATGGGATAGTAATTCAATCTAACCAGTTCGTAGAATCTGGACATTTTGATGCTGACAATATCAGAAAAAAACAAGAAGATGTTGTCAAAAGATATGAAGGCCTAATGGCTCCTATGTCAGACAGGAAAAACAGATTAGAAGAGGCCCTGAAATTGCAACAGTTCTTGAGAGATGTTGAAGATGAGGAAGATTGGATTAGAGAGAAAGAACCCATTGCTTCATCAACAAATAGGGGTATATTGTTTATAATAATGTATGCCAATGAACAAAAAAAGTCTGATCTTCCATAAATATGTAACCTTGATATCATACCTCCACTCGAGAAGTGATAGCTATAATGCAACTACCTTGTCTGATGTTTGTCCAACAAATACAGTACACTTCTCAGAAACTTCTAAAAGTAATGACTCCATAGTTGGTCAGCAGCTTGAGAGTGATAATTTGTAACTATGAGCACTTTTCAGATTTGTCAGATACCTACTTCCTATTTGCTGATATTTTGAACTTTTCAACATGTTAAATGTACTTAAAAACATTTTCTTCACATATTTCTCCAATACTACTGAACAGAAAGGCTTCATAATTGGTCACATCTCAACAGTGGTGAGTTGTGACCTGTGAGCATTTTTGTGAACTACCAGACTAATTCTAATTCCTGTTTTCTGATACTATGAATTATGAGAGGGAGTATGCTAAGCACGACAACACATTCATTCTTGTTGAAAATTACTGGAAAGATGATGTTTTATAATATGCCCCACCTAGGGGCATTATGTTTTTTGGTCTGTGCGTCTGTTATCCGTCCGTTCCTCAGTCTGTCCCACTTCAGGTTAAAGTTTTTGTTCAAGGTAATTTTTTATGGAAGTTGAAGTCCAATCAACATGAAACTTAGTACACATGTTCCCTATGATATGATCTTTCTAATTTTTATGCTAAATAAGAGTTTTGACCCCAATTTCACGGTCCACTGAACATAGAAAATGATAGTGCAAATGGGGCATCCATGTACTATGGACACACTCTTGTTTATGTTTAAGATATCTGTCATTTTTTTTTAAGGACGAGACTTGATTGGAGTACAGAACTTGATAAAGAAACACCAAGCCTTGCAAGCTGAATTAGCAGGTCATGAGCCACGTATAAACAATGTATGTAAAGAAGGAGAAACCATGATCAAGGATGATCACTTTGCCTCAGCTGATATAAATGCCAAGATAGAAGATTTGCACGCCAGATGGCACGCATTGAAAGTAAGTTTTTTTTAGCACAAAACATTGTGATGGAAAACATGCTGTCTCAAAAGAAAACGACAAAAAACAGAAATTCTTGAATCTAAAAATTATCAACCATTGTAGTCAGTAAGTTCAATTTACTTTCTGTCACTCATCATGCTCATAGCAATAATAAATAATTGTTACAGTTATAACATATAAAACTTGATTTTGCAGGAAAAAGCATCCCAGAGGAAACAAGATTTAGAAGATTCTCTACAGGCACAGCAGTACTTTGCTGACGCTAATGAAGCTGAATCTTGGATGAAAGAAAAAGAACCAATTGCAGCGAATACCGACTATGGTAAAGATGAGGATTCTGCAGAGGTTAGTTGTATAACAGAAATAGATAGAGCTGGTTGCTATGACATGCTGTAAAAAAATTCATTGATTTAGCATTGAATAAACTCCTCAGAGAACAATAGCTTTTTGAGGAACATTGAATATGAAATAATGTGTATAATACTTAATGCTTAAACAGTAGCTACAGGAATTCCCACTGTAATGATCAACATTGAATTTATATATGGGTTGAAATCATCATTAACTCCTGTGTCTACTAATTTTTTTTAAAGGTGTCAAAATACACCCTCTAAAGCAAGACAATTTAAAACTAGCTATTGACTTACTAGTAGGTCACAAAGTTAGTCTCAGCTCTTTATACAGTTCCTAAAATATCTTTTCAGGCCTTGCTGAAGAAACATGAGGCATTCTTCTCAGATTTAGATGCTTATGGATCAGTTGTAGAAGGACTTCATGATCAGGCACAAGCTTGCAAGGTAAGACTAGGTTTTTAGACTCAAATAGCAATGGTTACAGTTTGATTAAAGTAAAAAGATATCATGTACTTATTGATATACTAATTAATTAATCAGTCAGTGATTTTTTAAAATGCATGCAAAAAATGTTAACTTATATTAAAATAATGTGTATTTACTGTAATGCTGTTCATACTACCACTGTAAATATAGATAACCTTGTATTTACTTAGGACTGATAAAAAGTTTAATCACATAATAAGTACATTAATAAAGAAAAAATGCTTTGGATGGTTATTAAAGTCATAACTGAAGAATTGTAAAATAATATATTGAAGTTTTTTACTTATCTACATTTCTAAATTTTCAAAATGATGAGCCTTAATTAAATCACTGATTGAATGGGGATTCAATTTTCGAAGTGCTTTCTGAAGATTACATGTATAAAATGTTGTATACATTTGATTAAAACAGTCCTGAGTCATTACATTTTATAGACTAGTTTAGTGAATTAATGCCATGCATACACTGCCAGAAATTTAAAAAAAAGGATTTTTATGCCCCCGCCGTAGCGGTGGGGGCATTAAGTTTTACCCTTGTTCGTCTGTATGTACATACGTACAAACGTTCGTACGTCCCAAAATTGGTTTCCGTTCTCTAACTTGAGTTTGCCTCAGTCAAATGTTATGAAACTTATACACAATGCTTATTACCACAAAACACAGATCAAGTTTGAATTTTGGTGGCGTCACTTTAACCGTTTTAGAGTTATGCCCCTTTATAAATGGAAAAATTGCGAAATTTTTAGTTTCTTTTCTCTAACTTAAGTTTGCCTCAACCAAATGTTATGAAACTTATACACAATGCTTATTACCACAAAACTCAGATCAGTTTTAAATTTTGGTGGCGTCACTTTAACCGTTCTAGAGTTATGCCCCTTTATAAATGGAAAAATTGCAAAATTTTTGGTTTCCGTTCCTTAACTTAAGTTTGCCTCAACCAAATGTTATGAAACTTATACACAATGCTTATTACCACAAAACACAGATCAAGTTTGAATTTTGGTGGCGTCACTTTAACCGTTCTAGAGTTATGCCCTTTATAAATGGAAAAATTGCAAAATTTTTATTTCTTCTAAATATCAAGTAATTTTTAAAATTGGAGTTATCTTCCTTTGAATCAACTACAATAAATGCTTTATACAATGCAATGTTTAATTTTGACTTCCACTGATAAAACGCAGATCAAGTTGAATTTGGGTAGTGTCACTTTAACCATTATTGAGTTATGCCCCTTTATAAATCGAAAGATTGCAAAATTTTTAGTTTCCATTCTGTATATTAAGTTTGCCCCAACCAAATATTATGAAACCTATACACAATATTCATTACCACAAAACTAAGATCAAGAACAAATTTTTTGTGTCCGTTTTCTCACTTTAGTTTGCCTCAACCAAATGTTATGAAACTTATACACAATGCCTTTTACTACATAATACAGATTAAGTATGAAATTTGGTGGCAACACTTTTACCATTCTTGAGTTATGTCCCTTTATAAACATAAAAATTGCTGAATTTATCGTTTCCGTTCTCTAACTTTAGTTTGTTTCAAGCAAATGTTATAAAACTTATACACAACCTTTCTAGAGTTATGCGTGTTTACAAATAGAAAAATTGCTGAATTTTTAGTTTCTGTTCTCTACTTAAGTTAGCCTCAACCAAATGTTATGAGACTTACACACAATGCTTATTACCACAAAACTCGGGTCAAGTTCAAATTTAGGTAGTGTCACTTTTACCGTTCTTCAGTTATGTCCCTTTATAACTATATGATATAGAAGCGGGGACATCATCTGTGTCCACATGTGGATACTATCCACATTTATTATACCCCACGCAACGAGTTGCGGAGGGTATAATGTTTTTGACCCGTTAGTCCATCCGTCCGTCAGTCCTGTTTCTTGTCATGGCAACACCTCTCAAACCACACAACAGAATTTCACGAAACCTTTTTAGATAATAAGGACATACTATGTAGTTGTGCATATCGACAGGAAATTACGATTCAATTCTTTTTCTAGGAGTTACGCCCCTTTGAACTTATTTACTTTAATGTACTACTGCAACAGTTTGTCATTGCAACTCCTCTCAAACCACACAACAGAATTTCAAGAAACCTTTTCAGATTCAATTTTTTTCTTAGGAGTTACGCCCCTTTGAACTTATTTGCTTCAATGTACTTCTGCAACAGTTTGTCATCGCAACTCCTCTGAAACCACACAACAGAATTTCATGAAACTGTGTAGATAATAAGGACATACTATGTAGATGTGCATATTGACAGGAAATTATGATTCAATTTTTTTTCTGATACAATTTTTTTTTCTTACACTTATTCTATTTCTCCAATGACAATGTGGGGACGTGGGGTATGTGAGCGCGCTCACTAAGGTTCTTTCATTTTGTTATGTGTTGATGTAAATTGTAGAGCAGAGAATTAGATGGGGTAAGATAAGAATGATCACTGCATATTAAATATAGTCTGATTTCAAATGAGTTTAGCGAGTGAACCTATCCTATTAAATACTGATCATACTACTAATTTATATACATATAATATACTCACAGTCAGGCCAGTATATATATTCTACCACTGCATCCAGTGTGATACGATATTTCTCCACAAGAGACAGTTAAATTTTGAATATCTAAAATTTAACTGTCGAGAGTGGAGAAATAATGTATTGCATGAGATTTGGTGGTGAAATCTGTTTCTGTAATGATTTTTAGACGATATGCAAATATTTCTTTTCTATTGATCTACAAAATATGTGTTCTTCCTATGTGACGTCATCATGGTCATCAGGCATGGTCTCCTTTTTAGCTCACCTGGCCAAAAGGCCAAGTGAGCTTTTCTCATCACTTGGCATCCGTCGTCGTTAACTTTTACAAAAATCTTCTCCTGAAACTACTGGGCCAGATTTAACCAAACTTTGCCACAATCATTATTAGGGTATCTAGTTTAAAAAATTTGTGCGATGACTCCGCCTGTCAACCAACATGGCCGACATAACTAAAAATAGAACATAGGGGTAAAATGCAAGTTTTGTCTATCATGTTGAAAACCACTATGAATAGAGAAAATCTGACAGGGGCAGAAAATGTTCAGAATGTTGAGATCTACCTGCTGTCCTTTAATTCAAAACTGTCAGATGACTTTTTTTAGCAGTTATTGTTCTTAATTGATGAATTTTACGATTTTTTTTTAATATTTTAATTTTTGCCTATTATTTTGAAAATAATAATAGATAGAGAGAAACTTTAAATAGCAAAAATGATCAGCATGATGAAATCTACAAACAAGTTACTCAGTTGAAATCGTCAGACGACCCCTTATTGGAGTAATTGCTCTTTAATGACGATTTTTACAAATTTTTTGGGTTATTGCCTTTTATCTGAAAAACTATAATAGTTAGATAGAAACTTAAATAAGCAAAATGATCAGCAAGACAAGATATACAATAAGTCTAATGGCCTAAATCGTCAGTTCACTCCATGTTAGAGTTATTGCTCTTTAATGACGATTTTTTTACCCATTTTTAGTGTTCTGCTGCTTATGTTGAAAACTATTATAGATAGATAGCCACTTAAAATAGCAAAAATGATAATCAATACTAGATCTATAACAATGTACAAAAAAATCATCAATCAATTTATTGGAGTTCTTGCTATTTCATGATGAATTTTACCAACATTTTACGTTTTTGCCTATTATCTTGAAAATAACTATAAGTGATAGATGAGATAGACACTTTAAATAGCAAGAATGATCAGCAAGACAAGATCTACAAAAAAGTCAAATTTTGCCAAAATTGTAAGCATCCGTAGCCTGTAAAGGAGTGATTGCTCTTAAATGGCAATCTTTTTACCTTTTTTTGTGTTTTGGGCAATAAACTAAAAGAAGATAAAGATAAACTATTATATTCTAGTCCACAATGTCCATTGTTGAAGATGCACAGAGACCTATGTGAGCAACACAGGCTCTTTAGAGCCTCTAGTTTGGTAACATCAGTATCAGAAATTCAGAAGGAAAAAAATAAAATTTTACATCCTAATTGAATTTTGACAAATGAATGAATGATTGATTTTGATTTTTGGTGTTTTAACGCCACTTTTAAGCACCGCTTTTGGACTATTTCGTGGCGGCCAGTTTTTATTGGTGGAGGAAGCCGGAGCGCCCGGAGAAAACCACCGACCTTCGATAGGAAAACTGACAATCCTAGTCAATTAAGATTGGAGTCGAGTGCACCCGCACGAGCGGGGTTCGAACTCACAACCTCAGTGTTGACTGGCTAGTGATTACAGTAGTAACTACTTAGACCACTCGGCCACCGAGGCCCCAAATGAATGAATGAACCACACATTGATTAAATAAAAATATTCAACCGGTCTGGAAAGGAATAAATTGGCTAAGAATTATAGACATTTTTCTTATCAGTTTGAGAGATTTAAAATATCTTATTGTTTTTATACGACCGCAAAAAAATTTTTGTGGTCGTATATTGGTATGACGTTGGCGTCGTCGTCGTCCGAAGACGCATTGGTTTTCGCACTCTAACTTTAGTTTAAGTGAATGGATCTCTATGAAATTTTACCATAAGGTTCAATATCACAAAAGGAAGGTTGGGATTGATTTTGGGGGTTATGGTACCAACAGTTAAGGAATTAGGGGCCAAAAATAAACATTTTGTAACTTCCAGACATAACTTGTGTGTTAGTGTATGGATCTCTCTGACATTGTACCACAAGGTTCCATATCACAAAGGGAATGCTGGAATTGATTTTGGGGTAATTGCCTCAAAATTTTAGGAATTAGGGGCCAAAAGGGCAAAAACAAGCATTTTTCTAGTTTCATGACAATGACTTGTGTGTAAGTGTATGGATCTTTCTGAAATTGTACTACAAGGTTCCATATCACAAAGGGAAAGCTTGAATTGAGTTTGGGGTAATTGCCTGAAACGTTTAGGAATTAGGGGCCAAAAGGGCCAAAAATAAGCATTTTCTAGTTTCCAGACAATAACTTGTGTTCAAGTGTATGGATCTCTGAAATTGTACTGCAAGGTACCATACCTCAAAGGGAAGGCTGGGATTGAGTTTGGGGTGATGAATCATAAGGGGTTCAAAAATTTGGGGGTTCTTTTTTCCTTTTTTTCTTTAAAATTTTCCATTTTAAGTTGGTTATTTCTGATTTATATTTAAAAGCAAATAATAATGATATGGCAGGAGATACACACCTAACAGGATGTGTAAATTATTATATAATAAGTATTGTGCAATAGCAAGAAATTTTCAATTGCACAGTATTGCGCAATAGCAAGAAATCTTCAATTGCACAATATTGCGCAATAGCAAGAAATTGTCAATTGTACAGTATTGCTAATAGCAAGAAATATTCAATTGCACAGTATTGCGCAATTGCAAGAAATATTCAATTGCGCAGTATTGTGCAAAAGAAGATACTTTGTATAAATTGCTTATTTCTTGACCAATTTCAATGGGGTTTTATTCTTGAACTCTTGGGGTTCTTTAATATGCTGAATCTAATCGTGTATTAAGTTTTTGGATTTTGGGCCCCATTTTAAATTGGTCCACATTGAGGTCCAAAGGGTCCAAAATTAAACTTTGTTTGATTTCATCAAAATTGAATTATTGGGGTTCTTTGATATGCCGAATCTAACTGTGTATTTAGATTCTTAATTTTGGTCCCGTTTTCAAATTGGTCTACATTAAGGTCCAAAGGGTCCAAAATTAAACTTAGTTTGATTTTAACAAAATTGAATTCTTAGGGTTCTTTGATATGCTGAATCTAAACATGTATTTAGATTTTTGATTATGGGCCCAGTTTTCAAGTTGGTCCAAATCGGGTCCAAAATTAAACTTTGTTTGATTTCAACAAAATTGAATATATGGGGTTCTTTGATATGCTGAATCTAACCATGTATTTAGATTTTTGATTTTTGGGCCCCGTTATCAATTTTTTCCACATTGAGGTCAAAAGGGTCCAAAATTAAACTTTTTGTTTGATTTCATCAAAAATTGAATTATTGGGGTTCTTTGATATGTCGAATCTAACCGTGTATTTAGATTCTTAATTTTTGGTCATGTTTCAAATTGGTCTACATTAAGTTCCAAAGGGTCCAAAATTAAACTTAGTTTGATTTTAACAAAAATTGAATTCTTAGGGTTCTTTGATATGCTGAATCTAAACATGTATTTAGATTTTTGATTGTGGGCCCAGTTTTCAAGTTGGTCCAAATCGGGGTCCAAAATTAAACTTTGTTTGATTTCAACAAAAATTGAATATATGGGGTTCTTTGATATGCTGAATCTAACCATGTATTTAGATTTTTGATTTTTGGGCCCCGTTATCAACTTTGTCCACATTGAAGTCAAAAGGGTCCACAATTAAACTTTGTTTGATTTCATCAAAAATTGAACTCTTGGGGTTCTTTGATATGCTGAATCTAACCATATATTTAGATTTTGGATATTGGACCATAGTAGGTGAATGTCCAATTTAAAATTTTTAAGTTCTTAGACCACATTCATTCTGTGTCAGAAACCTATGCTGTGTCAAATATTTAAATCACAATCCAAATTCAGAGCTGTATCAAGCTTGAATGTTGTGTCCATACTTGCCCCAACTATTCAGGGTTCGACCTCTGCGGTCGTATCAAGCTGAGCCGTGCGGAGCATTTTATTCTTTCTTGTCATCACAGTCATTGACTCATTTACATACCTATATATGTGTGTTCTAATGAAGCTTGCCACTCTATCATACTTTAATTCTTTTTTTTATAGTCTTCAATGATACTTTCTAAGTCTTGCATTTGATTATTTTTCATTGGCCAAGCTGACTTTGAATGGCCTTGCTAACATGATATCATTTACAGTAAAATTAATTGAAAAATATTCTCCAATCAGAGTATGAAGTCTTAAAGTTACAAAGATGCAGACAAAAATACTTCCATTGTATATTACACAGATAATTTTTGGTCAATATACGTAAATAATTCATAAATATTAAAAAATAAAAACTGCTTCTTGATGATTACTGATATTAAGAAATTCATTTTTTTTTTTTGCATCCACATAAAGAAATGAAGAAAAAAGCACCTTGTAATTTAAACACTAGTAGTAATTTCAATGACAATGTATAAAAGATTATGTAATTGCTAGAAAGATTCTTTTTATGCTGCAAGTTCAACATTTGCAATATTTGTTGTTATTTTCGTATGCATGAACGAGTTGCATTAATAGAAAGGCAAATTTTGTTCTGCTGGTCACAATGGTAAGAATGAATTTTTACAGGAAACTTTATGTTTTAATAACTCCATTTTAGAATAATTTTCTTATTGAAGTCTGTCAAAAGTGTAGTTGGTTTAATACAGCTCTGAAGGAAGTCCAAACACATTTTTTTTGCCAACATTTTCTTAAATAATACTAAATTTCTATATTTTTTAGCAACAAGAGGCTCCAGTTGTGGATGACCTTGCCACAGAAAAAGTAATGGCCATTTATGATTACAAAGAAACCTCACCACGAGAAGTATCCATGAAGAAAGGCGATGTGTTGACCCTTCTTAACAGTGCTAATAAGGTACTATATAATGTATTTATTCTTTTGTTCAGCATTCCTTTAAATAAACTGCATTTATATACAGTAGACTCCACCTAATCGGATATCGGCTAAACGAATATATCGGCTATTGTAATATTATCTCAAAACACCAAACCCTTCCCTATATGTTTAATGTTAATTTTATCGTGTAATCGAATATCGGATATAAGAATATATCGTCAAATCGGATAAGAATATTCGGGTAATTTTGTTCAAAACCATGCACAATCGGATATTTTCAATGTTTTTCTGACAGGAAATGGACCCAGAAGTTACAAATTTACAATCTTGCAGACAAGAAAAGTTCGTTTTTACTAAATAAAAAGGAACTATTTCTTAATAAATGGTTGTCTTTATTCATTGTCTTCCTTTGTCATGTGAATTAGATGCCCTTTTACTTCAAATGGTTTGAATCTATTTATAAAATATGCAAGACTCAGTTGACAGGATACGTTGCTGTTTGGAGAATTTTTATTAAACTCTAAATGCTCACAGAATCAGAAATATAATCTAACTGAATGTACCTCCTTCTGAATAATTTATTGCAATATAAGTATAAATCCATACTGATTAGAGAAATCTGACATTTGTCAGAAATATTTTTTTCTCATGTGCAAAAGTAAACACATGTCATGGACGCCATTTTGGTTTTGTAAACAAATTTGTGAGGAAGCCTCTAGAACCATGACCTAAACATAAATAGTCTTCAGAAAACGTAAACTTTATGCAATAATATTTTATCAAGCATGATTATTTTCATAAATTTAAATTTGATTATTTAAAGAAATAAAATTATAACAAATACGATTTTAGTTTAGAGATTCTTCACAGACATGCTTTGATCTATTTATAGCCAAATTAGTTTACCTGTGTGAAAATGTAAATAATGGGTATTAATTTGTTTTCAAACCAAATAAAGTCACAAACTATGGATGGTAGACATTTATTCACATAAATATTTCAGGACATTTGATTTATTTTAATAAATATAGGATTTAAAAACTGCAAACAAACTTAATCATTACATAACCAACTGATAATTTTTTACACAAACATCGTGGTCATGTAACTGATAAAAATCACTCCAACAATCCTCCAGCCCTTTCACATATTTAGCAATTGTCAGGGTTAGTAACAGCTCAGGATTAGATCTACTCATTATTGCAGAATAGTCAATGAATATACATTCATCGTCTAATTGAATATATCGGGTAATCGGATATTTTTAGCTGACATTTTGGGTATCCGATTTGCCGGAGTCTACTGTACATTGTATTAAGAGAAAAATTATAATGTCAAGGTCCAAGGAAAACAAAGAAATCTTCAACAGGAACCTTTTCTTTCAAGAATGTAATAGTTACCAGTAATCTTCACTGCAAATATATCTTTGCTATAATTGAAAATGGAGAACAATTTTTGTGAAGTGAAGAAAAATGATATTTTTATTGATACTTGATTTTTTGTTTTAAACATCTGCATGGAAGGCTATCTTAAATTTTTATTTTGTTGAAACACTTAAATTCATGGTTAAACTTTACCCATAAAATCAATCAAAATTAATATCCCTTCAATACTAATGAATCCACAAGCAGAAATATTCTTCAATTTTGTCATGTTTTTGAAGCCATTTTAAATATTGGCACTAAAATTTTCGAGCTGTGACAATTCGTAGGCTTTATGATGAAAATGTTTTATCATTTAAAGGATTGGTGGAAAGTGGAAGTCAATGATAGACAAGGATTTGTTCCTGCAGCCTACTGTAAAAAACTGGATCCCAGCCTGTCAGCTAGCCGTAACAATCTGATGGATGAGTTCACTATATCTGTTAGGCAGAACCAGATAGAAACACAGTAAGAAATTTATTTAGAAGAATTATGCAATATAGAAATTATTACCATCACATGGTTGCTGTTTACAGCTATAGCTTTAAGATTGATATCGTTGTAATGTTTTGCTTATGCAGTTATATGTTGTATACATATAGGTTGGAAGCGAAATTTCCTCTGAGATCCTTATTAGTATAAACATATTTTTATAATCTGTTGGCTCATATTTAGGTCTTTCTGTTTCAACATTACAAACCATCCATGAAGCCACTCTGAAAGCATCTCTGTGACCAGATGTCTTATAAGTTCTATCTTAATAACAAGTCTACGTAAAGATGAAAATCACTTTTATTGGTTGCTCACACAAGAATTGTTTGCTTTTCTTCAATAGAAGTTTTATGGAATAAATATAAACATAAGGTTTAATTGTACAACTCTTTGATTATAGATATGCTAATTTGCTTGATCTTGGAAACCAGAGACGTGAGAAACTTCAGGAATCATGCAAGGCCTATCAGCTAGTACGTGAAGCTGCTGATTTAGCCAACTGGATTACAGAAAAAGAAGGCATAATGATAGGTGAAGATGTTGGAGAAGATCTTGAACAAGTAGAAGAATATCAAAAGAAATTTGATGATTTCAGAAAGGTATACAACTCACAATTAATAGTAATACATGTGATGGTAAACAAAGCTACTTTCTTGGGCTGTTATGTTTTTTAGACTTTTTGATGACGTGAACAAAATGTATATAGAAAATGGTAATATAAAAATTTCTAGCATTATTGAAAAAAAAAAATTCAATAATAATTGAAATTTTGTATAGTCCTTGTTATACCCCCGCTGTAAAAAAGTTTACCGAAATATTTGGGCAAGGGTATCATCAGTGAGCAGTAGCTCGCAGTTTCACTTGTTTTTCCTATGTTGCTGTGTCCATGTTCTTTCTTGAGATGTTACTTAAGTGTCAAAAATTTCCTTAAAATGACTCCCAACAGTTTATTTTAGGGAAATCTTATTTGATTTTCACCAGTTTTAACAGTTTCAGAAATATTTCCAATCAGTAATGATGTGAAAATTCCTTTGTCACAAGTATTGATTAATTATAATATTATGATTTAACATTATGAGCATTATAAATTAATCATGTATTCAGTGTGATCACTTCTGTTGGTGCTACACTTGGGATGGTTATTCATGCTCCTTATTAATTGAATTTACATTATGTATTACTCCATTTCAGGATTTGAAATCAAATGAAGCTAGGCTACAGGAGTTGAATACCATTGCTGATAAATTGACTATACTAGGAAGAACTGAAGCAGCTGAGAAAATCAGGGATCAAATTGCTGTAAGTATAATGATACCAAGGATGGTTTTTAAAACCCAGAATCAGAACAAAAATTTAAGCCTGTCCTTAAATGGATTCATAAAATTGTCTTTGCACAGCAGAGATAAGCCAAGTAATGTTGTGGAAAAAAAAGAAAGAAAATAGTGTTTTTTTTTTTAAGGAATAGATACATGACAGGTGTATTAGCAATTCCATTCTATGATTGAATTATAAAATGCAATTTTAATGGTCAAGATACAATACGGCGTGATTGTAATTCCCTGTTTTAAATAGAATTGAATGCATTTAATCATGTGTTATTTTATATCACTTACTAGGTTCTGAATACCAGATGGGCCAATTTACAAACGGTAACAGCTGAAAGAGCTCAGTCACTTGGTAGTGCACAAGAAGTCCAAAGATTCCATAGGTAATGATGATTGGTTTGTTGACCTCTTGATGCCAACTTGGCACATTACAGATATATCATTTAAAGGTCAATGGGTAAAAATAAATCATCAGATGTCGTTTGCTATCCAGCAAAAAACATCTAGTGTGACTGGCTTGAAAATGATCTTTTTTTGTAGGATTACCCCATTTCTGATTTTATTTTAAAAAAAAACATTTTAGTTTTTTTGACTGAATACCAAAATCATGTTTGCTAAAAAAGATTAGGACGAGGGTTTTTATAAGATAAAGTTATAGAAGCTTTTCTTGTAAATTAATATAATTATGTCATCATTATTTACAGAGATGTTGATGAGACCAAAGATTGGATTGATGAAAAAGATTTTGCTCTAAACAATGACAACTTTGGACATGATCTGGCCAGTGTTCAAGCTCTTCAACGTAAACATGACGCCCTAGAGAGGGATTTATCTGCCCTTGGTGAAAAGGTTTGTACAGAAAAAATAACATTCTGAAGTCAAGAATTGATTAGTATATCTACATGCATTGGGCATATATTGTAAGAAATGAAAATTAATTGCAATTACTTAGTGTAGTTTATTGTAAAATGTAGCAAGTAGGGTTGAAAATCTGTGAAAGATAAAAATAAGGATTATTTTTTGAAGTGTGTAATGATACAAATTGTACACTGTTTGAAAGAAAAAGAGAAACATGATGATGTAGGTGTTGTACAATTTAAAGATAACAATTAATTACTGTTCTTTACCAAACTTTATTTACTTAGCATCATTGTGAAATACTTCTTGTTTTGTTTTGATACAAATGATTTGTGAAAGATTTCCTACCATTTGTGGATGATACAAAATATAAATAGTAAATATTTGATATATTTATGATATCTATAACTCTGTAGGTGAGAGATTTAGATGAATCAGCTAAACGTTTGATGCAGACCCACCCAGAACAGGCTGAACAGATATATGAACATCAGCGACAGATAAATGAACAGTGGAATACATTGACTGCAAGGGTGAGGAACTGTCCTTATAAAAAACACCTGATTAATATATCCCAAAAACAATATAGTATTTAAAGTATGTTTCATAATTAACCATTAGAAACTTTAATGATAGGAAAAGTGGAGTATATACCATTGAAAAGGTAAACCAGAACACTAGACTGTGGAAAAACCATCTCAATTAAAAAAAAATATTGTTAGCACAAATTAAAGAGTTGAAACAAAAAGGTTTTGTCTGTCAAGCAAAAGTATCGAATTGAAATATGACGTAATAAAAAAAATTACGGGAAAAGGATATTTTGCATCACATATAGCTTTGGTTAATTTAGCTTTTTGATCCGTAGTGTTGTTTCAGATGATCTTTAGTGTTGGGTATTAAATTTATAGATATTTTGTACCCAAATATCATTGACATACTTTGTTGATCTTTAGATCTTGTGCATGTTTTGACTTTTATTATATTCTAATAGGTCTGAATTTATTAAAAATTTGATATAAATAAGGACAAATATTTTTTTATGCCATTAAGTTTTACCCTTGTCCGTCTGTACATACGTACGTTCCAAAGTTCTCTATCTTTAGTCTGCCTCAACCAAATGTTACGAAACTTATACACAATGCTTATTACCACAAAATACAGATCAAGTTTGAATTTTGGTGGCGTCACTTTAACTGTTCTAGAGTTATGCCCCTTTACAAATGGAAAAATTGCTGAATTTTTTGTTTCCGTTCTCTAACTTTAGTTTGCCTCAACCAAATGTTATGAAACTTATACATAATGCTTATTATCACAAAACTCAGATCAAGTATAAATTTGGGTAGTGTCACTTTTACTGTTCTTCAGTTACGTCACTTTATAACTTTATATGATATGCAAGTTGGGGCCATCATCTTTGTCCCATGGACACATTCCCCATTTATTTCTTTTTTATTCATTTTCAAAAAACATTTAATATATTTTGTTCAATTGTTCTAAATAGTTAAAATGCATGAAATATTTGCCACTGGACTTCAAGCAAGCAACACTAAACCAATCATTAATTAATCCTAGCTTATTGATGTAGATAATTGTAAAAGTTTCAAGTATTTAGTTGTGTTTGAAATTCCATTTACAAAGGATATTTATAAGAGTTTTGATCTTTTTAAGGCTGATCAACGTAAAGCTAAGCTTCTGGACAGTTATGATCTTCAAAGATTCCTTAGTGATTACAGGTACTTAATATTTAGCTTAGATTGCAAATAAATACTAGGGATGTGTTATGATTGTTTTAACTTTGTAAACCTTAAAATTTCATATTCATTGATAATGATATTTTGATTGCATTAGATTGAGACTGTGACTAAATGAAAGAAAGTTATACATACATGTATATGCTTCCATATACATATATGAATTTTTTATATGAATATATGATTATAGATATATATGTTTAATTTTTTTTTGTTAAAATAAAGTTGTCTTAGGGTTTTTTCAGAAAAGTGGATAGTTAAGACATTGTCATGTAAATTTCTATGGGTAATTGGAGTCTAGACCATAGTTTTTGCTTTGAGGCATCTGAAAATGTGCTATCAAAGGCTCCATATACTTTTTTCTTGCTCAGCCCATTGTATTTATTATAACAAAGTAAAATACACCAGTACAAACTGAATTCTATTATAAAAATTAGATGTTTTATGGAAACCAACTTTCAACAAAAGAATGTGTTAGGGAAGGAATATGTTCGTGTTTTAATGTCACTGTACAGCCATTAGCATTAGGCATAGAGCCATGAAGTTATGAAGGAGACTATGGTGAAAGAAATGTGCTTAAATCAATAGATAATTGTTGTACCTTTGTATTGTTGAAGAAAAAAAATGTGTACAAGGGTTTCTTCAAACTTTTTTTTCAGAGATTTAACATCCTGGATTAACAGCATGATGACACTGGTATCATCGGATGAGTTAGCCAAGGATGTGACGGGAGCTGAAGCTCTCTTAGAAAGACATCAGGTATGGTATGGTTTGTGTGTATGTGTGTGAAGTCAGAGCTTTTATTGTTTTGGCTTTTAGTACTAAAAATTGTAGCAATTAAAAGTTACAAGTATAAAATCTAAGTTTGTATATAAGGCTTTTTTGTTTTATATTTGAATATTAAAATTTCATTATTAAGCAGTTATATTTCCCTTATTTTTGATTCATTTGCACATTATTGGTATTGGCTTTTTTTTCTTATCAGTCAAACAGTTCTTGGAAGATGATTCAATATTTTCAGTTGAAGTAGTTTCATAGCTTTAGTTTGCTTATTGCTTGCTTTTTATCATTTTCTTTTTCTGTTTTTAAATTCTGTTAATGCTTTCAAGGTGAGAGGTGATTTTTTCATAAAATAAAATTTAAAAGCTGGTAAATGTTAGGAAGCCTTGTTTCCCCCTTTTAATTGATATTGTAATGTATTGTTAAACTGCTATGTGCATTGTCTTTGTCCAGTGCTTAAAAACCAAGGTACATGTATCTGTATAAAGTCCAGCTGATGTTATTTTACTTTACCTGGTTTCTCATAGAATGGTATATATTGCTGTTTACCTGTTAAAACAATTTCCATGGATTTAACTAGAGTATATATTTCCATTTTTGGTCTATGAATAAGTTTTATAATAATTTTATTTTTTTATCTAAATATTTGTAAGGAACATTTTACTGGACTTCAGGTCTAATATCGTAAATCATGAAGACAGCTCTTTAAAATTAAATCCCACCATTAACAATATAATATAAGACACTGTTTTTAAATGTACTTGTTTTATTGTTTTCAGATCTGTTCAAAATGTAAGACATAATTGGTAGCTAATAATTATTAAATGCAAAATTATAGATTTTATATTTTAAAAGTAAAAGGTCCATTTCAAATGTTTATAACATGCAATTTTACTAAATAATTTTATTTTGAACTGCTTACATTTTTAAAAGGTATCATAACAATCTGAAAAGATTGTCTACTTCAAGAAAAATAGATCTATACTAATTTTACACTCTACTATAACTAAAATTTGTCTTCAGATTTATAGGATAAAGACTGATATACTCAATCCAAATTCAAAATGGCATTCTTTATATTTATTTTAGCTCAGATTGTACTTGCATAGAGGATTAAACCCATGATTAGAAGAGTGGATTTAAATTTTGTACAATGTCCTAAAATCTGTAATTTTATAAGTTGACAAAATGAATAATTAAGGTAGATCGGGTGTCTTTTTTCTGTCAGAGCATCCCTTCTGGGCATGTTGTAAAAATACTTTTTGGATTAAAATTATTTTGCCAAGTATCATTCAATATAGAACATAAACATCTAAAACTTTATAAATTTAAAGATTAAGCTATCAAAAAATTCAGTTTCGTTAAACATATTTAAAATTTTCAGAAAAAAATCCTTTTAAAATCAAGTGCAAAATCAAGTTTGTGTTTTCTGGATTATTCAAGAAAAATAAGGCCCATGACCCCCTATTTTTATTTGATATTTCGGAAGTATTTATGAAAAGCAATTCTTTCATTTAATGTTTCCTCAAGAAGAAAAATTAGGTTTCCCCTATATAACCCATATAAAATAACTGATTTCGTTGATTTCAATGTATTTTAATGAAAAAAACAAGTTCTGTGACCCCAGTTTTTATATTGAAATTTGAAAGTACATTGACCCAGACGTCTTTTATAGAAGTTTAAGAAAAATCTATCGTCAAACATTTAGACACCCCAGCTACCTTGAAAAAGAAGTGTTTGAGAAAGTAAATTGAACAATTTTACCAGTATGATTGTAGAAATAGGTGAAATCAAAAGCTTAAGGTATGAAAAAGTATGTTAAAGTAAAAATGCTTTTGACTTATAATTGTACAAGCAGGTGATCAAAAGCTTTTTGTTTTTGTGTAAGTTGTACATCATGCATGTACAAGGTCGAAGTGTAATGTCCTCTATAATTGAAGTACGGCAAGGCTTCCTCTAACATTTCCAGGCAGTGCCAGCAATAACAAATGAACAACCTACAACATACCCTGTCGTATTGCAGATGTTTAGTTCGGAGATTGTCAGCCATTACGGGATCACCAATCTCCCTGGAGAGGACGAGCTTGAGGAGGTGACTATGTGTCATGCATCTTGGAGGCGTGTCTGCATTATGATTGACATGTTTGTTTGTTTCAGATACAGAATTTAGATCCTGCGTGTGTGTCATTCTGTACCAGATTTTGAATGTTAACCCCTCTCTTTGAAAGGTGTTTTCTTGGGATTGAACATTTTTAAATCAAATACTGTGTAATTAAGGTAGTAAAGTGGGGGTATGTGCACAGAAGAACAAGAAATAAAATGGTCATTTCACAATGAGCGAAAGTTAAAAAAAGAATAAAAATGTGTATGGTGGCAAAACATTGGCTCATTTTGGCAAAATTTTTTTGAAAATTTAGGATTTTGGTATCATATATTATTGAATTGGTTACAACCAGTCATTTGTGCAAAAGACAGCAACCAGGAACAATGGCCGAACCACTGCCATAATTTTGATTGGCTGGAATAATCCAAATAGGGTACTGTGGCTTATTACAAATCATGTTATATATCATTGAAGAAAATGAACTTTTAAAGTATTGTAGATATTATCAAATTTTATTGTGGTCAATTCTAATCCTAAGAAATAGCCTTTCAGTTTGTTAATGTATTGTATTGTCACTCAGACATGTATTGTATAATAAATTTATATAGATACAGATTTAAAAATGGAAATGATGAAATACCAGTATATGTGTCAGAACAAGTTAAATAATAATAAATTCCCCAAAGTACTTTACTGATTATATTTGCACATAGATTATGCCAATCAAAATTAATTTGTTGTTCTTTTGGTTTGGTTGCTCCTGCAGAAATTCCTTGATTAAATTTTTTCACTTTCAATTTCATTCATTGCCAATTTTTTACTTACATTGCTTGACCTACTTTTTATCAAAGGTTTAATTTTCATATAGATAAGAATGGAATCTGGTGCTCCATAGAAATAGTAAATAGTAATAAGAGATTTTTTTTTATAGTTCACATTTAGATAATGTCTGTGGTTAAAGTTTTTAAGACAAGAATAACTTTGTCAAACCTTCATGCATTTTTACAAAATTTGGTCGGAGAAATTGACTTAGTTTGGCAGTCAACATTACACTTTCACACTCACAGCAGCAGTCGCATGCTAGACACAGGGTTCTGTAGAACCCTTTACAAATTTTCTAATACATTTGATCCAGAAGGGTAAAAGAGATTAAGTGAGTGTCTGTTACTCATTTTAAAGAGAGACAAGTTACTGTAATAGCAAAGGAGATCTTAAATGTATGGGTATTCTAAGGTTTGAATGCAAATGACCCAACATGCACAATTTTCTTACAACTCATAGTAAATAGAATTAGAAACCTTTATCCATTGCATGAATTGTTTGGAGTGCATGAATCAGTATTAAAATTACTGAAATAAAAAAAAAATGGCTTATTTAACAAGATCATGTATTAAATAAAGAACTCTGGTTCTTCATTTTAAGTAAATGAACAGCAAAGAGGCATGCATATATAGGATTTATACCCTAAAGAGTGATATGATTGTTGAATAACAAGTAAATTTTGTATACGTTTTCAAGTTAACCAGCTAAGATTCTATAGACAAAAGCATTATTGTGCATCTTGGGATGTTTGTAAATCAGTCCAAGAAACTTCAGAATTCTTTGTAGATGTTTATTAGAAAAATCAAAATTGGAATTTGCTTCTATGGTTTGATAGTTAAAGATCTAAAAATTAAATGGATACCTCAGGTTTTAGTTACATCATATGGGTTGAAAGTGGAGACATTTTATGATATGCATACTGAAAAGATAGAGCATTTTACCTAAGCCAAATATTATGATGTATTTTGCAATAGAACTGATTGCATGTTAGTTATACCAACTTCTTTCCTACACTATGTAGGCTATGATAAGCGCACTGCAAGTTATTGCAGTTACAAATGACTTAGAAAAAAGAAGCATATTTATTATTTATCTTTAAAAAATCATTGTAGAATTCTGACTTTTCTTGGTTATTACAAGTTAACACATAGCTAGATACTGATCTAACCAATGATTTTTACTTTCTTTAGGACATCCAGAACCTACCAGCATGTAGCAGTGTCTTCTTTATAACTGTGTATACATTTTGTGATTTGTAGTTCATCAGTTATACACAATCTAGTTTAGTTTGAATTTTCACTTTCCACAATATCTTAAGTAATATATATTTTGATATCTCTTAGAAATTAAATTCTTAAAACTGTGCAAGATTCTTTTACCTCATTTCCACCTAAATCTTGTCCTGAATTAGCCATTTATCATAGAATATTACTTACAATTCAGAAACCAGCTTTCATGATAAGGTATAGTGATTGATTTTCTCCTGATGTCCTTATTCAGTTTTTAAGCAGTTTTTTGAAAAATGAATGTATGAAATGCCCATTCCTCTATTTGCCTGTAAGTAATGTTGATCTTTGTTTGTAGCAATCGTGTATTTCATTGATTATAAACCCTTAAAGTAATTAATGTATGTTGGTATTTACTGTTTCATTTTTCAACTATAGGAACATCGTACCGAGATTGATGCTAGATCTGGAACTTTCCAAGCCTTTGAAGTATTTGGACAGCAACTTCTTCATAATGAGCATTATGCTAGTGATGATGTTAAAACCAAACTAGATGAGCTTGCTAATGCCAGAGAAGAACTTGAAAAGTAAGTCAAATCTGACAGAAAGTCTACTGTCAGGTAACCCTATATATTGATTCATGAAAAAGTTTTTGTTTAGGCATTTTTGGTCGGGTTGGACAAAGTAAAAAATCAGCGTATAGTATGGTGATGTCAGTCAGGTGGTCATGAAGGGAAAAGTGGGTACCTTATTTGTGTAATCGTCTTCTACAGTTTTCAACCCAGATCCCTGAAACTTCACAGGAAGATTGCACTTATGTTGAAGTTATTTAATGAGTTCTTTTTCTCAATTACAGAGCATGGATTGCAAGACGTATGAAGTTGGACCAGTGTTTGGAACTACAGTTGTTCTACAGAGATTGTGAACAAGCAGAATCATGGATGGAATCCCGTGAAGCTTTCTTATCAGGTGACCAAGTGGATGGTGATAATGTGGAATCTCTGATTAAGAAGCATGAAGATTTTGACAGAGCCATTAGTAGCCAGGTGATTGTTAAATAAAATAGGGTTATTGCATGGATATTAATGAATACTTTCCCAAGTGGAATATCATACTGTAAGCATGGACATTTTCACTGGGATATTTTTCGCAATTTTAATGCATAAATTTGTGCTGGGGTTAAATCAATACATCTAAGACAAGTGCTCACTTCATATCAATGATTTTGCCTTCTAAAAACAATTTCTTGTAGTGAATATTTTTTGGGAATTGACCTGAATGTTAAATAAGTGAAAATAAACCAGATGTGAAAAAGTTCATTTACAGTTTTTCACTGATTTTATATTCTACAATGAAATTTCCCCAATGACAAGAACAACATTTTTTACTGCAGTTTTAGGCTCCCATTTTCAAGTGGTATGGCTAAAGTTATGGTTGAATTCTACTTGAGAGAATATGTTGCCATGCAATTAATTCTGATATTAGCTAACATTGCATATTTCTTCTACTGGGAATAATTGTAAATATATATTTATGTCTTGGATATTGCATATACACACATACACCAAAAAGATACTGCAAAATATATGTTACACTAGTGTTACTACAAGTTGTCAATTATATTCAGATATAAAATGTATTAATTGAAAATTTTTATTTTCGGCTGATTATTTAGGATTACAAACTAATTTCTTGTATTCTGTATCATTTAATTGGAATAAGGGTTATATGTGTTAATTAACCACAATAAGGGATGAATCATATCATGCATTATATCAAATTTGATGTAAATTTTACAGCAAGAGAAGATACAAGCTTTACAGTTGTTTGCTGATCAGTTGATTGGAGGAGAACATTACGACAGTGGTGCTATCACAGACAAGAGAGATCAGGTCTTAGATAGGTAATATATATAATATCTGCATAGATTTGGAAAACAGTTGCATATGTGACAACCTTTGGTGACTGATAAAGGACAAACCTGTGTTATTACATTATTGTTGGCCATTTAATTGTCAATATATGCCTACATTTCTTGTCAGATTTTTATCAAGACTTCTCAGATCAACTATTTTTTATGGGATTTGTAGCCCTTCAAAGTGTGAATGATGTAGAAAATTGCATTGTAAGTGCTCTTAAGCCTACATTTCTTGTTAGATGTATTAAAGGTTTATATGAGCAATGTCTGGGACGAGCTAGAAATCAGCACTGATTTAACTATTTTATCTGGAGTTGTGACCACTAAAGAGATCAATGATATGAAAAATTGCATTGTAAGCACTCTCATGTGAGCGATGTCTTTAATGCCTGAATGATCTTTGAAGTTGAAGTTGAAAATTATTTGAGTTACTGCATTTTGACAGATAAAATATGTGCTGTGACGGGGACATTGGAACACTGTTCTTTTATTATAATGAATTTAAAATGTGAAAACAGGTATTTAAAAAGATGTTTCAATTTTGCACTAAATAGCATATTTGATTATAGATGGACCCAGTTGAAGGATGCTCTGATAGATAACAGGTCCAAGTTAGGAGAGGCTCAAACCCTGCAGCAGTTTTCAAGGGATGCTGATGAAATGGAAAATTGGCTCCAAGAAAAGTTACAGATTGCTTCAGATGAATCCTACAAGGATCCCAGTAATATTCAGGTAATAATGCATGTTGATCAGTAGTATAGCAATAATGCTATCAGTTTCTGCTATTTATTTTCAGGTCCAGTGTTTTTTTCCCTACTTCTTAAATTTTCATTATAGCACATAACAGTTACATCTACATATTTCCAGTAAATAAGTAATTGATTCTTTTAAACCAATATTAATTTTGTAATAAATCAACTGAAAAATACTTTAAACTAACAAATTCAAAATGAGCATACCTCACATATTATTATTCTCCCAGAAATTTTTCACTTGCAAGCATATCATCTTCAGGAATCCAGCTGAAAAAATTATTTGCTTAAACAATTCTCAAAATATGAATGCAATACAATCATTTAATTTTAAAAAAAAATAAATCTTTCATTACAATTTTGTATTTTAGAGTAAACACCAGAAACATCAAGCATTTGAGGCAGAACTAGCAGCCAATGCAGACAGACTCCAATCTCTTCTTGGTGTTGGACAAGGTGGGTTTACATTATTGTCTTGGAACTTAGGGATAGTATCAATAGCCGCTCCTTTTATGCCCTATACTTATGTGCTGTTGAATTTTTCACAATCTTGGCTCGCACTGTGAGTTCTTGTTTACTTTACTTAATCTTGGTAACTACATGTACTAAAATTTATCTAATCTTACATCGTGTGTTTTGTGGGACTTTTTCACCAGACATGCATAATATTAAAATACTCATTGTACTATCCCAACACAGTGAGCAAGAGAATACTACATCTGCAATCTGCATCAAATGTTTGGTTTTTATACGACTGCAAAAAAGTTTTGCGGTCGTATATTGGTATCACGTTGTCGTATTCTGAAGACAGTTGGTTTCGGTACAATAACTTTAGTATAAGTAAATAGAAACACAAGGTTTAAAACCACAAAAGGAAGGTCGGGATTGATTTTGGGGGTTATGGTCCCAGCAGTTTAGGAATTAGGGGCCAAAAAAGGGGCCCAAATAAGCATTTTTGTAGTTTCCAGACAATAACTTATGTTTAAGTAAATGAATCTCTCTGAAATTATACCACAAGTTTCCATACCACAAAGGGGTGGTTAGGATTGACTTTGGGGGACAATGAGGGACAATTTTTCTCATTTCAGATTTCTGAAATTTAAAAGAAAATTTCTTCAAATATTTTTTTTGTTTTTCTATTTTAAGCAAAAAATGGCTGGGTTGTCAATACGAATTGGGAACAGCATAGTGTATTGCAAAATAGGGGTAAAAATTTTTTTTTCTTCAAATATTTTTTTTTTTTTTTGGGGGGTCAATTCGCAACAGCTTAATGGTTGCACAAAAGCAAAAAATTGAATATAAATTCAAATCATATGACCAATTCTAAGTTCTTTGACTACAGTTATTCTGTGTCAGAAACCTATTATGTGTCAAATATTTAATTACAATCCAAATTCAGACCTGTATCAAGTTCGAATATTGTGTCCATTTTTGCCCCAACTGTTAAGGGTTAGACTTCTGCGGTTGTATCCAGCTGCGCTCAGTGAAGCAATTTATTTCACATGCAACCCTTTTTAACAAAGCAATAAATGTTAATGAAACAAATTGTTCTCAAATGATGATTTTTCATGTTTTTTTGCCATTTTCTCCGGTTCTCATTTAAAACATATTATAATTTTTTTTAATTCTTATTATTAATTTACATCTTTAATCTACCTACAGGTTCCCAAAGTAAGTATAAACCGATTTGAAATGGCGCTGTTCATTTGTCTGATTTATTTTACTTGTTGCCAGAAAGTGAAAAGTTATCTTTAAAAAGATTTGTATGTTGTTTAATATCACCAAACTGGTATCAAAAAATGAAAATAATTAAAATCATCTATTTTTGGGGTCGGTTTCAGTGACGTTTCTTTTACAGTCAAAGCATCTCCCCAGCTTATGTGTGGTTTTGTCATCCCAATTCCTAAGTGTTACATGGTGTTGGGTTAGGACCCTTTTACAATTTCTTATCAAGGTTTTATTTTAATTCTAGCTCAGCTCATTTTGATGAATCTGTTAGCATTGTCATATTTTGATATTCCTGAACAAAATGAGTTGAAATCCAAATTATTTGTGGATCAACTATGTGCATGTTTATAAAAGTTAAAAAGAGCTTCATTCTAAAAGCATTTCATATGCATGACATTAACATTGAAATGATATGTATTGCAGCCTTGATTGACCAGAAACAATGTGCTGGATCAGAAGATGCTGTCCAAGCTAGACTTGAAAGTTTGGCTTCCCAATGGGAAACACTTGTGGGCAAATCTGCTGAGAAGAGTGACAAATTGAAAGAAGCAAGCAGACAACAGACATACAATGCTGGAGTGAAAGACATGGAGTTCTGGCTTGGTGAGGTAAGCTACTGAAATGGTTGGAAACCTATATTGTCAAATATAGTGGAACAATTCTGTCTAAGAATGATCTGAAATAAAGAGAGAAAAATGGAAAACTACATTAAAAAATAAAGCAGAAGGGCAGAATAGAGGGCAAATGCCCAAGCAATATTATCTCGTTATATATGAGGAAAATAAATTGCCAAAAATTATCAATCCAAATAGTCAATCATAAAAAAACTTCATACCCAGCAGCCATTTTAGGTCAGCCTGTCATTAGACATAAAAGTCATCAAACACTCGTCAGTACAAACAATAGTAAAAACTGCCCCACAGATTTATAAAGAGGGGTTGACTAGGTTGTGAGCATGCTGTCTTTATTGATTTTTTTTTTTTCAAATAAAAAGGTCATGAGAGTAATTATGACTTAATTACAGGTAGAACAGATGTTAGCATCAGAAGAGTATGGCAAAGATTTAGCTTCAGTACAGAATCTATTGAAGAAACACCAGTTACTGGAGGCTGATGTAGCTGCCCATGAGGTAAGTCTTACTGTTACAAAGAAGAAATTATTTGGTTAGAAGCTTTTATGTATACCATTCATTAAAGAAGTTGTCTGAATAATAGCCATAGTTTTGTAGTGTTATTTTTGTTTGACAAATTCTAAACATTACTGATTATTTCTATATAAAAACTCATTCTAATCCTATTAAAAATAAAAGTTTAATTGCATATATTGAATAGTTTACAGTGTTATAAATCATACCCTACAAAACATGAACTTGAGACTATATATACTATATTTTAGTACAAAAATAAAAGATATACTTTAGAAGCAACATAAATGTAAATTATATATTTTCTGAAGATCCAAAATAGCATTAAATATTTAAGTTATTCTAGATGGTTTGTAACACACTAGTTCTTCTATCCCACCATGCCTAAAATTTTGATTGATTATTTCATTTATTGCTGAAGACTGAGCCTCAGAAACAGTTACCAACATCATATTATTATTGAAGTGACTTTAGAAGCCTTGTACAATCAATTCAGGAAAAACCTACATGCACTTTTTAATTTATTTTTCTTTTACTATAGGATAGAATAAAAGATTTGAACAGTCAAGCTGATCAGTTTATTGAAGGAGGTGTATGGGATGCTGAAAGTCTGGAAGTTAGGAAGAGAACTATCAATGAAAGATATGACAAGTAAGTTTTCTATTTAAAAATACCATCAGAAAAGAGAGGATATACGGTGGTTCTCATTTCATCAGTTTTGAACCTTTTTTTTTTTTTTCTGATGAAATACAACACGTCAGATTAAATCTAAATAAATTTTTTACATTGAACATAAATTGAAGGTTAACTTTATTTATGTTTGATTTTTTATCCCCTGCAAACGAAAGGGTTTGGTGGGGATTGAGAAATGGTATTTACCCTGTCTGTTCCTTTGTCAGTCTGTTTATGTACATTTTGATTTTGGAACTCTAGGTGGAAGGGGAAAGGGATATATGAAATCCCAAGATAACCTTAATCTATTTTTGACACTGTTGACAGTGGAAATCCAACTTGACATATTTTTGAGAGTCAAATTTTTAAATGGCCAAAATGGAAGGTTAGTAAATATTCTGAACAAAACTGATTTTATGCAAATATTTCTTCTTTTTTTTTTTCTAATTCTTTAATGTTTGCAGAGAAAATAAACAATATATCATTTTAGTAATACATATAAAGTAATGTTTGATTTTTAAATGAATTTTTACAGGATTAAAGAACTATCCATTATCAGACGTAATAGACTGAATGAAGCTAATACCATGCAACAGTTCCTGAGAGACATTGATGATGAAGAGGCTTGGATCAAGTAAGTATTCAAATGACTACAGTAAGTTAAGACTTTTATGAAACAATCAAAATAATTATTTTTACATGACAAACTTAGTTGTCTTAAATATGGCTAAAACTTGCTGTTATATCTTTAATCTGTGAATTAATACTGGGTCTCTGAGATGAGAGACATGTAAGTCATTTCACTGTATTTCAATGTTTAGTTGTACTTAGCTATACATCATTGTCTTAACTCATGTTAAGCAGATACCAATTACAGTATTCTTATTTTAAATTTTGGCATAGAATTGCTAGAGATTTTCAAAATATTGCACCACATATTATGAATATTTTCATCTTAAGTATAAAAATTATGGCAAACATGGACATTTATATTGTTGTTTTTTTGTGTTTTTTTTAAAGAAAGCATCAGATTATCAAATTAAATAAAAAGGAAAATCAAGGTAATCTTAGAAGATACAGTACATTTTTCTGTCAGTGCTAATGATACATAAATACACAGCTACACATGTACATTTTATATATTGTATAATCATGTGTAAAAAGTACCTTGTAATCAGAACTTGAATAATTTGTGCTGGATTTATAACTGATTGTTATTATAAACAGAAACATAATATACAGTCATATAATTTTGGAGGATTTCTTGGGTATATGTGAACTATGAATTCAAATATTCTACAAAATACAAATTTCATATAAGCATATATGCAGGATTTTGGAAACCCACAAAATCAAATATCCTTGGAAAGACCATTTTTCCTCAATCCATAAAAATTGGTACTCATTAAAGTAAATGCATTCATAGAAATGTGAATTTTCTGTGCGATATGCTTTTGTATGTATTATTGCTCAGTTTTTCTGAAAGATCAGTATAAATAAAAAAGTGTGAATGTTTGTTAAAAGTATTTACCAAAAAACTGACATTGGGATGAAATATTATTATTTTTCAATTTTCTCAGGGAAAAGAAACTATTGGTTGGATCTGATGATTATGGTCGTGACTTGACAAGTGTACAAAATCTAAGAAAGAAACATAAGCGTCTGGAGGCTGAGTTGGTAACTCATGAACCAGCTATACAGGTGAGTGGCATGAGAATAAACAAGGTCAACAATTGTTTCCTTTTTAGACTTTAAATTTGCCATATTAATGCAAGATAGCAAAGACTTTTTAAATTGGGATTTGCTACCTCATCATAAAGCATGTGTCTTGAAATCAAGAGCAGTAATCTCACTTTTCGTTCATCAAATTGAAAATGATGTTATACCATTGCTTGGATGGACATTGTTTAGGATGTTATAAACCAAAGTAACATTTTTGTGTACAATTTTGAAAATATAACCCAGAATGCATTTGATTCTGAAATGGTTAATTGAAAACAGTATGAAATAAACTATGAGTAAACAATATATATATCAGTATTTGTGATAATATGTTTGAATCCACCATTGAAAGAACTGAAAATTTTATAATGAGTGATGCAACATTATAGGCTGTACAAGAGACTGGAGCCAAGTTGATTGAGGAATCTGACATCAACACTGCTGACATTAAAGAAAGATTGGAGCAGTTAGATAGAAGTTGGGAAGAACTTAAACAGATGGCTAATAACAGGTAAGAGTTCACCACTTACATAGCTATAAATATGTTTTTGTCATGACAATTAAAAGAATTAAGAAATGAATTGATGAATTATTTTACTCATATAATTGTTTACAAGATTTTTAAATGCATTGTTTTGATAACTTTTAAATTGAAATTAATGTAATTTCGATACTTTATCATTAAAGCTAAATGTAGTGATTTTATCCAAGACAAATAAGTCAGTTTATTGTCGACCCCTCAAACTTTGTTGAAAAAGCGAGACATAGCGATCCTACATTCCGTCGGCGGCGGCCTCCACAAATATTCACTCTGTGGTTAAAGTTTTTGAAATTTTAATAACTTTCTTAAACTATCTTGGATTTGTACCAAACTTGGACAGAAGCTTGTTTATGATCATTAGATAATATCCAAAAGTAAATTTTGTAAAAAAAAAATTCCCATTTTTTCCATATTTTACTTATAAATGGACTTAGTTTTTCTGCCAGGAAACATTACATTCACTCTGTGGTTAAAGTTTTTGAAATTTTAATAACTTTCTTAAACTATCCTGGATTTCTACCTAACTTGGAAAGAAGCTTGTTTATGATCATAAGATAGTATCCAGAAGTAAATTTTGTTAAAAAAAAAATTCGTTTTTTAAGTATTTTACTTATAAATGGACTTAGTTTTTCTGCCAGTTAACATTACATTCACTCTGTGGTTAAAGTTTTTCAAATTTTAACAACTTTCTTAAACTATCTTGGATTTGTACCAAACTTGGACAGAAGCTTTTTTATGATTAAAAGCTAGTATCTAGAAGGAAATTTTGTTAAAATTTTGTTTCATTTTTTCCATATTTTACTTATAAATGGACTTAGTTTTTCTTCCAGTTAACATTTCATACAGTCTGCAGTTTAAGTTTTTAAAACATTTATTAGATTCATAAACTATCCTGGATTTTTACCAAACTTGGACAGAAGCTACTTACAATCAAAAGATTGTATAGAGAGGAATATTTTTATTAATTTTTTCCTCATTTTTGTTGAGCCTGCAATTAACAAAAGTAGGCGAGACACTGGGTTCTGCGGAACCCTTACAAATTTTTATGTGACATTCTATGTTGTTACAGAGGAAAGAAACTAGACGAGTCGTATACCTTCCAACAGTTCAGTGCAAATGTTGAGGAAGAAGAAGCTTGGATCACAGAGAAGCAGCATCTTTTGACGGGTGGAGATTATGGCGAGACCATGGCTGCTGTACAGGGATTACTGAAGAAACATGAAGTGTTTGAAACTGATTTCCAGATCCACAGAGACAGATGTGGGGAGATCAAAAATGAAGGAGATAAACTCATGTCTGAGGTAAACATCATGTGATAAATATAGGACTTAGAAAAAACCCTCATTCCTTGTTACAGATCAAGACAATACCTTTATAATTTTATTTTTCATAGATGTTTAGGTATCTGTGTTAAAAGTCCATGTAATTACAGAGAATATATTTGATATTGAACATCAATGTAATAAGCCAGTGTTTTGCATAAGGTCCTAGGAATTACAACCAGTAGTTAATTGTATAGTTTTGTTTCATATTTATGACTGATCCTTTTGTGAAATGCAGGGTAGATAAATATTATATGCTAAATGTTTGCTGTTTCCAAGCAAATTTCAGGTACACTAAAGTGATGTAAGTTTTTTTCGCTTCTTCCTGATTTGAGCCATTTACATGTGCAGTTATGGTTAAAATTTGTCGAGTACATTTTAACTTGCATTTGAACCAATAGAATTCAGGACATCTTGTAACTAGATAGTTGTAATAAAAGAAAATGATAGATATTTTTATTTAGATTGAAGCATATCAAGTTTAAAAATCTGTAACATGAATATGTGTATAGTGTATTACATAGCAAGTACTTTTAATCCTTTGCAGGGTAATCACAATGCTGATGGAATTGCTCAGAGGATTGCAGGTCTTCAGGAGAAATTGAACTCTCTGTCTGATGCTGCTAACCGTCGTAAAGCAGGACTTATTGATAACTCAGCTTTCCTGCAGTTTATCTGGAAAACTGATGTAGTAGAGAGCTGGATAGCTGATAAGGAAACACAAGTACGGTCTGATGATTATGGAAGAGATCTGTCTTCTGTACAGACCCTTCTCACCAAACAAGTAAGTTTTTAGTTAAAAGGCCAATTTTCAGTAGTATAGTTTTGTCCTATTTTGTTATACTTTTTTGATTCAGCCATGCTGGATCTATGTGATCACTCTGGTTTTGGAGATGGTGCAGAATACTAAGTTTAAGACATATCATGAAACTAATAATGTGTTTTTATGACTTGCAGAAACTTTCTACACCGTTTTAATCATCAACTGTCAACCTTTGACATGTTATTTGCCCTTAAATTAAGAAAAGATTGGTCGAATAACCCTTTTATTAGCTCACCTGGCCCAAAGGGCCAAGTGAGCTTTTCTCATCACTTGGCGTCCGTCGTCCGTCGTCGTTAGCTTTTTACAAAAATCTTCTCCTCTGAAACCACTGGGCCAAATTTAACCAAACTTGGCCACAATCATCATTAGGGTATCTAGTTTAAAAAATGTGTCCGATGACCCTGCCAACCAACCAAGATGGCCCCCATGGCTAAAAATAGAACATAGGGGTAAAATGTAGATTTTGGCTTATATCTCTGAAACCAAAGCATTTAGAGTAAATCTGACATGGGTAAAACTGATTATCAGGTCAAGATCTATCTGCCCTGAAATTTTCAGACAAATCTGACAACCTGTTGTTGGGTTGCTGCCCTGAATTGGTAATTTTAAGGAAATTTTGCTGTTTTGGTTATTATCTTGAATATTATTATAGATAGAGATAAACTGTAAACAGCAATAATGTTCAGCAAAGTAAGATCTACAAATAAGTCGTTATGACCAAAATTGTCAGTCGACCCCTTTAGGAGTTGTTGCCCTTTATAGTCAATTTTAACAATTTTCATAAATTTTTGTAATCTTCTACAAAATCTTCTTCTCTGAAACTACTGAGACAAATTTAGCTGTACTTAGCCATAATCATTATAAGGGTGTCTAGTTTAAAAATTTGTCCGATGACCCCGCCTTCCAACCATCATGGCCGACTTGGTTAAAAATAGAACATGGGGTAAAATGCAGTTTTGGTTTATATCTCTGAAACTGAAGCATGTAGAGCAAATCTGACAGGTGGCAAAATGTTCATCAGATTTAGATTTATCTGCCCTGAAATTTTCAGACGAATCCGACAACATGTAGTTGGGTTGCTGCCCATAGTTAGTAATTTTACAAAAATTTTGCAGTTTTTGTTATTATCTTAGATATCATTATAATATCTAATATCTAATACTATTAATTATGATTTTAACCTTATTTTACATAATTTCCAAAGCATCAGTAAATACAGGTGAGCGACACAGGCTCTTGAGAGCCTCTAGTTTTAGATATATACTTGCATATAGTTCCGTTGTAAATCAAAATTTATAATGATTTACTATTTATGAATTAATTTGAAAAAGTATTTGTACATCAATTGAATCAGTTGATAAGAATTTTGAAAGTATTATATTAGTATCTTATGCTTGTGTAAGTTATTATTCAGTGAAATTTGGATTAACATGTGTATTAATATATTTAAGTTGATTCCCACACTTTTTTGAAATGGTATTACTCCAATTTTTTCCATAGTCAAGTAAGAGTCAGTACGATTATCAACTGTCAAGACTCATGATTTTCAAATAATTACACTCAAAGGTGTAAGGCCACAATTAAAAATATTTCAGTTTGCCCAAACCCGACCCATGATGACTGGGTGTGGGTAGGTAGGTAGGCAAATTCTTTTTTTTTTTTTTTTATCAGAATTTGCCTGAAAATATGAAAACAGTATATCTTTTTTTTCCGTCAAACCTTTGTAGAGACAATCTTCTTTACGTTCGTTAAATCAGAAGATAAAAACCGAGAACATCGAATATCAATTAACTGTGTCTCTTACACGCTTTCTTTTAATCTTATTCACAGTTACTTTCAAACGCAAAGACGATAAAATTTAGTTTTATACAATGACGGAGCGGACACGAAAAAAATCTGAAAAAAAAAATTCTTCAAAAAAAAAACGGCAAAAAAAGAATTTGAGTCTGCAGGTTTTTTTTTGGGGTCGGTCGCGTTTGGGCAAACATATAATATTTTTATTTTGGCCTAAGTATTAATTGGAAACAACCCCAGTCTTAATTCACCACAGTTAATATCTCATGACCTGTTACATAATTAAATAGACACAATTTATTACACACTTAACTGAATACACACATTCTTGACCTCAATAGTAAACCTACAAATGTATTATTTATTTTGATCTACACTACATTAAAATATTCTGTTAATTTTGCTAGCTAGCTGAATGATTAATCAGATGTGTGTTTTTCTTTTAAAGAAAAGTCAAAAAATGAAAAAAAAAATATGTATAAAAAAATCCAAGCAAATTTTATTTCATTTATAAAATCAGTGTCATTATCATCTGACATAAGTCAATAATCAAATTCTAATTAATTAGTTACAATGGTCAGAAATTTGGTTGAAACAGTAAAAAATTGCATAACTATTACCTGAGCATTTTCTGAAATAAATTTATTTGTTTGTTCTTCTTTTATATCCTGTTATATTTCTATTTAACTGTAATTGGAAATACCTCAGCATTAGGTATATTTGTACACAGGAAATGTATTTTTTCTGATGAAGAATGAACACCAATTTAGATAAGAAATAGTTATTATTTTTTTTAATTTTTGTTGTTGAGAAAGTGCATTTCCAAGGCCTCTTTCTGGAATTTATTAAGCCAGTTATTATTAATGGCATGTAAAGAAATATATTACTTGTTTGACGATTTCCCTTTCCATTCTTGTCAATACCATTAAATTGCAAATATTTATGTAAAAAAAATCTGACAGAGTCTAAAATTAAAATATCAATAATATATCAATATTGCGAAATTCCCTACCTTTGGACAATAACATAGAAATTTAACAGTAAGATTGGAAATGAAAAGAGAAAAAATATTGAAAAAAGTATGGCCAGAAAGAATATCAGACTAGCTATGAATTTGGCTGGATCACAACATCAACGATGCTTTGATTTTTCACTTCCATCATTATGTTTTTAAGCAGAGCACTAATATTTTTTAAAACTGTACAGTCCAGGGATTCAACCTTGTTACTCTGGTTATGCAGTAATCCCATTGAAAATAAAATGACTTCTATAAATTTTCTGGTCATTTCTGTAAAAGTTATACTTAAAGATAATCATGTCTAGATGGGAGTTACAAACTAACCATTGCAGTGAATAACTTCGTTATAAAGAAAATGAAGGTAAAATTTAGTTGATGATATATTATAGATTGAAGTTTATAGATTGGGACGTATTATGGTATACAAATGTCCGCTGTCCGGCGTAAACATGTCGCACCGTAACTTGAGAACAACTTATCCAAATTTCATGAAACTAAATATAGTTGTTTCTTATGATGGTCAAACGATCTGTATACTTTTTGGTGAAAATAAGAATAAAACTTTTTGAGTTACGGGACTTTGTAACTAAAACAGGTGTGTGTTTTTTTCACATGTCGCGCTGTATCTCAAAAATGATTTATGATTATTGCTTCAAACTTTACACACTTCTTAGTTATATTAATCTAAAGATTTGTATACTTTTTGGTGATGATTCAAAATTTAGTTTTGAGTTATTGAGTTTTTTGTAAAAAAAAAGGGGGGTTTTTCACATATCGCACCGTATCTCAGAAACTATTTATGATTATTGCATAAAACTTCACACACAAGACGACGGGCATATCATGTGCTCGTGGCGCAGCTGTTTATTTATTTTGGATGACTAATTTCTCCTTTTTATAAATTCATATTGATGAATTTTAATTTTGTGCTACAGGAAACTTTCGATGCTGGATTACAAGCTTTTGAGAAGGAAGGTATACAAACTATTACAGCGCTGAAGGACCAATTGGTAGCATCTAACCATGCCCAAACTCCAGCCATAGAGAAACGCTACAATGATGTCATGGACAGGTATGTACACCAGCCTGGTTAAACCCCAGTAATGTTATCATTTGTGGCTAATATAGACATCTTGAGTGTAGAAATTTGCTGGGTCAAAACCAGGTCAGTTAAGATAAAAGTTGCAGCAAAATTTCCATTCTTTAACACATTACCTAAAGGATTAAGAGTAACAGTTATTGGACCACCATAGAAATTCAGTAATATTTCTTACAATAGGATGTTATACATTCATATTATAAAGCTTGTCACACTTTTTTTTATTAAAAATAAGTTTTGCTTAACAATTTTGAATTTATGCAGTTGATTGTAGACTTGACAGTTTAAAAAAAAAAATTATGGTACCACTACTATAAATACTGATGGAAACAGACGTTAAGAAATTTATAAGAATAAAAAGAAAAGAAAATGTGTTTAACATGCTAACATTTGATTTATATTATGGCATTTGAAATTTTTTTTTAGGTGGCAGAAGCTTTTAGCTGATTCTGATAGCCGTAAACAGAGGCTTTTACGTTTACAAGATCAGTATCGTCAAATCGAGGATCTGTACCTCACTTTCGCCAAGAAAGCTTCTGCATTTAACAGCTGGTTTGAGAATGCTGAAGAAGATTTAACGGATTCTGTTAGATGTAATTCTGTTGAAGAAATTAAGGTAAGAGTCAGATAAAATGTATCAAAGATAATGAAGTCAACAAGGTCATCTTGTAAGGTCTATTCCATGTAGTAAAATGTCCTCATATGAAAATGAAGAAAGTGGATTATTTCTAGAAGATGTAAAATGTAGACTAGGGCCAGGAGCCTGCGGTCCTGTGATTGGTGGTTACTGTGTCATAATTGTTTTTTTTTTTAATGTTATATGCCTTATTCAGACTTTCTCTTGAATTTTCATGCTGGGGTCTTTTATAGGTTACTATGAAGTATCAGTTCTGAATTCTGAAGAAATTTCTATTTTATTTTTTCAGGCCTTAATAGAAGCCCATGATGGTTTTAAAGCATCTTTGAGTGCTGCCCAGGAAGATTTTAACCAGCTTGCTGCCCTAGACAAACAGATCAAATCATTTGATGTAGGAGCCAATCCGTACACATGGTTCACAATGGATACCTTGGAAGAGACATGGAGGAATTTACAAAAGATCATTAAGGTACATTTGTTTTGTTCATATAGCTAGGAAACTTTATTTTTACTTTCACAATTTTTTCTCGTAAATTAGAGGCCAGGGCTGTCCTTAATTTTGATCAATGTTTTATTGTATTTTCTTGTTCTGAATAATTCTTTTTATTCTATGTGTATATACACAGAAATGTTCTCACATTTTATTTTTTGCTGCAAGTATCTGTAAAACATTGGAATACAAATTAAAAAGCAAAAGTTATGTTAAATAGACCAGTCATTTAGGTGTAACAATTAGAAACTGGAGATTTGTGAATACAAATAGTTGCAAGATGTTAAAACTTGATGTTAATTTGATACACATTTTACTTCAGTATGTATAAAGATAACAAACATATGGTCAAGTTATGCATATTTATAAATATTAATCAGATAATTTTATTTTTCATTAAGGAAAGAGATGTAGATTTGGAGGATGAACACAAAAGACAATTGGAGAATGATCAGTTGAGGAAACAGTTTGCCCAGGCTGCCAATGCCTTCCATTCATGGCTTACTGCAACAAGGTACTGTATAAGCTTTTCTGGCCTTAAATGAATTTGATGTCTATTTTACAATGGCTCAAGATAGCACTCTATTGAATTCTCCAAGGCTATATCATGTTTGTTAAGGATAAAAAGACCAATGCAAGATTTCTCAATTGATTTAAACTTTAGTGATCATTTTTTTTTCCATAGTGATGTTTCCCTTAAAAATGTGTCAAAGAACCTCAACACAGACATAAACTTAAGCAATATGAAATAAAGAGATAGGTATTTGCAAAGATGTAATTTTAGCCCCGTTTTAAAAGCAAAATGATAATTGATTTAAAAAAATAAGTTATACAGTGTTGCTAGTTAAGAATAAAATTCTTAATTTAAATACTTGATTTAATGGGTTTGTCTTTAAAGAGGGGAAAATTAACATAATACATGTGATTGATTTCTTTGAATATTTGAAATTCATGTTTTTTTGGTTGATAAAAAATGTCAGAAGATATGTACAACAGTTTTAGACATCAGTGCAGGCTTGACTGCTACAAGAGATCAGATACATTGAACAAGATAATTTAGCTAGACAAAAGATGATCTCATTTTTTATACAGGTATACATAGACATATGTAAACCAGCAAGATGTAGACCATATTTGTGTAATTTTGAAACATATTTTCAAAGTGGCTTAACATAGTCTCAAGTGTGTACCTGACTAATGTAAAATGCATTTGTTCTGGATATTTTTGAAATAAGAGTTATCTTTCTTCTACCTGAAAAAAAAAGTGAAAATAAGAGTGTGACTTTCTTCAATTCTCTCGAGTGAACTTTACACTTTACTTGCTATTTTGATTTTCTTATTGTATGTTTTCCGTTCTACAGAATGTGGCTCCTGGAAGGGTTATTATTTATCTCATATTTGGCATGGGATTTTCCTTTTTATGTTGTCTGCCATTATGAAGACTTCTAGTACTAATCAAACCACTGCTGTCCTTTTATATATGAACATTATATTTGACCATTTATATTTTGGCTCAGAATATGTTTTTCAGAATGCATAATGTTTTTGATAAAATTTTAAAGTTTTTTAAATATACAATCAATATATGCAAGACGACTCAAAGGACAGTATGAAATATCAGTATAATTAATCCTCTTTGCTATTTATCTGTGTTAGAATGTATTTTTGCATACAATTTAAGCTTTACCTTTGACCTTTTAAAGAAAGTTCCAAAAAAGTATTCCCCCAGTATGTAACACATATATTAAGTAGAAGTTGCAGTGTATTAGATGTTAGACATCCAGCATGCTGATTTCTCATCAGCTTAGTTTGGCATTCAATGTGTGTTAAACGAATGCATTTCAATAAATCAGGACTACTAACTTTAATGATAGGTTTAATTTAATTCATTTTTATGTGATAATTGCATGTATTTTCAGTTTATTTTTATATGGGTTTTAGTTTCAGGACAGGCATGACTTACTTCTGTTATTATAATTAAGAAAAAATAACATTTGCTTTATGTTAGCAATGACCTGATAAAAATTGTTGTGCAAGTGGTCAATTTTAATCAGATATTTTCAGGACTCATTTAAAAAAAATGTACACCTGCTGAAATAAAGTTTAGGTTGACATTGTGTAGACATTTTAAATGTTTAACTATCTAAACTACGCTTTTAAAGAACAAATTTGCATTTGAACAGATGGAAAGTACAGACAAACCTGTGCACCTAAACAGAATAGACCACTTGTACTAATAAATGTATAAGACGTTTGATCCATGGCTTTTGTCCATCACAATTTTTGTGTTTTTTTTTAATTATTTTTTTACAGTTATGTCATTTATGTTAACTAGGGTCAAAATAGTCCCCGAAAAATCCAGAGATTTGGCAGCTTCATATTTAAATCCTGCTTTGATATTTAAAATTTTGATTTTAAATATTTTGATTTTGTGTATTTCTGAATTTTGTTATCAGTTATTCAAAGTTGAGTCTTCTTTTCAATGATTTATTATGCTTCATTGTTATTATTTTGAAAAGGGTTGTTGATTTTTTTATATCGGACTATTGCTGAGTATTTCCTTCTGCAAGTATTTTCTTATGTTCCGTCCCTTTAATATTTATTTTTATATTTAAAACTTTAGATCAGCAATGATGGAAGGATCAGGAACACTAGAGGATCAATTGGAAGCAACAAAACAAAAATCTAACGAGGTCAGGGCACAAAAGGGTCAGTTAAAACGTATAGAAGATCTTGGTGCTGCTATGGAAGAGAGGCTGATACTTGACAACAGGTAAACAAATAATAATGATCTAACATCTGGAAAAAGGACAATGCAATAATTGATTAATTATTCTTAATGTTGTACGAGAATAAAAACACTGGAACTAGATCAAGATGGAAATACACCTTTTACTAAGACAGCATTTTTATACACTCAATTATTAACTTCACAGAACATGAGAAAAAGGCTTTTGGACCTGATGCAAGAATATAGATAAATTACCATTTTGTTTAATTGTTGACAACTTATTGCTTATTCAGGATTAAAACATGTTAACAGTTATCAATAGGTTAGGAATTAAGATTTAAAATCTACAAGGCAAAAAATGGGACTGGGAAACCAATGTGTATTGGATATTTTCAGAAATTTTGCCATGTGTTGACACTACCTTGAGGTTTGCGTGCATAGTGAATATCAAAAACAACATATTAACATAAGACAAAATTATGAAAAAATTGATAATATATTGAAATTTCACATGATTACACTTTTTTCAACAGAAATTAAGAATGATGGTAAATTTGTTTTCAGATATACAGAACACAGTACTGTAGGTCTAGCACAACAGTGGGATCAGTTAGATCAGCTTGGTATGAGAATGCAACATAACTTAGAACAACAGATACAGGCAAGGTAGGAAAAATCAGATAGAATTTACCACTCCCTATTAATATAATTTTTTACATTTCATTTATTTTGAAATTTGTTAGATATTGGTTAGGTAGGGCAGATATTTATTTTTACACGACCGCAAAAATTTTTGCGGTCGTATATTGGTATGACGTTGGCGTCGTCGTCGTCCAAAGACACATTGGTTTTCACACTCTAACTTTAGTTTAAGTGAATGGATCTCTATGAAATTTTACCATACGGTTCAATACCACAAAAGGAAGGTTGAGATTGATTTTGTGGGTTATGGTACCAACAGTTAAGGAATTAGGGGCCAAAAATAAACTTTTTTGTAACTTCCAGACATAACTTGTGTGTTAGTGTATGGATCTCTCTGACATTGTACCACAAGGTTCCATATCACAAAGGGAATGCTGGGATTGATTTTGGGGGTAATTGCCTTCAAATTTTAGGAATTAGGGGCCAAAAAAGGGGCAAAAAACAAGCATTTTTCTAGTTTCATGACAATAACTTGTGTGTAAGTGTATGGATCTTTCTGAAATTGTGCTACAAGGTTCCATATCACAAAGGGAAAGCTGGAATTGAGTTTGGGGGTAATTGCCCTAAATGTTTAGGAATAAGGGGCCAAAAATAAGCATTTTTCTAGTTTCCAGACAATATCTTGTGTTCAAGTGTATGGATCTCTCTGAAATTGTACTGCAAGGTACCATAGCACAAAGGGAAGGCTGGGATTGATTTTGGGGGTAATTGCCTAAAAATTTTAGGAATTAGGGGCCAAAAAGGGGCAAAGAAACAAGCATTTTTCTAGTTTCAGGACAATAACTTGTGTGTAATTGTATGGATCTTTATGAAATTGTACTACAAGGTTCCATATCACAAAGGGAAAGCTGGGTTTGAGTTTGGGGGTAATTGCCCTAAACGTTTAGGAATTTGGGGCCAAAAATGGACCAAAAACAAGCATTTTTCTAGTTTCCAGACAATAACTTGTGTTCAAATGTACGGATCTCTCTGAAATTGTACTGCAAGGTACCATACCACCAAGGGAAGGCATGGATTGAGTTTGTGGGTGATAAAGCATGAGTGGGTTCAAAAATTTGAGGGGGGGATTTTTTTTTCATTTTTTTCTTTAAAATTTTCCATTTTAAATTGGTTATTTCTGATTTATTTATAAAAGCAAATAATAATGATATGGTTTGAATAGGTAAATTAAAATTTTTTAAGTTCTTAGACCACATTCATTCTGTGTCAGAAACCTATGCTGTGTCAAATATTTAATCACAATCCAAATTCAGTGCTGTATCAAGCTTGAATGTAGTGTCCATACTTGCCCCAACTGTTCAGGGTTCGACCTCTGTGGTCGTATCAAGCTGCCCAGCGGAGCATTTTATTGAAAACTTGTAAACGGTCAAGATCCCAACTCTAAAACCATATATATTCTTGTATGTGACAACAAAACAAATCAAATGAAATAAAAGGCGAGTCCCCTGGGGTCACTCCCACCCCCTCCTGTTTGAGAACTTGTAAACGGTCGACATCCCCACCCCTAAACCATATATATTCTTGAATGGGACAATAAAACAAATCAAATGATATATAGGGGAAGTCCATGGGGGTCACCCCTACCCCCCTTTTTTTTGAAAACTTGTAAACGGTCAAAATCTCCACCTCGAAACCATATATATTCTTGTATGGGACAATAAAACAAATCAAATGAAATACAAGGTGAGTCCCCTGGGGTCACCCCCACCCCTTCTGTTTAAGAACTTGTAAACAGTCGAGATCCCCACCCCTAAACCATTTAAATTCTTGTATGGGACAATAACACAAAACAAATGAAATATAGGGGAAGTCCATGATCCACAACCTGAAACTATATATATTCTTGTATGGGACAATAAAACAAATCAAATAAAAAATAAAAGGCGAGTCCCCTAGGGTCACCCCCACCCCCTCCTGTTTGAGAACTTGTAAATGGTCGAGATCCCCACCCCTAAACCATATATATTCTTGTATGCAATCAAACAAATCAAATGAAATATTTGGGAAGTCCATGGGGGTCACCCCCACCCCCCTTCTTTTTGATAACTTGTAAAGGGTCTAGATCCCCACCCCTAAACCATATATATTCTTGAATTGGACAATAAAACAAATCAAATGTAATTAAGGGGAAATCCCCACCCCCTTCTTTTTGAAAACTTGTAAACGGTCAAGATTGTTTGTAGAATTTTGTGGCAAGTTTGTTTGTTATTCTGTAAAAACTAATTTTCTGAATGCTATATATATATTTTTTTTTTTTTGATAAAGTAAAATCCTTTAAAAACTAAGCTTATATTGTCTATTAATAAACATATATTTAGATTTCTGATTTTGGGCCCAGTTTTCAAGTTGGTCCAAATTGTGGTCCAAAATTAAACTGTGTTTGATTTCAACATAAATTGAATATATATAGGGTTCTTTGAAATGCTTAATCTAAACCTGTATTTCTTTTCATTATTAATAAGATAATACCACACTGAGGTCCAAAGGGTCCTAAATTACACTTTTGATTAATTTCATCAAAAATTGAATTCTTTGGTTCTTTGATATGCTGATTCTAGCAATGTTTGAGTGTTAAATCATATCTAATTTTAGAGAACTTAGTCATCACTGGTTGTTGTTATTATATTATTGATTATAATTTGAAAAATTGCATCATATCTTATTTTAGAGAACTATTTATCCAGTTTGAGTTATTTCCCTTTGCACAAAAAATATTATGGATAAAATTAACCTGTGTTTCATTTCAACATAAATTAAATATATATAGGGTTCTTTCAAATGCTGAATCTAAACCTGTATTTAAATTTTAGATTTTTGAGCCCAGTTTTCAAGTTGGTCAAAATCAGGGTCCAAAATTAAACTTTGTTTGATTCAACAAAAAAAATATTTATGGGGTTTTTGAAATGCTGAATCTAACCATGTATTGAGAGATTTTGGATTGTGGGCCCCTTTATCAAATTGGTCCACATTGAGGTCCAAAGGGTCTTAAATTAAACTTTTGTCTGATTTCATCAAAAATTGAATTCTTGGGGTTCTTTGATATGCTGATTCTAATAAGAACTTAGATTTTTGATATTGGACCATAATAGGTATTTAAATGTCCAATTTCAAGTATTTCAGTTCTTAAACCACATTCATTTTGTGTCACAAACCTATGCTGTGTCAAATATTCAATCACAATCCAAATTCAGAGCTGTTTTAAGCTTAAATGTAGTGTCCATACTTGCTCAACTGTTCAGGGTTCGACCTCTGCAGGAAAATCTGGTTTGCTGTCACTCTGACAGCCTCTTGTTTTGGTTAGATATTTTACAAAATGAACAGCACAATTGTAGATGTAAAAAATTAAGGACATATTTTTAGTACTTTAGCATTTGAATGTCTCAAAATCAGCCTAAAAAGCATATATTTAATTTTACATTATACATGATTTTGCCAAACACCACTTAATAAACAGCTTTTACATCTATGTAATGGGCTCTTGTCGTCCCTTGGTCTTCCAAAGGTAAATGTTATCAATATACATGCATATTTATAGAAAAATGACTGAAATATTGCATGATATTTTTTATCCTACAGAAACAGAAGTGGTGTGTCAGAAGATGCTCTGAGAGAATTCAGCATGATGTTCAAGTAAGTAAATTACCACAGATATTTATCATCATTGTCATAAGTGCTTATTCCATTAATTGGCCTTATCAGTAATTGCTGACATGTGATCAGTTTAAAATTCTTACCTGACAGGAGAATAAAAGAGAAGGGAAAAATCTTGTATACTGCATGATTTTGAGACATATGGAGGATGATGGAACAGTATAAAAAATAGAATTACAATTTGTGTGTAATTTGTTGATTTAATCACAATACTTTCTTCATGTTGATGATAACTCCAGGAAAAAAGTGTTAACAGAAAATGTTTGTGATAAAGACTGCTAATATAATTTAGTAATAAGAACTTTTATAGACTATATTGATTTGCATTAATATGCTCAAAAGAGCATGCTCAATTCAATATAGAAATGTGTAATGAATCTCGGCAAAAAAAATTTAAAAAAACTTACTCCACTTCTTATAAAGAAAATTTTCACAGAATCTACCATATATTACAATTTGAGAAAAAAAAAATGGCTTCAGAGAATTTTTTTTTTTTCAGGCACTTTGACAAAGATAAGTCTGGTAAATTAGACCACCAAGAATTTAAATCCTGTCTCCGAGCCCTGGGATATGATCTTCCTGTGGTGGATGAGGGCCAGGTGGATCCAGAATTCCAGGCCATATTAGATACAGTAGATCCTAACAGGTTAGTTCTCATGTTGATTTCATAGTAGTAAAAAGGATAAAATGTGAGTTGAAATGAAACAGTAAAAAAAAACTGTCATTTTAATTTTAAATGTGACTATTCATTATTATAAAAGGACACTTAGTTTATGAGTGTTTTCAATGAATTGATGGTCCGCATAATTGCTCACTTAATAGTTCTTTGAAATATAAGTCCTTGAAACTAGGTATACCTCAAAATTGGGATAAAGATATTTGTATTTTATCAAGTTTTTGTTCAATTTAAAGATAACATGCAATCTTTGAAATTTCAAACCTTTGTATAGTATTTTGTTTCAATAGTGAAAAGGGATAGTTCTTGTGATTAAAATGGAAAAACAATTTGCTGGACAGGTTGAATAAATAAGTTAGAGGCAGGAAAAGGCAAATTAAAAATAAAACAATCATGTTTTTTTTGTTAAAAAATAAACAAATTTGATTATTTCAGAGATGGCCAGGTATCATTACAAGAGTATATGGCATTCATGATAAGTAGAGAGACAGAAAATGTACAGTCTAGTTCTGAAGTTGTGGAAGCCTTCAGAGCCCTAACATCAGGAGATAAACCGTATATCACAGCACAAGAGTTGTATGCAGTAAGTATTGGTTTGACACATGAAGGGAAATCTGAAAATTGTACCTATAATTTCTTTATAATTCCATAGGGAACACATATACCTGGTAGTAAATATTCAAGACCTCTTAGACATGTAAAATTTGAATGATTGAAAAATTACAAATTTAATGCTGAAAAATAGAACCAATTGAAATACTTAATTACAAGAAAAAGAAAAAATGGAGATTATCTATGCAGACTACTGATAGAATATTGTTCTGTTATTTTTGTAACCTTTCAAAACAAAAAAGGGGGCGGAGGGTGTCATGTCATTATTCTCTGAAAAGAATTGATGCAAAGAAACTAATATGACCTGTTATTTATTTTCAGAATCTTACAAAAGATCAAGCAGATTATTGTATACAGCGGATGAAACCTTTTGTGGACAAGACGGGACGAACAATACCAGATGCCTATGATTATACAGATTTCACGGAATCTATGTTTATAAACTAACCAATATAGAGAGACTTTATTTTGTGCAATTTTTACTACATATATTCAGTTTATGTCGTTTACAAATAATTTTATAATGCTTATCAATCATGACTAGGGTTGTGGGAACAGGTTGTCTACAAAAATTACAGATCGGATAAAAGGAAAAGAATTAAAATGACATTTAAAATTTTATTTTTTGTATGCTGATACGTAAATTGCAGGGCGAAATGCTTATTAATCTTTAGGTGCTTAAAATTTGGATATTCATATGCTTAAAAGTGCTTGGATCTTTTATATATGACTGCATCTATTGTTATCTAGAAAAACTAAAGAGTATATACATAATTAATGTATTTGTATTGTCTTCTAAGGATTTAAATGGAACCAAAATATCAAGTAGCAGGAATTAAATGTTGTATGTTTTCAGACCATATATATAAATATATATATCATGAAATTTTATGTAAACTGAATCTCGTAAACACTTCCAATTTTTTTTACGTACACTTAACTGCAGAATTATTTTTATCATTATAAGCTTATTTAAAAGAGATGTTTAAGTTATTAGCTAGAGAAATGATTAAACATCATATTTGATGTGTTGTTATTATGAGCTGGTAGTATCAGAATAGTGTATACCCGAAATATAAAAAACAAGATACACTGGATTATAGTTTTTACTAATCAAAATGATTCAGTCCCTCCCCTTAAAATTGATGTCTCCTACTTGTGAGGGCTTGAATTCCCTTAACACTAAAAACTCTTCACAAATCCTGGATTTTGATTGATGTCATGTGGGAGACGTGACCAATAAACAGTCAGCTCAATTTTATGGAGATAGGTAAATCCGAAGCTATTTCAAAATGATTAATTTTTCATTGTCTGTTCATTCAGGTGTTAAGGTACCGGTAGTGAAATAGAGTGAATTATTTGGGTTAAGCTTTTTCATGTTATACCTGTTATTCTATTTGTTCAACCATAAATATGTAGCTAAATTTTGTATTTGAATTTTGTTCATACATGGTTTGAACAAAGGTTTTCTGATAGGGAAAAACTAATAGATTTAAGGTAGTATGTATGGCAGGAGAAAGAAGAGGTGGGCAGTATCAGTGCAATAACTGGTGTCAAAATGGAGGTCAAGATTGATATTGATGATTTTTCACTTTTGCCGTTTTGGAGTTATGGTCCTTATTTGATTGGGAAATGGCACTTTATATTGTTTCCATGTAATAACTTAAAAAACATACAACCAATTCTTATGTTGTTACCTATGAGAAATGGATGTGAAATAAGATATTGAAGATTTTCACTTTTGCTGTTATGGAATTATTGTTCTTGACTGATTTGGATATGGCACTTTATACTGATTCTGTGTTATAACTTCTTGAGAACACTTCATCCAATTCTCTTTATAACAGAAAAACAAAGGATATGGGGTATCCATCTATGACACAAAACCAGTACATGCATAGCAAAAAAACACACAAAAAGTAAAGGAACAGTGCTTTTATTGCTGTTCTTCATCTCAAAGTCACAGTGAGGCCTTCAAATGGAGCAAAAAAACTCGCATCTCACTGCAAGTTTATTACGGCCCCTAGCACTGGTTTGAGGGGAATTCTTTGCAAAATAATTTAGATAGACTTTGTAAGATGCAACACCACCAAATCGGGCCCAGTCAAAAAGAACATTCTGTAAAGTAGTACATATATCAAAATAGTACCCACGCATAGGTGCAAATATCAATATCAAAATAGTACCCATGCATAGGTGCAAATATCAATATCAAAATAGTACCCATGCATAGGTGTAAATATCAATATCAAAATAGTACCCACGCATAGGTGCAAATATCAATATCAAAATAGTACCCACGCATAGGTGCAAATATCAATATCAAAATAATACCCACGCATAGGTGCAAATATCAAACTATGTAGAATACATTTTGGCAACTTAGATATGAAATGAAACGTGAAGGACTGGTGATCCTATTAAAACACATATTGACTGATAATTTTGAATAATACAAAAAAGTATGAATGAATTCTAAAATTGAGGGCATACATTGCCTGTTTCTCAGACATGAAGTACCTGGTTTTGTGTATCCAATAAGATTTGATATCTTATTCTTATTGCAAAATGGAGGTCAAGATTGGTTTAGGTTTCTATATTGGCATTCCATCTTAATTTTCAAAGACAAAAAAAAAAGGAAAAGCTATATGGAGTTAGTAAATAGAATTCTGGACAAAAATACATAAAGAATTGACATTCTGCATAAAAATACACATAAATAAATAGCATTCTGCATAAAAAATGAATAAAAAGCATTCTGCTTCAAAAACACATAATAACTATTCAAACTTCATCATTTTGTTTTTAATAACAGATTTTGAATATCATAAAGGCATCCAAGGTATTGGGTACCTGTAATAAAAACCACGGTAGTAAAACACAGTTTTAACAATAGATTTTTGCTTATTCCATCGACCTTGTCCAACAACATAAACTGACAAAAAATGAAAAATCTTACAATTTTTAATTTTGTCACCTCAACATATTTTTACAAAATTAAAAATACTTAGAACATGATTCAGATGTACAACATTTATCCTGAAGATACTTCTCCTTGCCAGCAGCATAGGAAACTCTCAAAATTTACACAAAACATGCATATTGGAAAAAAAGTTAGATACAATTTTCTATTGGAATGTCTATTTAATGGGACTTCAATTGTTTTACACTTGTATTATGTTTATATTAGAGTATGAACAAAATACAAAGATGTGAAGTTTGATTATTTGTTAGGCGAGTTCATTATTTAGCTTTTTTTTTAAAATTATTATACAACCGCAAAAAATTTTTGCAGTCGTATATTGGTATGACGTTGGCGTCGTCCTCGACAAGATTTGCGGTCGTATATTGGTATGACGTCGTCGTCGCCGTCTGAAGACACATTGTTTTCGTACAATAACTTTAGTTTAAGTGAATGGATCTCTATGAAATTTTACCATAATGTTCAATACCACAAAAGGAAGGTTGGGATTGATTTTGGGGGTTATGGTATTAACAGTTAAGGAATTAGGGGCCAAAAATAAGCATTTTTGTAATCTAGACATAACTTGTGTGTTAGTGTATGGATCTCTCTGACATTGTACCACAAGGTTCCATATCACAAAGGGAATGCTAGGATTGATTTTGGGGGTAATTGCCTCCAAATTTTAGGAATTAGGTGCCAAAAAGGGGCAAAAAACAAGCATTTTCTAGTTTCATGACAATAACTTGTGTGTAAGTGTATGGATCTTTCTGAAAATGTACTACAAGGTTCCATATCACAAAGGGAAAGCTGGAATTTAGTTTGGGGGTAATTGCCCAAAATGTTTAGGAATAAGGGGCAAAAAACAAGCATTTTTCTAGTTTCAGGACAATAACTTGTGTGTAAGTGTATGGATCTTTATGAAATTGTACTACAAGGTTCCATATCACAAAGGGAAGGCTGGGTTTGAGTTTGGGGGTATTTGCCCTAAAGGTTTAGGAATTTGGGGCCAAAAAGGGGCCAAAAAACAAATATTTTTCTCGTTTCCAGACAATAACTTGTATTCAAGTTTATGGATCTCTCTGAAATTGTACTGCAAGGTACCATACCACAAAGGGAAGGCTGGGATTGAGTTTGGGGGTGATGAATCATGAGGGGGTTCAAAAAATTGGGGGAGGGGGATTTTTTTCCTTTTTTTTCCTTTTTTTTTCTTTAAAATTTTCCATTTTAAGTTGGTTATTTCTGATTTATATATAAAAGCAAATAATAATGATATGGTTTGATTTCATCCATAATAGGTAAATTAAAAAATTTAAGTTCTTAGACCACATTCATTCTGTGTCAGAAACCTATGCTGTGTCAAATATTTAATCACAATCCAAATTCAGAGCTGTATCAATGCTTGAATGTTGTGTCCATACTTGCCCCAAATGTTCAGGGTTCAACCTCTGCGGTCGTATCAAGCTGCGCCCAGCGGAGCATTTTATCTTTATAAGTAATTGTCATTGTTAGTCAGTAAAATGACCCACAAGGTAACAAAGTAACGACTAGAAACAATTTCAACAGTTTCAATTCTACATTTTATATCATAGTTAATACAGAATTTCATGAAAACTTCTGAATACAACAGATTTTTGCCAAATAATAATTAAAATAGAAATAAGATGTGTTATAATTGCCAAAGTACATGCACATTCAAATGTAGACAGGGAGAAGGACGCTTGTGCAAGTACATGTAAATAAATTTGGACAAAAATTTATTTTGACAAGAAATAAGTAAACAGCATGCAATAGCCTCAACTTTCTTTTGGTGACCTTTTTGCCATTCCTGAATACCAACTTCAGGTTTTTATGGTACTTTATAATTTAGTTGGAACACCAAACAATTCAAGTTACAGCTACACAAGATTTTGCATATTATAACTTCCAGCCTTAACAGATAAATATTCTATGTAGCTTGTTAATAGATCAATTGTAGACATCAGTTAAGCCATATATACACTACTTGCACCCAGAATGCTTTGCTTTTCATTTCCAATAATGCTGACTGCCAGGACAGAATATGAAGAAATAAAATAAACAAATCAATCTTTCATACCTGATGTGGATCTTCATTTCATTTTAGCTCACCTGGCCCAGTGGGCCATATGAGCTATTGCCATCACTGGGCAACGCTTGTCCATCATCGTCGTTTACTTTTACAAGTCTTCTATGAAACCACTGAACCAATTTCAACAAAATTTTAATGTTAATGATCCTAAGGGCTAGTATAAACTTTGTTATTTTTTTCCTACCAATCAACCAATATGACTGACATGACTAAATAATAGAATAAATGAGCAAAATACATTTATTGCCTAATATCTGGGACACCTTAGGTGGAGAAAATCTTGTAGGGGCAAACAACTCAGAATGCCAAAATCTGCCTCCTTCCTATTTCACCAAGAATATCAATCGACTCTAGTTTTTGCCTTTAAATGATGATTTTTTTTAACACTTTTTCAAGTTTTGCTTATTATCTTGAAAACTATAATAGATAGGTAGAAAATGCCAATATTTCCAAAACCTTTGGCTACAAGGAGTTGTGGCCCATTAATTTTTATTTTTACTAGTTTTCGAGTGTTCGCCTGTTACCTCGAAAAATATAATAGATAGGTAGAAACTGCAAACAGCAAAAATGCTGAGCAATACAAGGTCTACCAGAATTCCAATATGACTGAAACTATTGGATGACACCTTATCATTTTAGTAGTTATTGCCCTTATAAGACGATTTTTACTCACTTTTGAGTGTTGGCCTTTATTTCAATTTTTGACAGATCTATAAACTGTTATGTGACATACACAAAAGACCACTGACCTTGAAAATAATGGTTTAAACTGACCCCATGGCCAAACAGATGATATTGATAGTCATAATACAAAGACTGGAGCGCTTTTAGGATCCTTTAGTGGCTGCAATATCATAGATCGTGTTGTGACATTGACCTTTGAACCCTGACGTTTAAATTAAATAGGAGTCAATCTCTCCCAATAGGCAAACATTGAAAATGTTCAATGAAAATTAAGAGTTCTACCTTACATATGTGAGTGTGTTACGGAAGGACAACCACCACTACACACACACACGCAAACACAGATGGACGAACTTGATCCTTTTGCAACCTTAGGTTTCGAGGTGGTGGATAGAAACCACTGGAATGCAACTTACAGAGGATATGTATTGAATGTGTAGATCAGAATGGCATGAGGTTAATTATAAAATTCACTAAGTGCAAACTGTACATAAGAATTCTTGAGAATTTCTCAGTTTGTATTTATTCCTGTAGTCATTAGTAAGAACAGACATGTAATGTAATATAATTAACAGAAGGAATGAGTTGTGGATCACCAGTGACATTAAATACCGCCCATAATATTCATTGTTTATTGTATTTTCCAGCTTATCAAAGTTATTGTCGTACAACATAGGCCAAAGAAAATAAAAAAAAAACCAAAGCATGAACAATTTGGAAGAGGTCGTTACTATTCATTAATTCATTTGCTTAGTTTCTTTAATCCAGGTGAGCTTTTAAAATTATTTTATGTCACCGTTGACACTAATATTCCCTTTTGTACTACTAAGCACATTGAATTTAAAGTCTGATGGACTTGTCCTTGGGACGATGTTTTACATATAGAAACTGATCAGAAACGCCTGCAATGGGAACTATGCAAATACATGTATTTTCTTGCCAGTTATTTTTTTATATACATGTTACATGTTGCATGTTGTTACATGATGATGAATCGGCCAATCATTCTTTTGATGATCAAATACAAGTAGCTATTCCCTACAGATTAGCGTCTGAGATATTGTATGTATGGTATCAAAGGCGGAAAGTTCACCAACACATGTCAAACGAACAAATAAAACTACACCGTGTGTTTGACGCTTAAAATATGACTATACAAAAACCCTTAGAATAAACAGCAATTGTCATAATTGAATCCATGCAGGACATCAAATTACTGATCCTTGTAGTTTTATGCGGGAAAAAAAAGTAGGACAGTTGCCGGTATTTCGTTATAAGACACATACCATCTATTTTTTTTTTTTTTTTTTCTGAACAAAGATTTTTTTAAAATTTTGCATCAAACAATTTTCTTTTTTAAATCCCCAAAACACCAATGGTCGGTGTAACCCGAATAATTCAGTTGTTATATTCCGCTGATCTACGATTACTTCATTAACCTCGCAAGTAGGAGAGATCGATTACGGGGAGGGACTGAATTATTCGGGTTATGGTCGTGCCTTAAAAGTGATAGAAAGGATTTTTTGTGTATCAGTAAACCTATTTCGTTTATCAATCGCTCTTATTTGCTTTTGTGTAAAAATACAATCCAGCAAGTAATGCCTTTTTTATTATCATTATCAACGGCAATGTAAGTGATTACTATAAATTACATGTAAGCAAACATAAATTATGTTTTTTGGTGTGCTTGTGTCGTTGGGTGACTGTCTCACAGATGTATACCCTTCATACCTTTTTATTCGTATTCACGTACCGCGGATGGTTTTCTGAAGCAATTGCGTGTTTTCAAATATGACAATAGCTAAACAATTTCTTTTTTAAATAATAATTAAATTGCATTGTAAGTATCCAAGAGAACACCCATCCTATCTGAAAAAATATCTTTGAAATGATTTTCGTTTTGTTTTCTGATCTTTTTCGAATACACATCTGCAACGTAAACCTACATGTAACTTTCTCTTTATTTTGTCTTTTATGGGTTTCTTTCTCGTCGACTCCCTGTTTTTACAATGAAGCCATTAAGCTTCAAAGAGTTCTCAATTAATAAATTGTTTCAAAGGACTTACATTTGGAAAACAGATTGATTAAGTTATAAATCTCTAGTGAATATCTGTTCCTATTCTTTAATCTATACGTATGCAGGCATAGACAGCTGTAACCTCCGTTTAATGTTTCCTTAAAAGGAGTAGTTAATGTATTAGGTATCTGTAAATTAACAAAAGATATGAACTGTGTATTTTACTCATCCTTTAAAAACAAAGATAAACATAAATCTTTGTTATATAAACAAAACTTGTTCAATACCACTTGCTCTTAGTATGTTATTTGAATTAATTTGCATAGTATACTTTGATTAGCACAGAAATACGCAGAAGTACGAGTTGCATCACAACCATTTAGTTTGCTTAGCCTATGATTAAACATCAAACGAAAATACATCTTCGGAGTTTACATTAAAAACGGAACATGTGCTTGGATAATCCAGATACTTTTATACAAACAATTGACTGTTTGTCTTACGCAAGTATCCACCTGAAAATGAAGGATAGATAATCAAGATGAACAGGTAAGCTTTCCATGTTTTTTCCTTACTAGGGTTAATAGGTAAAAGTAAATGCATGATATGACATTGCAAATTTTATTTATTTGTTTGTTTTTTTTAACATTTTGTATACAATCGAATAAAAACAGATCACGGTTTCCATGACATACGGAAACAACTAAAAAGAATTTTCATCTATACAAAGTCCTGGGAAAAATAATCTTATTGTATGAGTTTGCAATTTGTTTGTTTTAATATTTAAACACTTCAAATAAATGGAATGTTTTGTAGGGAAATGGAAGAGATTCAATAATTTATGATATGCATTTAGTTTTATCGCAATGTTTATCTTTTCCATTGCAAATATTTATAATAAGGATTTCAGATTACATTTTAAAAGCCATTTTCGTCATTTCTATTTTAAAGTCTTTTATGATTTTGCCTGACGATAGAAATGAATGGAAGGAATGGGAAACACTTCACTGTGACAGCAACCAAGCGACATAAAAAAAACATCTATAGATTACTTCTCTAAAACATGTCAAGCCATTGGTCGCTTTCAATCTAGAAAAAAAAATGTAAATAAATTAAACAGACTATCAAAAATCTGTGATCAACGCCTAATTCTTTAAGAGATAAAATCAAAAGATAATTAAAATAACCAGTGAGGAGGTTCCTGACTTGGGGCAGGTATATGAAAATGTGAGAGTTTGACCGCCACTGAAGTATGAGATATTTTATCCTCCAAGACCGTACATTTTCATAATAGACAAGAATTGTTGTTGGTTATTTATAATCAGGAATAGATATAGAATTTTTTTTTCTATTCTAATTCATTCCTCTTGTTTGAATCATGTCCATAACGATTACTGAACGGAATTGCTCAACTTACCTTAAAATAAAACCACACTATTTTTTTTTTTTTTTGTTATTTGGCTTTAAAATGGAGCGAGCGGTCAATATTCTTATTCTTCATTATTATCTCCAGTAAACTTAATATTCCTGACGTTGGATTTTTTTTCGGTTAGGAGAAGTGTGTTTTAAATCTGACAATTGAACAATTTAATCCGACAGTATTAACGGTTTATATTTTTATCAACATCTTTCGTATCATTTCATCGAAAACCTACATTTTCTTATATATCATTATTAGGAAATGATACCGTGTTATCAAATAGGCTTTACTATATGCATTGAAATTGTTTCTTTTTTTTTTTTATTTAAATTTGTCGTTTAATTGACTCCATCAATTAAATCGAAGTAAAACTATTTAAAAAATGTCGTCATTGAGATAGTCTACTGAGTAAGAAACATATATATATTTTTGGTCAGGGCGTTTCCAAAGTTCTATAGAGAAATAATATCAATGCATTGATTAAATATTAAAGGGTTTTCATCAAAACAAAATGACGACAGAGTAAATTTAGATTGATTTTTTAAAAAACTTTTGCAATAAAACGACAACGACTGATTACAATTCTGATGCATCTTTGGACTCACCAGTTCAGAAGAAAAAAATCATCCAGGACTCGTGGAATCCTGTTAGATTGGACAAGAATAGTGATTATCTCAAGAAACCAAATTAATTATACAACAGAAGATGAAGAAAATGAATATATTAACTTTGCTGTAAGTTAAATTTGAGGATTTCTCTTATTTTATGTGTTAAATGGATTTATTTGAACTTTTGAATAACATCGCTGTTTTTTTTTATACTAGAAACAATTCAAACACGTCACTATTAAAACAGTTAGTATTGAAAATGAATTCCGATAACTATATACATGAAATTCGAGCGATTTCAAATATGTGAGGGCAAATTAATGTCTTCAATTGTCATTTTAACATATTGTAACACCGACTTCAAAGATCTGGTGTAAACACGAATTAAATTAGACGCCTTTAATATTTTAATATGTGAAACAGTACACAGGGAAATGCGGAAGGTTTCTTCTCATATACTGACTTCAAGAATGTTCTTAACACATCGCTTATGATTTAGTAGTTTGGTTTTGACTTTATTGGAAAATTATACCGCTGAAACCGAAAAATGGATTCGAAATTATCAGAGCAATGTGGTTTTATTCGATATAATATTTAGTTGCAATTGATGGATGCACTTTTGTTTTGAAATTACATAAGAGAATACCATATATTACTCTGAAGTAATCAATATGGTTTTATACAAATATCATGGTTTTTTTACCCTTTATCTTTCTTTGAAATGGCAAAAAAAAACTTATTGTTTGAATACTCAATTATAATCAAGACAGAATGGTATGTATTCCCTGTATATAAAAATAATGAGGCAGAGATGAGGTATGATTGCCAATGAGACAACTATCCACCAGAGTTCAAATGACGTTGATGTAATCAATCTTATGTCATCGTACGGCTTTCAACAATGAGCAAAACCCATACCGTATATAGACAGCTATAAAATACCCCCATATAACAAAATGTGATAAAAATCAAACGAGAAAACTAACGGCCTAATTTAAAAAAAAAAACAATTTACGAAAAACAAATATGACAGACATGAACCCACAACTATCACTGAATAACAGTCTGCCGACTTTGGACAGACACATAGGCAGGGACAGTGGTGTAACAGCGCAACATCAGAAACTGTTGTAAATGGCTTAGCTCAACAGATCGATACGAACTAGAAAAATGTGCTTCGCCGAGCGCAGATGGGTACGACCGCAGAGGTCCAACCCTGAACAGTTGGGGCAAAAATGGACACAATATTCAAGCTTGAAACAGGTCTGAATTTGGATTGTAATTAAATATTTGACACATTATAGGTTTCTGACACAGAATAAATGTAGTCAAAGAACTCGAAATTGGTTATATGATTTGAATTTATATTCAGTTGAAGATTTCTTGCAATACACTGTGCTGTTGCGCAATACTTAGTAAATCTGTTTTCAGACTATATACAAAGAATAAGCAAAATAGATTGTTACCCCTAATTTTTTTTTTGGAAAATGATAAAATTATTTAATCTTGAGGGAAAAAAATTGATCCCCCCAAACAATTATTTTACCTCACCCCCCTTTTCAAAAAACAAAATATTTGAAGAAATTTTCATTTTGTAAAATGTGGTACAATTTAAGCGACATCCATACACTTAAACACAAGTTATTGTCTGAAAACTAGAAAAATGCTTATTTTGGCCCCTTTTTTGCCCCTAATTCCTGAACAGTTTGGACAATAACCCCCAAAATGAATACAAACCTTCTACTTGTGGTATTGAACCTTGTGGTACAATTTCAGAGCAATCAAAATACTTATACACAAGTTATTGTCCTGAAACTAGAAAAATGCTTGTTTTGGGCCCCTTTTTGGCCCCTAATTCCTAAACGGTTGGGACCATTACCCCCAAAACAATCCCAACCTTCCTTTTGTGGTATTGAACCTTGTGGTAAAAATCATAGAAATCCATACACTTAAACTAAACTTAATGTCCAGAAACCAAATGTCTTCGGACGACGACGACGACGTGATAGCCATATACGAACGCTATTTATTTGCGGTCGTATAAAAACAATTTACATAAAAAACAATAGACACAGAGCACCGATATAAGAGTACCCACAGTAATTGAAAGCTAGTTCAAAGCCAATTACAACTAACAAATAAATCATAATCTCCCAGACTTTCCTTCTAGTTATTTTACTTGATGCGTTTTAACACAACTATAATAAAAATCTCATCAAAGATACCAAGCTTATTATTTTGTAAGCGTTTCGTGTACAAAAGACCTATCAGTGACGCTCGAATCACTGACAAAGTTACAAAGGCCAAATAAAGTTAAAGTTAAATAGCATTTAGGACCAAAAATTCCGAAAGGTTTAGCCAAATACAGCTATGTTCATCTATTATGGGGCAAATTTTTCTTAGTATTTCGAACAATTAAAAGTTTTGCTTAACAGTTAATTTATAAATACAGTCATAATCTTGAATGAATCCAATGTAAAACTCGATCTAGCTAGAGACACATTTAACAGAGATAAATATATGTCTCTGATCTAGCCATGTTTTTTTTTTATTGTTGATGAGCTGCCTTTTTGTTGGTGGTCCATAAATGATGAATCGTTGCATCAGAGACATGTATAGTACCCCATTATGTCTCTCACTGCATGAACGGAAAAATCTGATTGCAAATGTATTTGCTGCAACTCATTTAAAGCTTTCTTCTTTAATGAGAAAGGTTAATATGCTGGATATACTTACTTGAGGTATGATGAGATGATTGAAACGGTTAATTTTCTCCTTGATAACATTTATGTAAGTGTTGGCAATAAAGTGTTGTCGGCATTTCAATGGGCACCAATTGCACCCCTTCATTAGCAGACTTGCTCTTGTACTGTTATAAGTCACAGTGTATGACCAAACCCAGTAAAGACCCGTCTGAATTGCATCCAATTGATAAATTCAACAACACTTTTCGTTATCTTGATGATATTTTTTCGTTAAATAATCAAGAATTTTCTAAATATACTGCCGATATTTACCCAAAGAAATTAACCTTAAAAATAAAATATAAACGGTAATAACTGCCTTTCCTGGATTTAAATATTTCAGTTTTACACGAGAAACTCTACACAAAAATTACGACAAAAGGGACGATTATTCTTTTCCTATTGTTACTTTTTATTTTTTGGATGGTGATGTTACTTTGTCACCATCTAACGGAGTTTATATATAACAACTCGTTCGCTATGCCCGTGTCTGTAGTCACGTTTTGGATTTCAGTGAACGTAATCTATGTATTACTGGTAAATTATGAAGTCGGGGATTTCGTTACCACAAATTAGTTAAAACCTTTACTAAATTCTTCCATAGATACAAAGATTTGGTTTGCAAGTTTGGCTGTACCTGTAGAAAACTTATTTCAAACAGGATAGCATATCCTATCTTTTACGGTGATGTTGTTTACCGAGCTCGTAAATTTAGATACGATCGATCCTTTAAATCAACTTTTTCTAAAAGTTTACCAATTCAACACTTTAATTCGATTTTTAAATATTGTTTTTATTGGTATATAAATATTGATTTTGTTAATAGTAAATTAGAACCAAACTAACATTATTGTTATATACATATACATATGCACATTCACTGTTATACAATCTATCGATACCTGTATTTTGGCATTGCACAAGGTCATGTTTTTCTCTGACTGTTAATGACGTCTTTACACTAAATCTGTTGGATGTTGGATGTGTACTGATTGATGTTTTAGTCTTAGATACATGATTTTTTATTAGTTTTTATTGGCTTTGAACTAGCCTGTCAGTAACTGCGAGTACTCTCAGATCTATACATAGTGTCTTTTTTGTTGTGGTGATGTATAAAGACCCTACCACGTCCGGTCTGTGTTTTTGTTACTTGTTATTCTGCTTTTTAACGATCTGATGATTTAAGCCCTTTTCAACTAATTTCTATAGTTTGTTCATATGTTGTGCTGTTACCCCACTGTCCCAGGTTAGAGGGATAGTTGGGCACACGCAAACTTGTTTAACCCCGCCACATTCTGTATGTGCCTGTCCCAAGCAAGGAGCCTAAAATCCAGTGGCTATCGTTTGTTGCTGTATATTATTTTTGTATTTTCATTGTTTTGTACATAAATCAGGCCGTTAGTTTCCTCGTTTGCATTGATTTACATTTGTCATTTCGGGGCCTTTTATAGCTGACTATGCGGTATGTGTTTTGCTCATTGTTGAAGGCCGTACGGTGACCTATAGTTGTTAACTTCTATGTCATTTGGTCTCTGGTGGAGAGTTGTCTCATTGGCAATCATACAACTTCGTATTTTTGTATTATAAAGAATATACAGATCTTAATTACTTTTGTATACGTATAAATGGAGATGATGGGTACACGCCAATAAGATAGCAACCTAACGACGCAAAAATCAAGGTCAGTATACGATCTTCAACAATAGATTAGTGTCTATACATTAATATATAAGCGTTGAAGTTTATAGACGTTTTTGTGTATCTCTGGATTCCAAATCAATTTAGAACTGGGGTTATTTGACACGAATAGTCATTTTATAGGTCAAACTTGGAATAGAGCTTTAATACTAGTTTTCATCCAATGCTTTTAAATCAAAATTGATATAACATTGCACAGCAAAATACCAATGAAGAACAGAAACGCTATCAGTTCCCATAGGGCAGCATTTGTACTTTGTTTCAAATGCGTTTTCCACGTGAAACATTGCCTTTTCTGAATGCGGCATCGCAGTTTTGATAGAAATTATATATTTCATTCGTGGGTATGATATTTTTCAATGATCCAATTTTCTTGTATTGATAATTCGGTTTGAAATCAATCCGTGAACACCCATCCTTTCTGTAAAATTGAATGCAATTCTCGAATTAAAAAAAGGTAACACATTACATCATGTAGTGTTCTGGTTTAGACAACTTCACGTGTCAAAATCCACAGTCGATCATTTAAGATATTGAATGTTTTTACAAGATAACACGAGATAAAACATGTGTAAACAAAATGTTAATTATTTTTTAGTTAATTTCATGATGTTTATTCCCACCTTGCATCATTGCAAAAGCTGTTAAAACTCTAATAAAGGTAGTAATTTAAGAACTAATTCAGCAGGAAAACCATGGCAGAAAATAAAGAGCAGAAAAGATTTCCAATAAAATATTAATGTGTCTGATATTTTATACAACTTGTTATATTTTATATTTCACCTAAACCCCAATCGGCTTTTAAACTCTCTACTTTACTATGTAAAACAAGATTTTTCATTACTTAAGTCTATGTTGGATATCCCTGTTTTACGACTAAAACCGTCAATGAAAGATGCACATTTATATTTTTATTGCCTTTATTCATAAAATAAGTCTCCGACACAGGTTTACCGATCTTATAAGTTAAAAAAAAAAAAAAAAAAAACGTCAGGAAATTAAATATGAATATGAATATTGTTTTTAGATTAACAAAAAATAAACGAAAAACACAAAAGTGGTAATCGATAAAACAAGATGCTATTTTACCAAGTCAGGAATGTGACAGTTGTTTTCCAGTTGCTCCCGTTTGGTTGATATACTCGAGCGTTTGGTTTGTCAAGTTTTATGGACTTGATTTATCTTCGGTATTTTTGGTAATACATCTTTTTTTTTTCCTTAGTGTAAAAGCCTGATTCGCTCACCTATAGGTTCTATCGTTCTATTATTGTTTTCGAGATAAAAAAACAAAACTGGAAATTTAAAAAACAACATTTAAGACCAATAACCTCTATTAGATGTCATTCAATGAATTCCGTAACTTTTGTATTTTGTAGATCTTGTTTTGCTGATCTTTCTTTTTCACAGTTTTCTCACTATCTATTATATATTTGAGATAAAGGCAATGGGCATGTTACTCCTTCCTATAAAGGCTCAATTGTCAATTTCGTTAAAGCTGACTGATTTGTAGATCTTATTTTGCTGATCATGTTTGTTTTTACAATTTCTCTCTATCTATTTTAGTTTCTGTACAAAAATAAAAAAATGGGTGAACATCGTGTTTCAAAGGCAATAACTCCTGTACTGAGGGGTCGATTTTGGACTGAAATGTAGACTAATTTGTAGATCTCATGTTGCTGAACATTTGTAGTACAATTTTTCTGTATCTATTATAGTTCCTGCAAAAAAAATTCTAGAATAAAACATATTTTGGGTATCTTGGGCGGACATTTAAATTATAGTGTATACGTGACCGATACCATGCAATATCAAATTTACGGAAATTGGCAAATATCTTACAAAAGGAAATTAAAATAAAGAATAGACCAAGCTAATGTTTTTTGTTAACTTTATCTGCAGTTAATAGGTGCTGCGAGTCTTGCAGTTTTCGTATTATCTGTCAAAAGATAACAGGTATTTCTAAAACTATGGGACACTTCCCAAACAAAGAAATAAAACACACGTAGACAAGCAAGAAAGGCATATGTGCTAAAGAGTCTGGACTTGGTACAGATAAAATTCAGTGTATTAACTTGGTGAATTCCAGAAAGACAACCCTACCTATCTAGTCTATATATGTTTAAAACAGAACAAAGAACATATATAGTGGACAGACAGCTACTAACAAGATTTTGCTAAATTTATGGCTTTATGTCTTAAGAAGAAGATTCTCAATCAAGGGTATGAAAATAAGTCATATGTTCAAAAGTTAAGCAATACATAGTCCCATAACCAACCCAAACCCCACCCCACCTCTCACATAAAATCAACAGGTGCCGCACACTGCTTCAGAAGTAACGGATTTAACCATCTGTTTTAAGTTTGTGTCAATGTTCTGTTTTAGTATCATTTCCTGCGTTTTATTTTGGAATTGATTTTGTCTTTCCTTTAATTCATAATTTGCTATTACAACTGGTTATAATTTCACTTTGTCATGACTAGTTTTGTTAATCCCAAGACAGATCTGTTTCGTAAGCTCCCAACACAGATATGTTTTGTAAGCTCTCAAGACAGCTCTGTTTTGTAAGCTCTCAAGACAGATCTATTTTGTAAGCTCTCAAGACAGATCTGTTTTGTAAGCTCTCAAGACAGATCTGTTGTGTAAGCTTTCAAGATAGATCTGTTTTGTAAGCTCTCAAGACAGATCTGTTTCGTAAGCTCCCAACACAAACCTGTTTCGTAAGCTAACACAGATCTGTTTCGTAAGCTCCCAACACAGATCTGTTTCGTAAGCTCCCAACACAGATCTGTTTCGTAAGCTCCCAACACAGATCTGTTTCGTAAGCTCCCAAGACAGATCTGTTTCGTTATCTCCCAATAGAGATCTGTTTCGTCAGCTCCCAAAACAGATCTGTTCCGTAAGCTCCCAACACAGACCAGTTTATTTCATTTCCATTGATAACAATGAACATATGCACGAAATTTTTTTTCAGGAGTTTGTCATATGTGGGAATTTTACTTTGTGTAAACATCGTTCTTTCCTACAGAGCTTATCAAAACCTGATACCAAATGGCAACAAAGTACCCCATCCTTGTAATAAAGGTCAAACATGGCAAGGAGTTGGACACAGGCAAAATGACGGAGGAGATGAGCAGAATCCCTTCGGTATCGACTTTCAACAATTCGGAGAGGTATCTTCCACAACATAGACCAAATCATGATACAGAAATTGTTTCAAAATTAAAAATAAAATAATTGTGTTGGGGCTTATTGTAGGAAAATACGACCAATTCTAGATATTTTTTGCATGATAAGACTATTTGATGCGCAACCGCATGAAAATCACGGTGTTTAAAGAACTTGGATGTATACGAAACCTTTACACAGTCGCTCAGTTATCAAATAATATTTTAAGTATTATTTGTACACTATATTCTCATTTTACTGTTAATAAAACATATATGTAATTGCAAATATTTCATTTTTTGGTTGAAATATATTTCTATCTCAGATATTACTCAGTCAATCTCACACAAGACAACAAAACTGCACAATCAATAAAAACTGTAATTATGTAATTCAATGGTTTCAATTTTAATGTATTAAGTGGAATAAAAAGATGTGTCTTTTGGATTCTGATGGGGATGGGAGATACAATGGAGAGGAACTTGGTGATCCAAATTGTACCTGGAAGACACAATATGATAACGTCAACCTCCGTACAGAAAATATATCTCATCCAGGTAAAGTTTGAACTGAAAAAATATAGACCCGATTTAGGTTTTTTGCTCTATATTTTCCAATGACAATCCTTACATGTAAGCATACGTATTGGCCATGGTTGTTTTTATTTTTTTATTTTGACAATCCGTGTCCTTCATATTTGAATAGAATGCATACTCTTTTACCAACCGAATCAGGTATTATATCAGGTTTCCTGAAGATCATATGCAGAACTGTGTACTATTAAAGTGTATGACGGTATGATTTTATTTCATTCTTATTGTAAACTTATTTTCAATGCGGTTTTGCTTAAATTTGACCAGAATACACGCATGGCTCCAATAATTAAAAAAAAAAAACATACACGAACTGAATTACACATACGGACTTTAATGATTTTTTGTTTTACTTGTTTTCTTATAGAAAATCACTTATTGTTTGAAGCCATTTGTTAAATTATTTTTGTCAGGGATTTGTGAACCCTTAGATAGTTCATTGTGTCGGGAAAGGGCATGGGTATCTTGCGAAGCACCCATAGACGACTGTCCATCTCTGAAGGAAAAAGGTAATCAGTTATATTTTGGATGAAATTGAAGAAGGTAAATCTTTTTTTTTCCAAGTGATTTTTTTTTCTCTCGCATGAACGGTCTGATCTTTAATGTAATTTTGAATTGTTGTTTTTGTACAATAATTTGCAATATTTCTTTGTTATTACTGAAAGAAAGAAAGATGGATTAATTGACCGATAGATTGGATGGATTGATGGATGAATTGATTGATTGATTGATTGATGCAATGGTTATAATTTAAACCAAAAATGATACTAATGTCTTAAATTAAGCAGTTTGTTTAAAATGATATATTTTGATCAATGCCACATTTTAAACTTAGATACAAGAAATATAACTGTTAAGATGCCAAAAAGGAAAGTACCAAAGAAGACCACTACTTACATGTGTCTGATATTTGAATTTCCACAAGACCAAGATTACCACATTGTAGCTACAAAGCCCGCCATTGACAACAAACACGTGATGCATCATATTCTTTTATTTGGTTGTGACGAATCAGGTACTGCAGTATTTTTATATTTACAGTAAGTTACCATTACAAAATATTCTTTTGTGTCTGTTATGTGCATGTAGTTTATAGAACAATCTCGTGTGCAATTCATAAGCTTTGATCCAAGCAGGTGTCCATTGGAGGTTGGACTAAAACGTACGAATTGCACAAGAGATTGTAGGTGCTTCTAATATTAGTAAATTGAAAAAAGAGTACATTCAAAGGGGCAATGGTCTTTAATTTTCAAGTTTCAGTAAGGCCATTTAAAAGTTTTAAAAAAATACACAAAGGGGTATAAAAACGAATAAAAATGCATATTACACATACTATCAATATGGACATTTTTCTCTGATCACAGATGGATTACGATAGTTCCATGATTTTATCACAAATTAATCAAAATCTGAACATATTGAATCTTTCTATGTGTTTAATTTTCTATGATTATCAGTATGTGTGCGTTGTCTTGTTGGTTTCTGTCTACTTTTCGGTCTATATGAATTATCTATTTTTTGACTAAATCTGACGCTCTTGACGAATTTTTGGTAAACAATTTACTTCTTGAGATCATTTCAGAGGATGACATCACAAAAGAACTGTATGAACCATTTACCTGTGGAATGATTGCAAGTCCTAAATGCTCTAGTGTGATTGGTATTTGGAGTATGGGAATGTCTGGGGAATGTTCACACAACAGTTCAGGGTTTAGGATTGGAATGAACGGGTTTAGGAAAGGTGCACTACAGGTATGATATAAAGTGTATTTGTGTACTTTCTCGTTTTTTATATAGATTAGAACGTTGGTTTTCCCGTTTGAATGGTTTTACACTAGTCATTTTTGGGTGCCCTTTATAGCTTGCTGTTCGGTATGAGCCAAGGCTCCGTGTTGAAGACCGTACTTTGACCTATAATGGTTTACTTTTACAAATTGTGACTTGGATGGAGCGTTGTCTCATTGGCACTCATACCACATCTTCTTATGTCTATTATAATACCATTATCACCGTGAATCCAACAACACCTGGTACTACTTTTATAACTGGTATCGAAAAAATTGTTCCGTGATCCAGTCCTGAACGGTGAAGTTACTGTTTAATTGCTACTGGATCACTTTTCATGGGCACGGGAGTCGGCAGGAGAGGGCGCAAGGGAGGCAAAACTATATTTTTGTCTCGCCCCACTTTTTTGTAAACAAAATAAAATTAAAGATGAAAATGAAAGAGGACAACGACTAGCTTCTAAATTATTAGACTACTAGTATAGATGTTTTTCTATCTTATTTTTGCTTGTCACTTTTTGTGCCGTTGCAGAATATACATTTTCATCCTGTCTTTGGCATATATGTTTATTTTCAGCTCATACCAGGCCAGGGTATTCATTTTCAAAATCTCCCCATTCCCTCCCTAGAAAATTAAAGATATATATCATCAAATGGTCGTCTCCATCCACAGGCACTTGTCTCTCAAAAATAAATCCTATATACCTTAATATAACACCTTTTGTGTTAAATTAAGGTACCGTACATGTATATAGGAAATTTTTTTGAAGAGACGGCCTTGGCAATAAAATATTAATCTATCACATTAAAATCTGATGTTCCACGGAAGTATCATTATATGGCAGTTTTTATTGATATTGTCGAGGGTTTGTTTGCCGGTTTTTGTATGTGTGTGCCAAACACTAGATTAGACAAGAACATGCTACGGCGATGGGAAAATAATGATTCCGTTATATTATAGATTCATTGGAATAATCCTGACCTCCATGAAGGAATGACAGATGCGTCTGGTATGACAATATTTTACACACATGTATTACGTCAACATGACGCTGGAATTATGATAGTCGGGCAGTATTGGATTGATCTTCCGCCAAAGAAAAGGAGAGTGGTCGTTACTGGCGAATGTTCAGCTGAATGTTCAGACAAGCTTATAGAAGAGGAAATCTATATCACATCTGGATATAACCATATGCATTATTTAGGTACTATATTTTCCAGACCAATTCAGAAATAATTGCTTTGCATTATGGGAACACCATTACTTTTGACGTACATGCTTGGTTGAAGTTTCGTTTCTGAGGACATGAGAACGGGCGAACGGGCAACGTAAAATTTTCATTAAAACTAACATGTTTATAATAGGGGCTACCTATTGAGAATGAAAAGATAAGGGGTAAATATACATGAGACACTACCAAATACTTAAATTTGGGAATATAGTGTCTTCGATGATGAGCAAGACACTCATAATCACTGCTCATAATGATGATGGACCATTTTGATATCTATTCAGAATAAGATTCGTAGCGTTTGGGAATAGAATTTTTGTTTAGAAATATCAAATAAGTATTAAATAAATTTAACAAAGATATAACATCCGGAATGGCAGAATGAAGGATCCCAACAAGGATTACCTGGATATAGCTTTTATAAAATTACGTTCTCCCGTCCGGCAATATATACGATAACCCATACTAAGATGAAATCTGCTTGACTATTGACAACATTGCTTATACTAGTATACACAGTAAGGTCCGGTAGAAAATTGAGACATTAAATTCGACGCTGAAAATGTTATGCTCCCTGCACATTAAAGATCGATTGCAGTAACTCTTTAGCGGTCTTCGAGAGGATCCTTTGACATCTAAAATATCCTGTTTCCAGTGGACGTCCAAATTCTCCTCATTTTATCTTGGTCAACCCAATTTTATCTTGGTCAACCCAATTTGTAGAACCTATCTAATTTATATACATTTTGTATACTGTTTAATGTGTTCTCATACTGAGGTCGGGTTTACAGCTAGCATTCAATGTATGATCAGAGCGTTCAAAACTTACCAAATCAATAATTGTATTTTCATTAGTATAAAGATAATTGTTTTTTTTTAAGAATTTTTGACAATTAAGAACTCTTAATTCTGGAACGAACAGTGTACTATTAGGACCTTATTTGGCTGATTTTTTTCACTGAAATTATTACTTTTAATGATTTTATCATAGGTATTTGTTTAAGTTCAGATATAACTAATCTCTAAATGAAAAAAAAAAAAAAAAAATCAAGTTAATTTGTAGTCATTGCATCACAAGAAATAATAGAAAGTTCTACAGATATTCGGGATAAATTTCCAAATAGTCTCAATTACTTTAATCGTGTTATGAACTTTTAATATACCTAGTCATGTCTGAATATAACATGATAACGCAAACTGAACCATACTCAACACAGTCTGAATTAATGGTATCTTTGATCAGACTTGACCAAAACTGTCTTTGAGGGTCTGGATGGGGGTTTACAGAAAATAGAATAATGGGCTAAAAATATAATGAATAGAGAAAAATGGACACAAAACATACAGAATAGAGCATAATGGTGTGCTAAAATAAAAAGAATAGAGAATAATGAGCAAAAATGATAAAGAACAGTGAAAAATGACCGAAAAAAGTAAAGAATACAGAAATGAAGGACCCCCATCCATACCCTCGTCTATACTTAGTATTGTATGTGTCGAGTGCAGTCTAGTAGTAGACTGATTTGAATATATCTAGTTTGTAGATTGTGTTTTGGGATAGACACAAAAGTAAGGTTCAGTATCAGCTAAACTCGCAAAAATCTTCGTTGCATGCATTATTTGATGAAAGGCTTTATATGGACATTAAGATAATTGTATTGCTGTGCTTGAACTTTGAACTTGAAAATTACGAAGTCATCTAGATTTGCAGCAAACAAAACATCACTGAATGGACATTAATTGAAAAGGTTTCGATTTTTTGCGACTTTTCCCAATTTTGGAAAGACATCGGGTTAACTTTAAGAATCATTTAAACTATATGATATTTGGTCAAAAGGTGAGCAGCAGGGGTATACAATAAACAAATTAAAAAAAAATATTTTGTCAGTTATATTAAATCAATGCCGTTCTAAATAGAAATGTTTTAGAATGTGTTTAGAGGAAATTCTTTAACGGAATGATTGTCAAATATTTTGAAGGTCGTCAAGAACGTATAGAATTGTATCGTAAAGACAGAAAAATAAAAGACCTCGCATATGACCAGAATTTCAGCTACGACATGCCTGTACTTCATAGGTAACTTGTGATAGAAAGAATAGCTTCAAATCCTTTAGGCCAAGGATTTGAATAGTTTAATACTATACAAATTCTTGGTTAGGCCTAAAAAATCATCCCCGTGTTTCCGCTAACATGCTGAAAGAAAATAACGTGGGAGGGTAGGCAAATAATTTTGTCAAAAATGTTTTGACTGATTTAAACAGGGGAAAGAGTCTGACTTTAATAGTGCATGTTCAAAAATGACAAAAATATCTTACGGGTTGGTAGGATAAGCGGAAACACAGGTATTTTAATACATACTATTCTTACTTTAACAAAGAAGCGACATCTTAGCTTTTTCTTTTTAACAAAACCAGAAAATTATTAACAGTCCCATTGTTACACAAATTATATTTATTGTTGCTTAAATTTACCCAATACTTTTATAGTTGAGAGTACTTAGTTAATTTGCCAGACGGAATGGAGTCAAATTTGACAAGATTTTTTCGCAAGTACCCTGCTATGTTTGAACTCACCTGGCAAAAAGGGCTAGGTAGACTTTTGCCATCACTTTGCGTCCTTCCGTCCATGTTGCATAAACTTTTATTTAAAAATTTGCTCCTTTGGAACTACTCAATGGATTGAAACCAAAGTTTGACTGCTTCATCTATAGGATGTCAACTATAAAGATTGGGATTTTCATCAAGGTTGGTCAACCAACATGAACATGGCCGCCGTGTCTAACAATAGGACATAGGCGGCAAACTTCAATTTTAGCTAATATTTCTTAAACAATAGCAATGAAAGAAAGACTGACAGGGTCAAATGGTGAGCATACCAAGTTCTATCTACCCTGAAAAGTTTGGAAAAAAATCTGTCAACCTGTTTTGGAGTTATTGGCCCTGAAAGGTTGATTTTTCCATTTTTAGAAGTTGTTGGATGTTATCATGAAAAGTATAAGAGCTCATTTAAAGTGTAAATTGCAAAAAAGGATCACCACAAGATGTATCTACCATGAAATTTGGAGAAACATATGTTTTTGAGTTGTGCTTCTGTATCTGGGTTATTTTTGCAGTTTTGGCTGTAAATTGCAGAATGGTCAGCATGACAAGACGTGTCTACCCTGAAAATTTTGGAAAGATCTAATAACTTGTTTTGGAGTTATTTCCCCAAGAAATATATTTTTTTTTTTTTTTTTTGGCTGTTATCTTTAAAAATATAGGAGTTAATAGTCTAAATTGCAAAAATGATCAGCAAAACAAGATCTATTAATGCTGAAAATTTCAGAAAAGTGTATTATCCTGTTTTTGAGTTATTTTCTGTTATTTTGAAAACTATAGGATTTAGTTATAAACCTCAAAAATGATCAACATGACAAGATCTATCTATTCTGAAAGTTTGACCTGTTTTGAAGTTATTGCCCTTAAAATGTTGATTTTTATTGGTCTTTTTTGTAGTTTTTGGCTATTATCTAAATCCTATAAGAGCTAGGTTATACATGTAAATTGCAAAAATGATCAGCAACATAAAGAGCTAAAGAATGTGCATATAAAAGTCCTAATTATGCCTGGCGATACAAGCACAGGTGTGCTGCTAGTTCTTTATTTCTCAAAAAAATAAACGTATATTCTACTTCATATGTGCATACATATCAGCTTAAAAGGAAAATTCGATGGCCTTTGTTAATGACGATGTCATACTTATTTTTTACATATTCAATGATTTGATGATCTTTATTTCGAATCAATACAGAATGATACATCCTGTTGAAAAGCAGATTATGAGAAAAATGTATGAATAATGAAATTCATTGATATGAATGACCAATTTTTGTTTTAATATTTCAGCTATCAGGAACCAGTAAAGTTAATACCAGGAGATGAAATAAAGGTAACATGTATATATTCTACAACGTCACGTTCAGAAAATGTTCATTTCGGATACTCTACATCAGATGAAATGTGTCTTGGATTTTTAACTTATTTTCCAAAAGAAAACTTAAAGGATCCGTACTGCACTAATTGGAAGTCAATATCGAGGTGTCTTTTATGGAAAGAAGATGCTGACACAGATGTACAGGGGTGTTACATTCAACGCTTATTGCAAGGTCATGATGTAACAGCCAATCAAATCATTCAAAACATTATTCAAGCATGTGCTCCATTTGAAACATGTTCTGATTGGTGCAGGTTTTCTTTGAATGCAGCTAGACAGCATCCATGTTTCCAAGGTGACGTGTTGGATTTTATTGGCTATGAAACTTTACATGACTTGCCAAAATTCCTTATTCCATTTATATTATGTGATTTTAAAAGAGATATGAATTTTTCAACAGAAGTGATATTTAAGAAACAACAGAAAATTTTTCCTATTAACCAACATAATTTTTCTATATGTCACTATTCTCATATTTCTTTATTTCTTTTAGATTTTATACTTTTTATCCTCATTAGCTAATAAACCACAATCTACTTAACAAAAACAATTGTTTTGCCTGTATAATACAGTTATTGCAACTTCACACTTGAATATATTATTTGGGTCACATGTGACCACAGATATGTTCTACTTGTAATAGTCACAATCCCTTCCTCTTTGCCTAGATTATGACATCACCAAATTTTACTTGCCAGGAGAAACACAACTAGTGATGCTAGTCGGGCAAAAACTGCTTAACCCTCCAGAGCACCTGAGTTCACCCATGATTTTTTGAGGTGTTAATTATAGGATTAAACACAGTTTTTCTACAGCTTATTGATGTGTTAACTTTAACTCACAAACTGAATAAAAGCCAGAAGACTTATGTAAAATTTGTGAGCGATAATTCTTAACCCAAACATTTGCAATTTTTAATTAACAATTTTTCATTGGCATCTATTTACCATGAAATCCACAGTTAACATGTTGTATTAACTATTAAGGAGGGAGCCGCCATATTATTGACTTGCTGAAATCAATAAATGTTCAATCAATACAATAGAATTGAAAATGAAACAACACCTACCTTAAAACTCAAAAACTTCAATTTTTTTAAAGTGAAATATTTTCAAAATTTGAAGCAAACAACTAATGGAATAACCTTTAGATTGACATTTTCCATTCGTATGACTATTTTATATTGTTGTTATGCATTAGAAATTCTGAATAGGAATAATATTCTGTAACATTTTTTTTTTATTTAAATTTTCTTGGAACCTTAGAATCCTATGCATGTCTATTGTGGATGAATAGATAACAGTGAAATTAACAAACATTATGTTTGCATAGGTTACGAAAGAATTTTCAGCAATATGGTATATCAAAGCGTAAAGCAAGGGGGGCGGGGGGAATTCGAATGGACCAATCACATTTAAGTATTTGTAGATATGCAAATCGTATAAAAATTATTTTAGATTGCCCCCTTGATATCTTCTCCCTCTTTTTGAAGTAAGTAAAAGGTATCACTCTGAAACATTCATTCCGTTATTCCAAATGATTCAATGTCTGAATATATTCAAATTATATGCCCTTTTTAGCTCACCTGGCCTAAATGGCTAAGTGAACTTTTGCCATCACTTGGCATTGGTTGTCTGTCATTGTCCAATAACTTTTACAGAGATCATCTCCTCTGTAACTACTATGCCAAATTTAACCAAACTTGGCCACAATCATCATTGGGGTATCTAGTTTAAACAAGAGTGCACACGCTGAAATGTCTTGCCTGTTTTACTTATCATTGAATTCATGTTGAAAGTCTGTAATATGAAGGATTTACTACAAGTATCACATAAACTTGAACATTATCAGTGTGCTATAAAAATAAGGTCACGGTCAGATGAAACATGCCAGATAAGACACGTACAACTTCCAATCATTCCATACACCAATTTTACGAAATAAAGTGGTCCTATTGCTAATAGTACCCGAGAAACAGATCAAACCACAAAATCTCAACACTGACCAATGAACCATGAAAATGAGGTCAAAGTTATATGAACCCTGCCAGACAGACATATACACCTTACAATCATTTCATACACCAAATATAGTTGACCTATTACTTATAGAATCTGATAAACTGAAAAAATTACGAAAACTTATCATTGACCAATTAACTAGGGAACAAAAAATTGAAAGTATCTACAGATGTACAACTGTACCTTCAAATGTACTTATTTATTTCGAGTCTGTTTAATGTAGACTCCAATATGATCCCATGTAAAACTATTCTCTTCAGTGGTGGCAATTTTGAATGTTGGGCATTGTCATATCTTGATGGATGTACATGAAGTTAAAAATTTCATAAAAGTTGTTCAACTGTGCTAAAATTTAAATGGTCACTTGGAAAACTGAATTCAAATATATTTTGCTGCTACTCATTTAAAGCCTTCTTCTCTAATGAGAAAGGTAAATATGCTAGATATACTTACTGGAGGAGTGGTAAGATGATTGAAGCTGTTGATTTTCTCCTTGATGATATTTATGTACGTTATGGCAATAAAGTATATCGACAGGTTGTAGGTATTCTTATGGGCACCAATTGCACCCCTTTAATAGCAGACTTGTTCTTGTACTGTTATGAATCACAGTTTATGACCAAACTCAGTAAAGACCTGTCTAAATTGCATTTAATTGATATATTCAACTTAACTTACCACTATCTTGATGAAATTTTTACGTTAAATAATCAAGAATTTTCTAAATGAAAGAACCTTAGTGAGCGTGCTCACATACCCCACGTCCCCACATTGTCATTGGAGAAATAAAATAAGTGTAAGAAAAAAAAATTGTATCAGAATAAAAAATTGAACATAATTTCCTGTCAATATGCACATCTACATAGTATGTCCTTATTATCTACACAGTTTCATGAAATTCTGTTGTGTGGTTTCAGAGGAGTTGCGATGACAAACTGTTGCAGAAGTACATTGAAGCAAATAAGTTCAAAGGCGTAACTCCTGGAAAAAAATTGAATCAGAAATTCCTGTCGATATGCACATCTACGTAGTATGTCCTTATTATCTGAAAAGGTTTCATGAAATTCTGTTGTGTGGTTTGGGAGGAGTTGCGATGACAAAAGGTTGCAGTAGTATATTGGGCAAATAAGTTCAAAGGGGCGTAACTCCTGGAAAAAAAATTAAATCGTAATTTCCTGTCGATATGCACATCTACATAGTATGTCCTTATTATCTGAAAAGGTTTCATGAAATTCTGTTGTGTGGTTTGAGAGGAGTTGCAATGACAAAAGTTTGCAGTAGTATATTGGGCAAATAAGTTCAAAGGGGCGTATCTCCTGGAAAAAAAAATTGAATCGTAATTTCCTGTCGATATGCACATCTACAGAGTATGTCCTTATTATCTGAAAAGGTTTCATGAAATTCTGTTGTGTGGTTTGAGAGGAGTTGCGATGACAAATTGTTGCAGTAGTATATTGGTCAAATAAGTTCAAAGGTGTGTAACTCCTGGAAAAAAAATTGAATCGTAATTTCCTGTCGATATGCATATCTACGTAGTATGTCCTTATTATCTGAAAAGGTTTCATGAAATTCTGTTGTGTGGTTTGAGAGGAGTTGAGATGACAAACTGTTGCAGTAGTACATTAAAGTAAATAAGTTCAAAGGGGCGTAACTCCTAGAAAAAGAATTGAATCGTAATTTCCTGTCGATATGCACAACTACATAGTATGTCCTTATTATCTAAAAAGGTTTCGTGAAATTCTGTTGTGTGGTTTGAGAGGAGTTGCGATGACAAGAAACAGGACTGACAGATGGACGAACGGACGGACGGACAGGTCAAAAACATTATACCCTCCACAACTCATTGCGTGGGGTATAATAAACTGCAGAAATTTACCCAAAGGAACTTACTTTAAATAAATCAAATATAATCGGCCATAACTGTCCTTTCCTAGATTTAAATATTTCAGTTTGAAATGGGAAATACTTAACTAAAATTTACGACAAAAGGGATGATTTTTCGTTCCATATTGTTAATTTTCCTTTTTTGGACGATGATATTCCTTTGGCACTATCTTACGGTGTTTATGTGGATTTCAATGAACCTCATCTATGCATTACTGGTAAATTCAGGGATTTTGTTACCACAAAATGAAATTACTTAAAACCTTTACTAAATTCTTCCATAGATACAAAGATTTGGTTTTGAAGTTTGGTTGTACCTGTAGAAAACTTATTTTAAACAGAATAGCACATCCTAATTTTTACGGAGATGTTGTTTACCGAGCCTGGAAATTTAGATATGATCTGGGTAAACTTAACGATCCTTTAATTAAACTTATTCTAAAATGTCACCAATTCAACACTGTAATTAGATCTTTGAATATGTTTTTATTGGTATTAATATTGATTTTGCTAACAGTAAATTAAAATCCAACTAAATATTTTTTTTTTATACATATGCACATCCATGGCTCTACAATCTGTCCATACCTGTATCTTGGCATTGCACAAGGTCATGTTTTTTCCTGACTGTTAATGACGTCTTTACACTAAATTCATTGGATATTTGAAGTGTACTTTTAGTCTTAGATGCATGATATTTTTATTAGTTGTTATTGGCTTTGAACTAGCCTGTCAGTAACTGCGAGTACTCTCAGATCTGTACTTATTGTCTTTTTTGTTGTGGTGATGTATAAGTACCCTGTCAGGTCCCGTCTGTGTTTTTGTTAGATGTATTTCTGTTTTGTATTGATCTGATGAGTTAAGGCTTTTTTAACAGATTTTTATAGTTTGTTCTTTTGTTGTACTGTTAAACCACTGTCCCAGGTAAGGGGAGGGTTGTCACCTTCAAACTAGTTTAACCCTGCCACATTCTGTATGTGCCCGTCCCAAGTCAGGAGCCTGTAATTCAGTGGTTGTCATTTGTTGCTGTATATCTTTTTGTTTTTTGCGTTCATTATTTTGTACATAAATCAGGCCGTTAATTTTCACGTTTGAAATGTTTTACATTTTTCATTTTGGGGCCTTTTATAGCTGACTATGTGGTATGGGTTTTGCTAAACATCTATGTCATTTGGTCTCTGGTGCAGAGTTGTCTCATTTGCAATTATACCACATCTTTTTATTTTATAAATCAGCTAGAATACACCCTCGACATTGCGGATCTGTGACTGAATTGAAGTACTACGTCTTATTTTCAGCCTGGTTTTTAAGTTTTCGTATTGTCATTTGACAGTCATACTGATTATAAGGTGCACAGTTTTCTCTTCTTTCATAATCTTACTGTTTGAACCCGTCCTGGTTTTCTTACTACAACAGGAAACTTGTAGATATATTTTTTTGGTCAATGATTGAATTTAATAGTGTCAATCCCTGTATAATGATGAAGTTCAGGTGTGATTAAGACCCATGTATATAGCAAATACTCAAATACACCTTTTGGTGGTGCACCTGACAGAGGCGGAACATACAGATTAGGTAACAGGTACCATGTGACATGTAATACTATGGGTATCAGATTCAACCGGGAACTTGTTAATTATTGGCAATATTAATTATGTGGAAAACAAAAGGGCCTGACATGGTTTAATTTTAAATCAACACCATTGTCCTATATTAGTTAGATATAAAGTTGAATTCTTTGATTCGTCATTTTTACGTCATGCCGGCTAAAAAATTGGACCTCATCATTTAGTAGTATAGATAATGCTATTGATAAATAAACATTTATAATATGCTCAAAGGGAACATAAATTGTAGTCTAGAAGAGTAGATTTTGGTCTATATACATTTGTTTTATGGCCCTGAAAAACTTTTAACAACATACCAGCAACAAAACTTTTCTGGTTTTTAATCTATTATAGATTTTTCATAAAACGTCATAAAGGAGCATATGATTATCCCAAATTTGTATCTGATTACATCAAAAGGAGCATACAATTTCAAGTGAAAAATGTAGATCTGATTGCTGAAAAGTAAAATCACAAGTAAAGAAAACATGCAAAATCCACTTGTTAAAAACCAATAAACTTTGGGAGCTTATCAGATACCACCTGTATCATATAAATATATATTGAAGTTAGATGCAGGATTCCTCTATCGTCATTGTAAAAGGACAGCTTTATTGAACAAACTTCTGCATTTTAACCAATATTTTCCTTATGGCAATGGCTGTAAATGGTTGTTTATAACATCAAACAAGTCATCCTTGGATGATTTCAGTCGAGTTTGGTTATAATGGAAAGGTACTTCAAAGGAAAAGATTTTACAAAGTTTAAGGATGACAGCCAGATGAATTCCAAATGAATATGACAGCACGTTAGTCCTTTGGGCCATGTGAGCTATTATAAAACATTTCAAATAAAAAACACTCAGAGCAAATGATTACTTTTAATGAATAATGGATATAAATAATAAATAAAATCAACATCAAATATGTTTTTAAATATTTCAACAAATTTAAAAATCAAACATTTGTATAAAATTTAAAAAATATATACTTGGACTCCTGACATCTGTAGCTGCCTGTACCTTCATAATAGATAAAATGTCAATTGGTTAAATATTTCCCAGACTTTTTATTTTCTCTTTTAACACAGTGATGTCCTCATCTTTATACAGCCGTTTAATTCCTCTAACCAGATTGCGACAAGATTCCAGCTGAACGTAGTTCAATTTTGGACATTTTTTCAGCAAAGTCCTAAAAAGGAAATCGATTTTCAAACACATGAATTATTGCAAAGGAAATAAAATCTTTCATGGAATCAGTTGGTGTTGGTCAAGGTTTTGAACAAATAAAACAAAAAATTGTTATTCAGCAGTCTATAATTGACATAAATTTGGTGTTATTTTCTCTTGCTTGACAATGTGTGTATTATTCAGTATTGGTACATGTATTTACATTACTAGGAGTTTAATTTTTGTACAGGAAAATAAATCAATGAATTCTTGTTTTCGATGAGTAATTTAAAGTTCCCATTGAATAAACTCGTGAGAACAATATCTATTGTATGTATTCAATTGGACAGTTCACCTTCCAAGAATTTAAATACCCTGACCAACACCAACTGATTCTCTTGAAAAGCTTTATTTCCTTCGCAATTATACTTGTTATCTAGTGAATAAAAATAAGCAGAAACTACTGATAAATACTAAGAAACTGTTAATGCCACGGCAAATAAGGTTTCTCAATTATTATCCAGTTATGAATTATTTTTTATTTTTGGTTTCTCAGGGTTTTACTACTTAATTCTGATTGTAATTGTTCTGATTATTATTTCTTTGTCTGACATGACATGATAGAGTATGCAGAAAGACTTCACCAGTTTCATCTTCAATAAATTAATGAATCTCATACATTTCTTCAAAAATATATGTAACAGTTATCAACGAATATAAAAAAAGTGTCATTAATGTTGACACTAGAGACTGTCAATCCTGCTGAAATATGTGAGCTCTTTTCTTCAACTTTGAAAATCTTCAAGATTTTGTGAAGATGAAAAGCAGAAATGAAATACTGGTCCTTTCATATTCTGTAAACCAACTATTTTTGCAAGCTATTTCTTTACATGTTTTTGGTGTACAGCAAAATAATGTGGAGTTTTAATCGTCACAAATTTAAATTACTTTGATTTTCTTTCATATAAATACATCAAAATTTGGAAAAGTCTGCAAAGGACTTAAAATAATAAAAGACTATGGGAAAAAAGTTCCTTACAGAAATGGCTATTTCTAGTATCTCATTGTTTTTTTAAAAGGAACAAAAGGAGGCAAAACTAACTTTAAATGAAAAAGTTTATTTCTAAAAAATCCAACAATGTGTACAACGTAACCTAGAAAAAATTTAGTTGAGTATATGACATTGTTAATTATTCAAAGGATTTAACACAAAAACTTAGTAGAAGTGTGAGCCTCGTGAACATCTTCCGGAGTTTGAAAATCCATTGATAATCTGTTGATCGCTATTTTCCTACTCAACGTCAATGGTGTAGGTTCATGATGTCAAGCATTATTTTACATGACTAAGAAAAACCCATATTACTCGAGTAGCATGATATGAAAAATGATCACAAAAAATGATCGAAGCAAATTTTAGAAAATAAATATATATCCATGTTATACCTGAGATCTTTGTATTCAATATTAGACCCTGTCAGTTGAATTTTTTCTAGAGGTAATGATGGCCCACTGGTTAGTTCCTGAATGGCTAGTTCTACATTCTGAACCCAAGACAAATCTATTGTCTTTAGACTATGTCTCCACTGAAATAATACATGTTTTGATAGATCAAAGTTAATATTCTTCTATATCTACGATACCTAAGAAATAAATTTTGCTAATATTTAAAAAAAAAATTGCCAAGCCGGTGATTTTGAGTGATAACATACAGTTTACAACTCTGCAATAAAATATCCACTGAATAAACAAAGAGCTATTTCAGACTGTTTTACCCACAATCACATGAACAATAATCACTGAGAAGGATTTTAACTGTAACAGATTGTGTGTTCTGTAAATTATTTTAAAACTAAATAAAAATGGAAATGCTATTCTTGTTGATATATAAAAGAGGGTGAAACTACCAAGGGTACAATCAAAAACCATTTGTCAAATAAAAATACATCTTCATAGCCAAACAAAAGTAAAAAAAATACAGAGATTGAGCTACAGGTGATGACTGTTAATTTAGACTCTTGCTTACTCATCAAAATAATTTTTGTTTGGAGAGACCTGTCTATTATTGAAGACTGTAAGTTGATCTCTAGAAGTCTTTTGTTTAATAGAGTTTGGTTCCTGTCTCATTGAAGTATACCCAAAATCACCTTTTCTTCATATAATTATAGAAAGTATTGAATTTTCTTATTACTCTATCTTAAGTTTAAACTGGTTTCCTTATCCTCACCTTTAGAAAGAGTCCCATATATGGATCATCATAACACATTGAAGATAGACCAACATGCAAACTCTCTAAATCTGCTGCTGGTAAAATATCTAGGACTGTGTATGACTCATTACATCGTCCTCTGATATCTAAGACTTTCAGCTTAAAAGACTTGTGTAAAATTCTGTAAAAAAAAAATGAGCATTCCCCAATATGATTATAATATCAACAAAAATGAAAATATACAGACTTATGCAATACTTTTTTTTTTTTAAAGAAAAACACCTACATATGTGCCTATGGCATAAATAAAATTAAATCTACATATGTGCCTATGGCATAAATAAAATTAAATATGTGGTTATTGGCAGAGTGGTTCAAGTTTTTGCTCCTTGTTTACAGCAATAAATTAAAAGTGCCTTTGCTCTTGGTTTTTTTCATGTCTGCATAGTTATTTTGTGGCAGTAATTGATAAACCATATTCTTTCTTTTCACTTAATTGACATTAATTGGAAGCATCTATGTTACAAATTACCTTGGATATGCTATAAAAATAAGGAGACTAGGTATGATTGCTAGTCACCAATGAGACAACTATCCACCCGAGACCAACAGACAAGGATGTTAACAACTACAGGTCAATGTATGGGCTTCTTCGATGAACATATCTCCTACCTAATAGTAAGACTTAAAGGAAACTTCGCAAAAAATCAAAAATTGATATTAAGTCCATTCTGTGTAAAAAGCTCAAATTCATAAGTATTAAAGTTTTATTCTGCTAGATAAGAGATCACCATCGATTTTAAATTTAGAGTATCAATTCTCTGCGTGCCGCCATTTTGATATCTTCTCCGTTTAGAAACCACGATAGGTCTATAAACCAGAAAGGACCAAAACTACAGTAACCTAATGTAGTCGTAATTGCGTGTCGATATCTTTTCAATCGTCACGGTTGTTTTATCCGACTTACTAACTTGATACAGAAAATGTTATTATTTTTAAATAACCATGGTCTGTCGTTTTAAACTGTTTATATGGAAATTAGTTAAAAGTCAAAGTTCAAATTCATTAATGATCATGAATAAGTGTTCCGTGAAAATTATTTTCGAAAATCTAATTTGTTCATAATTCTATTATGCAATAAACTTATTTAAATAAATTTGGACCTTCCTTATCTGATCACCAGCATGGCTAAAGGTATTACTCCCAAAGGTATTGTGAGGTGACACGTCCAGGTATTCAAGCGATTTCCTGTTGGGCTTGCAAGTTCATGCATCGTTTCACTTCTGAGGGTATTGATCAGTGTACACGGCCGATAACTTGTAACTTTCTATTTTGAACTATCAGGTGTATAATATACATCTCTGTCTTGCGTGTCCGATAGTGATATACTAGTCATTACTTAACTCGTACGCTTGCTTATAAATAACATTTCTGGTGTAAAGAATATTATTTACAAAAAAATCTTAATAATTCCAAAAAAAAAAAAAAAAAAAAAGATAAAATAAAAATCTATTTACATATTTTTTCCACGGGTAAATTTGGGAAAATGTAGGTATATACTTGTTGTCAATAGTGAAGGACAGTTTGAAACATACAAGAAGTATTGATTTAACAAAATGTACACACTTGTCAATCATTCGTTTATACACCTGGATAGAAAGTTACGGAACTATAGATAGTCGCAATTTAAAATATACATGTATACATTGAACATAAGAAAGAAACATACATTTTGTTTAAATTGGGGTAAAAGTTTTGTAAATAGACTAGTCCACGATGCCAACAGTATGTAATCATCGGATGTCGATGGACTATTGTATACCAAAAGAAGAAGAAGAAGAGAACCAATTTGATTTAAATACAGGTCGATATCTAACTTGCTTTGGTTCATCAAAGTTATGGACATAGTAAAATCACAGATTTATATTTCAATTAGATTGTTCTCGGAACAAAGGAAGAAATTCGTCATCATCACAATTGTTGGGTATAATGGATAATAATGTGAACATGGTTCTGAAAGTGTTTTATGCCAAATTTCCTGTTCCGACATGTATGTTATATATATGTCAGTGGACGTAAACTGATTATCCCCAAGGGATGTGATTTTTTCCCAGGAAAACTAATGAGTATCAAAGTTTCAAATTAATTTCGGGATTTATTTTCTTTCTTGGTATTCAATAACAGAAATTTAAAGAATAAACTGCATGTCCGCTTTAGGGTATTCTTGCCAGTTAAAACAGACTTATAATTAAATACAAAAATAGGGAAAGATGACATCAAATTGGTTCTGTCTTTTTTTAAACATCGTTGGTCAAATAGCTAAAGTATTATCGTTGTGAGACGAAGACTATTTTAATAGGGACATTCCGTTTATGTATAAATTTTGTTGATGTTTTCACACCTGAAAAGAATATTTGTTTGTAATTTTCGATTCCATTCCAAGAAGATCCTTAAATTTTTGTCAATTTTTTTCAAATAGCTGAAGTATTTATGCGTTGTGAGATTTAAAATATTTTGATGAGAACATTAATTCCTGAATATGTAAATAAAGATCGTTTTGGACGGACTAAATTCTATAATTGCAATTGGTAATGATCTGTTTCAAATATTCAAGGTTACCGATTCTAATTTAAAATAGCACAATTTTTAGTTCATACACTCGTGTTCAGAAGGCTATTATTATTTATAAATTTATTCAATTAAATTAATTCAGTATTTCATCGTTACAAAAGTATCGGCGGTCATAATTCATTTAAAAGTGAGCTTACGAAAATATAAAAATATACAACGACTATCCAGTTATTGTGTGACTTAATTATTCCACTAAATTAATTTTAATTCTTTTTTATATTCTCTGTGTCTAAAACCAGCACTCCGTTTATCATTCATACGAAATGTTGTTCACACCTGGAACTGTAAACCGTGACGGCTACAATTCACTGAATGAAGATCAAAAGATTACAATTACAGAATGCTAATCTTTTAATTACCTTGAGTTTAACCACGAATTCAACATTCACTAAGTGTCACATAACAATACACATTCTATTTCAACAGTACAAGTAATATTTGCTGGACTGAAGCAAAAGGTCAATACAAACAAGTATGTTTAATACACTATCGATCATGTCAGTTTCCTATGTTTGTTTAAAGTATTTGTCAGGAAAAAATCATAAAATGTTTTATTGTATGATTTACTTTTATTACTAAAATTGTATCAAAAATCGTTAAAACATAAATCCTACAATCTAATTTTAAAAGTTGCATGGTTATCACCTATTTTTAGTTGGTTAATAGCTACACCGAAAGTCGTCGATGCGCTTTAAATCGTGTTATTAGATGGTTAACGAACAAGACTTAAATGAGATTAATTTCACTCCGGCATGCAAAAGACTTAAACTACGTCACATAAGTCAGGAAGTTTGGATAAATAAAACTAATAATTCCCAATTTTCTTCTTTATTACTTTTCATATCAAAATAAAATTTGGTGAATATGTTTTTATGGTATTATGAACATCTTAAGATGATAAGTGAAAATCGCGAATTTTCCTTTAAAAGGCCTGACAATTTTTTATTACTACTGGATACACTACAGATGAGGTGTCTGACACTGAAAGTCACTCTTGCCCACTTAGAGTCAAGGAACAGTAAATCGGCTATGTCACACATTTTGGTAAAATTTTGCATACAACTTTGGCTCGTTGAACTATTACCGAAAATCGAAAAAAATAATTCAATTATCTCTATTATTTCCTAAAATATTACTGATTGATTTATTTCAAAATAGATGAACATTTGTATAGAATGCCCATAAGATTGCATAAACATTCTTAAATTTGTCTTTAAATCATCAAATCACAGACTTCTTTTTTGGTCTATTAACCTATCTGTTACCTAGTTGGAAGCAAAAAACGTAAAAAATCAACGTTTTCGTCCTGAAAAGCGATGACGTTACACTTATTTCGAAGTTTTGTGGTATTTTTTCCATCTAGAATACTACTTAAAATAATGTATACTGTAAAAATGAAGTCGGTGACCCTTTTATTATTTTACATACATTTTAACCCGAATAATTCAGTCCCTCCCCGTGATCGACTCTCCCACTCGCGAGGGCCTGAATTCTTTATACAATAAAAACGCGTCACGAATCCAGGATTTTGATTGGTGCTCTCTGTGAGAGAGAGCCAATCAGCTAATAGCTCAAGGTTATCGAGATGAGTAAATACCGAGGTAATTCCGAATGATTATTTGACGATTAATTATTGACAAGGCCTTCAGGCGTTAATGTAGCCATCGTGAGCAGTGGAATATAACGACTGAATTATTCGGTTACATACATTTCTGTATCAACAACATATTTGTTATAAAGAAAAATCTATGGATTCAAATTGGAGATTTGATGATTCTAACACAAGTTGAAGACCGTTTTTCACCGATTTCATGTGCTTTCTATACAAATATTCACTTATTTTGAAAGAATTTTAAAATCAGTTATATTTCTGATAATAAAAGAGATAACTGCATTATTTTTTCGATTTATAGTTACAGTTCAATGAGCCAAAGTTGTATGCAAAATTTTACCAACATCTGTTGTTGTTGTTATTGGTTTTGGTAGGCGGCTTACTTATATAGTAATTGCCCCTTAAATTCTTATAACATAGATATTATGTATATACACTCATTCCTTTATATATTTTTAGTATTACATTTTGGCAGGTAATTATATGAAAATGTGACGAACAGGGTTGACTGTACTACAATAAAGTATACATATGTATATATAAAAAAAAAATTAAAACAAAAAAAAACACAAATAAACAAATTGAAAGGAAAAATGAAACAAAGCAATAAAAAACTAGATGTGTCGGAACGACACGAATGGCCCCGTCTCAAAAAGTTGAAAAATGTGCAATTTCAACAACACATGTGGACACAAGCATGCATGGATAGTATCAAGCTCTCAAGACCAATACTAGTTTGATGAAAAATTTCCTTGATCAAAGAGTAATTAAATTTCAAACTATCAGCAAACAGGAAGTGGATGTACTGCAGATCTAACAAGATGTGTTGAAATGACATGAAAATCAGCATAGCAGAACGAAACATAAACTTAATCTGTAACTCATCATGGTAGTCTCACAATCAGCGCAAAATATGAAGGCGATAGAAAAAAGTCTGTATAACTGTGATTTTCAACAATTTTCAATGTTCTAAACCCTTAATTTCGCAAAAATTAGCGGAGCACAACGAAACTTAAAACTGATCTGTAACTCATCATGGTTAACTCACATACCAAAAATCAGCCAAATATCTGAAGTGATTTTCAACGATTTAACTCAAAACATACCAAAAATCACCCCAATATCTGAAGGCGTTTAGAAACAAGATGTGTAGAAACGACATGAAAATCAGCATAACGGAACGAAACATAAACTTGATCTGTTCGTATAACTGTGATTTTCAACGATTTATCAAAGTCCAAAGCACCTGATTTTGGCAAAACCTTAGCGGAGCGGAACGAAACTTAAACTTGATCTGTAACTCATCATGGTTAACTCACATACCAAAAATGAGCCCAATATCTGAAGGCGTTTAAAAAAATGCTGTATAATGGTTTGTTGCGGAATGACGGAATGACGGAATGACAGAATGACAGAATGACGGACAAGGGTAAAACTATATGGCCCAGACAACTTTGTTGCGGGGCCATAACAAAAAATAACAAATGATTGTTCCTAATGAAATGTAAATTGTTAACTGATAGGTATCATAATGTTGTTTAGAAATTTAATCAGTTTGTTCACCTCTGTGATATACTTATAAAAATAAAGTACATCTTGATAAAAAAAAAAGAATAAAAGTCCCCTTTTTAAATAATTCCTCGCTAAAATCCTACTTTTAATTTTGAATGTCTATACTATATCCTGGTAAATGTTTTGCAGTAGTTTCCAAATAGTGCAGCCGGAAGGAACAATAAAAATTCCCATTGTTTCTCCTGACTGCACTCTTGGACTTTGGAAAATTATGGGCATAAGGATAAATTATCTAAGATTATTGGCTAATAAAAATTAACTTTTGTCCCTAAATTATCCTCTCGGTAGGCTATTCTAGCAAGAATCATAGAATAAGGCATGTGCTAGTTAAATGCTACCAATGCTAGGACGTCTCCCACGATTGATATAGCAGATAAAGAATATTTTAAGGATTGAGATTTTGTAGCCGTTCCTTTTCCATAACGGTTGTGTATATTATTCAGAATAACATTCCAAAGACATACTGGTATTTAGTGATTTCTTCGTTGCTGTCGAGAAAAAAACCCCTACCAACACCTTTAGTTGCCTATTTAGCTATATATACATGTAATATAAGAAGAAAAATTAGAAAAATATGAAAAAATATTAACACCAGTATATCATTATTATATAACCAACATCTGTGACATAGCCCATTTACAGCAACTTGACCATAAATTAAACCTCACATTTGATGAAAATAATATTGAATACAAAAACCTACCTGAGCAGTAGTTTAAAATGTTTCCATACCTTTAAACAAATTGCCTATTTCTCATTCCCTCCATTTCCTGGTGGTTTTCTTCAGTTTGTATGTAACTTTTTCTCATATGTTTCATTAGTTAAAATAAGCAACAAATAAAAAAAAGCACTACCTCCTCTACAATTTTGTGGAAGGAGAAGAATCTAAAATCTATTTTTTTGAGTTGTTACCTTATTGTAAATACTACCCTAAGATAAATCATAAAAAAACCTAATTATTTCAGACAGAAACTAACCTATAGAAAACATCATACACTATAGTGTTATGCATATTATGCCTTCCACTTAAGTCTGGGATACTAAATTCTTCTAAATCTGGGAACCCTGCAGATTTTTCCTGAATAAAAAATTAAGTAAATAAATTATATTTATTTTTTAAACTTTTATATGTTCCAGAAGAAAACATCCAATATGGTCTGGAGTCAGAATTTAACATTCTACAATATAATCATGAATTATCTCCCTTTTAGACAATTTATATTACTTACAAAACCAATAAAAATATAAGGAGATGTGGTATGATTGCCAAAGAGACAACTAACCATCAGAGACCAAATACATGACAAAACAAATAGCCTGTTTAATGATTAAACAATAAATGAAAAAAAACCAAATAAGACAGAAACTAATGACAAATATGACAGACAGCATCAGGTAAGTTTCAAGATTTAAACTAATACCATAATATAGCCTTACTTGTCCAGATGTTACCAGTCTAAGTCTGACAGACAAAAAGTCTTTCATTTATATTTGATGATGATATTTCTTATTTGTTTATTTCTGCCCAGACACAAAGCAGGATGAACAGATTTATATATATCCCCCTGTTTAGTGAAAATTGAATAGGAGCATTCTGTCTGATCATTGGTTTAGTTAATTATAATATGCCAGCAGATTTCAAACACTAATACCAACTAAACTGTAAATTGATTTATTGAATAATGGTTGTCTATTAAACATCCAGGAAATTTACATGAATTTTAAGGAAATGTGAGTCGGATTTTTAACAAGCTTACAGAGCAGGAAAACATGTCACCCTTCTGTATTTGAAGAGTAGTGGGCATCAATTGGCAATTTGATGGTGGCAACTTAAGTATACTGGCAATACACTGTAGGTAATGGGACCAAAAAATGGATAATTGTGGCCTTCAAATCAAAATTGAATCATGCAACTCTTGAAATACAAGATGAACGTTATAAACAATGTTGAATTATATAAGCTGTTGCAGAAGAGCAACAAATATCAATTTTACAGTGTTTTGACCAGGCTAGTGATGACCCTCACAAGTTAATGCGCTTGTGATCACAAGTACACTACCATGGGAACACAAAGGAGGTTTTATATCTATAATAAATGACCAGCAAGCTGTTAATAACATTTACCACTTCATCATCTGTTTTTGGAGTGCCTTTGTATCTGTTGTTCCCCATTCTAAGGACCTTCAACTTAGGACAGGATTTTTGGAACTCCTCTATATCAAAGGTGACATAAGTTGGTACATTTTCAAGGCTTGAAATGTCTAACACGGTCAATTTGGAACATTTCTACAAAAGAAAGGAAGTTAATACAAAATTACTAAATCACTGAAAGCAAATAATTCGTTGAAGTAAAGTTTACTGCAAATAAATTTTGCAAGGTGAAATACAAACTGGCCAAGACACCATTCAAAGATGATAATAACATTACTTTTTCATGGGTACACAATTTTTGCATATCATTATTTCGCACATTTTTCATTTTTTTAAAAAGGAAGTACATGTACAACTGATTATAACTTCTCAATCTCAATGGGAAAAATACCTACAAGTTTTATTGTCTCTACCCGTAGTTATGTCCCTTTGGTCATACCTTACACGAAAGACAAAATATAAATTTTCATCATTTCAGAATATTCTACCAAATATATATATATATATATATAGAGCATTACTTTTAGGAAAAGGATGAATATAAGTGAACAAAAGTTTGACAGATTAGAATTTGAATAGAACTACCATTATTGTAGTGCCTTATCCGACTATATAATACAGTATGGTTTTTTTCTCATTGTTGAAGGCTGTACAGTGACCAATAATTGCGTTTAAACTCTGGTGGATAGTTGTCTCATTGGCAATCATACCACATCTCCTTAGTTTTACGTACCATAATTGTATCCAAGACCATTGTAAAACCAGTCAGTTTTTTGTTGCAGCTGACATCAATTCTCTTTAATTTACTGAACCTCTTCAGGATCAATTCTTTCAAGGATGTTGATGTTATCTATAGCGTAAAATTGTAAATAATCACCATTTAGATATGTATTCTTTTGAATATTTTTACTTTGCAATATTTATTCAACCTTTTTCAGAAAGACAACATACATGTCACATGTAGTATAATGAAAATGAACATATTTTATAAAGTATCAGAAAATAAACTTATTACACAGTACCTATTTTCATGTTCTTTTTTTATTTGGGCAAGGATTCGAAAAAAATTTTCACACATTTTCAGTCATTTTGAAATGACTTAAAAGTTGAGGCCCTTTTTTCATAGCATCAACGAACTTGTATCGACTGTTTCATCACAATTACTTCATGAATTTTCATACCATTTTTCTAAAAACATTCAAGAACAGTTTATGGAATGCAACAGTTTAAAATTGGAATAATTTTAGTGACTCAAAATGGTAAATTTCTCAGACATCGCTAATGTTTCTTTCAATTTTGAAGACAAAAATTACAACCAGAAGTTTCACAACATTACTAAAGTACGATTAATTCCTGATTCATTCTGTTTATCAAATTGACAGGAAATCAATGGACTTTTTATTTTATTACCTTTAAAAGTGTTTGAATATAACAGGAATAGTTGCACTCATTTAATTTAACATGAAATCATTTTGCATTTTTCTATTAGGTGTCTCATCGGAAGAAGACAATTTCACGAAATGCGTATTAAATAGTAAATATAGCACACATTCGACTCAAGAAAAACTACTTTTTTCTACGTAAGATAAATCAAGTTTTAATTTTTAAATCAGAATTGACAATTGTCTTTGCTGAAAAATAATTAAATAATAAGGAAATTACATTAGTTCTGAGCTTGTGATCACTGTTAGGTGTGAATTAAAAACACAGGTGAAGAGTGATTACCGGTAGTGATCATTAGCCAATATTTCCTGCATTAATATGGTTATTAGGAGGGCTCTCAGGATTATCAGATTATCATACTATACTGGAGTGGCAGTTTTATCATATGAAAGAATTACAAAACAAGTGCAAAATGGCGATTAAGAATCCAATCTCAATGAAACGACCTAAATTATTTCTGTGAAAAAACAAAAATTGTCCTCAATCCCAATCTGCTGTTTAGGACAAATAGCTTTCAGTTTAGATGATGACTGGTAAATATGACCATTTCCGGACCCTTGCATTTTGGAAAAGAAAAGAAAATCATACATTAAGAATTTAGGAGCAGCAAATATCAGTTTTAAATTCAAGAGTGTCTTGCTGGGGTGTTCTTCATTTCTGTATTCTCTAATTCTTTAGGTTATTTTTCTCTATTCTTTATATTCTAGCACCTCATTTTTCTCTTTTTATTTTTCTGTAGATTTGGTCCATTATTCTCTTTCTGTAAACCCATTCCAGACCCTCAATCAAGGATTTAACCCTTAACCCCTCTCTTTCTAACACGACATCTTTACAACAATTGCAGATGATGACAGAAAATTCAACTGTTCAAACATTTTCCATCCCTACATCAATTAGTAATTAGATCACACTTACACTTGTATCAGAAAAATCTATATCCCTGAGTTCTGTACAATTGTTAGCAAGGGAAGTAACTCCATCAGGTGTTAACTTCTTACAATGGGAGAGATTTACAGTTTGCAGATGAGGACATCTCTCAGTAATGACAGACAATGCACTTGATAATGTCCAGTTTGATAAATTGATGTCCTGACACTGTGAGAGTCTGTTTTCACTTAACCACCTTAAAGTTTCTTCCTTATGTTTAATCCATCCATAGGTAAGGTCTACTTTTCTCCACAGGGAAGGATGCTCAGATAATTCTTTCCAGCTTGAGCATACTTTCTGTGCCCTGATAAAAATAATACATTTAATATGAACTAGAGGCTCCCAAGAGCCTGTGTCGCTCACCTGATTCTACTTTGGTTTTGGAAATCATGTATAAATAGACAAAAATCATAACAGATATCCTAATAATAATTGAGGCCAAATTTGGTTTAATATTGGCCCTGTAATTTAATCAAAAGCAGAAGACTTTTGTAAAGTTTACAGAAACAAGCATTCTGTGAGTATTGCGTGGCAATACATAGTCCCCTACCGGTTAAAATTTCATAACTTGAAACAAAATTCTATCTTGATCTATAACTTGTCATGGTGTAAACTATATAACAAATGCATATATGTATCAAGTCAATATCTTCAAGCATGACGAAAAAAAGTGTTTAAAACTGATTATTTTAGTGAATTTTCTAAGTCCAAGGACCATAACTCTGCACAAAATCAATAGACCGGAACAAAATTCGAACTTGATCTGTAACTTGTCATGATAAAACTATATACATTGTACCAAATATCAAATCAATATTTTGAAGAATGACAAAAAAAAGTGTGGAAAACTGATTATTTTAGTGAATTTTCTAAGTCAAAGGACCATAACTCTGCACGAAAGCATCAGACCGGAACAAAATTCGAACTTGATCTGTAACTTGCCATGATAAAACTATATACCAAATATCAAATCAATATTTTGAAGAATGACAAAAAAAAGTGTGGAAAAGTGATTATTTTAGTGAATTTTCTAAGTCAAAGGACCATAACTCTGCACGAAATCATCAGACCGGAACAAAATTCGAACTTGATCTGTAACTTGTCATGATAAAACTATTTACCAAATATCAAATCAATATTTTGAGGAATGACAAAAAAGTGCGGAAAACTGATTATTTTAGTGAATTTTCTAAGTCAAAGGACCATAACTCTCCATGAAATCATCAGACCGGAACAAAATTCGAACTTGATCTGTAACTTGTCACGATAAAACTATATACCAAATATCAAATCAATATCTTCAAGCATGAAGAAAAAAAGTGTGGAAAACTGATTTGCCGGACTGACGGATGGACAGACGTACAGACAGACGGACAGAGTGCAAACCTAAAGTCCCCTTCGACTTTGTCGGTAGGGGAATAATTACCAATAAATTCATTGAAATTGTAGAAAATGACTTTATAAGGACAATGACAAATCAGCTACAAAGTAACAACACTTGGTCAGCACCTCAAAAGAAACATTCATACCATGTTTGGTTTCAATCCATTAAGCGGTTTTCTAGAAGAAGACATTTGTATATATTTCCCATACGGTCCTTTGTTAAACTAAGTCCCCCGTTGGCAGCCATCTTGGTTGATGGATTTGCTACAAAGTAACAACACTTGGTCAGCACCTCATAAGGAACATTCATGCCATGTTTTATTTCATTCCATTTAGTGGTTCTCTAAAAGAAGACATTTGTATGTATTTTCCATAGGGTCCTATGTTAAACTAAGTCCCTCTCTTGCGGCCATCTTGGATGATGGATCGGCTTCAAAGTAACAACACTTGGTCAGCACCTCATAAGGAACATTCATGCCATGTTTGGTTTCATTCCATTAAGCGGTTTTCTAGAAGAAGACATTTGTATATATTTCCCATAGGGTCCTTTGTTAAACGAAGTCCCCCGCTGGCGGCCATCTTGGATGATGGATGGCCTTCAAAGTTACAACACTTGGTCAGCACCTCATAAGGAACATTCATGCCATGTTTTATTTCATTCCATTTAGTGGTTCTCTAAAAGAAGACATTTGTATGTATTTCCCATAGGGTCCTATGTTAAACTAAGTCCCTCGCTGGTGGCCATTTTGGATGATGGATCGGCTACAAAGTAACAACACTTGGTCAGCACTTCCTAATGAACATTCATGCTATGTTTTGTTTCATTCCATTCAGTGGTTCTCTAAAAGAAGTCATTTGTATGCATTTCCCATAGGGTCCTATGTTAAACTAAGTCCCTCACTGGCGGCCATTTTGGATGATGGAACGGCTACAAAGTAACAACACTTGGTCAGCACCTTGTAAGGAACATTCATGCTATGTTTTGTTACATTCCATTCAGTGGTTCTCTAAAAGAAGTCATTTGTATGCATTTCCCATAGGGTCCTATGTTAAACTAAGTCCCTCGCTGGCGGCCATCTTGGATGATGGATTGGCTACAAAGTAACAACACTTGGTCAGCGCCTCATAAAGAACATTCATGCCATGTTTGGTTTCATTCCATTATGTGGTTCTCTAGAAGAAGTTCAAAATGTAAAAAGTTAACGACAACGACGGACGACGGACGCCAAGTGATGAGAAAAGCTCACTTGGCCCTTCGGGCAGGTGAGCTAATAAAAGGAGATGAGGAGCAAACACCAATGAGACAGTAACCTTACAGTAAATTACAAAAGTGCACATTTTTTCTTACGTAAAATATAATACATTCTTAAAATATTTAACATAATTATGAGCATACAGAAAATAAAATTGAAAAGGATGTAAAATCTATTCCTGTTCAAACTTTACCATGATAACAGCATTTAATTTTTTTAATGACAAATGTTTTTTCTTGTTTTGGTTGACATTTATATTGCTTATACATTGTACCAAACATTTATAATAAAGCTTTCAACCGATGTTGGTGTTGTACCTTTGCTGTGAAACCATATACTCATACATGGCTCTTATTTCTCCAGTGATAAGAATATCTAAGAGCCATGTATGTAAACAAATACCAACAGATAAAAGATGTTACCTGCATAAGAATGGAAGTGGACCTGTAACTGATACGACATCTTGGAAAATCTTCAACCAAATTTCTGTTGGCAAGGGAGGTAAATCCACACAAATATCTAAACTGTTACTTTTTGCACTTTCTTCCTTTAGAATTAGTTTTTTGTTTTTTCCTTTACCTTGCTTCTTCTTTCTCTTCCTAAAATATTAATAATGTTTATAGCAATTGTTTTATAATTATAAAATGTTCCTATATCCATTTTTCTCTTACACTGATGCGAAGTTGCTATTAATGTCATGTTTGTACTAAAAGGAAAAAGAAACCAAAGAAGTCAGTCATATACCTGTACTATAATATTGTGTTCACTGATCGTAGGCATTCCAATAGAAACATTTATCTAACTATTTAACAAATGCACATGTATTTGAAGTAAATACTAATAAATATATTATGCATGTATATCATTTAAAACATGTTATATGTATTTTATGTCAAACACTTTGTATGTATTTGAAGAAAAAAATGGTTTTAGGGAGGGATGTCTAAGAAACAAAAATCTTGATAAATACTGCATGGGAAATACTGGTCAAGCTGGTAGCTTACTGGTACATGTAGCTTCAAAGGAATAGCTTAATTATTGTTTTTAATCATCATGTTCATCTAAATAGTTATTAGAAGGTCTTCAATCACCATGCTAAAGTGCTTGTACCTTGCAGAATAATACAAACAAGAGGCTCTCAAGAGCCTGAATCGCTCACCTGTATTTCAGAGGAGAAGATTTTTAAATGTTAGCAAACTTGATGAACAAATTGTGTAAAATTGTATTTAAAGGGCAATAACTCCTTAAGGGGTCAATGGACAATTATGGCCATATTAACTTTTTTGTAGATCTTACTTTGCTGAATATTATTGCTGCTTACAGTTTATATATATCTATAATAATATTCAAAATAATAACAAAAAACTGCAAAATTTTGTTAAAACTACCAATTCGGTGGCAGCAACCCAACAATGGGTTGTTCGATTCGTCTGATAATTTCAGGGCCGATAGATCTTGACCAATTAAACAATTTTACCCATGTCACATTTGCTCTAAAAGATTTAGTTTTTGAGATATAAGCCAAAAACTGCATTTGATCCTTATGTTCTTTTTTTAGCCATGGCGACCATGTTTGTCGATGGATACATACTTCGGATACAATTTATAAACAAGATACCCTAAGGAACATTTAGTTAAAGTTTGAAGGTAATTGGCCCAGTAGTTTCAGAGGAGAAGATTTTTGAAATAGTTTACGACGACAGACGATGGACGACGACGGACACCAAGTAATGGCATAAGCTCACATGGGGCCCTTCGGGGCCCGGTGAGCTAAAAAGAAGGCACATATAAAGCATGCACTTGCCTTGTAAAAAATAAAATTCTATCACAGAAAATTTAACAGACTACATACATGTGTATATGTGCCTGTCCCAAGTCAGGAGCCTGTAATTCAGCAATTGTCATTTGTTGCTGTACAATGTACATCATGTTTTTTTCGTTTGTTTTGTATACAAATCAGGCCGTTTGAATTGTTTTTCATTTGTCATTTCGGGGCTTTTTAAAGCTTGCTACAAAATGTATGTAGTGTGTGTTTTGCACATTACAGTTGAAGGCCATACAGTGACCTTAAGTTGCTTTCTTCTATGTATTTGGTCTCTTGTGGAGAGTTGTCTCATTGACATTGGCAATCATACATCTTTTTATTTTTATACACGATTTTGTTTAAATCATTAAATTGATCATTTGTTTAATTTTTCACTTACGAGGAGGCAGGCTGATCATCTTCTAAGTCAGAAGGAGATAATCAGAATCCTCTGAATCATCTGAAGGCCATTCTTCTCCATTATTACCAAAATACAAGATCTGGTGTTTTGGATCTTTTTTCACACCTAATATGCCACGCTTTTGTCTGGGCATTCCTGTGGAGGAAAAAACCATTTCATTCAGTCAAACCTGCAACACTGTATTCATGAGCAATAACTTTCAAAAAAAAAGATAAATGGCTTTCATGTATATTTTTAACAGTTACATGATAATGATGAAGATGAATCAGTGTTTAATGTCCACTGGCAAATATTACATAAGATCCCTACTTTCAGTACTTTGTACTAGACTGACAAGCTGATCCTTATTTCTAACATGCTGGTTCACAAGGTAACTGTCATTGAATCTTAATTACAAAAAAAATAATAAACTGTTAACACAGAGATATGTCTCGCCTATTTGTTCTTTTGATAATGCAAATGTTGAAATTTTAATAATGCAAATGTTGAAATAAAAATAGCAATACTTTAACATGTAAGTTACGCAAATATTCAAAGCCAATGAACCATGACTGAAGGTACAGGGCTAAACAATCTCCATGGAAATGAGATGTGCCAATGCTAATACAACTGCATACCAAATACCATTGACTTTTCATAAGTTGTTCCCTTTAAACAAACCTAAACACAAACATTAACTTGTAAACTATGTAAAAGTTTCAAAGTCAATGAACCATAATTAGGGGGAGGGTTATATAATCTCCATGGAAATGAAACTTGCAAATGCCAATACATTTGCATACTGAATATCACTGACTTAACATTAGAGGTTCATCTTAAACTGACCTAATCACAAACTAATACATGTAACCTAAGCAAAAGTTTCAAAGTCAGTAGACCATGACTGAGGGGTAAGGACCAAATATTCTCCATGGAAATGAGATGTGCTAATGCTTATACAACTGCATACCAATTATCATTGACCTACCACTAACGGTTCCCCTTAAACTGACTTAATCACAAACTAATACATGAAAACTAAGCAAAAGTTTCAAAGTCAATAGACCATGAATGAGGGGACGGAGCCAAATAATCTCTATGGAAATGAGATATCCCAAGGCTTATACAACTGCATACCAAATATCATTGACCTACCACTAGTGGTTTCCCATAAACTGACCTAATCACAAACTAATACATGTAAACTAAGCAAAGTTTCAAAGTCAAAAGACCTTGACTGAGGGGGCGGGGCCAAATAATTTCCATGGTAATGAGATGTGCCAATACTAATACAACTACATACCAAATATCATTGACCTACCACTAGTGGTTCACCATGAACTAGACCTAATCACAAACTGATACATTGTTGACGCCCACGCCGCCATCGCAGGAAACAGCATACCTATGTCTCGCTTTTGACTCCGTCAAGGCGAGACAAAAATTGGGAATCTTTCATTTGACTGATAATCTTTAATAACATGTTTTAAATGAGTTGATAGAGTTTCAGGGTAGATAACTGTTTAAGCAACAATGAAAATGCAACACCCTGCTGTTACTAGTTTTGTTCATGTTGAAGTCTTATAGCAGAATCTTATTACCTGGTCACAGGACTAAAATCTAAAAAAAAAACCAGGTAATTGCTAACATTTCCTACAGAATTGCATGTAGTTACAAACTAAATGTTTTGTGGTTTTAGGATACAAGACAAATAGTTAGTTTATGTTGTAATTGTGGGTTATTTTTGCATTGTCTTTGAAACTTGGCAGGATACATTGTTAAACTAAAAGTTTAAAAAGTTGAAAGTGATTTTCCCACAAAATTGGTGAAATTCATTTTCAGGAACAGTTTTTAGAGTTTACTCTAAAATGAGCATGGTAATTATATATAAGAAGATGTGGTATGAGTGCCAATCCAGCCCTCAATTAAGTCTACTGAAATGGTCGCCTGGGCGACTTAAAAAGCTGATTGGCGACCAAAAATTCATAACGGGTCACCATTTAGGCTATTAGATTATTGAAAATCTGGCGACCGTAAATTTTGGAAATTTTGCCCTGATCAGAGTCGGGTTTTAAAAAATCGTCTGAGCGCTTGACAGTAACACAAATTTATGCTGTATTTCAAGCGCCTTTTAGATTTCAGCTTGATCGTTTCAGCGCTTTATTGCATCAGGTAATTGTGGGTCTCACTAATTAGTGACAACAAGAATAATTTAGCGACAAGAAGACTATTTAGCGACAAGAAAACAATTTTTTTATTAAGATCCAAATAAATATTAAAAAAATATGGGCAGTAATAAAGTGATATTTTTTTTTTTTTTATGATATTCATTTGATAGATGAAGATTTGAAAGGAAGAAAGGGATTGTGTAGTTTTTATTAAATATAAAGAATATGTTTAAGATAATGTTTGTACTGTTTTCAGCAAAGTCAGAGTATGAACAAATGATTTTTCTATATTTATTATATTGATAGATGCAGAAATTATCAATAACATCCAATTAACACCTTCAACTGTGCACAGCGTCAGACTATACAATTACACGCGCCAGAATATACAATCATTGTAAATAGTGAACACCTGATGAAAACTCTAAATTGTTATTAATTTCTTTTAATCTTCAATTAACATTAAACTATGCATAAACATGATATTATAAGATAAATATATTATTGTTCTAAAACATAAGCATGATAAGTAAAATTATTATCATAATAGATCATAATACAACAGGGTAAACATTATACTTGCTGTAATACATAATAAATAATAAAATATCACAAATAAATGTAGTAATTAGATCTATATATTTTTGATATATTAACATTCTTGTCGCTAAATTTGTTTTCTTTTGTATATTTATTTTAATATTTATTTGGAATAAAAAATCTTAATAAAAAAAATATGTTTTCTTGTCGCTAAATAGTCTTCTTGTTGCTAAATTATTCTTCTTGTCCCTAAAATTCTTCTTGTCGCCAATTAGTGAGACCGGGTAATTGTGGTTCATTTGTAAGCAACTTGTTGTTGTCGACTGAAAATGGCACAGTTACTGCTGACAAGATATTTATCTTCGTATTTCTGCACTCAGTCACAACTTTGACTGTTACGTGCCGTTGGAAAGAAAATCGTTTGCATTTATAGATTGTGTTTATTGAAAGCACATGGTTGAGTCTCGTTCTCGATTTCGTCAGTAAACGGAATGGAAACAAGGGTGGCGACAAGTCTGTAACTTGTTCTCATAGATTCAATAAAATACCGGCTACAATTTCGCAAACGATTTCAGATGTTCACTTGACCGATCGGGCAATCACCAGTGCGTCTACACAAGTCCGATGAGATTTTTACTAGACTGGGGCTTTAGGCTAACGTTTTAACGTCGCAGACTGTTTCAAAACATGTACAATGAATATAAAATAAAATAAATCATGTGGTTATTTTACAGTTGATTTATACAAACTATTTTCTACACTCGACAGCATAAAAACACAGAACAAAAACTTAATAAAATTATTTCACAAGGGTTGTTTAGCTAGAAAAAAAAAGGAAGGCAACCTGAAATTATTTCCTGGCCACTGAAATTTTGAATTGGCCACTAAATTTTCATGTCTGGTGGCCAGTTGGCAACTTCACTTCAGAAGCTACTTTGAGGGCTGCAATGAGAAAACTCTCCATCTGAGTCAAAATTTATAAAAGTAAACCATTATAGGTCAAAGTACGGTCTTCAACATGGAGCCTTGGCTCACACCGAACAGTAAGCTATAAAGGGCCCCAAAAATTACTAGTGTAAAACCATTCAAACGGGAAAACCAACGGTCTAATCTACATGTATATAAAAAACACTTATGAACCACATCAATAAACGACAACTACTGAACATCAGATTCCTGACTTAGGACAGGTGCAAACAATTGCAGCGGGTTTAAATGTTTTAATGGTACCAAACCTTCACCCCTATCTGAAACAATAGTGTAACATCACAACATAGAAAGACACACTATAAAATATCAATTGAAATGGCTTAACTCAATCAGACATATTAACACCAGTGAACATACACTGAACAAATGAATTTGATCTATGATACAAAGTAAATACAAAATAAATAAACTAAGGGAAGAATAATTAAAGTAACATGTTATACCGCAACAATTTAAGTAAAACAATATGCTTGAAGACCTATTGGTGACCTTCTGTTGTTGTCTGTTCTGTGGTTGGGTTGTTGTCTCTTTGAGTGAAATGTTCAACAATTTAAGTAAAACAATATGCTTGAACAAAATATCAGCCATTAAATTTGCAATTACTTTAAACACAGGTAAATGAAAATAATTTTGTTGTTAGGTCGCACATTTTCTTTAAATTTTGAAACTGATATAACTTGAAAAACAAACAGTATTTATTTACTCACATGAAACAAACCGGGATGCGGTATTCAGTACGTGCGATACATGCATACTTTTATGAGTTTAAAAATTACATGTACAATACAAGAATCAGAATCTGTGACACTTGATCCAAGACTTTGCTGTTTGCTCAATTGTATATGGATTTGAAGTCAGATCTCAGGTTTTTACTGATTTGGTGTAAAACAGTGGGAATCACAGTGGCTCATAACAAAGTTGTCTAAATATCGTCCCCGTCAATCATTAATTGGAATGAGTGTCGTAATATCATCCACGACTCACTCCGTACTTACTGTTTAAAATGGATAAAGCGGGAAAAAGCTGACAAAAATCTTTGGACTCTTTTTAATTCAGTAATGAACATAGTTGATATCGTATTCAACATTTTAAAGAACATTTTACTCTTAACAACAACCATAATAAACCTATTTCTCGTATCAAACATAAACTTAAAGAACTAGCCAAGGAATTTGTTTTGTCCCGGCCGATAAAGCTGCTAATAATATCATTATTGTTTGACGTAAATTTTACATTGAGGTTCTGAAAAGAAATCACCAATTCACCAACATTCCAACTGACTCCATTTTCAGAAAACGACATCTGTAACAAACATAAACTTTTAGCTACCTCTTTACAAGCAGAACCAAATACAATGAAAGTCCCAACTATGTACTGGCTTCGAGCTACATAAAACACCTTACAAATATAGATTTATTTCGTCTTCAAGCCATTGTTCCACTACTAAATTGTCTATTCTTCTTACCAGTTCACTTGGTACAATCAAAACCTGATAATAAATTGTTCAAATAAGGCCTTTGAAAATAGTGGAATTAATTACTTTTGGAGTGTCAAAACTCGTTGGAAGTACTTGATAAATTGCATGCTTATATTGGTGATTTTGAATCTGTTCAAAGTTTTGATTTTTCTACCCTGTATACCACATTGCCTCACATTCTCATTAAGAAAAATTCACACACTAATTAAATGGGCATTTAAAAGTCAGAATGTGAATACATATGTTCTAACTCTTTTAGGTCATTTTTAGTAGCAATAAACAAAAGAACTATGTCAATTGGACATGCTTTGATACTATATCTGCCCTTGAATTTTACTAGATAATATTTTTGTTCGCTTTGGAGATTCCGTATATCGTCAGGTTATCGAATTCCAATGGGGACTAACTGTGCACCACTTATTGCGGACCTGTTTTTGTATTGCTATGAGTTACAATTTATGACTAAAATCAGCAAAGACCCATCGAAACAACATCTGATACAAAAATTTAATAATACTTTTAGATATTTGGATGATATATTGGCTCTCAATAATGACGACTTCAGTATGTATACTAAAGAAATTTATCCTGTTGAACTTACTTTAAATAAAGCTAATACTAACAATGACCACTGCCCTTTCCTCGATCTTGATATCTATATCATTAACGGAAAGCTTAATACAAAATTTATGATAAAGAGATGATTTTCATTTCCTATCGTTAATTATCCATTTTAGATGGTGACGTTCCTTGTCACCATCTTACGGTGTTTATATATCTCAACTTATGCGATTCGCCGTGTATGTAACAACGTTTCAGATTTTAACGAAAGAAATTTATGTATTACAGAAAATTATTACACCAGGGTTTTCGATATCACAAACTAGTCAAAACATTTACTAAATTTTATCATCGGTACAAGGACATCATTCGTAAATATAGCTCAACATGCAGACTTCTTATACGTTCAGGTATTTCACATCCAATCTTTTATGGTAATATTCTTTATAAAGCACTAAAATGTCAGTATTCACCTCAGAAGCTAACAAAACCTTTAAATAGACTTATTAAGAAGGGATATAGTTACGATACTGTTGTCAGGTCATTAAAGATTGCATATTTTGGCTTTAATATTGATTCACTTATAGGGTCTTTGCATCGAACTAAACACATTTATTTAAAAACCAGTTGTTGGCATGACACGGGTTATGCTCTTCTCATATATTTTATGACGGTATGATACTAAACCCTAACGGAGGGATTGTGCCTGATATTCATATGATGAAGACATAATCTTTCAATCAGTTTAATTGAGGTCTGGAGCTGGCATGTCAGTTAACTGCTAGTAGTCTGTTGTTATTTATGTATTATTGTCATTTTGTTTATTTTCTTTTGTTACATCTTCTGACATCGGACTCGGACTTCTCTTTAACTGACTTTTAATGTGCGTATTGTTATGGTTACTTTTCTACATTGGCTAGAGGTATAGGGGAGGTTGAGATCTCATAAACATGTTTAACCCGCCGCATTTTGCGCCTGTCCCAAGTCAGGAGCCTCTGGCCTTTGTTAGTCTTGTATTATTTTTACTTTTAGTTTCTTGTGTATAATTTGGAGTTTAGTATGACGTCCATTATCACTGAACTAGTATATATATTTGTTTAGGGGCCAGCTTAAGGACGCCTCGGTGCGGAATTTCGCTGCATTGAAGACCTATTGGTGACCTTCTGTTGTTGTCTGTTCTGTGGTTGGGTTGTTGTCTCTTTGACACATTCCCCATTTCCATTCTCAATTTTATTGAACAAAATATCAGCCATTTGCAATTACTTTAAACACAGGTAAATGAAAATAATTTTGTTGTTAGGTATACGTGTACATGCATACTTTTATGAGTTTAAAAATTACATGTACAATACAAGAATCAGAATCTGTGACACTTGATCCAAGACTTTGCTGTTTGCTCAATTGTATATGGATTTGAAGTCAGATCTCAGGTTTTTACTGATTTGGTGTAAAACAGTGGGAATCACAGTGGCTCATAACAAAGTTGTAAATGTATTTGTGTGGAAAAATATATGCCCTGGTTGGCTAGATGACTGGTGTGCATTCTAGTTTGTGTATCACTCAGGCATCTTATACACAAATATTTAGAACTCATACCAGTTGACTTGGACATATATTTTGGACCCAACAAATCTATGATAAGACAAGTACAACGATTTCCAGAGAACTCCCAAAAACTCAATATGAACCAGAGAACCGATAGATGTTGCCTGAAAACTTAATTTACATAAATTAATATAGTGTAAAACTGCTATTATTGAAAAAAAAGACTATAAATTTGTCATTTTACTCAATATAAGTACAATTTCACTACAGGAATTCGATTTGTACATCTGGTATGCAACTTCCTTTTATAACCATGATAACAATAAGTGGGATGTAATTATTCAAAAGGTAGACAACTTTATTTCATAGCCAAGCACTGCAGTACTGTCATGACTGTTGACTTAGTGAAGAGTTTTTTTTAATTTTTTTTCATTTATTATGAACTGATACATTTGTATTGTGTAATAAATGACAGAATTTTGCACTTGTGTTGATGCTTTTTTTATTGATGTTTATGACTGAATTTGTGGTTGACTCATTGACATATTTCCACAATTACATACATGTATGTTTTCTAATTTTATTCTCTAGATATTTTAAATAAGAATAATAATCCAATTCCTGAAGTTAAATTGTATTTTTATTGAGTAAAAATGACATAAGTATCTCAAAATTATAGACTTTATTATCTATAAAAGCAGTAAACCTGATTTAGATTTTTTGTGAAATATCTATCAGTTCTGGATTTTATATTGAGTGTATGGGAGTTCTCTGGAAATGGTTGTATTGTGATATGACTATGAGCCATGTCATTTTCCTGTGGTAGGGTGAGTAATTAGCCAGTAAAGTGTCTTAGTGTGCCTTTAAATGATTCATATTCAAAATTATAAGAATATTAATCTAAATTATCGCTATTTTACGAAATTTTCCTTTGATCTTGCTGACTGATAATTTCCTTTCTCAGCGGAGTCGAGTGATATGAAAAATTATCGCTAGAAACTAAGGGGGCATGTGGCGTTGTCAATGAAATTGACATGAAATTGACAATGTCGTCATAGGTAAAATAGCGATAAACAGATTATCATTGGTCATCTCAACTCAATTGCTTTTCTCACTTTTGCCGTAACGGCTCAAGCGAGAAAATCAATCTCGTTGAGATGATCAACGATAATCTATAATTATTGAGTATGTTGAGCTGAGATATTAAAGACTCAGTCCCACACCAGCGGCTATTGTAGAAGATGATTTACTATGGTATCAAAGCAAATGGATCACTGCATGGCTTACCCAATGAAACCAATGAATGTAGATGGCGAAATGAGTGGAATGAAAGTTTTACGTTTTCGGTGTACCCCAGGGAATGGTTTTAGGACCCTGGTGTTTCCTGCTGTAGGAAACCTTCCAATTTAAGTGTATGCTAATATCAACTATGTCTTATTCCATGATAATACTATACAATATGTTTTTTTCTTTTTGTACAATTATTTGTGCACTACCAATGCATCTTTTAATAATTTGTTATGCTATGATACTTATTGTGAAATTGTTATATTTTGAGTATATGCCCCTTGAGGGTCCATGCTGGGTTAATAAAATATTGAATGTACCTTTGTCTTCGGGTTATAAAATAAGCCATAGCTTCTACTGACCCCTCACCTTGGAATTTCCTACTAAAATTTCTCATCGCATAATAATATATGTATAAAGTTATATAGGTGTAATACCACCAAATCATAATACGTCACATCCAGTTGCATACGAAAAAGGGTCGAAAAAAAAATATTTCCTTGAATTTGACAGTTGTAGGAAGTTAATCCTGTATTTCATTGCAGTAAAACATTTCTGGGCCATAAACATATATCTTGGGTGTTTCAAAGCACCATTATTTTATTATTTGGTGTTTCTATAGAATATCTTGGAAACTTGAGGTTACATGGTTACTATTAAAAGCTTGTACACAGGTAAAAAAGAGGTGAAAATTTGATTGGTTAACTTCCAGTGATGGTTGATTTCTTATATGCAATGAAATTTTATGTGAAATTTTTCTATAGTACTGGTCAGGATAATTTAAAACTTTACTCATGCCAAGTATTTCTTTATTTGAAACAAAGATAAATTCTACACTATTTTTTGAAAAATACAAATTTAACAAAGACTAATAGGGTAAAATCAATGGTGGTATTACACCTATAGGTGTGCGCAACTTCACAATTAACAAAAACTTATGAATTTAAAGGGGTTCCAGTTTTAGTCATTTAAAGCAGACTTAAAATTATCTGATGACTTTGCTGTCACTGTTAATCTGACAGGTTAATTCCACTGATCCACTACTCTACACCAGAGGCAGAGACATATATCCTCGTGTGATGTGTTTTCGTACTAATAACAATTTTCACTGCTTACGGCTTTCACTGTTCGAGTTTTTATTCATGTGTATACTCAAATTTTAAAAGCATGTTCTGTCGAATGTTTTTAGGTATCTAGATTTTTTGTCAAGGCTTACTACGATTTTTACTGTTTCCGATTACTTTGCGATTTTCGTATGTCAAAAAAACGGCGTCATATGTTTTCGTATGAATCAAAAATTGGATCAGTACACGGACAGGAAATGACTATAAAATCCGGAAATGAGTATTTTCTACAGTCGTGGTTCTGATGATCACTTGAATCATAAAAAAAGTTATTGAATACTTTTCAGTACTAAAAATAACTAGTAAATAGTTTTAGGTTGGTGTTTCATGTACTGAAATTGTAACATTGTGATTTATTTCAGATTGGCACTGGATTTCTACGAAGGACATAATTTTTTTGAAAATAAAATGCAGTTTTCAAAATTTGGGATTAAATGTAAAAAGTTAAGACTGTTTTCATCTTTATGTATCAAGGATGTATAAAAGAATTGTCAATAGAATATTGAATAAATGGATTTTGAATAACCATTTTATATAAGAACCATGATAATTTTAACTCGCTGGTTTGTAATAAAAATGACCAAAAAACCACATGACAGTCACATGTCTTGAAGATCCGGTGTCTGTCAGGCAGACGATATAGCTATACTTCAAGTTCATGTAACCCCTCAGAATTTTTCTCAACAACTATTCTAGTGATGCACATTTTTGACATTAAATAAAAATGGCTGAACAGGTAAGTTTAATTTAATTAGTTCTTACGTCTTTAAAAGCGACTTTGAATATGTCATACATTTGTAGTGTTGTTGTTGTTCCAAATATAGAAACCGAAAAACACGCCACAATGTACGCGTGTGCAGTCGAAACTGACGAAATGTGGTTGATACGAAAACATATGACAGTACGAAAACGTATGACACGACAATATGTATATATGTCTCTGTCTACACCTACACCGTTTCTTCAAAGTTTTTAAAGAGTGACCTCTAGTTGTATTAGATGGTGCTAAAGTTGATATCATCAATACCATGTAAACCGGCAATTAAGCTTTGTAGACTTGAAATCATGTACATCAACAGATCAAGGATTTGTATAGTCTAACTATACAAATGATGTCAAATCCTTGAACAGATCAACATCGGCCAGTGTTAAGATGTTTCTTTTTAAATCAAGTCCATAATACGTCTGCTTTTTACCTGCTTTCGTTCAATTTCTGTTGTAAAATGTTGTTTACGTCTATGTTAGAATATCATTATATGTTTGAATGAAAAAATTTACCGTTTCAAACGTTTTCAAATCTTTGTAACATGGAAAGTAATATTTAGCCAATTACGGTTACCTTGTGACGTTTTTCCGCAATATTCACAACGGTTATCGCGCTTTATTCAGACTTTTTTTGTACGTAGTCTCATGCCTTCAACTGGAATAGTTTCAAAGACGATATTATACTCGTCGTAGCAAACAAAAAACGCGTATTCAAAAAAGGCAAAATACTGTAATTACTGTTTTAGAACATTTTTTTTCTAAGGGGAGGAAGATACCAGTGGCGGATCCAGAGGGGCGTAGAGGGCGTAAACCTACTGTTGTCAGGTCATTAAAGATTGCATATTTTGGCTTTAATATTGATTCACTTATAGGGTCTTTGCATCGGAACTAAACACATTTATTTAAAAACCAGTTGTTGGCATGACACGGGTTATGCTCTTCTCATATATTTTATGACGGTATGATACTAAACCCTAACGGGAGGATTGTGCCTGATATTCATATGATGAAGACATAATCTTTCAATCAGTTTAATTGAGGTCTGGAGCTGGCATGTCAGTTAACTGCTAGTAGTCTGTTGTTATTTATGTATTATTGTCATTTTGTTTATTTTCTTTTGTTACATCTTCTGACATCGGACTCGGACTTCTCTTTAACTGACTTTTAATGTGCGTATTGTTATGGCTTACTTTTCTACATTGGCTAGAGGTATAGGGGAGGTTGAGATCTCATAAACATGTTTAACCTCACCGCATTTTTGCGCCTGTCCCAAGTCAGGAGCCTCTGGCCTTTGTTAGTCTTGTATTATTTTTACTTTTAGTTTCTTGTGTATAATTTGGAGTTTAGTATGACGTCCATTATCACTGAACTAGTATATATATTTGTTTAGGGGCCAGCTTAAGGACGCCTCGGTGCGGAATTTCGCTGCATTGAAGACCTATTGGTGACCTTCTGTTGTTGTCTGTTCTGTGGTTGGGTTGTTGTCTCTTTGACACATTCCCATTTCCATTCTCAATTTTATTGAACAAAATATCAGCCATTTGCAATTACTTTAAACACAGGTAAATGAAAATAATTTTGTTGTTAGGTATACGTGTACATGCATACTTTTATGAGTTTAAAAATTACATGTACAATACAAGAATCAGAATCTGTGACACTTGATCCAAGACTTTGCTGTTTGCTCAATTGTATATGGATTTGAAGTCAGATCTCAGGTTTTTACTGATTTGGTGTAAAACAGTGGGAATCACAGTGGCTCATAACAAAGTTGTAAATGTATTTGTGTGGAAAAATATATGCCCTGGTTGGCTAGATGACTGGTGTGCATTCTAGTTTGTGTATCACTCAGGCATCTTATACACAAATATTTAGAACTCTTACCAGTTGACTTGGACCCAACAAATCTATGATGACAAGTACAACGATTTCCAGAGAACTCCCAAAAACTCAATATGAACCAGAGAACCGATAGATGTTGCCTGAAAACTTAATTTACATAAATTAATATGGTGTAAAACTGCTATTATTGAAAAAAAAGACTATAAATTTGTCATTTTACTCAATATAAGTACAATTTCACTACAGGAATTCGATTTGTACATCTGGTATGCAACTTCCTTTTATAACCATGATAACACTAAGTGGGATGTAATTATTCAAAAGGTAGACAACTTTATTTCATAGCCAAGCACTGCAGTACTGTCATGACTGTTGACTTAGTGAAGAGTTTTTTTTAATTTTTTTTCATTTATTATGAACTGATACATTTGTATTGTGTAATAAATGACAGAATTTTGCACTTGTGTTGATGCTTTTTTTATTGATGTTTATGACTGAATTTGTGGTTGACTCATTGACATATTTCCACAATTACATACATGTATGTTTTCTAATTTTATTCTCTAGATATTTTAAATAAGAATAATAATCCAATTCCTGAAGTTAAATTGTATTTTTATTGAGTAAAAATGACATAAGTATCTCAAAATTATAGACTTTATTATCTATAAAAGCAGTACTAGTAAACCTGATTTAGATTTTTGTGAAATATCTATCAGTTCTGGATTTTATATTGAGTGTATGGGAGTTCTCTGAAATGGTTGTATTGTGATATGACTATGAGCCATGTCATTTTCCTGTGGTAGGGTGAGTAATTAGCCAGTAAAGTGTCTTAGTGTGCCTTTAAATGATTCATATTCAAAATTATAAGAATATTAATCTAAATTATCGCTATTTTACGAAATTTTCCTTTGATCTTGCTGACTGATAATTTCCTTTCTCAGCGGAGTCGAGTGATATGAAAAATTATCGCTAGAAACTATAGGGCATGTGGCGTTGTCAATGAAATTGACATGAAATTGACAATGTCGTCATAGGTAAAATAGCGATAAACAGATTATCATTGGTCATCTCAACTCAATTGCTTTTCTCACTTTTGCCGTAACGGCTCAAGCGAGAAAATCAATCTCGTTGAGATGATCAACGATAATCTATAATTATTGAGTATGTTGAGCTGAGATATTAAAGACTCAGTCCCACACCAGCGGCTATTGGGGGGGGGGGGGGGGGGGGGGGGGGGGGGGGGGGGGGGGGGGGGGGGGGGGGGGGGGGGGGGGGGGGGGGGGGGGGGGGGGGGGGGGGGGGGGGGGGGAAAAAAAAAAAAAAAAAAAAAAAAAAAAAAAAAAAAAAAAAAAAAAAAAAAAAAAAAAAAAAAAAAAAAAAAAAAAAAAAAAAAAAAAAAAAAAAAAAAAAAAAAAAAAAAAAAAAAAAAAAAAAAAAAAAAAAAAAAAAAAAAAAAAAAAAAAAAAAAAAAAAAAAAAAAAACTTTTCAGTACTAAAATAACTAGTAAATAGTTTTAGGTTGGTGTTTCATGTGCTGAAATTGTAACATTGTGATTTATTTCAGATTGGCACTGGATTTCTCGAAGGACATAACTTTTTGAAAATAAAATGCAGTTTTCAAAATTTGGGATTAAATGTAAAAGTTAAGACTGTTTTCATCTTTATGTATCAAGGATGTATAAAAAGAATTGTCAATAGAATATTGAATAAATGGATTTTGAATAACCATTTTATATAAGAACCATGATAATTTTAACTCGCTGGTTTGTAATAAAAATGACCAAAAAACCACATGACAGTCACATGTCTTGAAGATCCGGTGTCTGTCAGGCAGACGATATAGCTATACTTCAAGTTCATGTAACCCCTCAGAATTTTTCTCAACAACTATTCTAGTGATGCACATTTTGACATTAAATAAAATGGCTGAACAGGTAAGTTTAATTTAATTAGTTCTTACGTCTTTAAAAGCGACTTTGAATATGTCATACATTTGTAGTGTTGTTGTTGTTCCAAATATAGAAACGAAAAACACGCCACAATTCGCGTGTGCAGTCGAAACTGACGAAATGTGGTTGATACGAAAACATATGACAGTACAAACGTATGACACGACAATATGTATATATGTCTCTGTCTACACCTACACCGTTTCTTCAAAGTTTTTAAAGAGTGACCTCTAGTTGTATTAGATGGTGCTAAAGTTGATATCATCAATACCATGTAAACCGGCAATTAAGCTTTGTAGACTTGAAATCATGTACATCAACAGATCAAGGATTTGTATAGTCTAACTATACAAATCCTTGAACAGATCAACATCGGCCAGTGTTAAGATGTTTCTTTTAAATCAAGTCCATAATACGTCTGCTTTTACCTGCTTTCGTTCAATTTCTGTTGTGAAATGTTGTTTACGTCTATGTTAGAATATCATTATATGTTTGAATGAAAAAATTTACCGTTTCAAACGTTTTCAAATCTTTGTAACATGGAAAGTAATATTTAGCCAATTACGGTTACCTTGTGACGTTTTTCCGCAATATTCACAACGGTTATCGCGCTTTATTCAGACTTTTTTTTGTACGTAGTCTCATGCCTTCAACTGGAATAGTTTCAAAGACGATATTATACTCGTAGCAAACAAAAAACGCGTATTCAAAAAAGGCAAAATACTGTAATTACTGTTTTAGAACATTTTTTTTCTAAGGGGAGGAAGATACCAGTGGCGGATCCAGAGGGGGCGTAGAGGGCGTAAACCCCTTTGCTTGTACTTTTTTTTTTTTTTTGTAAAATGATTAATCAGACTAGACTTCGTAAACTTTGCCATTTCCCGTGTATTTAATTTTTATGCGATAATTCTTTACTTATTAAGATATTTTTCGCTCGTATTTACTGTAATTTATTATTGATTATGTCAAAGTCATGTGATTCTCTACGGTGGAGTTGACCAGTTCGTCGAAAAAAACGTCACTCAGTAATTTTGAAATTCAAATTACAGTAACACATTGCTTAGGCTGAGGATGACAAGCATGACGCCTTCAAAGCGACAAAGTATTGAGCAAGAACGTATTGACTTCTGTTTCACAATTCCACCCAACAGAAAGAAATACTCTATTACACTCTCATGAAAAAAAAAAGTTCCACAGCAATATTATTTACCTACGAAAACATGTTTAACCCCACACGCCCCAGCCCATTGATAACATTGCTGAATAGTGATCCCCAAGCTTTAGATATAGATTTAAAGTCTAAGGTACGGACCATTCAATCTGAGGGGGCAGTCTGATATATTTTAGAGAAAAAATTCTGACCCTGATTTTTGCCTTAAACAAAAATTCTGGCCGTATCTGGATTGAAAACAATAATCTTGTCCACTTTTTTGCTATTAAAAAAAAAATATTTTCAACAGAATTATTTAGCATTAAATGAACATGATGAATAAAAAACGGGCGTAATTTTTTTGTTTGGGGGTGGGGGTGGTTGCATGTGAATCCCATATCTGACCGGAATGTGTTTCGCCGAACTGATATACTGAATACTTTTTTCAAGGCCCGACTGCAACCTGCCTGCATACATAATAGACAATTGATGTAGAGAATACGGCACCAAAAATGTCCAACCCCTACACTTTAACTATAAAATGCATTTTACACTTATTTTATGTTTTTTAGCCAAAAAAGGGTCCAAAAAAATGTCCAAAAAAATTTTCGCCTCGCTCCGCTCGGCCAATTTTATTACTATGCCCCCCTTTCCAAAATCCTGGATCCGCCCTTGGATACAAATCCACCAAACTGAGACTACTATATATAACTGCTTAGTTCAGTAATCTTTCTAAATCTGTTTCCGATAAGCACATAAACTGAGGTGTTAAATTATCAAACGCACAGGCGCTTGGGAAATTCCCCAACCCCCTTTTCTATATATATTGTTTGTGCTTTAATTTTTTTTAGTAAATATTCCTTTATCTTTTAACTTATTTTTACTTAATTAATGTATTCTTGCTCTTACCCATACGATTTTACAATAACAGCAGTTTATAAATAATGCCCCTTTACTTTTTATTATCTAATTTTCAGGGGTTGCGGGTTGGGGAGGGGTATTCCATAAGCGCCTGTGGTATACTCACATCTCCTTTTAGTTTATTAGTCAATGTTAGTTATCAATGAAAAAATGAAGAACAATTCTACCAACATACCTTAATTGTGTATATCTATAGGTTTGATTTAATGATTTATAAAAAATACCCTTTCGACTATTTTTGACATTTTTACCTATTATGTCTGTTTGTTTGGTGCACACATTTTTGTCAATATAATGGAATTTTATGCGACTGTCATACAAGTGAGAGGTTTAGCTAGCTATAAAACCAGGTTTAAGCCACCATTTTCTATATAAGGAAATGCTTGTACCAAGTCAGGAATATGACAGTTGTTTTCCATTCGTTTGATGTGTTTGAGCTTTTTGAGATTTTTCCATTTGATTAGGGACTTTCCGTTTTGAATTTTCATTGGAGTTCTGTACTACTTACCTTTTGTCACAATACCAACATTTATTGCGAAGGTGAAGTCCATCTTCAAAGTCATTAGAATAAATCAATTTCATAAAAAATCGAATTCAAGTAAACTTTTAAATTCATGGCTTTGTACATCTGTGATCTAACTTTCCCCTGTCCGTACCTGTTCTTGCAGTGTACTATTTATCAATATAAAAGGTTTGTTTTTTTTCCGTCTGTTTGGAAAACCAAATTATAAGTCTTTTTAGTTGTATTGCCAAATCAATCCAATTGAAGGTTCAGCACATTGTCAGCTAAATACCAGGTTAAAGACAAGATTGTTATCTATATACCTCAAAGGTACGGTTAACAACAGGAATAGACCCTGCAAAAAGCCTAGGTTAACGACAAGAATGGACTCCATACAAAGGCATGGTTAACGACAAAAATGAATTTCACCAAAAAGGCAAAGTTAACAACAAGAATGAATCCAACCTCAAAGGCAAGATTAACAAGAATGAATCCCTCCTCAAAGGCAAGGTTAACAACAAGTATGAATCTCACCATGCACAAAGGCAAGGTTAGCAACAAGAATGGACTCCACCAATGTCAACAACTAGAATTGGTGCCACCACAAAGGCAAGGTTAACTACAAGAATTAACCAAATCACAAAGTCATGATTAACAAGAATGGATACCACAAGAAGAAGTTTCATAGTTTTTTATGCCTATGATAGCAGACAGGCGGGAGAAGATATATACCTTATTCAATATCTAAAAATTAAAAATCCGAGATACGGTATGAACCAATCCATTGATAAGAGAATATTGTCAATCTCAGTAAGGATAGTTTTTATTTGACTGTATCATTTGTACTTTCGAAGCATTTTATCACAGTGGAGTATTCTTGATAATCTGGACAAATAAAAAATAAAAATTTTTAAATAAGATTTTGGTTAATAGCATCCCAATATTTCACCAAACTATAGTAATATCGGGATGTCAGTTAAATTGTATAACCTAAAGGCAATACCTATAATTCCTAAACCATGGATACATGTAAATACTTGAACCCCAACACCTGCCCGAATATGGAAGTTTGAAAAAAGGTTTTCATTACGACAGATAGGTAAAATTACGATTTATTTAAACAATACATGCATTGAAAAACAAATCACATGCAGGCAATACATCAATACAAAATCACAGTCAAACTGCAACAATGAAGACCAAGTGCTCACAATGATTAAACAGACCATGCTTCATGCACATGTTGTACTCGTTAAAAATGGTTTCAGGAGAAGAATAGGAAAACGATGATTTTCGTTTGATATTTTTGTTTTGTTTTGACGTTTCTTAATAAATTGATAAATTTAATAAATAAGGTATCTTATTATTTGATATTTCTTCAGATAACAAGAATGGAAATTCGTACAAAAATTAATTATTACAAATTAGAATAGGCTTAGGGCAGAATTGGTATTTGACAGATCTTGACAGTCCGAAGAATTTAATTTTACTAAGTAATAGATAAGAAAAACCGAAAACACGCCACAATGTACGCGTGTGCAGTCGAAACTGACGAAATGTGGTTGATACGAAAACATATGACAGTATTAAAACGTATGACACGACAATATGTATATATGTCTCTGTCTACACCTACACCGTTTCTTCAAAGTTTTTAAAGAGTGACCTCTAGTTGTATTAGATGGTGCTAAAGTTGATATCATCAATACCATGTAAACCAGCAATTAAGCTTTGTAGACTTGAAATCATGTACATCAACAGATCAAGGATTTGTATAGTGTAACTATACAAATCCTTGAACAGATCAACATCGGCCAGTGTTAAGATGTTTCTTTTTAAATCAAGTCCATAATACGTCTGCTTTTTACCTGCTTTCGTTCAATTTCTGTTGTAAAATGTTGTTTACGTCTATGTTAGAATATCATTATATGTTTGAATGAAAAAATTTACCGTTTCAAACGTTTTCAAATCTTTGTAACATGGAAAGTAATATTTAGCCAATTACGGTTACCTTGTGACGTTTTTCCGCAATATTCACAACGGTTATCGCGCTTTATTCAGACTTTTTTTTGTACGTAGTCTCATGCCTTCAACTGGAATAGTTTCAAAGACGATATTATACTCGTAGCAAACAAAAACGCGTATTCAAAAAGGCAAAATACTGTAATTACTGTTTTAGAACATTTTTTTCTAAGGGAGGAAGATACCAGTGGCGGATCCAGAGGGGCGTAGAGGGCGTAAACCCCTTTGCTTGTACTTTTTTTTTTTTTTTTTTTGTAAAATGATTAATCAGACTAGACTTCGTAAACTTTGCCATTTCCCGTGTATTTAATTTTTATGCGATAATTCTTTACTTATTAAGATATTTTTCGCTCGTATTTACTGTAATTTATTATTGATTATGTCAAAGTCATGTGATTCTCTACGGTGGAGTTGACCAGTTCGTCGAAAAAAACGTCACTCAGTAATTTTGAAATTCAAATTACAGTAACACATTGCTTAGGCTGAGGATGACAAGCATGACGCCTTCAAAGCGACAAAGTATTGAGCAAGAACGTATTGACTTCTGTTTCACAATTCCACCCAACAGAAAGAAATACTCTATTACACTCTCATGAAAAAAAGTTCCACAGCAATATTATTTACCTACGAAAACATGTTTAACCCCACACGCCCCAGCCCATTGATAACATTGCTGAATAGTGATCCCCAAGCTTTAGATATAGATTTAAAGTCTAAGGTACGGACCATTCAATCTGAGGGGGCAGTCTGATATATTTTAGAGAAAAAATTCTGACCCTGATTTTTGCCTTAAACAAAAATTCTGGCCGTATCTGGATTGAAAACAATAATCTTGTCCACTTTTTTGCTATTAAAAAAAAAATATTTTCAACAGAATTATTTAGCATTAAATGAACATGATGAATAAAAAACGGGCGTAATTTTTTTGTTTGGGGGTGGGGGTGGTTGCACGTGAATCCCATATCTGACCGGAATGTGTTTCGCCGAACTGATATACTGAATACTTTTTTCAAGGCCCGACTGAAACCTGCCTGCATACATAATAGACAATTGATGTAGAGAATACGGCACCAAAAATGTCCAACCCCTACACTTTAACTATAAAATGCATTTTACACTTATTTTATGTTTTTAGCCAAAAAGGGTCCAAAAATGTCCAAAATTTTCGCCTCGCTCCGCTCGGCCAATTTTATTACTATGCCCCTTTCCAAAATCCTGGATCCGCCCTTGGATACAAATCCACCAAACTGAGACTACTATATATAACTGCTTAGTTCAGTAATCTTTCTAAATCTGTTTCCGATAAGCACATAAACTGAGGTGTTAAATTATCAAACGCACAGGCGCTTGGGAAATTCCTAACCCCTTTTCTATATATATTGTTTGTGCTTTAATTTTTTTTAGTAAATATTCCTTTATCTTTTAACTTATTTTTACTTAATTTATGTATTCTTGCTCTTACCCATACGATTTTACAATAACAGCAGTTTATAAATAATGCCCCTTTACTTTTTTATTATCTAATTTTCAGGGGTTGCGGGTTGGGGGAGGGGGGTATTCCATAAGCGCCTGTGGTATACTCCCACATCTCCTTTTAGTTTATTAGTCAATGTTAGTTATCAATGAAAAAATGAAGAACAATTCTACCAACATACCTTAATTGTGTATATCTATAGGTTTGATTTAATGATTTATAAAAAATACCCTTTCGACTATTTTTGACATTTTTACCTATTATGTCTGTTTGTTTGGTGCACACATTTTTGTCAATATAATGGAATTTTATGCGACTGTCATACAAGTGAGAGGTTTAGCTAGCTATAAAACCAGGTTTAAGCCACCATTTTCTATATAAGGAAATGCTTGTACCAAGTCAGGAATATGACAGTTGTTTTCCATTCGTTTGATGTGTTTGAGCTTTTTGAGATTTTGCCATTTGATGAGGGACTTTCCGTTTTGAATTTTCATTGGAGTTCTGTACTACTTACCTTTTGTCACAATACCAACATTTATTGCGAAAGTGAAGTCCATCTTCAAAGTCATTAGAATAAATCAATTTCATAAAAAATCGAATTCAAGTAAACTTTTAAATTCATGGCTTTGTACATCTGTGATCTAACTTTCCCCTGTCCGTACCTGTTCTTGCAGTGTACTATTTATCAATATAAAAAGGTTTGGTTTTTTTTCCGTCTGTTTGGAAAACCAAATTATAAGTCTTTTTAGTTGTATTGCCAAATCAATCCAATTGAAGGTTCAGCACATTGTCAGCTAAATACCAGGTTAAAGACAAGATTGTTATCTATATACCTCAAAGGTACGGTTAACAACAGGAATAGACCCTGCAAAAAGCCTAGGTTAACGACAAGAATGGACTCCATACAAAGGCATGGTTAACGACAAAAATGAATTTCACCAAAAAGGCAAAGTTAACAACAAGAATGAATCCAACCTCAAAGGCAAGATTAACAAGAATGAATCCCTCCTCAAAGGCAAGGTTAACAACAAGTATGAATCTCACCATGCACAAAGGCAAGGTTAGCAACAAGAATGGACTCCACCAATGTCAACAACTAGAATTGGTGCCACCACAAAGGCAAGGTTAACTACAAGAATTAACCAAATCACAAAGTCATGGTTAACAAGAATGGATACCACAACAAGAAGAAGTTTCATAGTTTTTTTATGCCTATGATAGCAGACAGGCGGGAGAAGATATATACCTTATTCAATATCTAAAAATTAAAAATCCGAGATACGGTATGAACCAATCCATTGATAAGAGAATATTGTCAATCTCAGTAAGGATAGTTTTTATTTGACTGTATCATTTGTACTTTCGAAGCATTTTATCACAGTGGAGTATTCTTGATAATCTGGACAAATAAAAATAAAAATTTTAAATAAAATTTTGGTTAATAGCATCCCAATATTTCACAAAACTATAGTAATATCGGGATGTCAGTTAAATTGTATAACCTAAAGGCAATACCTATAATTCCTAAACCATGGATACATGTAAATACTTGAACCCCAACACCTGCCCGAATATGGAAGTTTGAAAAAAGGTTTTCATTACGACAGATAGGTAAAATTACGATTTATTTAAACAATACATGCATTGAAAAACAAATCACATGCAGGCAATACATCAATACAAAATCACAGTCAAACTGCAACAATGAAGACCAAGTGCTCACAATGATTAAACAGACCCTGCTTCATGCACATGTTGTACTCGTTAAAAATGGTTTCCAGGAGAAGAATAGGAAAACGATGATTTTCGTTTGATATTTTTGTTTTGTTTTGACGTTTCTTAATAAATTGATAAATTTAATAAATAAGGTATCTTATTATTTGATATTTCTTCAGATAACAAGAATGGAAATTCGTACAAAAATTAATTATTACAAATTAGAATAGGCTTAGGGCAGAATTGGTATTTGACAGATCTTGACAGTCCGAAGAATTTAATTTTACTAAGTAATAGATAAGAAATCCTAACATGGAATTTTATTTAAAAGGATTCCAGCAAAAATAACTGAAAAATGTCTTATATTACCGTGAACTGATTTTTTTTCCACAGCCACCTGTAAAAAGATTGATTTACGTTCTAAACAGAAAACAAAACATACGCAAATTAAATAAGTTGTGTCATTATTGAGATTAATTATTCGGATAACATTCCAAAGCTTTTTTGTTGATAGATACTCAAAATTTGCCAAAATCAGTCAGAATTGAGGTTTTGAGATATTTTTTTAGGAAAGTTGATGATTTGGTCATCTGATTAAATATATCCTATTGGTAGAACATAAAAGTACACACGTGAAGCCGAGACACCGTGACTTTAAGAAAAGATTAGACTTTTGAAAATGACACTTCTTTGAAAAAAATCAAGGGAAATTGGTCCTACCTCTTTGCGATTTTGTATTAACACGGTTTTAAACAGAGACGTGTAACCCTGAATAACATTTTGATATAAATATACGTTAAATTGTTCTAAAATCTTTTGAGTACATTGTATTGAATCTTTAATATTCATACAAGTATATATTCTGACAAAAATTCATTACACTCAAGCTGTATTATAAAATAGTATAAGAGATCTAAAAAAAATGTCTCATTATGACGAAATGGAAAGAATTTTTGTAAAGATTAGATATGCATGAAAATAGCCACACTCAATTCTGATTAGATTATTTTAGTGTTGATTTTTTGTCCCTTCCTAACCAGTTACGTTTTCTGACATAGTCTGCATGACACTGTATAGAAAATATACGACAAGCTACCTAAGGATTGTTGAAAGACAGACAAAGAAAACTGATACTGATAGCCGTAGACTCTCGATCCTAAGATGTTTGGTTACCCTAAGGGTTGACTGGCGTATAGAGATATGGTTACCCTTTGACGTTTCCATCCAAAAATAAAACCAATGCGTAAGGGGGGAACCCGTTTGACTGTGCGGGATGTATAAATAATCCATCACATTCCGTCGGAATGGAGACATTAAATCCGATGCATCGTGCATGTATGGAGAGTGCCACAGTAACTGTAGGTTCAAACAAAACTTCCAACAACTCTTTAAGGGTCCGTAAATGTCCTGTTGCAAAGTAAAATTTCTGTCCTTATTCAACATATCATAATTTTCCCGTTCACGGCTGTCGAAATCATATAGACTTGTCCGTTATGGTCTACGAGGTGGGTACACGTTATTACATTTAAAAATGCACGTAGACGCTAACTGGCTGTATATGTGACATGTAGATAAGACTTAGCGCCTTTGCTCGAAATTCCCGCCCTTCATCCAAATGACCCATACTGCAGAACCTGCCTATTGAATGTATGATAATTATAATGTGTTATCGTCCAGAATATTCACGAAACATGCGACTGAACGTTTAGCAAACAACAATCAATCAATCAAAGATGTTTGAATAAATATATCCGTTTTACATTTCATTGCATTTCGTTTGAGAATCTATAATAAAATAGCTCAACCGTAAACTCGGGCAAACACTTGAATTACGGTTGCAACAGTGCATATCAGTATGGCATGACTATTGTTAAGGTATATATTTTTTCTGGGATAGCCTCAAAAGTTTACGAAATAAGATAAAGTTTTGAGAAAGCTCATGCGCCTGAGCAAATAGAGAACATATAATTTGATAAATAATTGAGTTTGAATAAATATGTGTGTGTGTTTGTGTAATATTTGTAAGATGTTATAGATATTTTCAGGATATTACTTGACTAGCAGCGAAAATAGCACCTTAATAGATAACTCAAAAATGCCCCTTGTGCCTTAGTACTTCCCACCAAATTTGAAAATGATTTTTCTGCTCTATTCTCGATGTATGTTTCTTTTTCTGTCTGTTAGCTTCCGGTATCTTCTTACTTATTTCTCCATCCAGTTTTGTTTTCTTCATTTTTAGTCTCCTGTAAATAATGGGTTTTCTGTAATTTTTTATGTAGATACAATTTATTTCAACTAGAATTAATCACTTTCGAAGAAAGCAATAACATTTGAATGCGTTTCCCTTTTCACACAAAATTGCAGCAAAAACTTTTAAGAAAGACTTCGGTCTATTATCAACACATTAAAATAAAGCATTTATCTTGGTTTCTATAACATTTGATGCAATTTCATACGGAAGTCGTACAGTTTCCCTGGAGTCCGTTATCATCTTGTGATGAAATTCTCTCTAACAGAAATAATTTTATTTATTGAATAAGTAAATTAAATAAAAGTAGGATTGGAACTGATGAAAATGTGGCTTCGTTGATCGTAATTTTTGAGAAGATAGTTTAATCTAATTTATTTTCGGTATTAAATTTATGTTTGACGCTGATAAGACAATATAAATAGCTTAAAATCTCCCAACAGGTTAAAACAATTATTAAGTCGTTTGTAATGTGTTTATTTGGGTTTTTTTTTTACTTTCAATTATTTCAATTTTTTTAATTCATTGTTCACATGTCAACACACAAGTCTGAACATTTATGAACGACTGTAATGAGGGTATGGAAGGGGGTCCTTCATTTCTGTATTCTTTAATATTTTCGCTCATTATTCTTTATCTTTAAAAATAATGGCTATTCTGTAATTACTTGATAACTGTATTCTGACATTGTTCTTTTCTGTATATTTTTACCAAATTCTTTAATTTTTGCAGTTATTCTTTATATTTTAGCACCCCATTATTCTCTATTCTTGATTTTTTTTGCCCATTTTTCTCTATTCTTTATTATTTTGCCCATTATTCTCTATTCTGTAAACCCCATCCACACCCTCTGTAATGTTAACCAGTTAAATTATCTCGGTACATTGAACCTATAGGCTATTCAAGTCGGGTCATTGCCTACCTCTTTACTGCGAAACTTACCAATTGAATGTTATTTGTAAACAAACTACATACAAAGATTTGATTAGTAAATTTGGCTGTACCTGTAGAAAACTTATTAAAAACGGTATTTCACATCCTAAATTTTACGGTAATATTGTACTAAAAGCGCGGAAATCACTATGTGATCCGTGTAAACTCATCGAACCTTTAAACAAACTTATTAGTAAAGGTTATCTTACTAATGTTGTAATTAGATCTTTGAATATAGTTTACATTGGCACAAATATCGATTTTGTCATCAGCAAATTAAAACATAACTAAATTTGTATTCTTTTCAAACGGTTTTTTGGGATGTATAAATACACATCCACGTTCATTTTCTATATAGAGATTACTCTATCTATATATAACATTACACATATTTATTAAAAGGTTAACTCCTAACTATCCTACTGCCTGTCGATACTTTTATTTTGGCATTGCACAAGTCATGTCTTTTATGACTGTCCATGACGTTAAAACACTAAATCCCTGGGATGTGTTTTAGTTGATTTTAGCCTCTGATGCATGATTTTTTACTATTAATTGTTTTTGGCTTTTTACTAGCTTTCAGTAACTGCGAGTACTCTCATATCGTACTTTCGTGTTATTTGACCTGTTGATACAATTTGTAATGTATTTTTGTTATCTAATGTTTACTTATTTAGTGGTATATCTCGTCTCACTATTTTTAATATTTATCACCTTTGGTAAGTGTTTAGTATGACGATAAATTTTCACTTCTGTTCTCGTACTATGAACAACAAAATTATTTATTCTGTAAAAAATATTTCCGTACTCCATGTATACCTTACAACAAAATTATTTTTATTTACCTGTGTACGTTATTTTATTTGGCGGCATTTTGTCCAAGGTTATGGTTGTCTTTCTGATATTGTTTTACATCTAACCCCCTTGTTTTATTAATTTTGTATTTACATTATGTCATAGATCAAATTTATTCGTTCAGTGTATGTGCACTTGTTTTTGTTAATATGTCTTTTGATTGAGTTAAGCCATTGCAATTGATATTTTGTAGTGTGTCTTTTTATGTTGTGATGTTACACTATTGTTTCAGGTTATGGTGATGGTGGGCGCCTATTAAAACGTTAAAACCCGCTGCATTTGTTTGCACCTGTCCTAAGTCATGAACCTGATGTTCAGTGGTTGTCGTTTGTTGATGTGGTTCATAAGTGTTTCTCGTTTCTCGTTTTTTATATAGATTAGACCGTTTGTTTTCCTGTTTGAATGGTTTTACACTAGTCATTTTTGGGGCCCTTTATAGCTTGCTGTTCGGTGTTAGACAAGGCTCCGTGTTGAAGACCGTTCTTTGACCTATAATGGTTTACTTTTATAAATTGTGACTTGGATGGAGAGTTGTCTCATTGGCACTCATACCACATCTTCTATACACCACTATAATCTAAATTGTAAAAGCAGTGCACAATTCTAAAGTCTAATTAAATGATTTTTAATACCTGCGCCAGGCGCCTTGATACAGTATAGCGGACATTATCTATTGGTAATATAGTTGAATAGGGATTTGTTGAATACTTCCTGGTTTACTTTACAGTATCTAGTTGATTTTCATTGGTTAATGTATTCTAATTATGATGTTTGCTACATTCATACTCTATCGTAACGTGTATCATGGCTTCATAACACCGAAACTTCAAGTTGTGTTGATTCTGGTGTCAAGCAGAGAGAGGTGTTTATTTTCCCTTAGTGTTTAAAGAATAACTATGTTTTCGTCATTTTTAATAACAACAGAGTTTCCATCCCCCCTTTTTAAAAGAAAAAAATGTTAAAATCTATAAAATCAACCCTAACCGTAAGTAGATTTTATTAAATTGAGATGAGTTTTATCAAAATTCTATATGTAAGAGTAAAAATATGATTAAGGCGCATGTCACAATATTGGCAATATCCCGATTGTTTCCTTCAAATTTGACGAATCTTGGTTTCAATATATGGAATTGTACTTTGTAACTTAAGATCAAATGGAAATTGGTAATTTTATTTAAACTGAAATGCTATAATTTCAACTTTAAAGGGTAAAATATAGTCATAAAGCGAAATGGTTACAAAGTTTTCTTCTTCTTTATTGGCAAATGTTTTATGCATAATGAAGACGAGAATAGATTACTGAAGCGAATAAGTAGGCTCTGCAACGTGGGCCCACAGGGATGATAGGGAACAAATTTCGAATGCAAGTGAAAAAAAGAAGGTATGTTTTGGATATAGGGACATACAATGCATTGCAACAAGTAATCAACAGGTCGATAGAGTTGTTTATAGGGTCTATTTAACGCTGGGACAGCTTGACAGTTTTCCTATGTATATAAAAGAGACATTAAAGTATATATTTTTATAAACGAAAATTTCCAATTTAAGTGCGCTGGACATGTGTTTCTTGAATAAACATCATCTGATACGCTCGAAACCAAAAGTATAGAATCCAAATATATGAAGCACATAATTATATATATCTGGCAGTCGTTCTGTATTCTTTTATTGGTTCTGGTTATATATATTATATGAAGTCATAAAGTCTTATATAGGATTCGCTAGTTAGATTGTGGAGTTTGTTAGTTTGGTAATCTACCATCTTCTTTTCGAATCACAATTTGTGTACATATTTTAACTAAAAGTTACATTTTACACACATATATTTTGCACAAATTATAATGTTTTATTTTTTTTACGCTCTATTCTAGTCCCTTTCTTCAAATCGTTATGGGATCCGCAAGTAAAAAATGTAGTTGCACCACAGATCGATGCGTCTTTGTTAGAAATAGTTAATACTCATTATTCCGGTCCTTAGCTATGTATAAATAAGAGAGGCATAATTTTGAATGATTTGAAGAATTTTAACTTTATTTGTAATTTTAAGGGCCAAAATATAATGCTCTTATCTTATCTCCTCCTTTGATAGCCGAGTTAACATTATATTGGTAATTTGAACTAATTTTGTAATAAAATAAGCATGTAAATGTACTTATTATGAAAGGGGAGGGATATTAAAACATCATGTCATGTCAACCAATTGATCGCTATAAGGATTTCAAAACATGCAAAAACAAGATAAGTTTCATTGGTGCCATCAAGAACTAATCAGTCCGTCAATGAGTTCGTATTGCAACTTTGGACTGTATTTAATAATATGATAAGTGAAAGAGAGCATTACCTCAATTAATGTTTAACGAGTCATATAATAAACATTTACGAGTTGGGTTAGTAGAGGCTATTTTATTCAACCCTGTTAGTTCATTTTCCACGTAAGGAAAGTATTTAGCCTATATAAATATAACACAGTGTATTTTGAACTGATTTTGGGCATTGTCCAGTTTTGTGGAGCTCAAGATGTGAATTTATTTGACACTATAGGTGGTTTCTTCGTGTCTCAAAACTATCGACGAATGGAACCTTGAAATGTTACAGATGATGTACACAGAATGCATTCTTAGTACCATTGCGGAATACATAATTTCGTAGTTCGGCCTGCTTTAATCAATGTCAAGTGGTATATAAATTTTGACCTTGTCCTTTCCTTTTGGTCATGTGTTTGTTACTTGACCCGACTGTTCCTCTTATCTGAAGTTAGAGCACCCGACAACTTATTTCATATACGGCCAAATATTAATAAGAGTTATACTTTTTATTAAATCATAATTGTTCATTCTTTTTGATATGAAAAGCAGACTAGCCGCGAGTCGATTGATTTTAACTCAACCAAAATGATTAATAACGGGTTTTCGGTCTTATTAGAAACACTAATAATCTTATTTTTGATGTGAAAACTGATAATTCGCTTATTATGATGTACCACTCAATATAAAATGTCTGGTATTGAAAGTAATTATTCTAACGTCAAATTACGTCAATTATCTTAGGGTGTTATAATAGTATGTATACGGAACGGATACGTATAGTTTATCGCAAAACACATCCATCACTTGTACGCTGTCGCACTGTCTTGGACGAATATTAGAGTCCCGATTTTAATTGAAATCAAACCCCAATCAAACAATTATTATTACATCCATCACAAAAAATGATCAACTGATTAATAAATGAAGTTCATCGGTTGAATTAAACCGATGTTGTAATCAGATTTTGTGTTCCGATAAAATTGAAAAATTATGAAAAACGAGGAATTGATAAAGTATTTCAATTTTGGAGTAATCTCAGGTTTATTTAATTAGAAAAGAAGTAATTAAGATGTTTGATTGACTCTAGACGTTTTAATCAATTTTATCATCTTTGTATTGCAAAATTGAAGGCACGATTAACTTTATAGAACTTTATTATTCATCATTTTTTGCTCAATACTTGTCCTCCGTGACAGATTTAATGAAAGATTTGAAACCATTACAATACACCATAATCTTTAATATTAAAGAAAAGGAACACAAAAACAAGAAATTACGAAATTTAAAGATCTGAAGTTGTCTGGAGTTATCTTTTGTATTTTTTGTGAAAAACATCAAATCTAATATATCATTTTTATACGAGGAAGATCAGAGAGCATACCATAGGTCAAACTATAACTACCACAGTTTTGGAAATACAGATAAGACAGCATTTTCACAACGATTAGCTTATCACAACCATGCACATACGAGAACAGCTATGTCGTCATATCAATTTAATGTTCCAAAATTCATTTACGGTTTGGATAGGGCTCCAAACCATTCCATGTTTTTCTCTGACTTCTCCGGGACATTCATTTATTCTCAAGGATGATAGAATACATAGATAAAGAAACTATAAGTTACTGTTGACTGTAAGACATTAAAGTTGCAAATAATTCACTTTCTTGTAAGCAACCTAAAATCTTTATTCATGGGTATCTTAGTGCTTTAATAATAGACGTTGGCATTTTCGTCAATATTACGGACGTTTACTGGCCAGAAACCACTGAAATAAATTCCCAGGTTTTTCAAGTTTCAATGTAGATTAGGGACCATTAGTTTCAAGGTAGAGTAGGGACCATGTTGACATAATTAAAACCCATGTTTGTTGAATAAGATTTCCTTGCACTTTTCGACAAATGATGATCAAAACCAAAATATTTGACAATCCGCAATCTTAAACAAAAGAAAAGAAAAACTAAACTTTCGAGAAATCTGTCAATGCATAAGGAGATTATAATTAACTCTAAATAGCTTTCTTAATTGTTTAAATCAGTTTACTTTTGAAAATACACCAATACCCATATATTTTATGGCAGCATCAAGTACTACGCCAACGAGAGTTAGGGTACCTATGAATTTTCTTTGCTTGGTTCACTATGGATATTGAGGGTTTACACCGACCAAATGTAATGTCAAAAATCAGGATATACTCAAACATTAAAGTGAAAATATACGGAAATGAATGAATAAAAAAAAAAATGGAAGTGAGATCAGCCGTGTGGACCAAGAAAGCAGCCTCTATTAATGTATTTTGCCAGATGGACCATAACGGACTTTTGGATCAGTTACAGAATTTATATTGTTAGATGATGATTTTCCTTCAATTTATTGCTTGAGAAGTTTTTGAGTTAAAAATCATCACAAAAAATATTGGACAGTACAACAGGCAACACCAATCACCAACACTCAACTCCTCCGAAAAACAGGCGTACAAAGGCGTTTTAGGGTATCCACTTTTCTCCGGAAAATTGGACATATTGAGATTATACGTTGGCATATCGCATCAATCGAGAAAACTTATATATTAAATCAATATCAGACTGTATTTTTTAAAAATGATATTATATCTCCTTTACATAAAGGTAATCCATTTAGGATATACATTGCATTAGTCAAAAGAAACGCTCAAAACTAAGAAATTCCAAAGCGTATAATTTCAATGCAAAAAAAAAAACAAAATATAACTGATCTATATCATAACCAAACCGATGGAAAACCTCTTGACAAAAATAGTCCCCCCGGATAGAAACGATGTTTTTTTTTTAATTGTAGACACTGTCCAGCAGACACAAACGGGAAAACATACGGGTCAAAAACATTATACTCCTCGCGATCTTCGTTCTTTCCCATAAGATGGTTTGTTTACAGACATATAGTTTCATCATAATTTGCTTTAACACGACAACTAACAAAACAAATGCTTAATATGTTAAGATATTTTCATTGATAACATATACGCAAATTTGATGAGTCGAGTTTTCAAAAACCAATATTGATATTCCTTTGGAAAACAATTGTGCCCTTCCCAAAAGCCTATGATTTAGATTTTTGAAGGTCACCTTGATGGTTAATTAAAACGCCTGCAAATGAGAAACGATTTTGAAAAGACGAATTCAATTATTAGAGCATGTATTTCCTACTTAGGAGATGTAACAAAGAAGCAAAAGATATCAAAGGGACAATAAAAATAATATGCAGAAGACAAACGGACAGTACTATGACTTGTTAAAAAACGACGAAAAGAAAAACACTATACAGAAAATTAAAGAATGAGGAGCACGAACCCCACAAAAAAGCAAGTTAATTTCAGGAGCTTCTTGTGGGTAAGTATATCTTTCTCCGCTAGTGGCATTAGTCGTATTGCACATGCCAATTGTCATTGCTTAAACAACTTTTTTCTTTTTTTTTATTAAAAATTGAAAGCTCTTTTCATGATTTATTGGTTTTCTTGACCAAATACTTATTAAAGTGCGTCTCATGTTCATGAAACAACTATTTGTAAATAACATGTTTGATGGAGAAATGTTCAATTTCTGTTAATTTCTTTCAAATCAGTAACTTTTCTCATGCCGGGGCATTTTATAGCTTTCTATACGGTATGGGTTTTGCTCATTGCCGAAGGCCGCACGGTCATCTCTAGGTGTTAACACCCTCGTACTTTGGTTTCTGGTAGAAAGCTCATTGGCAACCATACCACATGTTCTTGTTTTTTTTTATATTAATGACTTGCAAGGTTTTTAGTTAGTATGTACAAATATTCTCTTGTGTATTAAGAGTATTTAGAGCATTTGCATTATAATTCAACACAATATGTCCTTTTCTTGGTAGAATATTTTGTGAAGTAGTTTTTTTTTTAATAAGAAAGCTTTTCCTACATTTAAACTTTGGTCTTGGGCTTGATGGCAAACACATCAAATTCGGTAAAATTCCTTAGCCGGCTATCCGTCCTACACGTGGAATACATGTATGTTCACTGATTCTTTGTTCATATAATCTGAGTCAACTATAACACATGGACTTCTATAACACATGTGTTATAGTAGTCTCAGATCAAATTAAAACAATCTGAAAAAGGTTAGAAATGAATTGCAGTTTGGATCACTTTGAACTTTTATCTAAGACACGTTTTCTGTACAATTCCATGGAATCAAAATCATATGCAAAATGGAACAGTCTACACTCAAACTAGGAAACAATAGAAATCGGAATAACGTTGGATGTGTCTGACAGAAAAATCTATCACAGTTCCTAATCTTGTGAACATTATAATTACCACAAGAACTAAAGCGATTCTTTTACCATCTATCAATCAATTACGCGTAAATATATGTTGTACGGACAAGGTTTGCCACCGCTAGAGCGATTAAAATCAAATTCACCTCGTTGTCAAACACTAATTTACTGTTGTCACCGCGGATGTTCGGCATCAATCTCTTGAGAACGTTTAGTGAAAGGAAATCAAGTATAAAATAGGCATCTCGATTAAAGCGTTTCCCAGATTGTGATTATTTAATCGTGCCATAAAACATCGTACATACCACGAGACTTGATGATGTAAATAATGTCCTCGTGGACGGGAAGCCATGGCGGAAAAGTATTTAAAGTAAGAAGAAAGGTTTCAGATCGATTATCATTTACTTCCAGAAATGGAATTTCGACAGCTTGATTGATATTTAATTTGGCATCATGATCCTAAGTGATTTTTATCCCCAGCGAATCTACATTTTTACATTTCCAAGGCTTTACCGGACTTTCTCAGACAACTTGATTTAATTATTATATATATTACATTTTAGAAAATGTCGAAGATAAAACCCATCATGTCGTTCAATTTCATTATCTATTTCCTTTATAATTTAATACGGAAACTTTGATCAAGCCTCGGAGTTAGCGAATATATACAAAAACGATCTTGTTACTCAGTGTTCAAATAGAACAAAATGTGTAACATACTTATACGCTTGGATGTTTTCTTGTTATGAAGGAAAAGTTTAATGTCCGTTATCATGGCGATTTCAACAGAGGTATTTTTAAAGTTCCCATATATTCAGTAATGTCCTTCTGGTTTTGTCATTTTCCCTGAGATACGCTGGATACTGGACATGACTGGAACCTTATGGCGGTTAATTTAATGCATTACATGTAGTAGTGGTTGTAGCTTACCTAGTTTGTGATGCTGGTCTCACTCCATTTGGGTTTCTTGCGATTTCGTATGTTTTCACTCTTGTGTTCGTCTATTGTACCTATTAATATTAGTTTTGTACAGATATTGGTATGCTTTAGTTTTAAAGAATGGACAAATAAGTGTACTGGAGAAAACATTAACTATGGCTTTGAGTGAAAGAAAACAAACCAATCTTGGCTTCTAGTTCATGGCATAGATGTACTTTCGTCTTTGAATGGAAAAACAAATTTAAAGTTTGACTTTAAGAATTTATCATTTTCACTTTGACGGTGTTTTGAATGATTTAATCTGGTACTAAACGGAAAATTTATGGTAAGAACACAAATAGATCTCTATTGCTTGAGTGAATGGAATATTGTATTCCAATTCTGAGAGTAAGATAGGACTTACTATGACTTTGAGTATAGAACAGATTAAAGAATGCTCTTGAAGCGTTCTGGACGAGGTAAAATTTTCTTTAAAATCAAATGTATTTAAAACACTCTCCAGTTTTCAAATACAACTGTTTATTGAATGTGCTTTGCATTATTATAACATCTGTCAATTATTTCTGTTTACATGGAATACAGCCATCACATGACAGTTAATGCAATAATAAATTTGATCAAGTATACAAAATATTAACCATGTACTTTACACTTACTTAGAAATGTTATATGCTTTATGTTGGCGTTTGTTTTTGTTGCACTTAAGTGTTTCTGATGTTCCGTTGTTTTCCTCTTATAGTTGATGTGTTTCCCTCGGTTTTAGTTTATAACCCGGATGTGTTTTCTCTCAATCAATTCATGACTTTTGAACAGCGGTATACTACTGTTGCCTTTATTGAGCATTCACAAATATGTTCACCCGATCACGAGCAAAGCTTGAAGCCAGTAATCAAATGATTGTCTTCGTGTTATCCATACATAAAGGAGATACATTTAGGATAAACGTTGTTTCCTGTAAAAAAATACCCGAAGGAAATATGATTTAAACAACATCTCCATTTTTACTCGCAATAATATAGGAATCTGCATTTATAATGATAAGGTATTGAACAATATGAAACCATCATTTAAAAAAGATCGACAATGTAGTAAATTTCATTTGAAATACTTAAAATAGCCAAAAATTAAACAAGCAAAAAGTCCGTTCTCGTTGCAAAACTACAAAAAAAATAACACACAAAATAACAAAAACAGAAAAACAAAAGGAAAAAGGAAAAACATAGTGAAACAGAGAATCGAATTGCATAGCTACAAGATTTACTCCCAATTTGAACGTTGAATCATTAAATTTGTCTTTTAAAACAAAAATACCAAAATATAATAGTATATACAAACGCTGTTTTACAAATATAAAAGCAAGCCCCGTGATTCATAAGTACTTGTGTTTATCGTTTTTCAAAGTAATTTAAGATGAAAAAATATTGGTTGACATGAAATTGTTCAAAATTAATTATATAAAATATATGCATTTTTCCTTATATCAAAAATGTGTACAAGAAACAACTTGGTCATATCATATTAATATATATAAAATATACATTTTCATCTCAACTAATTGGTAGCGAAGACGTTTCATCAATGTGTGTTTCTTTACCGTCACACATAAGAACATCTATAAATGATTGACGAATATAAAAATATTAACAAAAATACCGAACTCCAGGGTTAATTAAAAAATGGGGAAGTCCATGACAAAATCAAACGCTCGACTATGTTAACCAATGAAACGAATGTATACATCACCTGTCTACAAAAAACCCAAACAAAACCAAAAAACAAAACAAAAAAACAAACCACCGTAGATATGGACCAGAGGCCTCCTATACGGTCTCACAGTATAATACTTTACCTGCTCCTGAAGGCCCCACAATGTCTTATAAATATGTACAAATTTTCTATCTCGTATTTATTGGATAGATGTCGCAATGGCAAGTTAGTTCCTTATTTTCTGATATATAAATGTTCCTACAATATCAACAATATCTTATAAGCAGTATTTCATCTTTTTATTTGCAAGTTTGTAGTAACTACAAAAGCAAGCAAAATAATAGTATTTACACTAACCGTGGACACAAAAAAATTGAAGCAAACGGACCAGGGGCGTAGCTAGGTATGCAGTAAACTGTAGGCACAAATTGCGGCAGGGGGTCTGGGTCCAGCAGGTCCAGGGCGTTCAGGGGGCGAAGCCCCCGACGGAAAACGGTTTTCAGTTTTTTTGTTGTTGCAAAGTTTTGTTAACAAAAAAACATAAAATTTTATGGTATTTTATCATGATAATATACATGAAGAAAACTTCGAAGAATTATGAATAATTTTACAAAAACATCTGACTAATGAATTAATGCAGTACAATCGGATATATAAAAAAAATAATATTTACAACATACATTGCCCAGCGTAGGTCAGCGTAGCCCTTTAATTAAGCAGTACATCCTATTTGATATTTTCGTATCTATTCCTTTCTGATTGAGTATAATTGATATATACGTCAATTGATAGTACATATTGACGATCCTTCATTAAAAAATTAGGCACGTAAACACTGAGACTACTATTTAATAATACTATCCTTTGGGCTAGGCATCGACCATTCATCTTATGATTCTTAAACCTTCACCTCCCCCGGCCACACAAACACATACACACACAAGGTCGGTGACTAATGCAGACGTTCGGTTCTGTTCATACTATCTAACAAAATTCAAGAAATTCATATTTTCTTATATCCTGTACTATAAAATCCCGACCTGCCTAGGAATTTGAATAATTATGGTCATTATACGTAGATCTGAGAGTACTCGAAGTTACTGAACGCCAGTTGATTGATTGATTGATTCGGCTAAACGTCCAGTGGCAAATTGTTCATGCATGTTCAGGACAAAAACAATTAATACAACAGGTAGGTCCTGTAATTGGGGTCATCCGGGATGAAGGTCTGGAAATTTGGAAAAGGCATTGGAAAATTAGGGGTTTATTGGATAGGGACAGAAATTTTGCCTTGCAGCAGACCACCCACGGACCCCCTCAAAGAGTTGTTTTAAGTGTTTTTAACATGCAGAGAGCGTGGCATTCTCTCTACACTACGCATCAGATTTAACGTTCCTGTTCTGACCAGACGTGACTGCGTATTTATACATCCCGCACAGCCAAACGGACACCCCACTTTGGCAAGGGTTTTATTGTAGGTCGGATGAAGACCAATTGGAAAGCTAGTTGAAAGCCAACAACAACTAATAAAAAAAATCTTGTATATAAGAATAAAATGTCAGGGTTTTGAGCATGTTGAGGTTCATTCAAGTATTTGTTGATAGAAGTGAAATGATCTGAACCAAAGTTCTAGTTTTTAGTTTCTATATTAGGTGAAATATAATGTACATACAATTCTATCCAATACTCGGTGTCTCCATTCACTAAGGATGACAGACTAGTGTACAAATGACATTTGATAATTAAAAAGAGTTTTGACGTTGTCCGGCGATTATTTTTTTTAATAAAAAATTTTGTGAAAAAAAATATGTGTAGGCACGTGCCTAAAGTGCCAAACGGCATGCAGCTACATCCCTGCGGACAGTATTTAAAAAGTAACGCAAAAAAAAAAAAAAAACAAACAAACCAAAAGTTTTTTTTTTATATTATTGTTGTTAAAGCTGTAAAATTAAGCTTAAAACAAAAGTAATATAAGAACTATATGTATATCACTTTCATATTAGCATAGAACAATAAAATAATAATAAAAAAAAACCTTTATGGTATGTTTGTTTTGTTTTGCTTTACCTTTTTTTAAATACTGTCCGTTTGCTTCATTTTTCTCCCTTTCATTGAAGGCAAGAAAACTTTGACGAAAATTTTCCTTGAACAATGAGTGTTGTAAAATTTCAAACTATACGCAAGCAGGAAGTGCATGTACGGAAGATTAAAATATTTCTAACACACTACAACTCATCATTATGAAGCTGTAGACCAGATATAAAATCATTCCCTTCAAACTTTGACGGAAGTTTCCTTTGACTATGAGTGTTGTGAAACTATCTAAAATAGACTAAAAGACGAATGATATGTTTCCCGTGAGCTTAGCATGTGTGTATGGAATTACTTTAACCAGGAACGCTCGGATTAAACAGTTTGAAAAATCAACAATATGAAACTTTGAAACTAAATATGTAATTTAAAAAAAAAACTTTAAATATTGATAATCAGAAGAATAGTATCACTGTATTCGCTCTTCCCTATTTGTAATGTACATTCCATCTATCACAAACCAAAGCTATATACATGTTTAAACAAATAGACTAGTCAGTGTTTGACATACAGCAAGCTATATACATGTTTGAACAAATAGACTAGTGAGTGTTTAACATACAGCCAGCTAAGTACATGTTTAAACAAATAGACTAGTGAGTGTTTAACATACAGCAAGCTATATACATGTTTAAACAAATAGACTAGTGAGTGTTTAACATACAGCAAGCTATATACATGTTTAAACAAATAGACTAGTCAGTGTTTGACATACAGCAAGCTATATACATGTTTGAACAAATAGACTAGTGAGTGTTTAACATACAGCAAGCTATATACATGTTTACATTTTTGTTTAGGGGCCAGCTGAAGCCCGCCTCCGGTCTGGTTGTCGTCTCTTTGACACATTCCCAATTTCCATTCTCAATTTTATTAAACAAATAGACTAATGAGTGTTTAACATACAGCAAGCTATATACCATTAAAACGTTTAAACCCGCTGCATTTGTTTGCACCTGTCCTAAGTCAGGAATCTGATGTTCAGTAGTTGTCGTTTGTTTATGTGGTTCATAAGTGTTTCTCGTTTCTCGTTTTTATATAGATTAGACCGTTGGTTTTCCCGTTTGAATGGTTTTACACTAGTAATTTTTGGGGCCCTTTATAGCTTACTGTTCGGTGTGAGCCTAGGCTCCGTGTTGAAGACCGTACTTTGACCTATAATGGTTTACATTTACAAATTTTGACTTGGATGGAGAGTTGTCTCATTGGCACTCATACCACATCTTCTTATATCTATATACATGTTTAAACAAATAGACTAGTGTCAGAGTGTTTAACATACAGCAAGCTATATACATGTTTAAACAAATAGACTAGTGTCAGAGTGTTTAACATACAGCAAGCTACATGTACATGTATATACATATATTTAAATTAAGTCAAGAAAAAAACTATATAATACAGGTAAAATATGCAACACAAATACTGGTACAAGGAAAACTATTAAATAACACTGTGGAAAAGAACGTTTGCCCTTATTGAAGCTGTTGACACTTAAATCATGCAATCCTCCGTTCTAATGTTATGCTAATTCCAGTAATAGTCAAATTGGTTCAAGCACAAAGTTTAAATGGCAATGAGGTTAAATGTAATGGATGATAAATTTGAACTTTGTTTACTGTATTGTATGATAGTTAGATGGTTCTGTGTGTGATGAATAACAATGTAACTTATGCACTGAATATAGAAAATATATCTGTGAAAGAGACCATCGTTTAACCCTTGGTGATAGAACATTGTAAACACCGGACCCTGGGTTAGACAATGTCTAATGTGTTGTTAATGCATTTATTTGATATCTTAAAAAAAAAAATTGGGCATTTACTAAGCTGAAACAAACATGCTGACATTTTGATTGGATTCTGATCAGTTGCGCCGTAAAGTTTATGGGGCTATGATCTTTTGAAGTCTTAGCGTCTAAAGTTAACTCCTAAAGAGATGTTGATCTGATTGTGTTCAGTTTGTAGAAATTTATTTCTAAACAAATGTATTTTTTATTTATAAATACCTGAAGTTAAATGTTATTAAAGTGATATTATGTCGTATTTAGGTCCTAAATGGATATCTTATTTTATTATCTTTATACAGAAATATGTACATGAAATATTATTGATATTATTTAAACGGTATATCATGGCTTTTCACTTAAATGTTCCAATGTAATAGTATCATTAATTTAGTCAGCTTGCAAGCTGTTGATCTATATTGAGGATCAATGAAATTATATTTATGAAATAATATCACTTAAAACACCTTTAAATTAATTCTAAATGGACCTAATGAATTCTGCATGAAACAGATGTTAAGCGGTTAATAACAGAGTCGTATCAGATTTCAGAGGTATCGAAGAGGTTTTTACTGAAGATTGTTGTAATTAAAATAAAGCAATTGACATATATTTCTAGTCAGCGAGAGTATCACCAGCTCAGTAGTTAGTGCTTCGGTACTGGCATGATTAATAATATACTTTTGCTAACTTCCCTGTTGATAAATTAAAAATTATTAAGAAACTAAGGTTCCAACTCACTCAGGCAAAGATGACCTTTGATATAATTTGTTGTTCTTTTAAGGTTCCTTTTGGTCATAAAGCTTTCTACGTATTTATATATTTCTGACTTAAAAATGTTTGGTTTTGGGCGTTCCTGGTGAAAGCACTTCGGACACATGAAATTTATAAGTGTTATTTTCATTTGATACTACATGTATATATATATTCTATTTGATACTACATGTATATATATATTCTATTTGATACTTCATGTATATATATATTCTATTTGATACTACATGTATATATATATATATATTCTATTTGATACTACATGTATATATATATTCTATTTGATACTACATGTATATATATATTCTATTTGATACTACATGTATATATATATTCTATTTGATACTACATGTATATATATATATTTGATACTATGTTATATATATATTCTATTTGATACTACATGTATATATATATTCTATTTGATACTACATGTATATATATATTCTATTCTTAGATCGGCGCCACGTATACACATTGCAAGTACTATTATACCAGATTGTTGGGATATTGTATCAAACCGTTACTTTTGTTTTGCATTTATATATAAATATTGCAAGTTTTTTTTTATTTGTGTTCATTGAAGTGGGAGTAGTCGCTTTCTATATCTCGCCTTCTTGTGGCATTAACTTAGGCGCAAACAAGAATGTGTCCCCAGTACACGGATGCCCCATCCGCACTATCGATACAATATGACAACTGAACTGGAGACTAATAAATAGATCGGTAATAAAAAGCGTCGTGTACTGTTTATCACTATTCAAAAAAGACTATAACAGTCCAATAGCATCTTAGATTAGTTGACTTGTTTTTTAACGTATTAGTTATTAAGTTTTAATGCTGCATTTAGTTTCCTAAAATTGTAATTGTTTTGTTATAATATATTCATTATCTGAAACGTATTTAAAGTTCCATAAATGTGGGGCAAAAATAATTGAAACAGATACCAAAAAAAACATACATTTAAAGGTTACCCTAAGGCATTCATTATTGAACAAGTATCTAAACCATACGTCAAGCTCTAGATCACTCCCCGGGCACGAATAAATGCGAATACACTTAACGGAGACTACCGATGACATCACATCACCTCAAAAGTTGTGAATTAAAAATATTAGTTCCTCAAAGAACAGACACATTAGCATGTAGTGATGTGAAATTGGTTATTGTTTAGTACTGAACACACTTTATTGTCTCGATCAATTTAATATTAAACAATTCAGAAAAAGGCCGTAAAAATAAATCCAGAAAAATGGACTGAATATGAAGTTGATTTGTGAAATGTACAAAATAGAATTGTTGGTTGCTGCTTGCTTTATTTCTTGTGGCAAATGTTCTATGTACACACACACATACACACACACACCTATATGTATATAAATACATACGACTGGAATAAATAAAAAAGAAGTCTATCAAATAGGTTCTGCAAGGTAGGTCGGATGGATTAAGTGCATGTATTTTAAACTGGCAATGGAGAGGAGACTGACAGTGACAGAAATTTGTCGTGCACATTGACGTACTTGGCGACCACATTCAGATGGAATGTCTAAATAAATACAAGTAAAATTTGACTACCATAGTTCAACGATGCCATAATACATTTAAATGATCATTGTATTCTTATTGGATCTATATTTATTCAACTTCTTCAAACTCGAATCCAAACAAAAGTTGATCGAAACCAAATTTTACTGGAACATCAGAAATGAGATCGAGTTTAAGAACATGTTATAAAAACTATAAAAAACCTCAGTGTTTCGAATGATATATAATTCTTATATGATCAGTAAATTTAAAGAAAATGACTGTATCAATGCTATTTCTTGTCAGCACAGGAATGCTGACTAATGGGACAGTGATCATGTGACCCTCGGGGACGAAACCAACAGCAATATACCAGAATAATTATCCTATATTTAACCTTATCCGCATAAGAGTAACATGTCTTGCCTGTTCTTAAATATAAAAACATTTTTTTGTATTCCAGGTATCGCACATTTTGCAGCAAAATAATCACTATCTTTTTGATAGTTTTTTTTTTAACCTTGTGTCGATATGATGGGTCAAGCCTTTTCGACTGATTTTTACATTTCGTTCATATGTTGTATTGTTACACTTAGTCCAAGTTAAGAGGAAGGATCGAGAGCGCCAAAACATGAAAACCCCGCCACATTCTGTATGTGCCTCTCCCAATTTAGTGGTTGTCGTTGTTTGCTTTCTATCATATTTGCCTTCCGTTTATTATTTGTACATAAATCAGGTCGTTCGTTTTTTGTCTGACTTACATTTTTTCATGTCGGTGCCTTTTAAAACTTACTAAAAGCTCTGGGTTTTTGTTCATTGTTGAAGGCTTTACGATGACTTATAGTTGCTTACATCTACATCATTTGGTCTCTGGTGGATAGTAACGTTGTCTCTTGGTAATCATACTACATCTTTTTATTTTTAAATCATATAGATACAAAGATTCACTCTTACAACAGATTGGGATACACTTAGTTTTTGAGCGAACAAAAGTTGTATATATTGTGTTTAAACCCTACTATAAATCTATTTAGGAACTCATCCTGCTCGATATCAGCTGATCTCTATATACTAGTAGTGGATAGTTGTTTCAATGACAACCATAACATATCTTCTTATTTTTATAAGTTTCAGCCATAAAACTGATTATAAGATATAAATAATCGGAAACCCTTTGCAGTGGCCTTTTGTAATTGTATAACTAGTTTCTTGGAAATGTTACAAAATGGATTGTTGAAACCGACATATTCAAATCATACTGAAAGAAATATATATGAGGTAAAAAGTACCAATATCGCGTCAGTGTATAGTTATTCTGGTTACCTCATATGCTCGGTTATCGCAATCATCAAAGAAGACAGAAATAATCAAATTCTTCCAGAGATAGGCATATCTTTTAATGAACTTTCGTGTTTGTTTTCATATTTTGCATTTATTTGCTAATTTATTACGTAATGAGCGCGTAGAAGACAGTTAACTACTTTTCCGTTTTTTTAGGAGAGGAAAGGTAATTCAGTCTATGTTTGATATGTGTTGAAGTCAAGACAGATATAATAAACCCTTCTCTGATCCTCATTCAGTCTCTTCGTATTCTAATCAATATTTAATTACTGAAAATTGGAATTTCATTATTTGTATGAATAAGGGGAATAACTATAATTGTAATAACATCAATTTGCAGGATATTTTATCGCATGTAATTATCGCAGAGCTAATTAAAGTATTTTTCATTAGCGATTGATATTGCCTTAGAATGATTAGACCAGTTGGTAGAAGGTTAGCTAGAACGTTTGAAAAGATATATTTTCTAACTTTTTAGTAAATAACGGAACAATATTACTTGATTCCGTTAAAATTAAACTGTGAAATAAAAATAAAGATAGATAAGGACTACAGGTAACCACTCAGTGCCTTTAAAGGTCATACAAACCGTGTGCAGATCTTCTATAAAAAGCCTAAGAATTTTACAACGATTTCTTTTTGTTTCATAAAAATGACTAATGGACTCGGGGTATATGTGAATGTGGAATTAACTAAACAATACAATACCATCTCAACAGCATACCGCCATAACGATTTATGGAAGTCAACACAATTTGATAGGCTATTTTTTCAGACTTCATTGTAGTAAAACAAAAGTTATAGTAACTTCTTAGTCGCGTACCCCGTTAAGATATTTACCTCTGAATGATTCGCCCGGTTTTAAACTTTAACCTGTTGTTAACGACATGAGAAGGATAGTACTGTCGGGCTCTCCTGGTCTCTAATATCCAAACAGTTTTCGTCTGTACATTCTATAGCAGAAGATTTTACAGACTATATCAAGGACTATATAAACAAGTCTAAATTGAAATCAACGTTCAAACCTATGATTGCGTTGGATAAAAACCGCAATTTTTATACGTGTGCATGCAAAACAAGTTTCTTGGTAGAGGGGTCTAAATACAGCACAAACAACATTTTCCGAAAGACCAAAAGTGAAAAAGTATATTTTAACAAAACGCATTTGACTAGCAGGTCGAACAACAGATGTTCTTAAACCCTGCTGACTGCCATGGCGATTGCCAAATAAACGAATCACCAGATGTAACGAAATGGATCTTAATTATTAATTTAATACCAAATAGAAAACAATAAACTTGCGGAAAAGATGGTATACCACAAACATGAGAGGCAAAAATTTGTACACCATATCCAGATTTCGACAAGACTATATAAACTACAGCTTTAAAGATATGAATAAGTATGGTGCTATAAATTGAAAATTTAGCTCTAAACTTATTCTGTTAAAAGTTTTATATAGATAATAAGTCCTAACAAACCTATTTCATATTGAAACGACCATTTCGATCTGAAGACGATCTGCAATTTCTAAACATAAAAGGGAGGCAGAAGATACCAAAGGGATATTCAATGGAACTCTTTATTAGAGAAGCTATAAAAGTCGCCGACATGAAAAGTTATAAGTCGAAGACAATCTGACAACGCCATGACAAAAAAACGAAAAACCACCAAAAAAGACAAACAATAGTTCACAAAGTACAGCAAAGAAAACTAAAGATTGATAAAACACGAACCCAACAAAAAAACCACGGATGATCTCAGATATTCCGGAAAGGTAAGCAAAAAAACGTTTAGTCTTCTTAAGATTTTCAGTAAAATGTCCGATGTTTTCTGGCGGAAATTTAAGTGCTGTTTAGGAACAACCCTTGTAGTCAATCCAGTACTTATAAGTTATTTTTCAAGAAGATCAGTATTAATTGTTTAGGTCAGGTCTTAATTGACCGCAAACTAGATATGAATGAATAGTACTGAATTTGCCGCAATAAACATATGACTAAAAAAGGTTAACAGTATATATACTTTATAAATTGTTCAGTCTTTTCAGATCTTGATCAGATCAAAGTCTTTCAGTGATAAATATAGTTATACAACACAATAATTTTGATACAAGTCTTTACAAACGACAACTCATTTATTATGACTACATGATGTCGCTAGAGATAGAAAATGAAGGTTAACCAGGTGAAATTAAAAAAAAAAGTCTATCTCTACAAAATTTATTTGATTTCCATTGCTTTTTTATATACTTAGGCCACACCAATTTGATTAATAGTTCTTTGGATTTTCCCGCTCCTGATTTGGAGAAATTAACTTTTCAATAAAAAAAAATAATTACCGCTTCCGTCAATTTTCGGGCCGCATGCCGCTCCAAAATTAGTTTATCCTTGACATTTTTTTTCTGTTAGACGTTTTTCTTGTGCATATATTGCTTCGATCGATTCAAACGCACGTGTAATAAATCGATTTGTAAATAAAAGGTCAAAAATCGGGATGCCAACATGAAGTTGTAACAGATCATTGCCGAGGACAAGTACTTATTAAACACACAGTTATTTGAAATGCATTTCGTTTTACCTATGCAGACCTGTTCTAGGAGACAAAAATAAAAAAAAAAAATCTTTCGTTAGATGACCACGATCACATCAGTACTTGTTAGAACCATTGTCATTCCCGATCATTGTTTCAACAGACATAGTCCGAGATTACTCTGACGTCCAACGGCTGTTTTGCCAGACAAAATGGGGCGCTGTTGTCCCATGGCCCCAGCTTGTCTGGCAAAACAGCCGTTGGACGTCAGCGTAATCTCGGACAACAACAGACATAGATAGAGCTATCTATCTTAGATGAAATTAATGTTAAATTCACATGAATTTTAAAAAAATTACAGATTTATCTTATTTTGATGAAAACTCCATATCCCCTTGTTAGTATATTGACATGCAATCAGAACTCATTTGTAAGGGAAAATTTAAGAGTTCCAACGTTCGAGACCAAAGTGGTGGTATTGGGATTGGCATGCAAATAATAATAATGGATGTGTTATTGGTGCAACCACTTCCAGTTTGAAATACATCGCAGGTTTCAGCGGCAAAATGAAAAAGGTATTTTGCTAATTCAGAATAATGCATGTGAATGTGGTTAAAGGTATTTTAAGGTAATGTTTTAATACATTCGGATCTACATGCATAGCAATATAACTATCTTATTCAGAATGTTGTTGAAATATTCACCTCACTCATTATGTTGATCCTATTATGGATAAATAGTTTCAACTGGATGTCAAGCAGCCAATAAACAATCATTACCATATAATGAAAACAACTATATCAAAAGATATTTAATATTTTTCAAGGGCATTTTTTGGAATACATACACATATTTTAATACTATTCAACACATTTCATTTACCTAACTAACATAATTCCTCTTGCTAAACTGCATCTGCTATGCTTCCTTAATATATACACATGTATGAATTTAAATGAAAATTCACGCAGTCAAATATAAAAAAGAAAATGTGGTATGATTGCCAATGAGACAACTCTGCACAAGAGACCAAATGACACAGAAATTAAAAATTATAGGTCACCGTACGGCCTTCAACAATGAGCAAAGCCCATAGCGCATAGTCAGCTATAAAAGCTTATTTGACGAAAATAATCAAAATTATAATAAACCAAAGCGAACCAGAAAGTTGGGTATGGTACAGACTGTACTACAGGCACAAATACATCAAATTATATGCATAAGAGCATGTTTCTCCTCCTTTTTCTTTGAAGTAACCCAGTTTCAACATGTACATAAAATTCTAAATCGCACAATTTAAAAAAAAATTATACCGCTCGCTCCACTTGTAGAGCACCCGCCTCATCAAAACTCATTTTCAAGAAATAAATACAATAAAAAATTCGCTCGCTCGCCCCATATTTTTTGGAGCTTTTGTCAGAAGAACTAATAAACAGCTGCGCCATGAGCGCATGATACACCCGTCGTTTTGAGTGTGAATTTTTATGCAATAATCATAAATAGTTTCTGACATACGGCCTGACATGCGAAAACCCCCCTTTTTTACAAAAAAACTCAATATCTCAAAAATAAAATTTTGAATCAAAATCAAAAAGTGTACAGATCTTTAGATTAATATAACTAAAAAGTGTGTAAAATTTTAAGCAATAATCATAAATCGTTTTTGAGATACGGCGCGACATGTGAAAAACCCCTCCCCTTTTTTACAAAATACTCAATAACTCAAAAATAAAATTTTGAATCATCACCAAAAAGTATACAGATCTTAAGATTAATATAACTAAGAAGTGTGTAAAGTTTTAAGCAATAATAATAAACTGTTTTTGAGATACGGCGCGACATGTAAAAAACCCCTCCCCCTTTTTTAACAAAATACTCAATATCTCTAAAATAAAATTTTGAATCATCACCAAAAAGTATACAGATCTTAAGATTAATATAACTAAGAAGTGTGTAAAGTTTTAAGCAATAATCATAAATTGTTTTTGAGATACGGCGCGACATGTGAAAAAAAACAACACACACACACCTGTTTTAGTTACTAAGTCCCGTAACTCAAAAAGTTTTAATCTTATTTTCACCAAAAAGTATACAGATCGTTTGACCATCATAAGAAACAACTATATTAAGTTTCATGAAATTTGGATAAGTCGTTCTCAAGTTACGGTGCGACATGTTTACGCCGGACAGACAGACGGACAGACGGATAGACGGACAGACGGACAGACGACATTTGTATACCATTATACGTCCCGTGAAAATTTTGACGGGCGTATAAAAATCAAATTGGTGTGGCCTTATGAAATAAAGGAGTAAATATATTCTTCATGAGAGCTTCGTTTCATTTCGCCTAATCATTATGACCCTTTGGAGTCCATAACAAGTTTTCTGTTCGTTGTTAGCCCTTGTATATATATAATGTGGTATATCAATTTATAAGGTGTAGTAGTTAAAACTCAGATGAGTCAAGTTCTAAAGGACCAATTTTGACATTATTAATGCCATGGATCACAGAAAGTAGTATTCCCCTCTTTTCAATCACACATTCAAGTGTTATACTGAATATTTTGTATTTATGTAATGATTATTTACAAACTGTTTTACTCTTCTACTTTATAACTTAATTACGCCCTGGTACTACACATACAATTTCATGTTTCTGATCCTTTTTCAGCTGACAGATTTGTGTAGTTAAACATCCTATAGAAGTGTTGATATGGTGAGGTACTTTTTACTTAATTATTATAGGTAGGGAGGATACGCGAAACAACTATCCATTTTTTATGAATGGTTCCAGGAGGGATTTATTTAAAACATAAAATTCCTGTCACGTGGTTGTTTTTCAGCAGTATATAGCTCGAGAACGCAGTTATTTCGTAGTGCATTTCATTTAGACAAACAACGTAAATAAACAAAAAAAAAAAAAAAAAATCGCACCTGCTCTATCCCGAATTATATCAAAATTGGACAATTATGTGTTACGCGGGTTTATAATTCAGTTTGACAGCTTCAGGCATACTAATTTTTGACCTTTCAAACTGGACCAAATCACTACTTTACCTAAAAAATCAATCCCCAAATTTGTTTACGTGTAATTTCATCCCCCTACTTACTATTCATAGAATATAAAAAAAAAATAATATATAACCATGTCTTTTTAAAACAGAGAAACAGTTATTTTGAAATATTTGAGAAACAGGTATTTTGAAATCTGGGAGAAACATCAGTGTTATGGATAAATACAAAATTCGCAATATAGACTGCCTATAGCCTATGCGATATAATGATTATCAGTTACATCTTTAATGCATTTCGCAAGTCATGTCACAGTGGACAATTAATTTTTAATGGTATGTCTGTGGCTGTGATTTGAGATATTATTTTAAAATGACTACTTTATTTCAAATTATCCGAAAGTTGCAGAAAGAAGATCAATATATGATTTCCATAAAGTTTCAATTAGAACTATGTGCCGTCAATGCTGCCATGTTTGCCACCCGAGTAACATTAAAGAAGATTGTTTGTAGAGGGTTTTCATTTACTCAATTCAATAGTTTTAAAACTTTTCATTTTGTAGTTTCAGAGTAGTATATTTGTGAAAATCGTCCTGTCAGAATCAAACATCGCTTACGGCGACCATATATTTAATTCGATCTGAACAAAATGATTTTAAAAGACCTTCCAATTCTTTCCCAAACAAATTCGATTCAAAATGACCGAGATTATGAAAGTGTGATTTTCTATAGAATTTCATTGGGAACAATATTCTACAAAGCCCGCCACGTTTATCCACCGATCATCATTATATCAGCCCCAAAAAAAAAAAAAACCCCAAAAACCCAAAAACACAGTTTTGTAGTTTTAGTGTAAAAAAAATTTTGAAAATCGGCTTTACTCAAGAGAAAAAGTTGCCGCTGGTTGTCATGACAATTGTCGTTCATCCGATCGAAACGAAAGTAGAATTTACATAAAAGAACTTCAGTATATCTCTCTGCTAAGATTGGTTTAAATTGGCCATGTAGTTTCAGATAATAAGATGAAAATGTGATTTTTTTCTATGCGAATAATGTGCCACAAATACATCAATGTTTTCCATCCAATCAACATTAAATGATTCATGAAAAGGGACAACAGTTATCCTTATCAAATTTGAATATCCTCTTTTCACAGTTACAGTCAAAATTTCAGCCCGGTCCATCCAGTTTGCAGAACCTACCAAATTTATCAATAGTTAAATATTTTCATTCTAAATAAGCATGAAATGGTTGCCAATGGACGTTAAGCAAACAACAATTTATTCTGCCAGCCACCAATACTATATGTTGTTCAATTTTTGAATTTGACGAAGACATCTTAGTTACAACTACTAGTAACTACATATACTGGAAACAGAGGCAAATTGGTAAATCTGCAATAGTGCCTATGTTAAAATGCCTGTACCAAGTCAGGAATATGACAGTTGTTTTTCACTCGTTCCGTTGGTTGCTAACATTTGATTATGTCAGTTTTTATGGACTTCCCCATTTTGAATTTACCTTGGAGTTCGGTATTTTTGCTATATTTTTTTGTTGTTGTTAAATTGGTATCAATGAATTCACATGTCACATACATTAATAACGCAAAACTATAAAATTACTATTGAATATAACATGTAACATTTTGATATGATAATACAAAAGAACTGATGAAGCTATTGTGATAAGCTAAAAATGGTCTTTCTTTTCCCATGGTATAATTGGTACTCATTGCGCTCATTGGACAAAAAGTTTCATATCATGACTCTCGGATGATATTTTACAGTTTCAAAATGCAGAAAACCTGATAATCGGTAAACATGCATCCATGATTCGTTTTTCTTCTTTATTTCCGGGCTCTTAAAAAGAATTTTATTCTTTATATTCTAATTTCTAGCTTTTAAGCTGTCAGCTATCGATTTTTTTTTTCATTTTGAGATTCATTCATTAAAGGTTGGTTGCTAAGGTCAATACACTGACTGTCAGCTGCAAAGGTCCAGTGGCAAATATTTGAGGCACTATGAATTGGTTGAAAATATAACACTTTAGTTATTTCGTGCGTCCGAAGCTCTTTCTGGATTTACCTTCATCAGGAACGCTCAAAACTAAACATTTGAAAGTCCAGGATGTATAAGACATAAACACATAGACGGCTTTATGACCTAAAATGATAGCCAAATCCTTCTTAGGTCAACTTTGCCTGAAAGAGCTGGAACCTTAGTTTCCTCATTATAAGAAGATAAAAACGATTTAATTTTATACCAATTTGAAGGATCTGAAAAAAATGGATAGAGCGGAGGAAGGAATGGAGACATTTGCTGTCACTGGAAAACCATACAGGAAGTTTTGGTTTGTTGAGAAATTATTTATACGACATGTCACCTCGAGGCCTATGCTGAATTCGTAGAAAAGCGACATTCTCGAAGAAATGCCTTGAATTACAGAAAAACCCTTAGTATAGGACAGTAGGTTAACATTTACCTATTTCCCTACAGTTGGTGTTGTGGGTTTTGGATTTATTTTATAACTTTCGTTTTCTCTCGCATGTTCAAACGCAAGTAGATTCGTTAACATTTAAACCAAACAGTAAATATGGTCGAAAATCAGTAACCGGAAATTGGGTATTTTTTTCGTAAACCGAGAATAAATAAATCAGCACATCAGATTAAAGACACAAAATGCAACCAAGAAGCAAACTGAATGCCCGTATGCATATAAACAAAATTCTATTATGACAATATTTGTTAAAGCTCTAAAATGTATTTGTGAACTACTGAGTCCGTATCGTTTGATGTCCATAATGCCAAGCGTTCCTAAATCCTGAATACGTTCTACTTAATTCTGCAGATATTGGTTTTCCCAGAAAAGCGGCTTACAAACATTTTAATAATATGAAATGCAATTATCATCAAAAAGGGTTATTGGTGATTCGATGAGACATAGTCATTAGTCGAAGTGCTTTATAAACAGCATTTTAATGTTTTAGATCAATTACATATTTTGTAACTTTACCGATGATAATTTTAATGTTGGATGGTTTAATTAAAAAAGCATTGTTACACAAACTTTACATTAAAGCTAATAGTGTTTCTAAAAGTTACATTACTGCTGCAAATGGGGAACTCTTGCTTACAAGATACTGGCACCATTTACATAGATAAAATAACTAAACTTAAAGATTAACTCATGGTAAATTAACTAAAAATCTAATTATCTAAAGGTTAAATTAAATTAACTTAAAAGTAAAACTGAAAATTGTAAATTGTCAAACAACATCACGATTGCCCCTTTATGTGCCTCGTTATGACGATGTGAAAGCACGGAGGTGAAGATAGGATTAAAAGAAGATTGACAGATTCAAATGCATTTGAGATGAAGATTTTAAAAACAAAATTGCTCAAAAGGAAGTTCCTTCGCTCTAGCGAGCACTTTAGCTTTAAAAATTGCAACAAACAGTTTTAAAATGAAAATTTTACCCAAATCTGCTCCCCATTTGCCCAAAGCAATAATGACATCAGGTAATGCACAATATCTGTTCTCTTGCTAAAAACTTTGTAGCACGTTCAATATCACTTAAGCGATCGAAAAGCACTTAACTTAAAAGACATACAGTTTGATTTTTGCAAGAAGATTGGGCTTTTAAATGAAATTTCTGATTTATTAACAATAGCACAATTTCTTTGTGATGTCAATAATTATGTTCTTTCTAATGACCGGGTTTGATGAACGTGAAGCAAATTTAAAATTAGTTTCTATATTTTTATTAAAAGCTATAATTATAATTACAAGTTGGAAATTGTATGATATATAATGGATTGATTGCCGTTTTTAGCTTATGTTCAAACAAATTTTATAATTGAACAGTATTTCTCAATTAATACATTCTGTAAAGTCAAACAAACTAGATGACCTATTAATACAGACTTCTAAAGAATTTCAGACCAACTCCAACTCCGTTGCATCGTTGTTTTCTTTACGTATCTGTATACCATTTGTCAACTAGTGTGGGTTTAAACCTCATTTTATTTGTGGATTTCAATCTATAATTTTATTTGTAAACCGTACAAACTTCAAGAATACATGTTAATTCTTTTAGTTTTTAACCAGCGATTTCACAGTTCCTGAACATTATTTAAACAACGTGAAGAAGGATCTGCTTTCCCTCCTGAGATCACCCCTGGTTTTGTTTAAAAGGGATTCGTGTTGCTCTTGCTTTAGTGTTAAGTGTTTTAATACTTTTTTTAATTTTTCAATGTCTGTGTTGTTTATACCGGTAACAGTCTTGTCTACCCTTTGTAATGATAAACGTGTTCCAATTTCAAAATTTCACATTCGGTAAAGCTTCATGGTTAGAAAATTTACAAGATCGAGGGTTTACGAAATTGGTTCTGTCTTAGGGTTTGATAAGAGTGAATTACCAATCCACTTAATCACTTGATACTTATCAAGAAGTAACACGACCAGTGTCACATGTGGAGCAGGGTCGGCTAAATTCCGGAGCACCTGAGATCACCCCCGGTTTATGATTGGGTTTGTGTTTCTCAGTCTTTAGTTTTCTATGTTGTGCTTTATAGACTGCATGCTGTTTGTCTTTTGGTCGTTTTTTTTCTTAATTTTTTTTGCGTTGTCAGTTTGTCTTTGACTCCTAAGTTTTGATATTCCTTTCGTACCTTTCACTTCGCTTTCAAATTTTTTAGAAATGTTGGTGTTTCTTTTGAACTGTGAAGTCATTCAGTCAATTAGACGTCTTCGACGTGAATTGGCGCCAATCAACTAAATATAAAAAGAAAGAAAATACTTTGCTAACAAATTCAAACACTGCCCATGTTGGCATCTTATTCATCTTTGTTTTGTATTAATGATGAAGTTAACTTAGTTACCTATGTAAAATATCAAAATGTTCTCCATGGGAGCATACATGCCGGGTATCATTAAAATCCTTTTTTTAAATAATAGAGGGAGGTTGCTAGCACTATTGCTTTTCAGTAACATTTTAAATTGAATCTCTAAGATTTTACAGTCAACATTGATGCTTCAAGTGTAGTATTTGCTGCTCTCCTTGATGATCAAGTGTATGCTTTTTCTTTAATTTCTTCATCACAATTTTAACACAGAATTGGAGCAATAATATTTGCACTGAATTTATTGCTGTTTCAAACTAAAGAAATCGAACTACTGTTCAAATTCTTAAGAAAATCGACAAAGCAAAAATGTCAATCCATCAATATTAAAAATTATTGATGTTATTTGTAATCTTAATTCTATTGTTTAATAAATATTTTTTATCATATTGCCTTTCCTGAAAACACAAGTAAAAACCAGGCATCCACAAATGCTTTAAATGATACTGATTACAGTATACTATACTCCGTCTTAATACCTCTTACTAGGAAAAATATATTAAATTTGTGGAAAAACAAGCTCAAAATGACATGCAAATATCCAAAATATAACCTCCCAAAAATAAAATGTCTGAAAGAACATTCTGTTCTCTCTAAATGTCGCAATGGACCTTTTAGGATAATGCATGCATATGTAGTGTCGTCATTAGGAAACAAGAGGGTGTGGATGCCATTAAAGAATTAAAGAATAATTAAGCCGCTTGAACTGAAAGAATATCGAATACATGAGCCTGAATTGATTACCTGGTAAAAAATGCAACATAACTACCATTAGCAACAGTGGCATCCATCTTTCACACATTATGTAAGATTGTGATCAGGTTTGATTCTACTCTTGGGACTGTTTATAGATATTTTAAAAAAGGTCAAGCTATTTAAGGACAATTACCCCAGTAAGGATTCACTTTATTTTCTTGTAGATCTTGTCTTGCTGTGTCAGTTTCACTCTATCTATTTTAGCTTTCAAGATAATAGCGAAACATGGTTATACATGTCTATAATAGTTTTCGCCAAACACACAAACATTAAGTAAACATCGTCATCGAAGGACAATAACTCATATAAGGTGTCGACTGAAAAATTCTGTCATATTCTTCTTATTTGCATATCTTGTCTAGTTTATCATTATTGCTATTCAAAGTTCTCTCAGTCTGTTACAGTTTTCAAGGAAATAGTGAAAAAAAAAAACACACGCAAAAACAATTACAAAAAATTCTTTAAGGGCAATAACTGATATAAGGAATATGTTTCGGCTATTTTAACTTAATTGTAGACTCTGAAATTTCTGATCATTTTAGCTGTTTGCAGTTTATCTTTATCGACTATAGTTGCTAAAGACACAAAAAAGATAATAGTCATTTAAGGGCAATAACTCTTTTAAGGAGTGGATAAACCATTTCAGTCATGTTAATTTATTTGTAGATCTTGTCATGCTGTGTCATTTTTGGTATAAATGCTTTCTCTTTATCTATTATAACAGTTTTCAAAATAATAGATAAAAACTGCAATACTTATAAAAAATATAAGTGGGTGTGGTATGATTATCAATGAGATAACTACCCACCAAAGTTCAAATGACGTGGATGTAAGCAATTACAGGTAACCGTACGGCCTTCAACAATGAGAAAACGCCATACCGTATAGCCGAATACGAAAGGCCCCGACCTGAAAAATATGAAACAATTCAATTGAGAAAACTTACGGTCTAATTTATAACAAAACAATTTACGGATTTGTTTATACGGAATTTCATGTGCAATAACTCCGAAGTGAGTAGACTGATTTTTTTAAAAATTTATGGTTGGTATATTGTGACCTACTGTTATGCAACAGTCCTTTATTCTTTACATTTGTGATCCGAAAAGTCGAAATTAGGAGTAAAGGTATAAAAAACAAAGAATACGAAATTCAGAAAGAGGAAAATAATCAGAATGTTGTGTTTACATTCGGGGTCAGGTGTTTGAGATTTTGTTTTATTCAGGTGTTATCTTTAACTACGAAAGAACTCCTTTGAATATTGAAAAGAATCAAATGATGAACTTTATAGACATATGTCTACATATGTTATTATTAGAAATGTGTCTATTTCGTTAGATATATTCAACTGAGTTATTATAGTATCCGATAACTCCAACTCTCTTGTGTTTTGAGAATTTGAAAATGATTGAACAGGTACATTTGAAATTTTGAATGAAGATACCGACAGATAGAGTTACCGCACGTAGATTTATTGTCTATGAGGAGGTAGGAAGATTTTCTTTGGAAATTCGGGTCAAGATGAGAATGATTTCCTCTTGGTGTAAAGTTTTGCAAATAGCAATTAGCTCAGTACTGCTTTACACATGTTGATGTTATCCCTGAAGAATAATGGTCAAAATGTTAATAAGTGGATTAAAAAAATTATAAAATCAAAATTAAATAATTACTGATCATATTTTAAGTAATTCATAAAATTCATCTCTAAGACAATTTTATCAAAAACTGTAATGAATAAGAATTTCGACTAGAAAGATATCGGGTAAGATTATCTGAACAGAACAGAAGCTGGGTAACAAAGTTATAAGGACGTCGAACTTAGTACATATATTCCAATAGAAACGAGGCGATGGAAAAGTATACCTATAGACCAGAGAGAATATATTGGGGATGAATTTCATTTGCTATTTGTAAGTCAGCATACGTCTTTAGTTTTATTATACAATAAAATACGTAACTGTATACTGTATATGCTAATAGTCCTCATTAAATCAAAATGGATAGGACTTGGTCTAATTGTAATGTGAAAGTATACAACCGACATTCGATATTTATTTAGAAAATTGCTGCTTTGTTTTAAAGATATCATTGAATTGATTAATATGTTTAAAATTGTTACTGCAGACTCATATTGTCATTTTATTTTTTGACCTTATGTAGCAAGAACCTTTATGTGCCTGAGCGTTATCAAATAAACTTAAAATCTTAGAATGAAGAAGCCTAATGCATACATAGCAAGTTCACAATCAAATATCTTTTGATATAATGTACAGACTTTATTGATATTTTATAAAACACCTTAATATGTCATTAATATGTTTAATTTATTTATATTTCAATATATTTCAAAACTCTCCAATCAATATGATTGTTCAATTTTACAAAGCATTTCGGGTTTTTCTCATATAATTTAATAATTTTGACATAATTTGATATTTGTTTTATGTTTTAAATCTTTTTTAATTATGGATTTCTTTTTTATTTGTGAATTCTTGTATTGTTTTAAACCTACAATTCATCTTCATGTATGTGAAGATTTTAGCGTGGAAAATTGTTCCCTAGCCACCAGTTCTATGCATTTGCGCCAATTGGCATTTCATTTGCATCATAATCTTTCATGTGCGCCATTTTGCATTAGCGCCAAAACAAAATAATTCATTTGCGCCAATAATAGAGGTAAATAGTACATATAATAGTCATTTTTACAATTTTCTGTTGTATAATTTATCTCTTTTGTTCTCTAGCATTACATGTCACCACTGGGATGTGGATGTATGATATCGAGCAGGATGAGTTACTACATAGATTTATAGTAAGGTTAAAACAAAATATCTACAACTTGTGTTTGCATCATAAAACTAAGTGTGTCCCAATTTGTGTCAGAGTGAATGTAGTATGATTCCAACGAGACAACGTTACTATCCACCAGACCAAATGATGTAGATGTAAGCAACTATAGGTCATCGTACGGCCTTCAACAATGAACAAAACTCATACCACCGCATAGTAAGCTATAAAAATCCCTGGCATGACGAAATATAAAATAATTCAAACGAGAAATTCAACGGCCTGATTTAGGTACAAGACTTGTCCCTATTCTTTAATGCACTGAATAATTTGTGTATACATACACGTTGTCATAAAATTACGAACTAGTTTCCTCTGTTTGTATCAGATTTAGAATGTCCATCTTATTACCTTGAATTTGTTAATACTTACAATTTTATACCCAACCTTTGAGAATTTCAGTTATGTACGAGAAATGAGTATGCAATCACTTATATTCTTAGGGGTACTCTACAAAACTTATTATACGAGCCTCGTATTTTGGATACAACTTACATTGCAACTTTAATCTTCATTCATGTTCCACAACCCGTGTGTGAGGCGTCAAATCACCTCTATTCAGTCAATAATAACACAGAAGAGAGAGAGAGATTATTCCTTTATGCTAATTAACTTTGCTGTCTCGTCCAGTCAATATATTTTTTAATTTCTGTGGAAGCAACCAGTAACCAACAAAAAAGATTCTCAACTCTATTGCTTTTTAACTTTATCACCTTCAAGACAGTATGTAGGGATCCAAACTATGTTTTCTGTGTCATTAATATACACTGGAAATATTCACAAAGAGCTGTCAATTATACCTAGTGACAGTATTGCTGATCGAACTCGAACCTTCTCAAAGAGACGAACACTATAGAAAGTACAAACTATCATGATAATCCATTTATATTTATATTGGTAATTCCTATATACAGGTTGGCAGTTAATAGAAAATATTAAATTCAAAGCCGGAATGTAAAATAATAATCCCAGCCATCCTTTTGAATAATTACAATCACGAATAATTTTGTTTGCTTAAACATTTTGTGGCAAATACGTAGTTTTAAGCATACTAAGGACGATAACCAATTATTCAATAAATAAATTAGTTCGATTTCATAAGCAGGTGGACCGATTATTTAACTGCTACTTGAATTATTATGGCAACAGTACGAACTTTTGTCTTTCGAAAGAAGAAAGTCGAGAATATGGTGCAGACTCTGTTGTTTCCGTGTCCCCCTTAATTTCTATCTCATTTGATATAGAGTGGAAGATCTTTTCTTAAAACTAAGCATTTAAAGAAAGTGCACATTTGTAGCTAGCGGAATGAAAACAATGAAGAACTGAACAAGCAATCTTTCATTTCTTTTGAAACCATTACTCTTAAATAAACTCTTCTTAAGAACTGAACAAGCAATCTTTCATTTCTTTTGTAACCATTACTCTTAAATAAACTCTTCTTAACGATATTTGCCCATCTGATTACCAAATTTCTGTTTAAATTTGTCTAACGAATTCAGCGAAGCCGTTTTCAATTAAGAGTTTCATCTTCTAACTACTTTTTATATGAATCAATGTGGTTTCTCATTTTTATACCAAATAAACATGTATACCTTGATTTTAAATTCCTTTTGAGAAAAATTATAATGATGATTTTAAGTTGGAGACGGTCTTTTATTTATCGTGAAGGCTTGAATTGCAACGAGGAAGAGAGTCAAAAGATTGTTAAGTACATTTGAAAGTAAAGTTCCCCAAGTAAACTAATATCATTAAAATAAACATTTCAGTTCTGCAGAACGTGTAGTGTAGAAATATACAAACGCATACACACACACCTACACAATTTATTAAGCAACATCACTCGTAAGTCACGTACAACTCAGTATAACCTTTTGATATTTTGTGAAAATAGCTATGAGTACTTTAGTTAGTCTAGCTTACATCACTACAGAGGAAGACATATCAGTAAGGTAATTCAAACGTCCTTCTTTTTATATTTACGATAGTTGTTCAAAGTTTTGAATGAGGCCAAGTGTGGCGCTGGGCATAGCCAGCTATTGACCTTATTTTTGTAAGGAGAATTGGTGTCTAATGAATAGCTGCATGGGACTCAGCATTATTATTTATGATTTCAATAAATTCTAGACACGAGTTTGATTCTCAAGGTAAATTTGTTATAAATTTTTGTTATATCCTACTGATGAAGCATAAAAGACCGACTTTCTACGGGTCTTTTGGGTACAGACAATTTTAATGTATTACTTTTACTTACATTATTTTAGTAGGTAGGCAATTTGACAACCGTTATATTTTTTTTTACATTTGTAAATACCTTATTTGGCTTTATAGTTTTCTAGTGAAATTTAACAGCTAATCAAATAAGCTTATAAGTCATTTTCCATTTCCATTGACTTTTATAAGTTGAACACTTAGGGAGCTACCATTTGATTTTTATGGGGCTAGGATGAAAAATTTTGTCCTGCATTTTTTTTAGTTGTAATCTCTGTCCTGCCTTTTTTATTTTTCACTCTATTCGATCCTGCCTTTTTTTAAAATTATCCTGACTTTTTTTTTTTTTGCAAGTGTCGCATCCTGCCTTTTTTTTTACTCAAAACTCCTATCCTCCCTATTTTTCAAATTTCATCCTAGACCCCCATAAAAATCAAATGGTAGCTCCCTTAACACTAGCCATAATTATTATTTAAAGCTATGAACGAGATTCTTTTTGCTATACACCTGCTTCAGGTGCGAAGGTCTTTATAATTAAACTTGTTATATATTTACGAAAACAAATACATTTTTATATAACAACCTTGATATATATTCAAGTAAATTTAATTAGTCCAATTAAGTCAAAACCCTAAAGTCAGAGGTGACTAGTTTATAGAAATATTGTTTCATACACTTTTGGTGTTCGGTAGTAAGACCGAAAAGAGACGCAAAGACTCGGTCAGCGGGTATATTTTTCAATCATTGAAATTTGAATCTGTTTTTTTCGCATTTCCTGCAGTCTCTTTATATTAAATTATCAACGTTGACATTCTGAAGGTTTTGTTTTTTTTCATTGCATGGACATAATAGTATACAGGACATTGCTAGTAAGCATACAGTTCTTGGTGCCAACGTTGATAATTTAAAATAATCAATTAGATCTATTCAATAAATACATAAGTTAAATTTTGAAATAATAGTGGACCGTTTATTTGACTGCTGCTTGAATTATAATGGCAAAATGGGAACAGTACGATCTTTTGTCTTTCGAAAGAAGAAAGTCCAGAGTATGGTGCACACTCTGTTGTTTCCGTGTTGCCCTTCATTTTTTGCTCGTTTAGAAAAAGATTTGAAGACCTTTTTTTAACTAATCTTCTCAAGGAGGTGCACATCTGTAGCTAGCGGGATAAAAAAGTTAGATGACTATATAAGTAAACAATCTTTCATTTATTTTGTAACCATAACTATTGAATAAACTTCACAATTTTTGTCCATCTCTTTACCAATCGTCTGTAGGAATTTGCCTGCCGAATTCAACGAAGCCGTTTTCAATTGAGAGTTTCAGAGCTCTAATATTATCTTATGAATATTTTTTTGTTTCAACCAATGTGGTGTCTTATAATGAAAAAGTTGTTAGTTTGTGCGAATACCAAAAACACATGAATACCTTAATTTTTAATTCTTTTCGAGAAAAATAATAGATTTGAAGTTAAGTTTGAGATGTTCTTTTGTTTATCGCGTGAGAGCTTGAAGTGTACACGAGAAGGAGCGTCACAAGATTGTATACTTCTCTAAGAAAAAAATATTTTAGTTCTGAATAATGTCACGGTAGAAACACACAATTATACACACTCACACACCTATGTAATATCCCAAACAACATCACTCGTAAGTCATGTACAACCCAGTGTAACTTTTTGATATTTTTGAAAATAGCTACTAGTTAACATTACTGTAGGGGTAGACATTATCGCAGAAATGTAATTCAAACGTTTTTACGATAGTTGTTTAAAGTTTTGAATAAGACTGAGTGTGGCGTAAATTCCTTTAGAGTTGTCATTATTTTCGGGTTAAGTTCGAATCAATTTATGTAATACCTTAAATCAATATTTAAGCTCACCTGTTTCCTAAGTTCTGTTAGACTAATTAAACAGTTCAAGACACCATTCCAGGGATTTTCCTAAATGACGTAAGATGTCAAAACCAAAACAGCAGCTTGATTGAGTTTAACTTTATAATATTTCCTACCCCTTTCAACGGTTTAACTTAAATGTATTTATAATCAAATAAAGTGTTGCGCCATTAAAATGTGGGTTATGTGATGCTAAATTTTTAGTTTTGTGGATTATTGTTTTTTCGTCTTTTTCTTTTAGTCGTGTGTTTTCTGTTTTTACTTTTTATTTTTTTGTTTCGTCCTGGTAGTTTCTTTTTGGTAATATGTTATTTTAAATAATTGTTTGCAAAACTGCAGTAATTGTAACTAAAACAGGCGAAAGGGAACGAAAAATTTTCGCCAGCAAGCTTAAGAAAGAAGAAATTCATGTGACAGTTGTTCTCTTTGATTGCATTTCAGTTTCTTAGTTTAATTAAGACTTTTGAGAAACTCTCTGCGTGAGTTAGGTAAAATTTATTTTCATTCTGACAATTTTTAAAAAGCTTGATTATTATCAGCACAGTTTTAAACTTTTATATACATGTACATAAGGTTTTAAAAATCCTGGCTTTTTATTTGAAAAAAATGAAAAATTATCAATTAAGATTTTCTTGAAGAGTTCGGTATTATCCATACCTTAAGAGACATTACACAAATTTAACAGCAAATCAAATATGCTAATAAGTCATTTTCATTTCCATTGATTTTTATAAGTCGAACACTTAACACTATCAGTATTGTTACATTAAGATCTCCAATTCTTTCCCGATTTATTCTTTTTATTTCATAATCAACCTGTAGTTCATTGACTCAGTTTGTCATTAATCAATATTCAATTATCAGGTCAAATGTTCGTGCTGTCCACTGAAAACCCCTTTGTGACGCCATGAAAAAAGGCGGCCATGCCTGATGGCGTCACATATATAGAACACGTCTTTTTGATGATGTCTGCTTATGACGAAAATGATTAGAAAAAACAGATTTTACACAGAATCTCGTACAATACGATATTGCTGCACTCTATACCGTTAAATTTTTATGTAATCCACGAATTAATGGATATTCATGACAGGTTTCTTTTAGGCTGCATCAGTACCAACTTTGATTTGATTGGCAAAGTTGACAGTTAGAGACTACAAAAACCAAAATAAGATCAAACATTTAAAAAAAAACTCGGCAAGCCTCGCGTTTTGAAAATTTAACTGTTTCGATGTCAGAAATATCGAATTACACTTGATGCAGTTGTATAACCTGTGTTTAGGTGAATTTAGTTAGTCCAATAAGTGGCTATTTTATAGAAATATTGGTACATAGACTTTTGTTGTCCGTCAGTAAGACTGCTCGGAAAGAGACGTTCGCTTCACTGGGACTCGGTTAGGGATATATATAAATAAGTCTAAATTGAAAACAACGTTCAAACCTATGATTGCGTTGGATAAAAACTGCAATTTTTATACGTGTGCATGCAAAACAAATTTCTTGTTAGAGGGGTCTAAATACAGCACAAACAACATTTTCCAAAAGACCAAAAAAGTGAAAAAGTATATTTTAACAAAACGCATTTGATTAACAGGTTGAACAACGGATTTTCTTAAACCCTGCTGACTGCTATTCGCGATTGCCAAATAAACGGATCACAAGATGTAACAAAATGGATCTTTATTATTAATTTGATACCAAACAGAAAACAATAAACGTGTACGGATATATACATAATTACTCTAAATATCAGCACAACAATGTTAAAACTGCAAATTTGCGAAAGCAAATTTTTGTTCTTCCCTCGCCGGGATTCGAACTCATGCTATTGCGATATCGAGACAACACCGTCTGCACTGTGTCCAGCGCTCTAGACCACACGGCCACCTAGACTGAACTAAAAATTCAGCTTTCGGTGGCCTAGTGTTACCTTTCCTCGTCAGTAGAATCTAGAGTTGTAACACAGTAATGATATATTAGGCATGAAGATGGAATTGATTGCAGATTAGCTAAATATCTATCGTACAGGATCATAAGATATAACTAAATTTAAAAAAAAAATATTGTATTTACGGTCCTTATCTATTAAATTGTCAACGATTGTGTAATTGGTGAAATTAACGGTTGGAAGAAGAGTTTGATGCTTCTACTCTTGAAAAATTATTATGAGATGAACATATAAAATCAAGTATGACAACACAACAGTCGGTACATAACACAGTCAAATGGACTGAAGGACAATAAAACTATTTAACACAAAACACACAATTAAAGAACCAGAAGACAACGCCATTAGATTTTATGAAATTTATTACACCAAGTAATAATTACTAGTACATATAATTTAATTTTGGATGTAACACATCTTCTGATTGGCTGAAAGTTTTTTGTCTATCAGCTCAAAGACATAATTTTGTCATCTGACCGTGACGACATCAACGTTTTTTCATGATTTTCGCCTTAAAATGGAATTTAGAATTAAATTATAAGGAATGACTGTAATATTTTTTCTGTCTATTCGAAATAACCTCAAAAATGTGGTGCACACTTTTAAATAACCCGCTACGCGGGTTATTCAGTGTGCACCACATTTTTGAGGTTATTTCTTCAAAGACAAAAAAAATATTTCAGTCATTCCTTAAATAGATTCTCCTTCTGTCGCGAGTAAGTAACGATATTTGTGGACACTTTATATTTTCAACGTGGGAGCTTTAGCGAGCATTCAACTACCGAGAGTTGGGAAATATCATAACACGTGAGGAAAATTATTTCTTCCATATTATAGTTTTTGGTCTTTCTTGTGTAAAACTCAATGATAGAAAAGGTAAAATTGTGATGTTACGAACAAAATAGGTTGGTTCCCCCGTAAAATATCTAGAATACCTTCGGAATATACTAAAAATTGAAGTCGGTATGAGCTATAATGGATACCTTGAACGTTAACGGTTTGACTTCCGGTTTGTCTAAGGTAGCAATACACAGTTAGTTTAGTTTCGCATTTTGGCCATGGTGAATTTTTTAAATATGAAAGTTATTGTGCAATAAAATTGATTTTATAAAGCTGAAGAATAATATAGCCTTCACAGTGGGTTTATATGAACATCAAGATTGTTTTTTGCATGTTTTATAGGCCATTTTCTGTTTGATAGTCCGTATTTTCACATCCGTACCGCCCATAAGTCCAGAAATTATTGTAGATTTTTTTTAACACATCTTTGAAGCTCGAACTTTTCAATTCAATTTCATAGAAAAATGAGGTGAAATGCATATGATTTTTTTTTTATAGATAAATGTCAATGGTTTTAGAAAAGGTATCACTCTAAGGGATTGAAATTCTACTTCGGACCAAATTTTGGGGACTTTTGTGACATTTTCACCCACTTTTTGCAATATTTCGTATAAAAAAATGCAGATTGTTGTCATGGTTATACCATAAAGAGACTTTATCTCAACATTGTAACTATTGGAAATCAAATCTATGGAAGATGATGTTTCCATACATATGCACACACATAGCACAAACATTAAGCCTAATTTGTTAGAAAGCAAGGGAAAGAGGGTGGTTAAAAATTATGTGTGTCAATTTTAAGTTTTTTTCTAACTGTGTATTGTTCTTAACGGCTTTCAATGTCAAATACGGACTGGTAAAAGACTAATTAGGTGACGCAACACTAATATAAGTATACGAACTAGATATCAATCACATGCAGGATCTGATAATAACGGTTAATATTGCGCTAGACAATTATGTGGTTCTAATTACGTTCAACCACTTGGATGAGAGATGCTACTATATTAAAGTGCTCAGCAATTGGAGAAAAGTTCAACTACAAATGACTAAATTTGCAGTTGTTACCCAAAAATAATCACTGACATGAATTCACCATTTATTCTGTCGTCACGCAGAAAAATTGCAATAGATATAGTGAAAAGGTTTGATACAGCACACGGTTAAAATAAATCGTATAAATTAAACACTATCATTAACACCTCCTGTCAAACATTAACACTCCTGGAAACATTTAATTAACACATTTAAATGTACATCATTTACACTGGTGTTAATATTTAATAATATGGTAAAGAGTTAATTCATTAACACATAGTAAGTATATCTGTCCGAAAATAAACAAGAAACAAATGTTACACCTACGAAATTTCCATTTTCAATTTTGAAAATTTCTCTGAAAGACTAAAATCATTCAGTGTAATATCAAAGGTTCTTGTTTCCTATACACAACGGTCACTGATCCCTCTCTCTCTATATATTATCAGTGGTCGATGTGAACTGTATAAACTAGGAATTGATAGTAAATAATAATTACTTGTTAATAGTAGTATGTATCGCGGAAAAACGCGAAAATAATTAGAATTAAAAGAAAAAAAAAAAATAACGGATTTTAGAAAAAAAGGGGGAGGGCTTGTAAAAATTGTCCTGTCCCTAAGTACCTATGTGTAATATGCGCGACTTTCACTTTATACTTTATATTTCATGTATTCTATTGAAAAAAAAAAACCCAAGATGTATTAAAAAAATGGAGCACCGTATTCCAAATCTCACTGTGATTGCCAGCTCATGTTATACTTCCAAACAAAGTACAACTTTCGTTCATTATTTTCTGAAAGCACCTACATACTACAGTATTTCTTCTCATTCCTTCAGACACTAACATGTGGTATCAGATAAATTATTGAAAATGTTTTTTTTCTATATCGAATGTATATTAATATAATATATCAGACAATAATACTATTTTAGAAAATTACACAATTGTTGAATTGGCACACTATAATAATCCAGTGGCGAAGCAAGGTTCTGTGTGCAATGTACACGTAATAACTGGCAAGGTTTAACAGGTCAAACGCCTCTAGCAGGTATAGGGGCCGAACGCCAGAGAGGGTCTGTAGATTTAGAGAAAGCAATCCACATTGTAAATGAATTGTAAAAGAATCCTTTTCCTGTGTTTGATCCCATTTATGCATTAAAAATCGTATATGTAATGACAGAGTCTAGGTATGTTTACCTCAATCACGGGTGTCAATCGGTATATCGAGAAAAATGATCGTGAAAGAATAACTAACGGTGTTCAAGCATTGCGATCGGATCGTGAAAGATCTGGTATTGGATCGTGAATGCAATTAAGAGTAATTCTAATTTAAAATTTGTGAAAAATCTGCTGTATTTTCAAAAGGTGGAACAAATCAGAAAAAAAATATGTCTGTCAAAATGATTCAACTTCCTTAATAATACTGTACACTAAGTTAAAGAACAAATGCAGTACTTTTTAAGAAAACACAAAAGGCGACACACAATCCTATGAGAATCATTAAGAAAAAATCATGTTTTGTATCTATAATGGTCATATTCCAATATATCATGATATATTTGAAACTTAATCTTTGTTGTGTCAGGAAGTCTAGTAAAATAAAAGAATGTTATTACTTGAAAAAGTTCATATTATTTTTGAAAATTTACCAATTGATATACTTGTATTGGTTGAAGGGTGTAATTACTTACTAAGAACGTAAATTAATGCTGTCATTTTTTGTTGTTGTGATATTTAATATGTACCCATATTTAGACCTGTTTTCATTTTAAAGGCGAAACTCCGTGTAACTATAGGCATCCAAGATAATAAGACCTCCAGGAGCATAAATTGTCGAAAATTAAATATCTTTGTATATATAATGCTAAATGCATCCACGAATGAGTGAAGCGAGAGGGGATCTGGTGGTTTTCCCCTGGAAATATCTTAATTTGTACGTTTTTGTTTCCGTAAGGGTTAAATCAAAGAAGCTTTATCATTTAATTTTACATACAAGTGTATAGAAGATGTTCTTTCCATTAACAATACAAACTTTTCTGATTAGGTCCCGTTAATAGAGATTTACAATAAGTGTATGACTCCGACCCGAGTCCGAATACGAGTCAGAGTAAGACAGTTTAAATGACGGGAGCGATCTCAAAATAATAAAATTATTGTAAACATTGCACTTTAATCATTATACTATTAATTGAACAGTTGTTTTCGGCGATTGGCAAAACAATGACTACCGCAAACTTTAATTATAGCTTTAAGTGTGTAAGCCTCCGATGAGTTCAAATGACTTTATAACATTTCAATTCGCCAATAACATGTTCAACGGAGATCGGGTATTCTGCAATGAGTCTGTTGAGCCTCCTACACTTTCTCGTTTTGTGTTCTGGCTTTCTAGTATCTGCTGTTTGGTGAATGTCGTGTATGACTGATGAAATAACTCAGCCTCTTTCTCTTGAAGATCAGGATCCACCCACCCCTGGATGAGCAGTAGAGGAACCTGAACTTCAAAAAATAGATAATGGGTCTGACAATGGAGATATAAATGCAGGCGATGGTACAGCGAAAGCTGAAGAAATTGTGGGAGAAATTGCCACATGTAAAGCTACACCAATAACTGCAGATAATATTTATGATGCTCTTGTTAATCTTGAAGCTCCAAAAACCTCCCCCCCCCAAAAAAAAAAAAAAAAAAAAAAAAATAAAGAATCTTTAATGCAATTGGTTCGCATTTATTACAAAACAGGTTCCAAAATTGTTTAAAAGCCTCGGGGTTGATTAAGATTATTCTGGCACCCGTAAAACAATCATACAGAAAACTTAATGTATTCCAAAAATAAAATAAAAGTTTTTATGCTAATCAGTACAATTCTTGTCAGATTTTTATCAAATTGATATCAAAGGTGTATATCAGGAGTGTCTCGGACACTTAAAAAATAATTGCTTTTAAAAGATATATGTCTCTTGGAAATACGCATTCTATTGAAAATTGCAGTGTTAGTGCTCTTATGTGTACAGTTTTTGCCAGGTGTTTATAAAATTTGGTATTGTCCTTGAACAGATGAAATATGTGAAACGCGGGAGACATCGGAAATCTGTTCTTTTATTCTCATCAAAATCAATGCGAACAGGAGTATGCATTACTACGGATCCCTTTAAGTGCCTTGTAAATATTTATATTTTCGTTTGACGGAGATTTATTCTGGTGCGCACCAGTTTAAAAAATCGTGCGCACTACTTTAAAACTCGTGCATAAGAATTTAAAACTGGTGCGCACGACTTTTAAACTCGTGCACACGACTTTGAAACTCGTGAGCACGACTTTTAAACTGGTGCGCACGACATTTTAAAACTGGTGCGCACGACTTTTAAAAACTTTCAAACAAAGTTTGACTGACTATGTACAAACTTGCGAACGAATTTTCAAAAAGGTGCGCACCAGATTAAATTTCTGGCAAACGAAAATATTTATATTTACATAGCACTTAAGGGGCTCCGTATTATTCTCCAAGACTATATATACACTGTGGACACAAATAACCTCATACCATAAAAAAAATAATTAAAAAAACTGAACAATAGTATTATTCGATTCCCTTTTAAATAATTCAGTTATGAAAGGACAATTTTTAAAGTTTTTTTTTATGTAATCGGTAAACTTTATCATTTAACTGGAGAAAAAATATTTGTTATGAAAGTTTTTTAAATTCTGACCATATCTGCTAGCAAGCTTAAACGAAAAAGCGCACTTTCTACCCTTCAGTGAAAAAAAAGTAAATTAATTTGATAAATGGTTTTGTCATATTACCACACAAAGATTGAGCACGGTAAAATAAATTAGAGTACATATTATTTTGAGATCACCCCTATAGCTTACCTGTATGATTTGTAGTCGTACTCGTACTCGGACTCCGAGTCGGACATTTATTGTAAATCTCTAATAGTCATGAATTAGAGGTTAAAGACACCACTTATACAGATTCCTCAGCCTCATTTTCAGACATATACCCCGAATTTGATTACAGAGTATTTAGTGCCAATCAGTTTGAATCTCGTGCGTACGACATTTAAAAACATCCTACGAAACTGGTGCACAGGACTTTCAAACTGGCACGCACGACTTACAAAAACTGGTGCGCACGATTTTCAAACTGGTGCTCACGACTTTCAAGAACTGGTGCGCACGACTTTCAAACTGGTGCTCAGGACTTTCAAACTGGTATGCACGAGTTTCAAAGTCGTGCGTACCAGTTCTTGAAAGTCATGCGCACTATTTTGAAAGTCATGCGCACCATTTTAAAAGTCGTGCGCGCCAGTTTGAAAGTCATGCGCGCCAGTTTGAAAGTCATGTGTACCAGTTTGAAAGTCATGCGCACAAGTTTCAAAGTCGTACACACCAGTTTTTGAAAGTCATGCGCACTATTTTGAAAGTCGTCCGTGCCAGTTCGAAAATCGTGTGCACCAGTTTCAAAGTCATACGCACCAGTTTCAAAGTCATGCGAACAAGTTTGAAAGTCGTGCACACGGGCTGAAAACTCGTGCGAACGAGTTTCAATGTCGTGTGCAAGATTATTCAGACTAGTGCGCACCAGATTTAATCTCCGGCAAACGAAAAAAAATGTATATTTACTTGACACTTAAGGGGCTCCGTATTTATGCTTTACTATACTGACTATATTATCAACTACAAAAACTTTTTTGTTGGCGTCTTTGTTTGATTTAACAAGTGTGTTTGAATGTTAAGTATAGTTGTGTTGTATGTCTGTGTATGTTTACACAATTTTGGGTGTTGGATCCAAGATATGGCCACGTTAACCAATTATGCCTGTTTGGGTTGCTTTCCAAATTTGGCAATATTATGGAACATTAAACAATTGTCAAACAAGTTGGCGTATTAGCTAGCTAGAAATCAGATTTAACCCACCATTTTCTTAGGAAAATGCCTGTGTCAGGAATATAGCAGTTGTTTTCCTGCGGGTTTTTTTAACAATGTATTTCCCAATTTTTACAAAAATCACCAAGGATCTTCGTTTTATAGATATGACTGTGCATTAAAATTAATAGAAATCAGGTGAGAAGATCTTAACTTTTCAAACGACATAAGACTTTTGGAGGACTGACAGACGGACTTAGATTGTTAAAGAAATTAGTCCGTGTGTATTATCAAATAATCAGATCCAATGGCATTGAACCATCAAAGCCCTATTCACAAACAAAAGTGAACCGGAATAACTCATGCAAATCCATTCTTTTGTTATACCAATTACAAATATGAATTATCATTTGTTTAAACAAAGATTTGATCGTTTTCGTGGATTTTTGCAATAATGAATAAGCGGCAACAGATCTTTCACGACCCTTTTCACGATCATCAAAATGCGGTACCCGATCTTTCACGATCCGAAATATCAGTTTTTTTACAAATATTACCATTTTTGCAAAGTTCTGATTAAACTGAAACAAAATTACTTTAAGAACTGTTTTAAAACAGTAAAATTGAACGATATTTATAAGAGAAAGGTAGTTTATGCATTAGAAATTTGAAAAAGAAATCATGTTTGTTTACATTTTTATTTCTCTGAAATTTCGATGAGCCTTTTGTAGTTTTTCATATTCTATTGATTCTAGAGTTTGTCTCTAGTGCTGTGTGGAGGCAGTAGAACGTTTCCCCGTGCTTGAGATGTATGCTGTTATAATATTTACAGTTATGGTGTGCTTGTTCATGTGAGAATTTCTCATATTAATACACCGTCAAAATTTCATGTTTGGTTAAATTTCTTCAAAATACTGGTCTGGTCGTCTGTTTTGTATATTGCCCTTTCATACTATTTTAAACTGCTAGGTTTTCTTACATATATTTCGATGTGCTCCGTGCTGTCTTTCATTTGTTGTTTAGTTTTATATGTATTGTCTATCATTTGTTGATTCGAAATTATTGGTCTTTTGTTGGGCAATGTATGACAAATATATGTTCAAAAACCTCGCCCGTAATTACAAATTATGTAATTCATTGACCGCTCCCGACATGTGTAACTTCAAGGCATATTTTAGCGGCGATCGATGTCTTTCAAAATTACTTTATTTTTATCAATAGTACCGCTTAAGTCGACGCTAGGGGCCGTCTTGAACTTGTTGTGGGGTATGAATGATTTGTTCATTGTTGAAGACCCTACATCAACTGTCAAGATGAAGAACAGGAATAAAAGCCCTGTTCATTGATAATTTTCTATGTTTTCTATGTATTGTGTGCGATTTTGTCCCATGTACATTTACTCCATATCCTTTCATTTTCTATTGATTCTAGAGTTTGTCTCTAGTGCTGTGTGGAGGCAGTAGAACGTTTCCCGTGCTTGAGGTGTATGCTCTTATAATATTACAGTTATGGTGTGCTTGTTCATGTGAGAATTTCTCATATTAATACACCGTCAAAATTTCATGTTTGGTTAAATTTCTTCAAAATACTGGTCTGGTCATCTGTTTTGTATATTGCCCTTTCATACTATTTTAAACTGCTAGGTTTTCTTACATATATTTCGATGTGCCCCGTGCTGTCTATCATTTGTTGTTTAGTTTTATATGTATTGTCTATCATTTGTTGTTTAGTTTTATATGTATTGTCTATCATTTGTGGTTTCGAAATAATTGGTCTTTTGTTGGGCAATGTATGACAAATATATGTTCAAAACCTCGCCCGTAATTATAAATTATGTAATTCATTGACCGCTCCCGACATGTGTAACTTCAAGGCATATTTTAGCGGCGATCGATGTCTTTCAAAATTACTTTATTTTTATCAATAGTACCGCTTAAGTCGACGCTAGGGGCCGTCTTGACCTTGTTGTAGGGTATGAATGATTTGTTCATTGTTGAAGACCCTACATCAACTGTCAAGATGAAGAACAGGAATAAAAGCCCTGTTCATTGATAATTTTCTATGTTTTCTATGTATTGTGTACAATTTTGTCCCATGTACATTTACTCCATATCCTTTCATTTTCTATTGTAAAAACGGTGTACTTTTAAGCCTTGGATTTTCTCGGATACTGATCATAATATTGTACCATTTTGACAGACAGTTTTATTTTTCCAATATTTGTCACTATAATTGATTAAATTAGACTATTTACTGACAATGCATGTGTCTTCTCGATAAGTTTCATTCACGATCCTATACCAGATCTTTCACGATCCAATCGCAATAGTGTACCTGACCACCGTTACTTATTCTTTCACGTTCATTTTTCTCGATACACCGAATGACAGCCGTGTCAATAGACAGACAATAATACTGGATCGATTGACGACAATTTACATGTACTTTTAATCTTATCACTTTAATCTAATGTAATGCTGGTAATGTTATTAATTGATGGATGGATGAACGCCCACTGTCAAATACATGCATATCAGGAACATAACATACATGTTCATGCGATATGACTTAAAAATGATCCACAGTGACATATAACGTGCTAGTTCATATGGTAACGGTCCACAGAAAGACATGTCACCCTACCCGGACACATTATTCCGAGCCGACAAATCTTTGCTCTTACTAGTAAATACCAAATGCCTAGCAGAGAATCAGCAAATACTTATTTCCATGTCTTTTGATTTGAACTGACCAGGGATTGAAACCACGACCTCCCAATTTTGAGGCGAGCAAGCTACCACGAGACAAACGAGGTGGTTTTTACTCATTGATGACACACGAGTACTCGATTGGACAAGATGTCCGGTTACACCTGACTAATTTGCTACAAACATTACAAACCATTAAGTAAGTAAATAAGTCGGTAAATGTTATGTAGAGTCGACAACTTTGTACTAAGTAGACCGAAGCATGCTATTTACTTTGTAGTAACTAATTAATTAATTGGTCTGAACTTGCTGTATTGACATTTGGTGAAAGCTGTGTCACCTGGACTTCTCCCATCAGGTAGCATAACACATGCTAAAAAGAGGTGCATCTGGATATGTGGGATATTTAAATACACAGCCACGTCCGACGTTATCCGAAGCCTCCTGTAGAGAGATTATCATCATCTCTGCAATTAAAATAACATTTGCAACAACTCTCGTTAAGGGGTCCATAGGTGGCCTGTTGGAAGACCACATTTCGTTTCCCTATTTTCCATACCTTCCTTTCCAGTGCCAGTCGAAATGTGCAACCTCCCCACCCCAATCACTTGATCACGGTCGACCAACATAGAAGAACCTATACTATTATATTTGATTAATTTGTTAACGTCCAGATAAATCTTCGTTAATTTCCTATGCTATATTTTAAAACAGAAAAATATGGTGTACGAAGTAAATGGACCTTTACCTGAAGTCTTAAATGTATCTGATATTTCAGTATAAAAATAAAGAGATGTAGTATGATTGCCTATTACAAAAATATCAGAGTCTAAATGACGTGGATGTAAGCATTTATAGGTCATCTTACGGTATTCAGGGCCGTAACTAGGCATCAGAAACAGACGAGGCACGGGTTTGGGGGCCGCCGACTGAGGCCCCCAGATTAATAGGGGTCAAGGGGGAGGCGGAGCCCATCGACCGAAAATTGTAATATTAGGGTCCGAAATAAAACTTGTTACATCGAATTTTGTTTCATATTTACCGTATGAAGAACTGCATTAGGCTATCAGAGCCGACTGACAGATACTTGCCTCGAATTTTGTACCATCGAGCATGTATCCATTTACAGTAGGATACATGTTTGATAGTAGAAAAAGCGGGACAAGTGTGTGTGGTCAACGCTTCATTAAAATAACACACATTTTAATAACACTTTAATAAAGCCCAAAGAGTGGAACCTATAGTCATGATAGTCACTGTATGTGAATGCTAGTTCGACCTTTCTTGTGCCACTAAGATCCCATCGTTTGAGAAAAGCTTCTGCGTTCACATGCCCGACATTGTCCGTACGATGGACGTGAAGCATGGCTAAACCACATAATCTGTCCTCTGTCATTGTTGGGAAATAAATAATTGCAGAACCAAATGCCGGTTAACTGGCGATGGTAATCATGCAGAGAGTTCGATACCTAACGTAGTTGAAATAAAAGTACAGAAGCTGCACGTCAACATTACTTTTCGAAGTAGGCATTACTTAATTCTTGATATGAAAATGCAAAGATGTTTTCTACCCCTGCATGCCTAGCTATCTCCATTTTGTTTTTTTTTCTTCTTCTTATTTTTTTTTTGCCAGAAAATCAGACGAGGCAATTTGCCTCGTCTGAATTGCCTCGTCTGCCTCATCGGTAGTTACGGCCCTGGTCTTCAATAATGAGTAAAACCTAATACCGTAAAGTCAAATATAAAATACCCAAACATGAAAAAATCACGGTGAAACAATTTATATCCTAGCTTTGTACAGGTAGATAAAAATGCATGAGGCCTTTTATGTTTACATATAAATGTTATATAAAAGACACTTTCTCCCGTTTGCGTTTATATTTTTTTACAGTGTTGTGACTGTTTATACTAAACATCAAATAATGTGTTAACAGAAAAAACGGGAAAAATATGAAATATATTTATAGTCTTATATCACTTCTTCGTGATTCCATTTGTGTCTTGCTCATGGTAAACAAATGATTTGTTCACCGTTGAATGATGTTCTTCAAGCCCAGCAAAAAATGTTGCATTCATGTTTAGGACGAAAGTATGCTCATCAGAACTTGAGCTAAAATGCAATACTGGTAATGGCAAAACACATGTGTATGTCAAAGTTCAGTTTCATAATGAAACTAATTTGTATAGGATGTTCGGAAAATGTCTCTAGTTTGAATAGCGTTAACGACGCTAAAAATAATTAGGTTCTGAATAGTATGTATGTACATGTATACAGAAACAAATATACTATCACTTCAATTCACTCCTATTTAAAGAAAGATAAAGTTTGGTAAATTTTCATTAAATTTCGTCTTGAATGGGTTAATATTGACACACTTGAATAGATTAGCAATCGGATTCTAATAAACTAGATTCATCCTCTTCAATGGACCTTAATTGGTTGTTAGTATAAGCCCATAAGAGGGATTTTTTATTCTTAATGAGTTCTGTTTGGATTAGGTCCTTAGAACTGTGCCGGGACACTGAAATTACGCTTCATTATGAGGCTTTTTTTATAGTTAATCAGAGACGCCTTCAATATTTAAATAATCTTAAATTTCGCAGTTTCTAAAGTAGGAGCGGAAATTATGGTAAACACTTTCCTTTGGATTTTCCTTGTGGATCCTCACAACACCCGTTTAATATAATATGTCACGCGGTAAAGCAAAGTAATTATTTGTTCAATTAAAGTTTAAACTCAATTACACACGAGTCTGATGGACTATTTTCATAAATATCAACAAAAAGCTTTCCATTAAGTCCAAAGAAATGAAATCAATTACAGAGGGTATAGGTGATTTAATTAAGCTATATTAATGGAGAAGACGCCTCATGCCCGTATCAGTTTTTAATAGATATTTACATTTAGAGATCGTATGTCAGAATAAATATATTGACTGAGAATAAATTGGCATAAAGTTTGAATTTATTATAATAAGAAGGCTAATTCAAAGTTATAAATCTAATTCCAGTATTCTACCAGACACAGCTTTTAAATGATGAAGAAACTTTATTTTAAATTGCATTCCATTATATTTAGTTATTAAAAACCTAAATTGAATGAACCCCCACTTATATTTCATAGTCGGTGTAATGGATAAATGATCTGTTTTTTTTTAACGAAATAGATGAATAGTTGAAATATAAATTACATGTAAGCTCTGTTATTTTGTAATTTCTTCCGAACTATGATAAAAGAATTTATCAAGTCACATTAAAAGTGTAACTCTATAGAATAAAGTGCGTTGCAAACTTAACATTTGTCACTAAATATTGACCAGTATTTTTATCCGCTGTCAGTGGCGAATGGTTGGTGTGTCAATAGCCATGTTATTAAGGTAATTTAGGGCCTCCGTGCATCTTGTTTTTTTCTCTTGTTATAGATCATTACAAGACATTGTGACTAGACTAGACTAGACTTTATATATCACAACTCGTTCGCTATGCCCGTGTCTGTTGTGACATTTTGGATTTCAATGAACGTAATCTATGTATTACTGGTAAATTATTAAGTCAGGGATTTCGTTACCACAAATTACTTAAAATCTTTACTAAATTTTTCCATATATATAAAGAATTGGTTTGGAAGTTTGGTTGTACCTGTAGAAAACTTATTTTTATCAGGATAGCACATCCTAATTTTTACGGAGATGTTGTTTACCGAGCCCGGAAATTTAGATGCGATCCGGGTAAGCTTATCGATCCTTTAAATAAACTGATTTTGTTATCAGTAAATTAGAATCAAGCTAAATATATTTTTATATACATATGCACATTCATGTCTCTACAATCTGTCGATACCTGTATCTTGGCATTGCACAAGGTCATGTTTTCTCTGACTGTTGATGACGTCTTTACACTAAATCCATTGGATGTTGGATGTGAACTGATTGATATTTTAATCTTAGATGCATGATTTTTTTTATTAGTTGTTATTTGCTTTGAACTAGCTGTCAGTAACTGCGAGTACGCTCAGATCTGTACTTAGTGTCTATTTGTTATGGGGATGTATAAGTACCCTGCCACGTCCACTCTGTGTTTTTGTTAGATGTATTTCTGCTTTGTATCGATCTGATGAGTTAAACCCTTTCTTACTGATTTTTATAGTTTGTTCTTATGTTGTACTGTTACACCACTGTCCCAGGTTAGGGAAGGGTTGGCGCGCCTTCAAACTTGTTTAACCCCGCCACATTTTATATGTGCCTGTCCCAAGTCTGGAGCCTGTAATGGAGTGGTTGTGGTTTTTTGCTGTTTCTCATATTTGTTTTTCGTTTATTGTTTGCATAGTGTGTTCTTATGTTGTGCTGTTACACTACTGTCCCAGGTTAGGGGGAGGGTTTGGCGTCAAAAAACTAGTTTAACCCCGCCACATTCTGTATGTGCCTGGCCCAAGTCAGGAGCATGTAACTTAGTAGTTGTCGTTTGTTGCTGTATATCATATTTGTTTGTCGTTCATTATATTTTGTACATAAATCAGGCCGTTAGTTTTCTCGTTTGAATTGTTTTACATTTGTCATTTAGGGGCCTTTTATAGCTGATTATGCGGTATGGGTTTACTCATTGTTGAAGGCCGTACGGTGACCTATAGTTGTTAAATTCTGTGACATTTGGTCTCTTGTGGAATGTTATCTCGTTGGCAATCATACCACATCTTCTTATTTTTATATAGACGTTACAATTCTTTAATATTCTTAAGACACCACACAAGAGAACTACTAGTATGCGAAACACTATGTTGATTGAGTGTTGTTTGTTTTACGTCCAGTTGCAATTATCTCATATATACTCAGGACAGCACATTTCACAATAGATCAATTAATTAACGGATCTGCAATAGGTCGATCGAGATAAAAGGCGGTAAATTTGGATTGCCACTGGAAAGAAATGTTATGACGTGTATAAAGCAGAAATTTCCGTTGCAATATATCACTTAAACTTGTCACAGATGAATGACCTTGTATAAGACCGTTGATTTTCTCGTTCGCGAATTGTTTCCACCTCGTCATGTCGGGGCCTTTTATAGCTGACTTTGCTGTATACGTTTTGTTCATTGTTGAAGGCCACACTAAGACCTTTTATGTTTACATGCACGTCTTTTGGATAGTTGTCTCATTGAAAATCATACCACATCTCCATATTTTATATTGTATCGTATAGATCTACAATTGTAACTTCTAAACAACAGAGATTAAAATCTATAGGACCTATGATACAGGAGCTGAAAAAGAAAGTAACCTTGAAGGTAAATGATCAAATTAGCTATCAAGATGTGGTACCATTTCGACGACAAGTGGATTGCAATCTAGTCCATCACTACCATACTACTGCTGATGGCGATATTGATTGATGCATTGTTGCTTGTTAAACGTCCAGTGGCAAATAGATCATACACATTCAGAGAACAAATTAACAAATAATCAAAGAGTTAGGTCGACAAGGATGAAAGGCGGGAAATTTATACTGTTACTAGAAAATGAAAGTATGTTCGGTATAAGGGGCAGACATTTTGCCAAATTAAAGCTCCACCCCTAACCCGCATCAGAGGGTTGTTGTACGAGTTCTTTAACGTACAGAGAGATGACACTTTCCCTTCACGATGCATCGGATTTAACGTAAAAATTCTGACCGGACGCCCAACTTAAGCAACTACCGGACATGAGGAGTCCAGGAGCGACCATATTTCTATACCCTAGTCAATCCTTGGGGTAGCAAAAGAGCTGCGTATCCTACTACCGACTTCTGATATCATACCTGAACATGATTCCTACTATATGAGCTGTAAATACTTTACACCATCGACTATAGTATACTGATACCATCGACTATAGTATACTGTACACCATCGACTATAGTATAGTGTACACCATCGACAATAGTATACTGACAACATCGACTACAGTATACTGATACCATCGACTATAGTATACTGTACACCATCGACTATAGTATACTGTACACCATCGACTATAGTATACTGTACACCATCGACTATAGTATACTGACACCATCGACTATAGTATACTGATACCATATCTATAGTATACTGATACCATCGACTATAGTATACTGTACACCATCGACTATAGTATTATGTACACCATCGACTATAGTATACTGATACAATCGACTATAGTATACTGACACCATCGACTATAGTATACTGATACCATCGACAATAGTATACTGATACCATTGACTATAGTATACTGATACCATCGACTATAGTATACTGTACACCATCGACTCTAGTATACTGACACCATCGAATATAGTATACTGTACACCATCGACTATAGTATACTGACACCATCGACTATAGTATACTGTACACCATCGAATATAGTATACTGACACCATCGACTATAGTATACTGTACACCATCGACTATAGTATACTGTACACCGTCTACTATAGTATACTGTACACAATCGACAATAGTATACTGACACCATCGACTATAGTATACTGTACACCATCGACTATAGTATACTGTACACCATCGACTATAGTATACTGTACACCATCGACTATAGTATACTGACACCATCGACTATAGTATACTGTACACCATCGACTATAGTATACTGTACACCATCGACTATAGTAAACTGATAGATCAAATAATCCTCTATTAACGAATCCAAATTCTCTTTAAATTTCATTTGTACACTGCTGATTTCTTCCAATGTTTTTTTAAAATGGTTTTATTCAATTATCTGTGTTTCACGACGCAATTATTGTTCATATACTCTCTATATGAATGTCTATTAACTTTTTAATTGATCAATAAATATTTAATCGTTAATATGTTTTATATCATTTCCTGTTTTATGGTAATGTTTAACAATATGGGTACAATGCTTGTATGAAGAAAATGGAAGGGGGATGATTGAGCAGTCACAAACATATTCAACCCCGTCACATTTTTTAATTGTCCGGCTTAAGCCATGAACTTTTTGTCCATTTGTTGTCGTTAGATGCTCTCTGCTATAATTGGTTTTCGCTTAATGTTATTAGCTTAAGGCGTTGCTTTTAAATCGTATTACATTTTGTTATGAAGGGACCAGCAATATCTCGATTTACGGTATGTGTTTTGCTCATTGTTACAGTGCAAATTTGAATGATATTTGTACGTTTTCCATACAGCTTTATGAACATACCCCTTGTTTTACTTGAATAGAACACACAAGAAAGCCTGAATAGAATTATAAAAAGCATGAATAGTATACACATAATAATTGAGTTTCGCTCAGTTTTTCATTTTACAGATATATACCAAATATGTAAGAAATTCTTTGTCAAATGTTTACCGTGATAATTAACAGAGTTCTTTAACTCACAATTATTACACCCAAAAAAACTTGATTTATAAATACCATATGTTTTACTATTTTATAATGAATGTATTTCTGTACTCGTTGTACATATTCATTTTACTTAGACAACAATCAGATGCAGAGAGTAATTGGTTTAGCAAAGTATTCAAGATCTGTTCGTTATTGCTTTTTCGAATTACAGGAAATTAATTCGTTCATATTGAAAAGTAAATTATTCACTATGTAATTTTCTCTGACACGAATTCAATAGCATATCATTGTCAGAAGAATAGAATGGTTAATTCGTTTCATTAAATTTATTTCATTTCGTAGCTAACTGCATCACATGTCAAGAGGTTGGGGGATAATTGCAACAATTTGCTCTGCATGTCAGTAGAAACAATTTTGTCCTTTTGTAAAAGTTTTACATTAGAAATTTTCTCATAGATTAAAAAAGAATATAAAAAATATGGCGGCCAATGTAAGACTTACTTCCGACACAAAAATCCTTTTCCAAATTACAGTAATTGGCTTTCAATTTGCGCCGATCGTAATTTTCACTAATGATTCTATAACTTTTAATTAAATCCGACAAAATTAAATGAAAGCGAGATTAGTCTGCACACAATCGTTAAAGAACTTGTAACTTGCTCATCCCTGGGCCAGATTTTTGAAGGATAATTAAAATGAAGACAGTTCGAAGATAAATTTAACACCATTAAACAAACGTGAAGTTTCAATTTGTTTCTGATACCCAATTTGAGATCTTTCCTCATTATCTTTAACATTCAAACGAGAATGGTAACACTAATGACCAATTAGCAAGCTTTAATGATGGCAGATAAAACGAACTTGTTACTATCTCGGGGGAATTGGTCGAATCCGATTCTTTATACAAATTTACGTATTCCGTCTACTTCTATTTGGTTTACATTTACACTGAAGCTTATAAATTACTCTAATAAGCAATATAGTTCATTTAAATTCCTCATTAAAATTTTTGTTGGCTTTTCAGCCAAAAACATGATACAGCAACCCGCTCAGTCTAATTAGAGAATTTCAAATAGGAGTTACTGAAAAAACATATTTTGCTCTCATGGGCCTCGTTTACATATCGTCTTAAATTAATACGGATTACCCTTTTGCAATGTAACCTTTTTATAAATATTTCTGAATTCAAGCATGGTCGGATATTCAGAGATTTGGTTGCATGAGTATATCAAAAGTAATAGATACCCAGTCAGCAACATACTGGTATTTTCTGTTGGACAGTCGTCACTTATGCGGCAAAGTTATCAGGACGTAGCTTTATTGCTTCTAAGAGTTTTAAAACCTTGTCGAATAACATTTTAGGTATTTTTTTTTATAATTTTTTATATATAATTAAGTTGAATAAAGTTTAAAAACATTTGGGAAATATAAATACGTGTATGATGGTGGCCTTGGGCTGTTTTCTGCTCTTTGGTCGGGTTGTTGTCTCTTTGACACATTCCCCATTTCCATTCTCAATTTTATGATGTAAAACTACAATTGGTGTGTATAGTATATATACACAATCAAGTTATATATATCCACATTTACTTATTTCTTATTGATTTCAGTATTGAATTTTGTTTGAATTATAAAGTTCAAGACATTCAACACAACATTATCTTATATGGATGGGAGCACCTTTAAACTATAATTACTCGTATTGTTAAAAAAAAGGACAGACATTGAAGGCCATTTGTTTTGTCTAAATATTTGTCTTTCTAATAATTTCATGTGATACCCAGTATATCTCTTATCACAAGTCCATTAATAGGGGCTAGTAATGGACTTCTGCTCTTATAAGTATCGTTACAAAAGTCTTTATAATTCATAGATGCTCAGGCAAATATAGTTATATATGTATATAAACAAGTCTAAATTGAAAACAACGTTCAAACCTATGATTGCGTTGGATAAAAACCGCAATTTTTATACGTGTGCATGCAAAACAAATTTCTTGTTAGAGGGGTCTAAATACAGCACAAACAACATTTTCCAAAAGACCAAAAAGTGAAAAGTATATTTTAACAAAACGCATTTGACTAACAGGTCGAACAACAAATGTTCTTAAACCCTGCTGACTGCCATTGGCGATTGCCAAATAAACGGATCACCGATGTAATAAATGGATCTTTATTATAAATTTAATACTAAACAAAAAACAATAAACTTGCGGAAAAGATGTATATATATATATATATATATATATATATATATATATATATATATATATAGATTCCGTTTGTCATGGACTCAATTTCTTATTCTTTTCTGCTCATAGTGAAATATTGTTCGTTTTTTTGCTTATAAACGTTGTGGTGCGTTGTTACATACCGGTAGGTATTTTGTTGGTTTAATTCAAATATTTCGTCCAGTGACTATTAACCCGTATAATTCAGCTCCTCCCCGAGATCGACTCTCCCACTGACGAACCATTGTAGAGCAGCGGAATATAACGACTGAATTATTCGGGTTAAGTGACCATGACATTGTACTTACATGGGAAACGTAAGTATTTGACATAAATCCGAATTTGACGTCGAGATTGACGTCGGAAACTGTTTTCTTTTCTAAACTATTCCCCAGAAAATTAAACTTAATTATAAAAAATGAGGATAACAAATTACACTTTGTACCACACCGTCATGACACAGACTCCTGCTGATTAATCAAGTACACCGACAATTTAGATCTCATCATTTAGTATAATGGATGGGACATGTTTGTTGTTCCAGTCACAATATAGTCTCGATTACCCAGATGCATACATGAATATAGCTATACTTTGAAAAATGTAGCGACTGGATGATCGAGACTAGTCACAATACCAATGACCCTTTCAAGGGCTATATATATAACCGTTTGCTTCAACTTGTCATCTGTCGTCGTACGTTATCTATTCCAAACATTTTCTTTTCCGAGAATACTGAACCAATGAGACAGCAACCTAACAACACAAAAACCCTTAAGGTATCTAGGATTTTTTTGAAAATAGTATTTTTATCCTCATTTTTTTATTTAAAATTAAAAATGTGATCCTGGTACTGAATAAGATTTGTTTTTTTTTATTTTGGATCACAAATTAAGGAGCTTCTAGTCATCGTTTCACATTTTTGATCGGATTAAGCCGTGAATTAATCCTTACATTAATTTAGGTCCCTTTTATTCATATAGCTCTTCACGTGTTATGGTGCTTATACATCCTTGGCTTTAAAATATTTGACTTTGAACGTTCCCGAATATATATAGACTTCTACCGGATAATATACCCATTATATAGACTTCTACCGGATAATATACCCATTATATAGACTTCTACCGGATAATATACCCATTATATAGACTTCTACCGGATAATATACCCAATATATAGACTTCTACCGGATAATATACCCATGTTGATGAGCTTGGCTGTGCAGGATGTTTAAATGCGCAGTCTATCATTTCGGAATTTGGACTTTAAATCCGAGCTCCGTATTATCCACGCTCTTTGTACGTTGAAGAACTCTTAAAATAAATTTGAGGGATCTGTATGTGACCTACTGCATTGCTAAATTTCCCCCTCGAGGTCCCTATGTAATAAGGAAAATGTTGTTAATGTAGTGCCAAAACATGCAACAACATTTTATTGAGGAGAAACAGAGTTTATTTCACTAGTTTTAAAAGAAACAAAATGTTTTACATATTATTAATTAACATTGTAAATTTTAAATGTAGATGTATAAAAATGTATAAATAAAATTGCGTCTTAAAAGTCTCTTATAAATCTTTTTAAGATTGGTGCATACATTACAAATTTTTATGTTATCCTGTGAATCTTATTACATGTTTGTATGTGGTGAGACTATAATATATGAAAAATTTTTACGACAAAACTTTCAGCTTGTTTTCTCTTTGTTTTATTTCGATGCGTGTCCGTTTAGGTGAAACTAGTCAGGTAAAATTCTTAAGTACCCCGGATTTTTGTTGATAATATGACAAAAATAAACAAACAGGCTTAGCTATATTAATATCATCCATTTCAAATGCTTTATATCTTAGTTTCCGGAACATGTAATTAAATAGCAAATGGAAACGCTTTTAACAATTTAACAGTTTATTTTAATAAATTAAAGAGTTTTAGTGACTAAGATGTTGTCCCAACAGAATCTACCTAATAACCAACATGATTAATACACATGTTATATCATTTCCCTTAAATGATTGGATAGTTTATTTGTGAAACTAATGGTTTTAATGGGGACGACTAATCAGCCTAATGGACTGTAATATTTGTGTACACAACATATGGAGTTTGTGATCTAATGGGTTTTTAGGTTGTTGGAAAGTTTTGTCTTTATGAATATTTGGTCAAGACAACTTCTTCTGTTAAACAATCTGATGTTTGTTTTAAGTACCTAACAATATAAGGATTGAAATAATCTCCGGAAGTTATGAATAAAACATAAATATATATCTAAATATTTATTTTTATCGGTTCATTCAAAGTTAAATTATATAATCCAAAAAGCTGAAGTAGAAAAACAGTCCTCCGTTTTATGTTCAAAAGAGAGTAAACGCCACGGTTTAAGGCACAGACTGCGCCTCGATGCTATCATCCTTGGTGGCCTCTAAAGGAAAAATCCGATAGACGACTTCAAATCGTACAGCAACTAGGTATGAAGTATCCAGATTAAGACTGCATGTCAGTTGTTGGTTGTTTTGATGTATTGCGGGATGTATAAATTCGAAGCCACGTCCTGTCAGAATTGGGACGACCGTGAATCCGATGCCTCGTGTAAGGAGAGTGCCACGCTATCTGCACGTTAAGAACCCTTGGGACAACTCTTTGAGGGGTCCGTAGGTTGTCTGTTTGCAAGGCTAAACTTCTGTTCCTGTCCAAAATATCCTCATTTTCCAGTGGCTTTCCAAAATTTCTCGCCTTTGATCACTGTCGACCCCCTATTGCAGGAACCAATTGATACATAGATTTCACCACTGCAACAAATGTGTTACGATATTTCTCCACTCGAGACAGTTAAATTATAATATTTAAAGCGCGAGGCTTGCCGAGCTTTTTAAATAATTAAAATTTAACTGTTGAGAGTTATAGTGGTGGAATCTGTTTCTCTAATGATTTTTTCTCCTTCCTTTTCAAAGATTTACAGAAAGTTATGTTCTTTATATGTGACGTCATCAGGCATGGTCGCTTTTTTCATGACGTCACAATGGGAAGTTTGGAGGAAACCAAGACAAATTTGGCGTCATAATTATATTTCGACCAATCATTTGCCGAGAACATATATTTCACTAGTGAGGAGAAATATTTTTCTCACACCGATCAAGAAATGTGAAAATAGCACAAAAATTAGAGAAAAGTTGTTCTCGTCCTGACCATGGATGACATTTTTGCCACTGGACGTTAAGTTACAGCAATAAATCTTAACGTGTATTTGTATCATTCCGAGAGTTTCAGATATGAAACTCTGTCACTCACGGTCTGGTAATGTAATTACAATATGTACCATTGTTCTGTGATGCATATGTTATATATCAGATTGTCTTCGACAGCAAAGTACTACTCTAAATAACATTTCTATTTTATCAGAAATAGTTGAACACCCTTCAAGTTCACCATTTGGACTCCTTCATATTTAAAATTTCACTAGGTATAATAAGATTCGATTTTGACACAACGATTGAGACACTGACCATAACTGTTTATACTTTGTACCAGTCATTACCTTTATTCTCATATTTTATGCCTTATATTCCAAGTATAATGAGTATTTTACGAATGAATAAGCTCAAGCAGCAATGCATTTTAATAGTGGACTCGTGCGAAAGTGTGTATTGATTGACGTTTTAACGAAAATTCTTTCTATTCAATTTAATTATATATAAAGTATGCTTTTATGTTAAAATGTGTATTTCTATTCGATGCTGGTTGGTTGAATAGATATATACATTCTTGATAAACCCAAGCAATTATATTCTAAATGTACAACTGTTTTAAATCAACCAAATGCCATCAGAATTATCAACATATATGATCGACTTAATATATACAAAAAATCTGACGTTTCATGGGCAACGATAAGAGTTTTACGATAAATTAAGCATATGTTTTTTTTCTTGATAAACAGATGCCTGTGAAATGTCAAAAGGTTGTATCGTCTAAATTATTTGTCCGTAAGGTTTTCTAATGAGATCATATTTCTTGTGGCGAACTTTATCTAGACTCTTTATCTATTTAATTCTTATTAAACGCGACACCTCTTAAATTAACAGTCAAAATTTTAGTTTTGCCTGGAGAAGAAAGCAATATCCGAATGACAAGAATTAAACAAGTCATTATTTTTTAAGTCAATTGTAACAAACCTGTCAATTTGTGTAATACTTATGAAACATGTGTTATGTCGTGTACTTATGGCGGCTAGTTATTTTATAAATATTTTGTTCTTTTCTATATTGTTTTTCCCCTCCTAATGCAGATAATCTGTCAAAAAATTGAAGTATGTTTAGAAACTTTTATTTGTCATCGTAAATTCATACAATAATAATAATAATGTATATATACAATTTTCTTTACCATGCCAGCACTTGCAAGATATCATTTCATAACAAAATATCAACATAACAATGGAAATACAATACTCAGAAACAGGTAACGCAGGCAACTGTATAAGTGTATTATGGTCATTTGTAACATTTTGGAAAAACAATCTTTTTATAAGTATTAAATTTTATGACAGTCAGCTCCATTTATATTTTATGTCCATATATAACATAAGAATAAAATTTGCCCTTCATTTACAAATATAAAGCATTGAGAATTATCATATTAGTTCCGAGGCAAATTATGCATGCATATGTACTAAATATGAAAGTTGTATATTTTTGCAGGATAAAATCATGTTAATGATGGAACAAAATCTCAATTTTCTGATTTATTTTGAAAATGAAAATAATGAAAGACTAGCAAATTTCCTCCTAATCATGGCCCTTAAATTATTTTTAATTGAAAAAGTCATGTGATCATAAAACCGGAAGTCATGACTAGAACCGCAAGAAATTAAAAAATGTATCTTTTAATTTGACATTTGTATCATTTCTCGCACTTTGTGATTTGCTCGTGGAGAGCCATTCTGCATGTGTCCTTTAAGCACTTTTGGATAGTCTTGTTCACAGAAAACACCACCATTTATAACACAAAATCTGTCACCTGGGGCAAGTGGAGCGTGACATGTTACACACTTGAAACAGTTCACATGATACACGCTTGCTTGAGCTCTCATCACAAGTTCACTTGGCGGAATAGTCTGTCCACATCCAGCACACAATCCACCGGACCCAAACATCCTAAAAAATATAAGTTTTGGTTTATATATATATATATATATAATAAAGAACTGTGGTGTGATTGCCAATGAAACAACTATCCGAAAGACGTGGATGTAAGCATCTATCAGTCACCGTACGGTCTTCAACAACGAGCAATATCAAACAACCATTTGAAAATATCATGTGTGATATTCTCCCAAGCAGATTGCAAGTTCGGCAGTTTATCGATTCATTACAATCAATATTCGATATTCTCTGTAGTGTTGTTGCTGGCAATGCTTAAGTCACAACTTTTAGTTCCTATATTATTTACTCAATAAAACAGTAAACTTTCAGTTCATGGACCCCTAGGACTAAGCTAAATTAAGTAATATAAAGACATGCTTAACCCGTCTGCTTTGTTTATCTGCTAGAGAGTTTAAGCGTTTAACTTATTACTTAATATATTTTGCTGCAAGCACTTAGTTCTTCTGAGAATTGAATGCTGTAATCATATAGCTATAAATGAAATTAGTATTGAAAGGGCAGATCCGTTTAAATGAGTTCGGGGAGGAAAATTAAACTAAACGACAAATTACAGCAATTTCAATGATCACCAAGTCATATTATGCTGTGCGGGATTAATAAAAGTTAATTTCATTTACTGGAAGATAGAAATTACTTAGCCACAATAAAATTCATTAGATAATGGAACTAAAATGATTTTCAATTAGGAAATGAAACATTCGACATTTTAAAATATGGTGAATATTAAATCCTCGTCACATAAATCCAATTCGAAAGCTTTTTATTTGATTGTTGTTGGTTATCGGTTTCATACTTTTATATTTCTAAATAATTCATCTTTTTGGTTTACGTGATATGGAACACAGAGATCAAATAACTTAGGATAAGCCTGAGATATTGGCACACTGTTATATAGTACATAACTGCTGAAAGAGAGCTTGAGTCAGGATCCTAGGCGAGGTAAGGATTGTATCTGTCAGGTTCTCTTCTGTGTCATGTATAAAGCCAAACAGTACTACGCCATGATATCGACGGAAAAGTCAAGTCAGAAGGGAGAAAGACATTGAAAGAAACCTTCACTTACACTGAATGAAACATAAACTATTGTTTTCTTGTCTCGAATAACCCAGGACAGAAAAGTATATACAATTTTTCCGAATACATCAATAAAATAGATATTTATATTTCAAATATTTATTCTGTCATCCTCAAGTTTTGTTCCAATTCAAAGATAAATCAACGTGTAATATAAACAAGACATAACTTCCGAAGCATAAATATGTTTTATGACAAATATATTATACAGACTATAATAAACATCATTATGATCTAGACAACAGCTGTTTTGATGTGATTTTCAAAGAAAAAGACATCAAGAATCTGACATGGATATGAGTATTCTCCCTTGATGGATCAGAACGCTTTTGATGGATTGTTTAACACCTGTCTATTAGCAGACGGAAAATATATCATCCGCCAATCGATCCAATGATCACTGGACTACTGATTGATTTTACGACTTGTAGTAGTATTGGGTTATAAAATGTTTACAACATCAAAAGAATTTAGTAATTTTATGTTATCAAAATAGTATACAGCTAAAACATCACGTATATAAACATGATTGGTAGTTTCTGTACCCTAGCTGGTAAAATCTGGTACTGTATTCAGCCCCCAAAGTTTATTATTGTACTTCATACAGACAATGGTAGATAGATTTGCGGGTTTTTGATTAAGAGAATATAGAGAAATTACTTGAAAAGGTGGCAACTATTTAATACTGGTCTAGTTTACTTACTGTATGGGTGTATGTTAGCTGTATCACGAAGAACAAATTAAAATTTTCTGGTCAAGTTTCGTGTGTAACTATAAGGAACTGTTATAAAGTGATGGCAAACATGGGAACAGAATAAAATTGTACATGAATGCTGTATCAACGGGAGTAGCATGACGGGGTGTCACTGGTGGAGCAGGAACTTTTCACCCATCCAGAACACTTGACTTCACGTCCTTTTTTTGGCAGGAAGTGATTTATTAACTATTGCTTCTTTTGACCATGGCGTTGTTAGTCTTTCTCAGATTATTTTTTCATTCGGCCCATAGTATCTTCTTAATTTTGGCTGATACTCAACAAATTAAAAACCTTCATTGGGTTGAAAAATTACCTTTTTAAATATAAACAATGAACTAAGTTGTTCAGTTTGCATGAAAATACAGCAATGTGAAGAAATGCTGTTACTGGTACAAAAATATAGAACTCTGTTGATTACCGAAATTGTACAAAAGTTTGTAATCAATCATTATTTACTAATTAAATGTCGAATTAGACATAAACTAATATCATGTGAAGAGTAAAATCTCTTTGAACCTGAGGTAAACGTTTTTATCATCTAAACAATACATTCGCGCTATTTACTATGTTGGAATTTTTAATCTTAAAAAAATTGTTCAATTTTACGCGTCGTGCTCCTGTTAATTAGAAAATACTTTTCTGATGAAAGACAACTGTGCGCATGGCAAACAGAGAGGGAACATCTGTTAATTTCGTTCTATTGTTTCCATTGTTTTTATCAGTGGTTTCTAAAACAAGACAGAAATCAGAGAAGGAGAATGTAGTTTTCTTTGCTAATTGTCGTTTTGCATAATTATTTATGTTGTACATCAACGTAAAAATTCTTTGACACGTAATTATCTATGAAACACGTCAGGTAACAAAAGTCGACTTGTAATTCTTTTACAGCTTCATTACCAGATTAACGCCATGCAACGGAGGTAAGGAGAACTCGAACTGACAGAACAGAACTGAACAGAACTTGGTACCGATATACACATGTCTCATTTACGACATGATGAGAATACAAAACTGGGTACCATTTTGCAATGTACCCATTTTGGTGAAGATCGTGATGCCATAACGGTATTCGTTAAAAAAAATCATTGTACCTTCCGGTGTACTCGTTTACGAACTGGAGTACACTGGAGATGTCATATATATATAAAACATTTAGTAAAGAGTTTCGAAACAATAAATAGTCAACTTACACAGTATATAAACTTATCTTGTTGTGCTTGATGCATACTATCGGTCTTGCTTTTTCAAAATTATATTTGATTCTCTTAGAATATATTTTCCACGACATCTGTCGACCGTTAGTTATATTATTTGACATTCAATGTTAGATATATGGTGGATTATGAATTTTTTGTGATAATTTTATAGCCTTCATTGTCAACAACTCATCCTGGGAACTTGACACTGCTTTTTATGAAAATTGACCCCTACAGCAATCTCAATAAAACTGTCAAGAATGTACAGACTGTAACGCCGATATTAAAGTATAACAAATGTTTTAAGTAATTAATATTTGTAATATTCATGATTGCACTAAAACAATGGTTATCACATGGACATTAAATTGATTTCTGTTTTATTATTTAACTGTGGATTAATCAGATGAAAAAAATGTTAGAGATATAATTCATAGCAAGGAGGCTAAATTTGAAAGGGATTCACTTTTTGTCGCTTTGAGGCCAGTCGTTCGTGATATATGTCTAGTCAAATACTTTCACGACCAGCTAGCCATATACGTTTTCGTGGATCTTTTAAGGCAAGACTTCCTAGTGAACCCTCCTCGGGTTATATATGCTTATTCCGTCAACAGAGGGGGTTCAAAACGCAATTGGAATAGAAAATACATTTCCAACGTAGTAATACGTTCTATTCGGTGGTAATGAACTCGAAATGAAGCTATGCATTTGCAAAATGTTTGAAATGAACTTAATGTTATTCCCTCTGAAAGACCTCGAGATATTTAAAGATGATTAAATTTGATATCTGCAGTCTGTTGTCAATTATAATTCATATTTTAAACGTAATATCATTATTGAATATAAATATTACATCGCGTGATCTATCGTTTTTCATTCATCTACTTCAGATTGAAGAGTGGCATAAAGGGACTTTATCAATCAATTAATCAAAATTCTCACAATCAATTATTTATCTCTGATTTAACTAGTGATATATACTACTAGGGTAGATTTAATATCCTTCGCCAACAGCGAGACGACTGAAATAAATGCTACCGAAATTAATTAATTTCCCTCTTTTGAAATTATTTGTTCACGATTTGTCAGAGTTTTATTAAAACGTTATTGGTCCCCGAGATATTAAAATACTTTATTAACAGTAAAGGAAATTACTTCTCATACGTACTCTGGAAATATCTTTCTGTTTTAGTGTCTTACTTAACGTCGATATAAAGGGAGGCATTATTCTACGAGAGACATTTTCGGTTTGAATTACAGTAACTTGAAAGTGTGTCAGAGATTGCCCTGACGTTTGATGGCCTTTTTAGACTGACTTGCTTGGCCGTTCACAGTCCCAGGAAGTTCTAAAAGGCCGCCAGGCGTCAAAGCAACAGTCTCTGATTATGGCAACAGCAAGTCCAAAAATGCCGTCAGACGTCGGAGCAATCTCGGACTATGTGAAATTTAACACAATTCATGTGAAAATACTACCATAATACCTAGAATTACAAATACAAAGTATTTGTATGCATGCTTAGCAAGCAAAGACAAATCAGGGGACTGGTACCCCAGAAATTGTACAACCCAGAGAAAGACAATTATTTAATTGATTGACCGATCGACACATGTACAACATCCAAGGGCAAATGTTTTATGCAAATTCATTTAAACTTAATACTAAATAGGTACTGCAAGGTGGATACACCAGGATGAAAGGCGGGAGATTAATTGTTAACTGGAAACATATCAATGTTTCGACATCGAAATGCATTCCCCCTTTATATTAATAAAGGATTCTATATATAAACATCCGCTGCTTTAAATGCGTCTTATTAAAAGAGGATTTCGAGTTTTAATACATACCAAAGAAGGAAATAATAAATTTAACCAGTTAATGTGCTGGAAAAGAGGTCTTAATATCCGAAACTGCATTCAAAAACGCAATACCGCCACGCAAAAGCAAATTGTAATTAATTTAAATCGCGAGATCAAGAAACTTCAAATAAACTAATTTTTCCTTCATTTTGATTGCTGAAATTAACCTTTGTTGATATTGGAAATTGGTTTTTAGTTTGTTGTTGACGAACAAATCCAATCTCGAAAATTAATTAAAATCGATCCTAAATGGAACACACGTTTTTCTTCTAATTATCTGGCCATTTATGTTTCTCACTGCTAAAACTCTAACATGATAATTAAGTAGTCTGTTCAAATGTATTATCACGTAATTACAGCCACTTTTAGAGAGTCCATTATCATACACTTAGACTCTGCGAATACGACATCTGTCGAGAAAAAAAATTGTTTGAAATTTTAATTTTGATAGGGGCATCTAAAATCAATTTAACTTCATTAAAATGTACCTTATTCTACTAAGCCAAACGGAACAGTGGTTAACTGAAAGGCTTTCCAGTCTGGATAAAACATCGTTTCTCATGTTTCGTTTATCAGAGGCCGCAGACGTTTGTTAATTACTGTGTATTGCATATAAAGCTAGTTAGAAACAACAGAAGTAAACAATCCATTTGTCTAATTATTCAGTTTGTATTGGGACTAATACATGTTTCTATTGGTCCCAGGTTTGCACTGTGTTTATGGAATGCAAGTACAAAAACTTGAATTATTTGCTTCACTGCACAGTATAAGGTTATTTTTTCAAATCCAATAATTTTTTATTTACAAATACCAACCAGATGACTTATTCACACACATCTTTTTTGTCCATTAACGTTTTCATTTTTCTTTTTCATTACGAACACCTGTGCTTTTCTTTTTTTGTTATCAAATTTACTATCTTGAATACAAATATTACCTAAAAATCAATATTACCAACTTAAATCCACACAAATCTCTTTTTCCAGATGATTTAATATTATCGCCTTTTTCTTTTGACACATATATCAGATTTTAACAAATTTGTATAAGCTCGTTTAATATTTATTCTTCATTTCTCAACGTATAAAATGCTATTATTACCTTTATGAAAGGAACCAATTTACTTTTCATTAAGTTAAGCTTGGTAATAATAAAGTTTCAGATTGGTATTACTTGTGTTGTAATTGAACCCAATAATGAGTCTTAATTGACCAATTGTGCTTGCTAAACATGCATTTATCCTAGGTGCCCACAGTAAATAACTGATTTACTAATGAATTAGAAAGCTAATTTATTCTCTCGAGGTTTATAATTAGACTGGACAGACACATGATCAAGAATTGCTCATATTCCGAAAGATCAATTTAGTGACCGTCTAACGAGGACAGAGAAGTACGAGAGATATCCATAAATCACTAACTTAAATGTTCATAAAGTAAAAATTGTTGATATACAAACACAAAAGATGAAGATTAACCAAGGTTTCAAAATTTTTGGCCCGTTTGCCTGAAGAAAGTTAGTCTTTTCATGCATAATGCCATGTTTTAATTTGGAAAGAAGAATGTTACCATAAGGATTATGTAGGACTGTATCCTTGTATATATATCTATCAGAAAGTAAAGTTTTGACAAATATCAATTATTTCGAAGCATTTTAATGCAATAATAGGCGCATTTTTTGATACAGAATAAAGAGGTCTGGTCACATCACAGGCAAACCACTGCCTATGTAATTTTAGTATACCAAGTACTAAAGTATCTACTCTAAGAAAATGAATAAATACCCTAATACGTGAGAGAAAAGCTTCACTACGTAAACATTTTCCCACGAACCCTGTATTAAACTATTTAACATTTACACGATAATCTTTTTGTAAATACACATGGCTTCAATTTGTACCTACCGTAAGTAATCATTTTTACACAGTATCATCCCAGATCTGGTAAAACACGATCCTAATTGTTCTAAATTTGTCTGACAACAAGAGCACTTTAAACAACCTGTGTGCCAATATCTTTCCATCGCATGTAGCAGGAATCGGTCCAAGATTCTACCACCACAACCTGCACATGCCTTGCCGTACGATGGTGCATCACCTGTCACGCTATTGGCCAGGTTACCTATGTCCTGCATCACACCATTATTCATCATTGAAGAACTGTCTTCTGTACCTGTGCAGAAAAAAAATTGAGTGATTGTTGCTTGTATAATGTCCAATGACAATTGTTTCATTCATGTTCGGCGAGAAAAAATTGAAGTATTATACTTAGTTAAGATTTGTGCTTATGTTGACACTTTGCCTGAAGAAGCCTTGATTTCTTTTGTCTTGTTCAGGGTAAATAAAACCATTTCAACCAACAAAAGTGACTATAATATTGTTGCAGGTTTTCATGCCTCCTAAAAAGCAAGTCGCAGATCTGATGTGTTCCGGAAAGGATAAGCAGTCCCCGCTCCATTGATGGCACCTGTCGTCTGCTCGTTGAATCAAGGCTGCATACCACATCTCCATTATATTCACAGAGTGCTCCATTCACACATGTCAGACTATTTTAATGATTTACGGCTGCTTACCTTGCTATTTGGAATGTTAAATTTATAACCCATCTATGGTTGTGATATTTTTAAACACCAATGTTCTCGCAGTGAAACTAATAATACAACTAATGAAGTAAATATACTCTTGTTTAACTTAGGACTGATCAATACACACACACAAAAATAAAAGATTAAATTATGAATAATTTACAGGATTATACCTGATTACAGAATGAGGCTGTTTACATGATTAAGTCCCTGCTTATTGTACGTGTTAACATCACAAAAGTGAAAAAGACTATAAATAGTTGCAAGACCCAAAATGTTCCTGCATTTTAAATGAATGGTATGTCGTCTGTGTACAAGCCGTTGCCTTATTAAGTCGGATAATCATATTCTAAATTAATCAAGATTGCTTCAATTTTATACATTTGAAGTGTCGTTTCATACGAGACTTGTTCAGTAAAAAGTGCACACATAAATTGTGTTTTCTTTAGACATTAGTCTTGATGTGATAAACTATTTTAAGGATGATTTATCGTTCAGTGTGAAAAGATAAACAAAACTAAACGGAAGTAATGTGATAAAAACACGTGTTCAGCTTTATACTAACCATTTGTCATGATGAAGGTATATTCCGTCTGTTAAAGAAATCGTCTGCTTCAAATACAAACAACAACAAAGAAAAGTTTCAGTTCATGAAAAAATCCTTGAAGAATGTGTTTTTAAATTGTGCAGTCGTACACTATCAAATGTTCGTTGTCATAGTCCAATATGCGTCACTTGAATAGATGTATAGTTGGTCGGATTACATCAACAGCTTGAAATAAACAAACCAGCGTATACAAGAATCAAACATACACAATAATTTGTATTGTTTAACGTTCCTCAACAAACAACTTCATAATTCCTATACCAGATTATTTTATGGTTGTGTGTTATGAATTACTTCGTATTTACGACTGGATCGTTTCTCATTTGTAGCTAACCAATCGTAACGCATGTTTCAATAGCATGAATGGAGAAATGATAACGTCTGCTCCGCCCAGTTTAATATTGACAGATTTAATTTTGTCAATATTATTAATGTTAATAATGATTGTTGCTTTAAAATAGGTAATTATGACTTGATTAAAAACGCGATGTTTATCTCGACTCTCTTGAAACCCATTTTTTTATTAATTAGTTTTGTGTTATACTGGTCGGCTTATTGGAAGATCGTATTCAATTATTTTAATCAAAATAAAACTAGAGGAAATAATTAAAATTATCGGCTATTATAATAGGAACAGTAATAAAACGATTATTAAAACGCATTAGTGTCAAACTTTAGATAATTAAAATTCTCAAATTGATTTTTTTCTTTGACTGTTTGATTGAAATACCCACATACCTTAAAATGTTCTTCTAAACCGGCAAATGTTTAACCGAAATGCATCTTTCAATATTAGATTATGGCACACAATTTCATCTGTAGTCTTTACTTGAATCCATATATTAAGATTTCGATTTTTGTTTTTAGTTTAACAAAAATAAATAAATAAAGAACGCTTGTAATGTAAGATGTCAAAGTTGACGACAGATGTTTGAAAAATATATATCTGTTCAATTATCAAAATTCAAACGTTTATATCTTGACAAAATATGCATTTTATAAATGTTATCACTTAATATATGCTATCAGATCAATTATGACATTTCAAACCGGAATACTGTTACGTAGTTATGGATTACAAGTAACTTTGGTAATTTTAAGGACCCCAAATATCTACATATTAAATCAAATTAGAATCATTTAACTAGTTTTATTAATTTTATATCGAAATATAGCACATTTAGAATTGCAGAAAATCTGTTTAACGATAGTTTTCTTTCAGACGTCTGCTAACGATTGACCATTACAGCGAAAAAGAGTGTTAATTCTATAAGACAGAGTGCTAGACTCCTTGCACGTTTACAGAAAGTTTGTATAAAGCAACATTTCTGTCCATGTCAAACTTATTCTGATAAAAAAATAGGCCTACTTTAGTATTTTAAACTGAATCACGACTTTTATTTTTCGAATTGTTTTCGTATACTCGTTCTGAAAATGCATGTGTAACATGGAAAACCGGTTATTTTTGACATTTTTACCTGTTATGTCTGTTTGTTTTGTTTACACATTGTTGTCAATATAATAGAATTTTATGCGACTGTAATACAAGTGAGAGGTTTAGCTAGCTATAAAACCAGGTTTAATCCAACATTGTCTACAGAAGGAAATGCCTGTACCTTGTCAGGAATACGACAGTTGTTTTGTGTTTGAGCTTTTGATTTTGCCATTTGATAAGGGACTTTCCGATTTGAATTTTCCTTGGAGTTCAGTATTTTTGTTATTTTACTTTTTACTGCAGCACCAATCCTTACTGCCGTTTCAGAACGGTTAATGACAGACAAAAACTGGTGTTCAAAACTTGCGCATGAAATTGGGATGATATACGTGTTGTCACTATTAATATGTTGAGACTGCTGCGGATGTGGTCTATTAGTCCTTGAAGTTCCAACAAACTCAGTGATTCGGTACTTGCATGATTTAAATGCTAAAAATTGTCTGTGAATTTGAAGTCTATCAAACTTTGTATTATACGAAAACTAAGGTTGTAACTAACTCAGGCAAAGATTAATATTTTGGTTTTTATGCTCTCAAACTTTTTATATTTTTGTCTTTGCGAACTTTAAGTATCTAGCGTAATAGTCTATTTGCCAATTCCGCAATTTATCCTGTAATTAAGAGATCAATTTGCACGAGTTGTGCCCCTTATAAATTTCCATTGAAAATGAAGTGCTAGCACAAAGAGCAAAGTTATATATACGTAATGGCGGTCAATTTAAAGTTTTTCAAATATTTTAAAATACATTTAATTTTTATGTTAAAACACCTATATATCACTCTCAACTTATACAGCCAATTTTGTCCGATGTAAAACCAGTCTACAGTTGGAAAATAGAAACAACTTGTGTTAAAACTGTGTAATAACAGAATCAAATCGGTAGGCAACACGCGTCGCGCATACATACAAATGTTTAGGTTTAATTCTACACGAGTTATATGGAAATATCCTACCTTAAAGCAATATTTCGCACGAAATCTTAATATGACCTATGAGTGGGATGTATACAAACAACGTTGCATTCGATTCGCTTTGGGGACGTTTAATCCAGGGTATTGGTTTGATAGTACCAAGCCTCCATTACCCGAATTACACTCGAGGTATCGGCTTTTGTCTGTTGTAGGAGATACATGTACTTATAAACGTGTGGGAATCCCAATGACGTGTGCATATGCGGGCAAGATGGCCCGACACCCTAGTGGTTTTATTTATATTTGTTCTAAGTTTTGACTGCCGTCTCCATCTTTTAGGGAAAAATCAGTTTGCGTCTCCGCGGGACTTTCTTTTTTGAAAATCGGGTTTGCCACTGAATCCTATCTTTTTCTCAGAATCCAAGTATTCCTGGGATTAAAGATGATTACTATCCGAGTTTCTATAATATCCGGCAGCAGGACTCATGTCAATTTTCTAAATGCGCAATCTCACCAAGTCGGAATTTAACAAAAAACCCTTAAATTGTATTTTTTAAGGTTATATATTACTTATTTGTCTTTAAACACCTTCCTCGGTATACCCCCTATTTAGTACCATCAAATGTATTTATTGATCATTCTGTAAAATTGCCATCGATCTGTAAGTAGTATATGCCACTGGATGCCAAGTTATCTACTGCATATCAAACGAAATTTCAGACTTTTTATGAACACTTTCATATCAGTTACGCTTCTTACCAAAGACAAAATGTTCATGTAACACTATTATTTGATAAATAATTGATCAAAGAAAAAACATTTTGTTTAAATCGTGTAATAGCCGAAGCAAGGGTTGGCTCCTTCACCAACAGCGGTGCCGATCCTATAATAAAATTTATGTAGTGTTTTAGGTGCTTTAAATTTGAATCCATTGCTCTAACAAAGAGTCCGACAAGACACCACTTGAAAGATGTATATTTAAATTAAAACAAAGATCATATACAACACAGAAAACTAGCTGGCTGATTTATGCTTTCTCTTAAATACGATCATTATAATTTATCTATAATTATACCACACCTCCTTATCTATACCAAATAATTTTTTAACTTACTTTCCACTAGTTCTGAACATTTTTTTGGATACGATATTTTGGCGTCAAGAATTTCTACAAAATTGGGACAGGACGCCATACCACACTATAATCTCCTGTATGAAACACTATTTATACGATATTTAACTTCATTTTGGCAAAGTATGAAATTATTGTCGATCTTAGTTGAGAACCCCGAACCAACTTCAGCGGTTACTATCACATAAAGTTTTGGCTTTCGGCAAAATATGCACAAAAAAAAAAAAAAATGAACATCAGTATACATACCACTCATACAATATATGAAACATGACAAAAAATTTCCAGAAGGTCTGTGCGAATGCGGTTTCTCCAATAGAATGCTAAACTAAAGGTATGCTTCTGCTTATAAACTGGCGTTTAACATTAACTAATAACAAAACGACATATATACAAAATGTGACATTTGTTTCTCTTTTGTTTTTTCTTGATAACGACTTAATATTTCTCAATTAGTGTGCTATTCGCGTCTTTCTGTTTACTAAAACTGTTTTCTAACACTTTGATTTTGATAAATATTTATGTAATATTTTCATTATTGAAATATTAATTTAGAATTTCAATATCATGAATTTATTAAAATATAGAAATTTTTGGGGACGCGTGTCTTGATAAAACAACCATAAAGTTGTTAATGTCTACGTCAAAAGACTCATTTGGTTGAGAGTTGTCTCAGTGGCAAACATATACCACATCTTCTTATTTTTATACTTAGTATATAAAAAAGGTTGGAATATTTCGCACCACAGTTTTTGGGAATACTGTCGTGATCAATCAAACAGGTTTCAGTGTTGTATTGCGTAATTTTGATTGGATAATTAACTAAATAGACTAAGATAACTACGGCAATACACTAGTGTTGTAACATCTTTATGGTAAATTCTGATTTCGTGCATTAGGGCTATACATCATAATCCCTTTCACTATGTGCGTTCCAGAGTATTGTTGCAAAAATAAGGAGACGATTTATGATTACCAGATTTTTAAAATACAATTTAACAACAAGAGCAACTCTTTACAGAATTATGAGAGACTATAAAATATTTTGACATACAAATATACAAGTCAACTATCATGGATTTATAAATAAATTTTTGTTTTAATAAATATCATTACAGATTTTAGCAGTATAAAACACACTAATTTCATTTGTAAAAAAGAAATATCAACTTTTCGTTATCAGGCAAATGGAAAAAAATCTCATCAACAATACTAGCATGATTAAAAATTACATTACGGATATCTGCATATACAGGACAATTTCACAAAACATGTTTTTCATCTTCAACTTTATCAGCACAGTTAAAACATATACTCTATTTTCTATCAATATAATCGTTACGACCAGCTTCCATTCTGATAGGTACTACGCTACATCTAAATTTAGTTAATGAGACAGCTATTTCAACCAACGTTTGCGTTTTTTTACTTTTAACTCGATAGGACATTTGCTTTCCAAACATTATGAACATTTGCGCTTTAAACGTTAATATACCTGAACGAAATTTACCAGACATTTGCGCTTTTCACCTATGATAGTTTACCTGTAATCTTAACTAAATTTACCAAAGTCATGGAAAGATGTTCACATGTTATTCTCTGAAAGCTCGTCCGTTCAAACGACAAAATCATAAAAACATCATTCGGGTAAACGACCACAGTGTAGCATCAACACCGGGTATAGGTACCCCCGAAGCGGTGGAAAGAATAAATGTGAAGTCAGGTAAGGTCAAATTCTTCTTATTTTCATTATATTTACGTTTTGCTGACAAGTAAAGTTTTGTGATACTGATTCTTAATAATGTAGCTACTATTTATGGCTGATTATAATCCTTAATTGGCTTTTTCTCTCTTCAAATCGTCTGAATCGGACCGGGTGGTACCTGTCCAAAGAAGCATGCGACGAGTTTAAACTGGTTAAAAACACATTTATCCTTCAACTATTCATTTGACGTTTTCATAGAAAAAAGTTATATCATATTTAAGGTTGAACAACACTGTATTTCGAAATAAACTGCGGGATTTTCTCGCTGTGTTGAAGACCCATTGGTGGCCTTGTGTTGTTTTCTGCTCTTTGGTCGAGTTTTTGTCTCTGTGACACATTCCCCATTTCCATTCTCAATGTTATTGTTTTTAGAGAATTCATGTAAATAAAGCGGATAAATTGTACGGCGAATAGCTGTTTACTGTACAGGGATTAGAATAGATACTTTTTGCTATCATTGTTTCTTTGCTTCGGGAGTACCTATATCCAGTGGTGATGCTACACAGTGACGATAGAAACAACGAAATTAAATGGATGGAACAGTTAAATTTTGCCTACTAAAGTTCAAATGTCCTATAGAAAAGGCGAAAACGTCTTTTAAAAAAAACCCAAATGTCCTTAAAATTTAAGCACACATGTCCATTAAAAAAAAGCGCAAATGTCCTATCAATAAGCGTAAACGTCCCGCGCCGAAGCATTCCCAATTCCGTAAAGTTGACTGTACAAGCCTCCAGATAACAAAATTTGAAAAAAAAAAAAAAAAAACACAAGGAAAAACTGACTGCCTGATTTATGTTTTCTCTTATATATATTTATTTTAACGTACCTAGATATGAATATGATGAGATGTATGATAGAAGTCCATTTAGAGGTTAAAAAGGCTTTCATTATTAACAGATTAACAGATACATAAATTCTTTGGTCTCTGGTGGATAGTTGTCTTGTTAGCAATTATACCACACCTCCTTATTTTATACAAAAAAAAAAAAAACTTTTAACTTACTTTCGACAGTTGTGAATATTCTTTAGTACGATATTTTGTTTCATTTTGGCAAAGTATTAAATTATTTTGTCGATTTTAGTTGAGAGCCCTGAACCACCCTAAACGGTTGATTTTATATAAAGTTTTGGCTTCCAAAATATGCACAAAAACACCCCAAAAAAACAAACAAAAAACACCAGAATACATACCACTTATTCAATAAGTGAAAATATGACAAAAACTCCCCAGAAGGTCTTTGCGAATGCTGGTTTCTCCAATAGAATGCTTAAATAAATGTATGCTCCTGCTTATAAACTGGCGTTTAACATTAACAAACCAATTAAAATAAAGACAAAGACATACATGTATATTGACCGATTTCAGTTGATTGTTTTCTTCTGACGTCAAACGCCCTTCGCCATTATTCATGCAGATGTTCCATGAAAGATGGAAAAGGGCATATACAACAACAGATCAACGTGTCTATAAATATCAGCTCATGTTTTTCGGAGGGATAAATATTTGATTAGAGATTTTCTCATCATCCTGAATATGCACGAAATAATTGTCACTGGACATTTGACAACTAACAATCAAACATATCGATTATCAAGTACTACCCTCTTTCTCCAAAAAGTCTGTATATTCCAAAGTCTAAATGGAAAATATATTTATGCCAAATAAGTATTCTTGCACTAAAAAGGTGTAAAATTAAAAAAATTAAGACGTAAATGGATCCGTGGAACTCCGTGTTTCGCCTCCGTCTGTCGTCAGTATAACGTGTAATGTTGACTGCCAAAAAACACAAAGTCTATCTATCAATGCAGTAAAAAACAGGAAAATGAGCAAGACAATTTTTGAAATGTTTCTCTGCGTGCTTATTCCTTGGTCATGAAGAAAATTCTGAGTTTCGTAAAATACTACGAAAGGTTGACAAAGTTATTAATGTCTAAAAAAACGTTACTCAAAAGACTGTATCTAAATGTTAACTGAAAAACGTTACTCAAAAGACTGCATCTAAATGTTAACTGAAAAAAAAACGTTACTCAAAAGACTGTATCTAAATGTTAACTGAAAAAAAAAACGTTACTCAAAAGACTGTATCTAAATGTTAACTAAAAAAAACGAAGTCAATCAATCAGTAAATTATAAAAAAAGTAAAAATTAATATCTTCAAAATTATACTCCAGTTCCTTTCTCTTAATCACGAAGAAGCTGTTGTTATGTTCCATAAAATTCAATGAAGGTTTACTGCAAACAAATGAAATAAACTAACTACGTTCATTTATCACAAAAATACGAAAAACATTTTAAAAAAGCTTTGTCAAAGTTTCGTAAAATTCCGTGAATTTTTGACAGAGTTATTGATGTGTAAAAGAAATTTAGTCATAAAATGAACATGTTTGTTCAACAAAAATTTGGCATTCCCATGGGAACCAACTGTGTCCCTCTTCTTGCCGACTTGTTCCTTTATTCATACGAGGCTGACTTCAAACATGATCTTCGCAAGAAAAAAGAAAAGAAGTAAGCAGTATCCTTTAACTTCACTTTCCGCTACAAAGATGATGTTCTCTTACTAAATAATTCAAAATTTGGTGACTATGTTGAACATTGAGATAAAGGATACAACATATATACAGTTAAGTCTGCCTCATATCTTGACTTACATCTAGAAATTGACAATGAGGGTAGTTTGAAAAAAAACTTGACGACAAAAGAGATGTTTTCAGTTCCCAATTATGAACTTTCCATTTCTGTGAAGCAACATTTCAGCAGCGCCTGCATACGGAGTATATATCTCCCAGTTGATACGATATTACAGGGCTTGTGTTTCCTGTCGTGATTTCATTGATACAGGGTTGCTGCTCACAAGGAAGCTATTAAACCAAGAGTTCCAATTGGTGAAGTTGAGATCATCCCTTCGTAAATTTAACGCACGCCATCACGCGAGTTGGTTGACCGTTATGGAACATCCATTTCACAGATGACAACGGATATGTTCCAATCGTCGTATAAACTACAATCCCGTCTCCTTTTCCTCGAATGTGACATACCGAACTAGACTTATCAACGGGTTTGTACTAACATGAGCAACACGACGGGTGCCACATGTTGAGTAGGATCTTTTTACCCTTTCGGATCACCTGATATCACCCCTTGATTTTGGTTGGGTTCGTGTTGCTCAGTCTTTTGTTTTCTATGTTGTGTTTTGTGTACTGTTGTTTGCCTGTTTGTCTTTTCATTTTTAGCCATGGCGTTGTCGGTTTATTTTCGACTTGTTAGTTTGAATGTACCTTTGGTATCTTTCACCTCTCTTTTGTTTTTCGTGTCGTTGGATTTTTGTTTCATTGCCATATAGTACTCAACATCTTCTTTCATTCATTACAATATCCAAACTCGTAGGATCAGAACATTGTACGACTGCTAGATCTGGCAGATCGTTTGTCACTAAAACGAAGAGCGTCTCGGGAGTAGTCAGAAATCTCCAACACGTTACCCCTTCAAAGAGTTGTTGCTCTGGTTCGCTAACATGAAAACATGGTAGATATAATCCCAATGCGTAATTTGGTTCGCATGACCCCAGTGAGTGCGGACTAAGCTGTGCATTTATATATCCCCCATGCCAATAGAACGGATGGACGGATGAGCGGATGATTTGAGTGTCACTAAAACGAAGAGCGTCTCGGAAGTAATCAGAAATCTCCAACACGTCACTGCTGATCGGGAGAAACCGTTCATAATGTTAAATATGTTTTGTCACATTTTATTTTCTAGTAAAAAGATGATTTCCAAATTCTTTGACTCCGATAGGGAAAATTCTCTACGATCAAAGGGAACATTTATTTCAATAACTAGAGTTCTATAATTCCAATATGTGAGAATTGTCATCTGACGTTGGATGGGCTCTCTTGATGCGTATCTGTAAATAGTTCCTTTACCTATAGTTTTAAGTGCTGTCTCAAAATAGAACATCGGTTTTAATCGGTGTCTTCAGAAAAATTACGTCTTAAAGGCACCATATGTACTTTGTATTAATAAAAGGAGATGTGGGGTACATGTACTTGAGACAACAACCCAATGAGACAACATATAAGACATCTGTTTATTTTAAAGAATAAGAAGATGTGGTATAATTTCCAATGAGACAACTCTCCACCAGAGACCAAATTACATAGAAGTCAACAGGTATAGGTCACCGTACGGTCTTCAACAATGACCAAACCCATACCGCATAGTCATTTATAAAAGATCCCGAAAAGACAAATGTAAGACAATTCAAACGGGAAAACTAACGGCCTGATTTATGTACAAAATAATGAACGAAAAACAAATATGATATACAGGAACAAACGACAACCACTGAATTACAGGCTCCTGAATTTGGACAGACACGTACAAAATGTGGCGGGGTTAAACTAGTTTGAAGGCGCCAACCCTCCCCTTAACCTAGGACAGTGGTGTAACAGTGCAACATAAGTATGTATGGTTGGTATCACTATGAAACAATCACAAGCCGTCTAGAAACTAAAACAAACCTGATTAACAACATCATTAGTACTGAAACAGATGAACCATGTCAAAATTTTAATGATGCCTTATTTTTCGTCACCCAAATGATTCAAAAGTTGCTTAAATACAAATTGGTTTTAAAACTACTAAAACACCACCAGAGATAAAATAATTAACACCGAACTAGTGCATGATGCTTTCTTGTTGGGATAATGAGCTCCACGAAATCGTTAACACTGAGCCCTTTGGGGTCTAATTGGCAATTAGATAGAGGAAAGAGGATTGACACGAAGTAATTAGTCCCTGCGCTGAAGAAATCATTTTGTTTACCTTAAATCTCATTTAATTGGTATAGTTTATAAAATTTTACATCATTAGTAACATTCCACAAGGTATCTGGTTTTAAGCTGTCAAATTAGCCAATTTATTGTAAAAAATCAACATGTATGTAACATTTTTAAAACTGAAGAAGTAATATATAGTTTTTTCTGTGCCGTAAAAAGTTTGAACTTTGTACCAATTAGTATTCCCTGTCAACTGTCTGTAATCAGTATTTTTTTATAAAGCCAAAAAATTACTGAATGAAAAACGATTAAAGTGTTTAATGAGATCATTAGGAACAGAATACAAATGTGGATACCGCCTTGCAAGAAAAACTACTAAAATAATATCTTGTAACCTAGACGTCTGAATGACGTGTGCTACATACATTTTACATGTGATCGCTAATTACATGTAATGAATTGCATAGCTGTTTTTAAAATTGTGTTATAACTACGCAAAGATAACAAAATGTATTGGACTGAACAACTCCCACAAAAACATAAATCACTCATTGTGCTGTATATCCTGACCGTTTAAACATGTATCAACAATAACGCCACGCTAATTTAGGCATTAGAATACAATTTTTTGATAGATAAAAAAATCTTAAAAATGTAAGAGACATTATTATGTAGCCATGTATTTACGAATACGTAAATATTTGTTGTAAGAGAGAAATTGCATGGAAAAACGGTCTCAGTGCTTCATTTTGACACCTCGTGTAAGTTTGGATAAGCAGCAGTCTTAATCAATAAGGAATTCGTGGAGGATGTCTGGTGCACATGGTTGTTGATAAACGCAATTATCAGCCAGTCGAACGAATTCTACGTTTTTTAAATAACCAATATTGAGGGGGTGGACAGGGGTCCCTGGTTCCAACTCCCCTACCCCAACTCCCAAATTCCTTCCACTTACTCCCTGTATAAATGACCAGCTCTCAGACACATTGAATCGTATATAATGGACAATTTATAATGTATTTTAAGTCATTGGTTAATAATTTTATAATATTTACCTCTGTCTTGCTTTCGTATAAATTTTGTATGTCTGTACATAAACATTATGTAATATTTATTGTGTGAACCTCCACACCAATGTAAATTTGGTTTGTTGAGAAATAAAGATATATATATATATATATATATATACAGTTTTTGTTTCGTTTGATACACTTTTGAATCGGTTTATGATAAATTTAACTGAAATGTTTATTGGGTAAAGATTAATTGCTTTTCTTTCTCTCAAGAATATACTCAGAGGAAGATTAATCGAAGAGAGATGTACCTAAATTTATAGTGCAAAGTAAACAGAAAAAAGTTTCAAGTTTCACTTGTCAACCTTTAAAATCCCCCATCCCTCCCCAACAATTTTTCAACTGTATTGATATTGAAAACATGTCGCATTTCAACAAAGTCTGATCGATCTGCAACAAATATTTCTTCCTGTTTCGGCACATACTTAAATATGAATTTTTTAACATCATTATATTCAATCCCAAAACAGTCACTAAAAAGGAATAAATATTTAAAAAGTCAGACGTAATAAATTCCATTGAAGAAAGCGTACGTCCCCCTTTAATTGAAAATTATATAATGTTTTAGCATAAAATCGTAAAACTCGGCGGTATTCTTCGATTTTATGGAATTACACACACCTTTTGAAAAGTCCTATAGATCCGCCCACCTATAAATAAGAGTACATTTGAACTGTGTAGTATATCTGAGGTAGTCAATGCACACCTCAACTGTGCATAATCCAGATTACAGCACTGTAAAAACAAAGAGATTTTGCGTTTGTTATGTGTTAAGATAAAAACACGCACTGACCGGCTTAAATAGTTCAAGTTCAAGAGCGTTTTTTATAGACCAATTATAGCATACAGAAGACATTTAAAGCTCTATTGGTCTTTTAAGTTTTCATTACAAACAAAACATAATTCATAACATGCAAGTTTAAAAACAAAGAAACCATACCAACAATACCACCAAAGCACAGCATGACATAGAACATACATGCACATACTATTTAAATGACAAGAAACCATGTAGATATGTAACTATGTAAATATACTAAAAGTATAGTAAAGCAGTTTAAACATTTTAAGCAGAAAGAGTCATAAAACATTAACTTTAAGCAGACATTGGAATGGCATGAACTACCATTCCAGGTAACAATGTTTTATTTTGAAAATTGATTAAAATTGTTTTCATCTCGAAAACTCGGGATTACAAATTTTTGAAGCACTGCAACGAAAGTATTGATGCCGCAGCTTGTTCCTTTTACCTGGGCTGTTCAGCTATAATTCTATATCCAGAAGAATATTTTTGTTTTTTAACATTAATGGAATCATGTAATTGTTTATAGTTTTATTTTTTTCTACAGCTATTTCTCGTAATCTTCTGACTTAAGGAGACTAAAGTCTTGTATAAAAAAGAAGATGTGGTATGATTGCCAATGAGACAACTGTCCACAAGAGACCAAAATGACACAGAAATTAACAACTATAGGTCACCGTACGGCCTTCAACAATGAGCAAAGCCCATACCGCATAGTCAGCTATAAAAGGCCCCGAAATGACAATGTAAAACAATTCAAACGAGAAAACTAACGGCCTTATTTATGTACAAAAAATGAACGATAAAACAAATATGTAACACATAAACAAACGACAACCGCTGAATTACAGGCTCCTGACTTGGGACAGGCACATACATACATAATGTGGCGGGGTTAAACATGTTAGCGGGATCCCAACCCTCCCCCTAACCTGGGACAGTGACATAACAGTACAACATAAGAACGAACTATAAAAATCAGTTGAAAAAGGCTTAACTCATCAGATGGACAAAAATACAAGTGGACGTGGCAGGGTACTTGTACATCCCAACAAAAAAAAAGACATTAGGAACAGATCTGAGAGTACTCGCAGTTATCTGACAGCTAGTTCAAAGCCACTAACAACTAATAAAAAAAAAAATCATGCATCTAAGACTAAATTGTCAATCCGTACACATCCAACATCCAATGGATTTAGTGTAAAGACGTCATAAACAGTCAGAGAAAAACATGACCTTGTGCAATGCCAAGATACAGGTATCGACAGATTGTAGATCCATGAATGTGTATATGTATATAACATACTAGTAATATTTAGTTTGCTTTTAATTTACTGATAACAAAATCAATATTTATACCAATAAAAACAATATTCAATGATCTTATTACAGTGTTGAATTGGTAACCTTTTAGAATAAGTTTATTTAAAGGAGCGATAGTTTACAAGGATCATTTCTAAATTTCCGGGCACGGTTAACAACATTTCCGTTAAAATGAGGATGTGCTATCCCGTTTGAAATAAGTTTTCTACAGGTACAACCAAACTTCGAAACCAAATCTTTATATCTATGGAAAAATTTAGTAAAGGTTTTAAGTAATTTATGGTAACGATATATATTTGACATATTTGAAAGAACTTCATATGAACTATTACAATCTTCATAAATAAATTTCAAGGCACTATCTTGATTTTTTTTCTATTTTAACCTCATTTTTCACTTAACAAAATAAATGCCAGGTGACTGGGAAATTACTTACTGGTAGATTAGACAAAGTTAAAGAATGATAAATTGTTAAACGAACAAGTCTATTCAGATGTTCACCAATAAGTTTAAGAACACAAAGGGCCTTCTTACAAATCTTAGATATAAGATTATCAAAATTTAACTTACAATCACATGTAACTATAATTTATTCTAACACTCAATAGACTGTTATATTTTATTTACGGTTAAAGACAATTATATCATAATTAAAGGTTTGAAACCAATTGCCAGAGCCTGAAACATATCTGGATTAGCTTTCATTAAACTGTAATCAGACCAGTCCAGCATTTTGAGACAAACACTTTCTAAATTTGCATTAATTTTAAAAATCAAAATCGGTATAGGATAGGGTGTTGTTATCTGCACAAGTTTATATTGTACTAAATATATTACTAATAAAATATAAAAAAACATATGTCTAAGTTTTGAACCTTGCGAAACTCCTTTAAACACAATTTAAAATTAATACAAATAATAATAATCTTTACACATTGTTTTTCTATTTTGTAAGAAGTTCTGTACTAAATCTATAAAACTATTTGATAAACCATATTTTTTTCATTTTTGATAGTAATAACTCATGCGGCAAACAGTCAAATGCCTTAGATAAGTTCATCAAAAATATATAATTATTGACCTGATATCACTATAAATTCATTACTGTTATGATATTGTAATTATCATATCTATTTGGTTGGCCTAATTTGTTTTGTGTGGCCTAAGAATGTTTACATTATATTTTGTTATATTGTGTACAAAATAATACACATTGTGTTACAACTATGCAGTTTAGAATTCACTGGAACAATCACTGATACTCATGGAATGATTAGAACTTTCTATTTCACTTACATAACGTTTCCAGAATGATCATTACAAAAAATGCGTAATTTAAATTTCTAGCGTTGTCTAGAAGTTTCCGTTTGAGTATATATATAAGTATGCAGACCCGATAGACATAGATAGGCTTAGACATCGATAGACATCAACAGTCTCAGCAGTTGGATTGACAATTTTATTTACAAACTACATCATACTAGATTGTGACCAATTGGATATAATATTCTGTGGATTCCGAGAAGATTTCCGGATAAAGAAACGATAAAAGATTGGACATATATTTTGACAGTTAAGTTGACATTTCTTTTTATGTAATACTTCTTGTAAACTTGTGTATAATAAATCTTGTTAAATTTTATTATTGATTTGTGTCTTTTGTTGGCTACAATTAAAAAATTTTCTGTTCATAACATTACTTTTTTAAAATTCAAGTTTTAAATAGCTAGTATTTGATTGGAGGTTGATAAGAAATTCAGGTTATAAGAATCGAGCAAAAAGAAAGATCACCGTACAAAAATGGAAACAAATCCACCACAAGGAACGAAAAATCGTCCTTTTTGTCGTAATCGTAAGTTGAGAGTTGCTCTGTTGAAACAGAAATGTTCAAATCAAGAAAAGGACAATTTCTGCTGCTCACATTAAGGGAGCTACCATTTGATTTTTATGGGGGGCTAGCATGAAAAATTTTGTCCTGCCTTTTTATTTTTCCCTCTATTCGGTCCTGCCTTTTTATTTTTCACTCTATTCGGTCCTGCCTTTTTTTTTTTAGTTTATCCTGACTTTTTTTTTACATAAATTGTCATCCTGCCTTTTTTTTTTGGCAAATAAACTCATCCTGCCTTTTTTTTTACTCAAAACTCCTGTCCTGCCTATTTTTTTCAAATTTCATCCTAGCCACCCCATAAAAATCAAATGGTAGCTCCCTAATTTATTTATTAGATTCAGTCCGATAGTGTACATTTCTATAGTATAATTAGAGAGTTATTGGGTACGTTCAGAGAACTACCATTGATGAATTTTGTCTACCATTGGCAAACCTATTTACCATTGGTACGACAAGGGTGCCAATGTTAACAAATTAAAATTAGCGTTGGCTACCATTTTAACAGACTGACTGGAGTGAATTTAGGATTGGTAAGTCACGTGCTCAGAACTTTCAAAAAAAAAAAGTTAAATCACAAAAATACTGAACTCCGAGGAAAATTCAAAACGGAAAGTCCCTAATCAAATGGCAAAATTAAAAGCACAAACACATCAAACGAATGGACAACAATTGTTATATTCCTGACTTGGTACAGGCATTTTCTTATGTAGAAAATGGTGGATTGAACCTGGTTTTATAGCGCTAAACCTCTCACTTGTATGACAGTCGCATCAAATTCCATTATATTGAAAACGATGCGTGAATAAAACAAACACACATAATAGGTAAAAATGTAAAAATAGGGATACAGCAGTCAACACCGTGTCACAATCTTAATCACAACAAAAATAAACAAATATTTAACTTAGAAGCACAAAAAAGCATAGATCACATTTAACAACCTCGTTCATTGCTTACTTATTTTTTATTTTATCTATGTATGCCAAATCAAACCATAAAGGATCGGGGGATTTTAAGCAATGGGACCGAAACGTAATTTTAAAATTAACTCTGGCGTAGAATCGCGTGTTTGACGTCAGAAAGTAAACCTCACACAGGTAGAGATATAAAATAATTTTGTCGTTCAAAGTATGCAAAAATTATAATAGAACAATAACACAATGGCGGGATATTTAAAGTACAGAGACACGTCATATGTATAAAAGAAACATAAAAAGTCACACGGACAAAGCACACAAGTAAAAATGAAAAATAATACAAACAACACAATGACGGGATGCATAAGTACAGAGCCACGTCAAATGTATATCTCCAAAAACAGACCAAACAGTAAAAGTAATATTAATAAAGACAAATAAAAGAACACAAAATGGCATCAAGATTGCCAACACCAACTGTACAAGACCTCGCAACTCCAATTTTCCCACTACAACTTCAAATCCATGATGGGAAAATCTATAAATTCTTAATAAAACCAGATGATATAAAGTTTATTTCTGACAGTAAGGATATTTAACCAGTAAGTTTTGTAAAAAAATACGGTTTTAGCTATCATGACATCAACAAGCCCAATCAAGGCTAAAGTTGCATTTTTCTTAAGGATTTGAAATGGGCAGACGCTTATACTTTGGTTCTCAGATATGGAACATTTTTTAAGACTTGCAACACGTAGACTAGCTGCCAACGTGCTTGTATATTTATCACATGTTATTATATCCAACCATATGTCTTTACAATAAAGATTTTGCTGATATTGATGTAGTTTGTCCAATATACCAGAACTTAGGTAGACAAAGACGCAGTGGAAAACCAACTCCCGTTACAAATACATACAAAAACAAAATGAAAAAAAAAAAAAAAAAATAAAAACAAACCTAAGCAAACAGAGGTAACAAAATCTTGTTAAACAGCAACTTCAAAGAAAGTTACAACCAGAACCACCAGAAAATCCAGTTTATTTTGAAATTGTAAATGGTGAAGTTGCTCTCCCAGCAGTTTTATTTACTGCTTCAAGTACAACAGAAAAGGATACCAGTAATTCAAATACAACAGAAAAGGATACCGGTAATGATATTGTGCCTGATTAAGAGGATATATCCATACATCTGTTTCCGATCATTAGGGAGAAGATGATAATACCAGCGGGAGTAAAATTTAATTGTTTTGTTGATATTTGTTTTTACTGTTTTCCAGTTTTTTTTTTACCTTTGTTTTTGTTAATATAAGAAAAGAAGAAGAAAAATATTACAATTTATATGTTCTTTATTAAAATGATAAAATTGTTTATTGTGTTGTCCTGGTTTTAAATCTTCTATATAGATTTGTTTTATCGAACATTTACGAGTTGGTTTATAAGCTGTTGTCTTCTACGGATTCCTTGCGATTGGTGTCCTTCTCTTTCAAAAAAAATCATCATCACATGGTTTATCATCAGGAACATCAAATATGTCCTTCTCGAACAAACACAAATTGTGCAATACACATGCAACCAAAACTGAATCAACAAGTAAGGGTATGTCTGAAACAACAAAACGAAACAACCTCCTAAATCTGCATTTTAACATCCCAAATGCTCTCAATCACTTGCCTGCATTTACTGTGATCTTTATTTGACAGTCTTACCTGTTGTGTTAAATTGCCACAGTCACGGAATGGTGCAGTGAGCCAGTCTAAAATTGGAAATGCTGAATCCCCAAGAAGATAGAAGCCAGACGGAATCTTTACTTCACTGTTCTGAAAAAGATCAGAACTTCTCAGTACTGTCGCAGCATGGGTACTACCTGGGTTTCCCGTCCACACATAGTTGAACTCCATCTTTGAGTTTCAACATCCTAAAAGAACAATAGAATAGAACTTTTCTCTGTTAAAGTATGCATGTGGCTGGTGTTTAGGTGCTTTAATTTGTATATGGCATCCATCAGTAGCACCAATTACATTTTGCAATTGTGATCTTTCGCTAAATTGTCCACTTGTTGTATTAAACTCCTGTGGGGTACTCGACCATTTTTCTACTGCTGGCATCACACTGACCAGTACTGATGACATTCGTTTTATGTTTGCATGGTAACTGCCTTTTGATGTTCCAAATCTGTCTGCCATAGAACGGAAACTCTCCATGTTACAAATGTACCATAGAAACATAAGTAACTCTTTTGTACATTTGGTGTTGGACCTTTCTGTCTATTAAATTCAAATTGACGGGAAATACGTGAACATGTACTTTCAAATGTCTCTCGTGTCAATCTAAAATGCATTTTAAAATCATCAGGAGAATATCGCGGAACAGTCAACTCATAGTAATTTTCAATCCGTGGAATAGATTCAGAACTTCTTCCTTCTTCAAAGTTATGTAGAAATCCATCTGCAGACATCAAATGGTAGAAAGCACTATACATTAACGTATAATTTGCATTTTGTTGTTGAATAATTAGGACTGGAATGCATTGTCTTGACATTTTATTTTATTTCTTGATTCTCATATGCCGTTAGTAGCCTTTGTCAAATCAATAGTACTTTTGGTACAGCGTTGTTACGTTTGGTACACCATTGTTACTTTCAGTACACCACTGTTACTTTTGGTACACTATTGTTACTTTTGGTCTACCATTGTGACGATGGTTATTGTATTGCCAGCGTCAGATGGTTATTCCGTTCAGAGTTAATTCAGAGGCAACCATTTGTACCATTACATTGCATTATGTTTTTCGGTCTGTGCGTCCGTCCGTTCGTTCGTTCGTCTTTCCGTCCGTCCGTCCGTCCGTCTGTCCCGCTTCAGGTTAAAGTTTTTGGTCAATGATTTTTGATGAAGTTGAAGTCCAATCAACTTGAAACTTAGTACACATGTTCCCTATGATATGATCTTTCTAATTTAAATACCAAATTAGAGTTTTGACCCCAATTTCACGGTCCACTGAACATAGAAAATGATAGTGCGAGTGGGGCATCCGTGTACTATGAACACATTCTTGTTTCTTTTAATTTCAATTATTTTTCTGTGTTATATTAACATAAATATACTAGAAATAACAAGTATTTGCTATTTACTATCAATTCCTAGTTTACTATCCACAGCGGTCACTGATAATATATATATAAAGGGGGAGGCCCGGGCTACAAAATATTGGAAATAGTGAGGTTGCCCATGAGACTGACTGACGTAGATATAAGCAACTATATATAACCATACGGCCTTCAACAACAGGCAACACCAATACCGTATAGCAAGCTATAAAAGGCTACAACAAGACAGAATGTAAAACAATATAAACGAGAAAACCAACGGCCCGATTTTTGCACAAAAAATAAACGAAAAACAAACATGATAGAGAGTGACCAACGACAGCCAATGAATTACAGGCTCCATACTAGAGTTAGGCACTTACAGAATGTGAAGGGGTTAAACATGTTTGTGAGTGCTCAACCCTCCACATACTTTTACCTGGGACAGTGGTATAACATCACAACATAAGAACAAACTGTAAAAATCAGTTAAAAAAGAATTTACTCATCAGATCGACATAAAGCAGAACACATATATACTTGAATACTATTATATATATTGAAATACTAGTCTGCCAAGGACAACTATAACGTTATCAAATATATTCTCTAAAGTTACTGGCAAGCATATGTAGGTTATGACATTTTTTTTTTCAAAAATGGCTAAAGTACTTCCTTCTGACATCTTTCTGGTTATTATCTATATTTGGACATCCTGCTGGTTATTATCTATATTTGGACATCCTGGTGGTTCTTATCTATATTTGGACATCCTGGTGGTTATTATCTATATTTGGACATCCTGGTGGTTATTATCTATATTTCGACATCCTGGTGGTTATTATCTATATCTGGACATCCTGGTGGTTATTATCTATTATTATTATGACTAGTTAAATGTCAGCTGAAAATGTTTTGCCTTCATGATCAAACATTGTTTTTACCATTTAGTTCCGTCCTATTCGAGCTTGAAGTATACGTCTTTGATCTGGTTGCTTAGTGCTTTCACTGTCCGTTCGTCATTTAGGAGATAACTCTCTCAGGAAGTGATTGCATATTTATACATTCTGCACAGCCAAACGGATGATCAACTTTAGCAAGGGTTTTACTGCCGAACTTGAGAAGTCCTTATGATGCCAATATTTCTATGAACCATTCAACCCTTGGAGTCGTTTTAATCAGCGTATTGGAAGATTCTGTCCTAGATTTAGTGACGTATAGCCACATCAAATTGTATGGTGTTTCGCATAAGAAGACTGCATATTTTATCTTTCTTTGGTTTTAAAAAATCTAATTTGTTCCAAATTATTTGATTTTTATGAACTATCGAAACCTTTCCATACAATAACAAAACGATACGCTCTCATATTATGTTCCGAACAGAACACACAATAGTTTAAAGACAAATTAAACTAGAATTGCCATTGCAAGCAATAGCGGATGTCACCCGGTCCCACCATTACCACAGCAATGGCAGCCATTTTGAAAATTCCAAAGTGGAATGCGGTATCTACACATTCCAGTCAGCAGTTCTAAAAATTTGTATTACGTTTGAAGCATTTGAATTTTTTTCTTATTTTTGCAGTTATCATGACAACGGTGGCCATTTTTAAAATTCCAAAATCAAATGGCACATCTACATATGCCAATTAACATTTCCGTAAAGTTTCATACAGTTTGGAGCATTTTATAATCTTTCACATTTTTGCTGTTTCCATGGTAACTGTGGACTTTTAGAAAATTTGGAAAAAAATTATTCCACACTTATACATTTAAGACAACATATCTAAATAAGTGTTTTTAGATTTGATCTGGTTATCTTTTTTAAAAATCTTACTTTTTGTGTTTCCCATAGGGTCTGTGTTAACCATTTTCAGGGAAAGGCCGCTGACATGTAGTTCCAAAGACTGTCAAAATTACCCAAAACCTGTATATAGTGGATACCTACATTTAAAAATTTCATGATTTTTAGTTGAGGCATACTGTTTCCATGGTAACGACAGCCATTTAAAAAATTCCAAGGTCTAATGGCACATCAACATATGGTGGTTCTTATTATGGTACACTTTCATGAACATTGGTCTATAGTACCTGAGAAATCACATGGACAAAAAAGTTGGAAGAATAATAATAATAAGGAAGAAACGGAGGAAAAGCAATATGTCACTCGACATTGTCGTTCGGGTGACATAATAATTTAAAAATTCTTGCTTGGGTAACTGAGCACATTCACTCTTTATTCTATTACTACTGTTAAAAATTGCTCTTCTATCAAGCAGATTAAAAAACAATCATTTGTAAAATAGACAAGAAATCAAAGTTACATTGTTTATTTTTTCAAATCTTTCATAAAATAACAGTATTTATTATTGAAATCTTGATGTAAATTAAACAAGCTCTTAACCTTTAAATCCATTTAAAAATTATGTTTGTTCCTCAATTACATTCTTTTTATAAAACCGAAATACATTTTTTTGTTCCCCTTTCTTCCTTTTGTTCGATTAAAGGTATTTAGACGTTTTAAATGGGTCAATGATACATTATACTTGAAATTTGATTTGCTGTTTAGTTTTAAATGTTTTCACCTATTTTGCAATACAATGTAATTTATTTAATTCCTATTTATACAGAAAAATCTGGCACAATTTCTTTCTAGTTAACCCAAGGTAGACTATCATGTAGAAATATGGTCTCATTGATGTCTCTCACCCGTCACCGAAGAGGACGTTCCGTTTTGTTGTGCAGGATGTATAAATACGCTGCAACGTCTTGTCGAATGGAAACCATACATGCGATTAATCTTGATGTTAGACTGCAGCGTTCTCACGTTAAAGATCCAAAGCAACAAATCTTTAAGGGTCAATAGTTGGCCGGTAGCATGTCGAGCTGTGAATAACACCGAGTCTAGACAAGATAGTTTTTTTTTTATCGAAATTCAAAGTGAAATTCTTCTTCAAATTCAAATTTTTCCAATAAATATTTAAATATGAGCAACATTTTTCTCAATAATGATAATAGAAAAAAACCACCAGTAGTCTTGCATCTGACATTAATACACCAAAGTGAAGAGATTATAGAGACCATACAAACATGGCATCATTTCCAAATTCTTAAATTCTTTATAGACCAAAAAATATAAACAATTGAGGTTTGACTGTTGAAATAGAAATTACCAGAATAGTACATGGAATTTTTATTCGACCAGTTATTGGATTATATTCCGACAGATGGTCTGTATCCTGCTAACCGGATAGTCTGTTTTTTACTGACACCCTGCTAACCAAGTTACTCATTTACAAATTTGAAGCAGAATTTATACAAAATAAAACAAAACAAAAGCATGTCGGAAATTTTGTAATTCCCTTTCGAATAAAATCCGTTTACCCTATACTCTCCTTTTTTGTGGATGTAATTACATCTTATATACATATGACATGTATCCATGTGATTTAAAAAAAGACCGGTTTGATTCCCGCGCAGAAACTACGTCTTTTTGAAATAACCTTCATCACACACACTCGTGATCAAACGTATGGAAAGCCAGACATACAAAACATTTGAGAGCATGAAAACCAAATTAGCATGAAAAGAACAACCAACAATCATCTGAGGTCGAATAAACGATACTACAGAGACAAGATTGTTGCTTCTTATCCACGGCAGGCGCTTGGGGGAATGGACCACCCTTTTAAATATATACTTTTTGGAGGTTCAATTATTTTTTAGTAAATATTTTTTTTTTAATATTTTAACTTATTTCCACTTATTTGATGCGTTCTTGCTCTTATTCATGATATTACAACAAAGGTAGTTAATATATTATGATGCCCATGTATTCTAAATTTCAAAAAGGCAGGAAAGATTGAAAATTAAAATATCGTACATTTTCTCGCTTCCGGGACATTTAAAACACCCTTTTCCATGAAATCATACAAATTAGGACATGTGTCAACTCAAAAAAGACTTAGTACCTTTTCGGTTCTGTTGGTGGTTTTGTATGAGCAATTAATCAGCTATTCAGAAATTTCAAATTTGCACTCTTTGGTAGTATCGATTTCGTCAAATCTATTACTGATGACGGAAGTAGACGCCAAACGTATGCGCTGCATGACTCACAACGCAATATACGAACTATGAAGTCCGATGAGTTTGAAATGTTTCCCGTATTTTAAAAAATTTTGGCGGCTGTAAACAATTTGGAAATCGTCTAGTGTTATCGGATTGCATGGTTCATGCATTGCAATATATAACGTGAGAGTACCCAAATTGCACCCATTTTGACAGTTTTTTCACCTACGTTTATTTATGATCCAGACAAAAGTTTCCATTCTGTGTTTATTTTGTAGCTGTATCCTTATTTACTATATAGTTACACCAATTTGAATTTGAATCCATCTTGAATAAAAAAAAACGGGTTTGACCCAACCTCCAAACGATCCATGATTCTGTAATGAGGAGTACACAAATTGCATCCATGCTTAAATTCACTTCCTTAAAAATCGAATAACAGATGTTTTGTTTTATTTTTTCAAATAATTAGAACAATTTGACATTTGTCCATGCTATGTTTGTCCCTAATATTTTATTAACTATGTATTTACTTTCAGGTATCACAGATCAATTTATTCGTTCATAGTGTGTTAATTTACGTTTTGATTGAGTTAAGCCTTCCAATTGATGTTTTATCGTGTGTTTTCTATGTTGTGATGTTATACTATTGTTTCAGAAAAAGGAGAAGGTTTGGTACCATTAAAACGTTTAATCCCGCTGCAAATGTTTGCACCTGTCCTAAGTCAGGAATCTGATGTACAATAGTTGTCGTTTGTTTATGTAATTTATACGTGTTTCTCGTTTCTCGTTTTTATATATACTAGACCGTTGGTTTTACCGTTTGAATGGTTTTACACTAGTACTTTTGGGGCCCTTTATAGCTTGTTGTTCGGTGTGAGCCAAGGCTCCGTGTTGAAGGCCGTACATTGACCTATAATGGTTTACTTTTATAAATTGTTATTTGGATGGAGAGTTGTCTCATTGGCACTCACACCACATCTTCCTATATCTATTTACATCTTCTTATATCTATTTACTATTCATTTTTTTAATTTATGTAACATATTTTATTTGCTCATTTTTAAAAGATGACTTTTTGTGGACGTCGCATGGCGACGTTCTGTAGATCCTACTTTTTCTAGTGAATACAAAAATCTGTTGGTATATTCTGTGAACGTTTTGTGTATATTTAAATATCGGCTACCTATGTTGAAAGACGTGTATAATGTCAAATCGTAATAATACCAATTGTTCAGTCTCAAAGAAAACTTGTAAGATTTTAGCTGCTATTTTTGCTGAATAGGTGCAATTTGGGTACTATGACGTTATAGATATAGGGGTCCATTCCCCAGGCGCCTGTGTTCTTATCTTAATATTATTTTATGAAATTGATACGGAGGCACATTTACTGTTGTCTCAATCCCGCATTTGAGTAGTAACATAACATCTGCTCTAGCCTATTGTGTTCATGTATCTCAGTTGATAAAATATTGTAGAACCGGTTCTTATAAATGCGAGTTCACAAAAGAAGTATCATCTAGACTAAAAATTAGTTCACCAAGGTTATGGAGAAGAAACAACTTTATTTAACTCGCAAGTTTTAATCAGCATCATGAATACACTGTCTCAGTCTCTCTCTAATTTAAACTCTGCCATAGACCTATTTCCGGCTATTACTAGTGATTGACATTCAAAACTATTGTTTTTACCTGCGTCGCCGAAGGCGGAAGCAGGTCAAGTAACTGCTCGACTCCGTCCGTCCATCCGTCTGAAAGAAAATTGTCGTCAAAGTTGTCTTAGCTTCTATGAAAGGGAATGGCTGCAGCTTTATAATGTTGAGTTGTAGCGAGTTAGTAATTTTTACAGCTGCCGGTTATGACTTCCTGATTGTTGATAGTTTAAAATTTCACAACACTCATTGTACAAGTAAAATCTTAATTTGATATTTCGTCTTATGTTGAATTGTAGTCTGAAGTTAATTATACAATTTATTATACATACTTTATGTTTCCTTGCCCGGCTTTCGCTACACATTTTGTCCTTTAAGCTCTTCGTCTATTTAAAAAGGTTTGGATTCTCAAATATTTTGACCCCGAGCATCACTATAGAGACATTTATTGTCGAAATGCGCATCTGTTGCAGAAACATTGGTACCGTTAATGTTATTATGTTACATTTCTATTTTGATATTTTCTTAAATGTTATTAATTGTTATCACATGATTTTCAGTTCTTTTTTTGTCAGGTTTTAAATAAATAATAGACATTTTTATGAAATCATACATGCAGTTTCTTAAAGCATTATATAGGACTTACATTTTCGCTTTTTAACTGCACAAAACAAATCTGATTGAAAAATTTAGAAATCATTTGTAATTTTAAACATTTTTTCTTATTCTCATTATTATTTCAAATATTAAATCAAATATCCATTTTAAGGTGATACGAAATAACTTAACTTGCATGTGTTAATGATAAGATAGAAACTATTATGTCTTGTTCCTTGTTTTAGATTTAAAATGCCAAGAACTTATTTGAGAAAAAAGTCAACGGCTCAAAAGACACAGACAAAAGAAAACGAGAAAAACTTCTCATTTAAATAGATATGAGCTGCAATTACAACAGGATAGGCTAAGAGAAGCACAAAGATGGGAGATCAGGCAACATCATCAATTTAATGATACTGACGAAAAGAAAAAAATCACAGTGTTCAAAAAGAGAAATATGCTTTGGTCCAATATTCATGGGTGACATCTGTCATCGTACGTTTACAAAAAAAACGGGAGTATATGAACTCTAAAGACCAGTACATAAATAAGCTTAATTTGCAGTCGACAGGACTATATGATAAAGCTGTTGAACCTAATGTATTTTTCTTAATAAACAATACATATGCCACACATGTAATAGATGGTTAATGAATAAGCACAAATTGTCTCCATTATCAGCCAAGAATAGTCTTGCAGTAAAAGCTGTGCCAAGTGAATTAGAATTATCAGAGCTCTCTAATGTCCTTTTAGCCAAGAACATTATTTTCTTGAAACTCTTCAAGCGTCCTAAATACAGATCGTCAGCACTGAAGGACAAAATAGTAAATGTACCAATCAAAATGATGACATATTAAAGACCCTTTCACACGAAACGCGGGTCTGGCGTACAAAATCTTAATCCTGGTATCTATGATGAGTTTATTTACAATTAAGTTCTTTGCCGCGCCAGACTGGTCTTATTGCCGTACAATTCAAAAGAAAAACATCATACAAATCTGCAGTTAAGGTGGCTACTACTTGAAGTGTTTAACGACCTTGACTGGCTGTTTAGCCCTCGCACGGTCGGCTCGGTGCCCGAAGGCGTTTTGGTGAGCGTTTAAATATTTTCTGCAGTCGGTCAGGAACAGGTGGAAGGCGCCATTTTGGTAGGCGGCCATTTTAGTTTTGGTGAGTTGTTTTGGTTTGGTTTGTTGACTATTTTGATGTTTTCTTGCAGTCTATACTCCACAACGGCTGCTTTCAGGGCCAGATTGGTCATCTTGGCAGCCTGCTAACCACGATGACGGAATATTGGTCGATGAGTCTCGGACGTAGTTATAACGATGACAGGAAGCATTATCAGGACCAAAGTCGTGAGACAGTGAAATGGAGGTCAATTATTCAACACCTAGGATACAGCCTTTGGACGTCAGTCGGCATAACACTCCCCCAACCATAATGGGTTTTGGAGTGTATGCTGACGCGGGTATTTACGTAGAAAACAAACGTTTACTGTACAGCGTTGGATTGGTTTCTGTCATCGAAAGAAGAAAGTCATTGATCCATCTATAAGTAAACCCTCATCGTAGATAGCGGGTAAAGGAGAGCTGACCAAGCACGTCCGTTCAGCTGTGATGACTGAGACGTGACTGTGATGTTAAGGTCCATCTTGGATTTTGAAGTAGCAGATAACAATTGGTCTAGATCTTTAATGAAATGTGCAAATTTTGAGAGTAGTATGTAATTCATGTGTAAGACTTTTCATGTTAAAATAAAAAAAATATGTGTTTTATCATATTAACGGCTGTATTTTCTAAAAAACACAATATTTTTGTTTGATTCATATTTTTTCAACTTTGCCACATAAGGGGAGATAACTCAGATAAAGTAATTTTTATAATAGAAAGTGTTGTGAATTTACCTATTTTAATATGTAGCAAGAAACAAGTCCGGTGACCCCATTTTTTTTTTCTTATCTGAAAGCATGTAATAAGAGCTATAATCTCACAATTTATCTTAAAATTCTATGGTATAGTTTTCTTTTTATCACACAAAATTGGATTTTCTATGCATTATCTACACAAAATCAGACAAATTTGCATAACCTGTAGCGTGAAAAAAGGCCGGTGACCCCTATTTTTTATTATATTTTTGAAAAAAATCATGATAAAAACTACATTTTGACAAATTATTAAAAAATTCTATGGATTTTAATTAAGACCCCCCATCCACCATAAAGAAGCTTACATTGATCCACATAAACTTATGAAAGCTGTGACTAAATAAAAAGCTTGAACATCCAGGTTATACATCACTTGATTTGACTGATGGATTTTTACAGCAGTTTGAGAGTCTTCTTTCAGAAGATGAAAATGACTGTAAGAAACAAAATGAATTGTCAAATGAAAAAATTCGTTACAACAATATTCTTTCAGAAGAAGATGACTGTGAGGAAATAAAAGAATTTTCAAATGAAAAAAATCGTTACAACAATGTTCTTTCAGATGAAGATGACTGTGAGGAAACAGAAGAATTTTCAAATGAAAAAATTCCTGGCAGCAATATTTTTCAGAAGAAAATAACTGTGAGGAAACAGAAGAATTTTAAATGAAAAATTCATGACAACAATGTTCTTTCGTTGGAGATGACCGTGAAGAATTTTCAAATGAAAAAATTCCTGACAACAATTTTCTTTCAGAATAAGATGACTGTGAGGAAACAGAAGAATTTTCAAATAAAACAAATTCTGACAAAAATATTCTTTCAGAAGAAGAAGATGACTGTGAGATAACAGAAGAATTTTCAAATAAAAAAAATCCTGGCAACAATATTCTTTCAGAAGAAAAAGATGACTGTGAGGAAACAAAAGAATTTTCAAATGAAAAATTCATGACAACAATGTTCTTTCAGATGAAGATGACTGTGAGGTAACAGAAGAATTTTCAAACGAAAAAATTCCTGGCAACAATATTCGTTCAGCAGAGGAAGATGACTGTGAGGAAACAAAAGAATTTTCAAATGAAAAATTCCTGACAACAATATTCTTTCAGAAGAAGATGACTGTGAGGAAACAGAAGAATTTTCAAATGAAAAATTCCTGACAACAATATTCTTTCAGAAGAAGATGACTGTGAGGAAACAGAAGAATTTTGTAATGAAAATATCCCTGACAACAATATTCTGTTAGAAGAAGATGACTGTGAGGAGACAGTAGAATTTTCAAATGACAATACTCCTGACAACAATAACAACCTAACAACTACTACTGTTAATGATGATAACTTAAGAGTCAGACACACAGAAGCGTCTGCTAATACCACATGAAGACAATGAAGAAAATGTGGAGACAGATTTAATATGAAAATGTCTGACTAGTGTCCAGTCTCCAACACTTATGTCAAACAAGTTCCTACTTGTAGCAGCATTTGAACAAACCAAAACTAATGAAGATGCAAATAACGTATAGAAAGCCACAATATAGCTCCAGGAGAAGGAAAAACCCTTCAATCTAATGCGTGACAAATTGTGGGATGTTAACGATTTTTCGTCCGTCCATCCTAGTGGAAAATTTAGAAAACTATACTATCCAAGAGATATTAAAATAACACCACAAGAATATTTCACACAGAAACTACAAAATGTAAATACAACATTCTCTTCTTATACTCCATATGTCTTTGCAGCACAGAATTTCATTGAAATAAATCAACTTGAGTAAAACATCAATATAAGTTCCTTAAAGGGAAAAGTTTTAACTGGTAATCTCCTTCAGGTAGATGACAGATTTTTTTTTCGGTATTTGACAAGATACCTGAAACTCATAGATACTGGCAACACAAAAGATTTGAACTCATTGCAAAACTTGAAAATCTTTGAGCACCTTTTCCATGACATGTATGAGATGGTTAGAGATGGTTAGAAATTATGACATCAGTTCTTGCTCAACAAGGTAAAAATATAATATTCAACTTTAATGATAACATGACAACAGTAACTATATAGATGGAGAGCCATTTGAATGTTACATCGAAGATGAGAACATTCACTAATTAGTCAGAGACAATGTACTACTCACAGCTACTAGATGTTTTGATCAACGAGTTAAAGCCTTTATTAAATATATAATTCAAGGAAAACTTACAGGGCTGGACACATCCATGGGGTGTTATGGATTGATTTAAATGAAATAGACAAAACAGTACCAGGTATTCAATCAGCATTTACAGCTCTAAGACTTCAATAAAAAGCTCAATGAAAAGCTATGAAAACCTCTAGCAAACTTTGTGGAGAGATTTACAAACCCTTCATTTGATAACCTTGAAGTAAAGAAGTTCACAGACATTCTAACTCCTGTACAAACTGTAAATACAAATACAAATACCCTAAATTTCCCAGTGTCTTGACTATTTCATCGTATTATCTTTACATATTATGATTCTTCAAACCTTTTCAGAAATATAATTGATATTCAATATAAATTGTAACATTTAAACATTTTCATCTCTTAACATTCATACATGCATGAAAGTACCTTTTGCATGTCCAATTGAACTAAGCTTTGAAAATCATATTCATCAGTTATACTTCGGTACGTTTATAATCTCAATCAATTGCATGCAGCGATGCAGGTCCGGACCCGGTATTGGTCTTCTTGTTATAACAGGAAATATGCAGTATAATTGTTCACACTCCTCGGTGATACGCACTAAGACTTTACTTATGGAGTAAGAAATAATTTATAAGTTTAAAAGGTTCTGCGAATCAACAGAGCATTAAACGAAGTTTGCTAAAAGATATTACATGTTTCCAAGTCCAAATGTCCCATTTTATGACTTTAATTTTTTACTAATGGCAATTTTAATATAATTTCAACATGACTCTGCCAATTACATTAATAATAAATAAACCTTATATCAATTAGAGTTTCAATTAATATTGCAATAACTTTTCCGCTATAGCAGGTGAAAGTAAATAACAAAAACGAAATTGACTCTAAATATATCCGTTTTCAAATAATCGTTTCCTTCTTGGTCATTTAGGCGATGGGAAAATTGTTTAATGTAAAAACGGTTTTTCCATTTACATACAAATATGTAATTTTATGTGATTGCATATTGAAACCTTAACGGTCGTGTCAGTTTAATCAAGAGTTTAGATGCCACAGACGTCAAAGTAGAGGACATATTGAAAACGACATCTAAATCAGCTGATTGCAAGCTAATGGACGACTTGATGTCGATTTCACTAATCACTCATCAAAATTAAAGCAATAGATCTCTAATGCTGCGACGCTCTTCATTACAATAGAACTTTATTCAAACAGAGTTATTTAATCTTTTTATAAGACGAAGATTGCGTGTAAGTATCCTGCCATTCTAATTAAAGTATACTGTTGAAAATTTTAATGTCTGTAACATTTCTAGAAAGTTACAAATCTTCGCTGATAAACAGGGTTTGCGGCAATTTGCTTAATTCGTTTTAAAGTATAGGAGCGATTCAGATAGAGGGATTAGTTAAACGCATCACATTTCATCCAGGAACGTGATTGCTACTGATTACAAGTACTTTAAAGTACTTGACGGTATGTCTCGATTTGCGGAAAATAGTTATTAAGTTCACAAATTTCGAAGCGAGAGGAAAATCTGATTTTGGAAACAAAATATTGTTCTCATATATTAGTATAAAAAAACTTTTATATAACGATTTCAGACCATTCCTGAAAAATTAACATGCGCCTAATGATCAGGAAAGGAACGGAGATTTTGAACTGAATGCTTCGAAAACAAGTTCAGCACTACTTTTGACATCTTATTTAAGAACTATTTGGAATTGTCTTTTGGTTTTGAATTAAAATAATCGTCAGTAAAATAAAATTTGCTGAATCGTAGATAGCATTTGCCACAAACGGATGCGTTGTTAACATTAAAAATGTATAACAAAAAATACTGAACTCAAAACAAATTCAAAAAAGGGGGAAGTCCATAAAAACTGACAAAATCTAACGCTATCAATCAACAGAACAAATGAATAACAACTGTCATATTCCTGACTTGGTACAGGCATTTCCCGAAGAACATGTCGGGTTAAACCTGGTTTTATAGCTAGCTAAACCTCCCACTTGTATGACAGTTGTTTATAGTTCCGTAATATTATTTTGTACTAGGACCTCCATGTAAATTGAAACAATCTGAAAAGACTGAACAAGAATTTATTTGGTTACTAGTAGTATTATAGACTAATTTCAGAAATGTTCTTGTGGTAATTTCAGTACCGTTCAGATATTTACAATGGATAATGGCTGCAAGTGAAATTTCTGAACAGTATAAGCCTACATAATAGAGTGAAGTTGAAATAATTTATTTTCATGCATTTTTCTTTTGTCTATCAAACAGTAGTTGAAATAGATCAATGTTTTATCCTAAAGAATGTCTTGCTCTTATCGAATGTCACAAGCCCAAAAAATTGTATGTTAACAGTTTTTAGAAATATGAACTTTACCGAAAAGTTTGGCTTTTGACAAAAGTATTTATAGAAAATCTGAGTTGCAGATTAACACATGCATAAACATATGCTGTTTTCCTATCTCGTTTATGCAGTTTCGGTGAGATGTTTTGTCCATTTCCACACATAACATACAGATTAAGAGAGGGTTATTTTAAAACTTATCTTACATAAAAATATACGTATCGTATGTACCTAACTCAGTTAATAGTTTATTTTATTGATGAAAACTAGGCACAAATTCATTTGACATAGGTGCCCCGGAATGGTTAGTTGCTCGTGCTCTACTATTGACAACCATAGTGTTACTAGTAACAAGTAAACATCAAGTGATACGTACAGTCAATTAAAAAATAATTCTTTCATGCTCTATGCTCATTTTAACATGGGTAGGCATTATATTTGTCAATATCTTTATACCGAGCGTTAGCAAGCAACACCAACACAAATGTCCATTTGATCTCCGGCGTTGTTAAATTCAACTGATGTTGCAATTTCAATTGTGACGTCAATCATGTGCAGCCCATGTTTTATTTGAATTAGAACATGGCATTGCTTCCAAAACAAAAGAAGAACGTCATATTAGATTTTTTTTTTATTTCATTTTAACGTTAAATGATAGTTAATGATATCCGAATTCGAATATTGTCAAGATGTGTATTTTGTAAAGAGCTTGTTTACCGTGGTATGTATCACCGAAGTTTTCAATTTAAATGTACATTAGCTGCCAAATTCATTTTCTCCGATTTGACTAAATTATCTTATTTAATTTATAACATACTAAACGTACACCCAAATTGCAAAAAGTTCAAAAGAAACAATTAACAATGCATGGACTCGTTATAATGTATCAGCATTTCGAGTATATTTTAGACTACACGCCATCTAATTAAGGTTAAACCATATATCTTTATTCTCATAAAGCCAATGCATGACATCAGTACAGAGATAACAACAATAACTATTTACAATATATACAAAACAAGGCGAGAGGTTACAAAAGTCACTAGCCAGGAGGACAAATAAAAGTATTGATATTTTTAATAAATGAACAAAGCTTCTTCAGGACTGGTTTTCGTGAACTCGACATAAGTTCAGAGAATTTAACTGTATTATGTCGTTGTACAAAATAGGAGGATAAATACTCTGTACGTTTTTGATAAAAAAAGTACATTCAAATATATAGTGATATTCGTCTCCAATTTGTCGATTATTACATTGATGGCAAACACGGTTTTCTCTTAATACGTTTTGCCACCTTCTTGTTTCAATCGGCAATTTGTTATTAGTCGTTCGAAATCGACAAAGAACAATGGCATCTTTAAAGTCCAAAATATTAAAATATTCCTCAACTTCCCAGTTTTTCTTAAAAATTTTGTAGTTAATAGCTTCTGACGAATTTTGGATTAGCGAATTCCAATTCTGAAGAAACTGAAGAATTCTGAAGAAACTGGTCTAACAGTTTTTTAACCAATCTTTATTTATGAAATTTTGTGTTTCCCATATATATGAGAAACCACAATCTTGAAATATTTTTTTGACAAATAGAATCCATTTAGTCTGCATGTTATAATGAGCGTTCATATGGCGAGAAAGTTGATATAATATAAAGGAAAACTTTGCTTGTTTGCCGGATATCAAATTTGCCCAAAATAAAACTGCTCGAACTTTTATATCTATGTCGACCGATAAATACCGATGGTCTATGGCCCGATATAAGCATAAATATAAATATGAATACATAAAACAAACATGTTAAAATCTAATTCTTTCAAATAAGAAATGGATAGGAATGCCGAACTAACTGCATTTAAAGCCAAATCGAAAACTGGAACCTTGAGGACAATACTGCAACAAACAAATTTTCTCTAGCGATTTAAAATTATTTACGCGACTTTCGCAAATATAGATTGTAATGAATATGTAAAAATTGGATGTTCTCTTGAATTAATACTTAAAAAATCGAGAACAATAAACTGCCACGAAGTGGACTAGAAAGGGCTTAACTCGATAAAATTATGCGCGAAATAAATGCAAATAATACAGTATACGAACAAAATAACAATATAAAAATTGGGAGATATGGTACGATTGCAAATAAGACAACTATTCATCAGAGTCCTGACTTGGGACAGGCACATGAGACATATGGCGGTGTTTATATAAAAATAGGTAAATGTGGTATGATTGCCTTTGTGACAATTATCCACAACATGTTTGTTTATACATGTAAATGAGCGCTAAGCCCTCCCCTTACTTGGGAAAGTGGTATAACAGCACAACATCAGAACAAAGACAGAAATAAGGACAAACGAAAAAATATACACACAACAAACTAAGAACGTAAGCTTCGGGTAATATGAAGACGTTAAAACCGGTAATGATGTCGAGGGCTCCGCAATGGTAAGCATATCCTGTTTAGCATCCATCGTATTCTCGTAGATTATTAGAAATGAAAAAGAAGGTAATAATAATAAAAAAAAAAAAAACAATAACACAACTTAAAGTAAGGCAATTTATAAAAAGATAGTGTGTTAGGCATATCAAAATATACGTTAAAACTAGTTCTGTTTGCACGAATAGCTTACATCGGAAGTCAGCATATATGGTTAATTAAATATATCGGAATTACCAACATATATGTTTGATATAGTGCATTTAGTATCAGATTTGAAGTGACTCCGAATTAAGCGATTACGTAAGAACTATGTCTTTTGAGATGGACAATAGTTTTATTGCCAGCAGTGAAATCCGTATATGAGGTTAAGAGCAGATACAGTCTTAAGTGATCTTACCTTTGCAGTCTTCGAAATCGGTGTCTAGAATGCCATACTTACATCTTAACATGTATACAAGATCTAATTTAAGCATTTGAATTAATTTTGCAAGTGACCTTTTAGGTATTATTTGAATTTGTTGTTCCAAAATAAAAATGAAAATTTGTTTCTGTGTATAATGAAATCTTTTTAGAATTAATTTCCGTCCTTGTCGTGCTAGGGCCACATTGAATTTGATTTTATTAGTGAATTGTATTTTTAATTTGCCCAAATCAAACTATCCAAGGAAGAATTTCATTCCATTTCTAAATGAAATTTGTTTTATCAGGCTTAAAATGTAATGATCTTTGTGATTTTTTCTTTTACCAATAAATCACGCAATGAAAATGTCAATGCTACATTTGTTCAACAAAATGAATTCAACAGAAAGGGCACAGATTTGATTATTGTCTGCTTGTAAAATAAGACAGAGCTAGGCTGCATTTCTGACCTGCAATCTTTTATTCCTATATTCTGAATAAAATAAGGAAATTGATAATACGTCACGATAAGGTAATTGTTTATTGAATAAAACTTCCAAGGAAGTCCTAAGAGTAATCTAATTTTACGAAACTATCGACAATTATGGCTGCCAACCCGTCTAGAAATGGCCTCATTGCGATTATGATTAAGCAGTTAATTGATAGAATGACCTGAGAATAAACAGATGTGTTTATAAATTAGGGAACAGATCAATATAAATATCTATGGATATTACTGGAAATTACAAAATATAAATATCTCATTTACAGAGGAGAAAATTGCTACCTCGAGAGTTTTGATATCAACTGAGAAATCAGACATAAGTTATTGATAGTAACCATATTGAATTCAGAAAAAAAAAGTTATGCAGAGGTTTTGGTTTGTGGTATGTGTGCGAGTTCGGAGAGGTGGTGTACACAAAATCGGTCTTGGGGAACCTAATTGACAAACCTTCTCTAATACAGGTACAATTCCAGTACACCCTTTTTGCTATTCACAAAGCGGGGTCGAGCTCAAAATGAATCTGTGATAGGCTACAATGAGTGAGTGATATGTACTGGTTAACCAACTACCTAGATAACTGGAATTATTAAACCTACTTCAGTTTTTAATTTTCTATACAAGTTTTTATTTTTAACTATAATCTTCATAATCCGCCTATAGTAATTTTTCGATTGTTTCCTTATCAAAACCCTTTTCCTGAATACTGACTGGGAAAAAATGTTGTCTTTCAATGGTAAAATTGCGTCGATTAATGCACTATGTATACAATATGCAAGCATTGCCTTAAGGTAATACACCAGTATATCTAGGGTGATCGTATATAAATAAATATACATTTGTCATTTAAAACAATAAGCAAGGAGATGGTCAAGCAGTATTTCCTAAAGAGGTGGTAAAACCACCATACCTTTTAATCCTTATGACAATATTTGGAAGAAAATTGCAAAAAATACTTTGTCACCTTAAGAGATACTACATGTATGTTTGTTTCATCAAAAGAGCATAAAATGCTACAAAATCATATTTATGATTTTTTTTTACATTAGGTTCAGCTAGAAAATAATTATAGTTTTGAATATTTGCGATTTATAAGGTCATCGGAACGAAAATAGATTCAGCCATTATTCTTTTATATGTCATGCTATTAGAATTATTGTATCTTGTTCTTATTAATGCAAAATAAAACTACTTGATTGCTACAACACTGAAATTGTCAATTATACGAAAAAAAGGGAATTTACCAAAAATATTCGAACTTTCTCTAATTACTGCTCCGTTTTCATATTTCCTTATTTGTTATATGAATAACAGTGTAAGCAGTAGCTCTATGCTTTTTTTTCTTTTAGTACCTCATCTGGCTTTTCATCTTTATAGGCGACAAATATATAACATTTTATACATTAACAGTTGCATTTTCAAAATATAGACTGTTGTGCTGAATACAACTGAAAAAGAGAGCCCAATGTCTTATCATCAAAAATTTTGTCACCCGTTAACAAAAAGGTCAAAACATGTTTGTCCTTCCAAACAAAGGAACCAAACTGAACCACGAAAACAATATCTAGTTTATGAGAGAAGAAGTATTTTTTTCTTTTGAAAAAAAAATAAGTTCCTATATTTGCCATAAAATTTTTTGAAAAAGAAATACATCAATAATAATTTCAATACACGTGAACTATCATGCAAGACAAACATTTGTTATTTTGAATATTTTATTTTGTTTCTAGGTTTTTATCATTAATAGATACTGATTATGCTTTATAATGATGTATAATTTGTAGGTTTTCGAAAATGAAAGCTTTGAAATCTACTTTCGTTTGAAATGTTACAACCTTTAATAGTACAAAGAACGTGGTCGGTTGAGAAACAAAATTATCCATTAAAACATATTATGATTTCTTCACTCATTATAAAGATCAAATGAAATCTTTCTTTTCCTCATATCAACATAAAACACATGTAATTGACACCCAGCTTTTGCATTGCAAAGATCTGACATTTGTAATCATTGTTCTTATCTGTTTAATGATATATAGATAAAATCTTGTTTATTGCAGGGTATTTTTAACAGAGGAAAACTGATATGAATATTAAAGTTAATCGACGGAAATTACTGTATTTTGAATCGAAAAAAAAAAAAATAATCTTTGTGTTTATGAAGGCCTATTTTGCTGAATTGATTATGAGTTATACTTTCTTTAAAAAAAAGGGGGGCAAATAGATAAATCATAAGAAAAAGGACAGAAAAATCCATGGCCACAAGAAAAAATGAAGCAAACAGCAATGAAAAAGATTCATTTGATTAATTATTTGATTATCAATGTTTAACGCCACTTTCACTGGCACTCTAAGCTATATCACGAAGGCCAGTTTTTGTTGGTGGAGGAAACCAGAGTACCCGGAAATAAAAACAAACCTTTAACAGGAAAGTTAATTAAGATCAGAATCGGACGCACCTGGGCACGAGCGGGTTCGAACTAACAACCTCAAGGTCTCTTGTATATGTGAGTGAAGTGTAAAGAGTCGAAAAGTCATAACTGTCAGCCGAATTAAAAAAAAAAAAAAAAAAAGCACGTTATTTATATCAAACATACAAAGAAAAGAGTATTTCAAATTTTTTATTCAAGTTTTGTCTTAGTCGATCCAAATATGCGGATAATTTATATGCATATCTAGTCCAGAAGGGAGTTGTATGATTGCTTTAATTATTTTATAGAAAAAAGGCAGGATACACTCAGTTAACTAGTAGATAGGATTTATAATTAATTCACTGACTTTGTTATAGAAAATTTATATGTATTTCTTAAAAAAATATTGTAATACCATTTTATGTCCGTTTTGGTAAATTAACTCCTCACTTATTCAGGTATTTCTATATCCTTTCATTTTTTTGGAGGGGGAGGGGTAGCGTTCCTGCTGAAGGTAAATAAAGATTGTTGCTGTATTAACGTCCGGTGACGCATATTCCATGCATATTGAGGACAAGAACAAATCAAAAATACAATGCAAAGTGGTACAACCGGGAATAAGGGTTGGACATTTGATCCACCACTGGAAAAAATGCAGTTTTGTAATAGGGGCGGAAATTGGCCTTGCGATAGGACCTCTCAATTATTTTTGCACAAAGTTTCTTTTACGTGCCAAGAGGTTAAAGTTACAATATCCCTACACGAAGCATCGCATGTTACGTCCCATTTTGATCATACTTGTCTGTGGATTTATACACCTTGCAAAACCAAACGGACGGACCTCTTGAGCATTGATCTCACTGCAGGGTACGAGAAGTCCAAGGGCGACCATATTTATATACCTACTAGAACACACCCGCGACATCGTGGGTCAGTGGCTGAATTATAGCACCTTTTTAGACTGGATTTTTAGTGTTCGTATTGCCATCTGATAAAGTCATGCTGATTATTTGGAGCACATCTTTCTCTGCTTTCAAAATCTTTCTGTTTAGACCCGTCCTGGTTTTCTTACTACAACCGGGAATGTTGGTTCATGCCGTTGAGAGCGTGAGCATTTTTGCAGAGAGAATTCTTCAACATCTTTGAAATTGCTTTGTCAAATTTGTGTCAGGAATCCAAGTATGTCCTTTCCGGCAAAAGCTCACATAAATATGTTCCGATACAGTGTGTTAAATTTCCTCCTTTACACCATGACCCATGGTAGTGCTCTTATTAAAGGAGGAAGATACAGAACATACAAACATGTGCATATACTATCGGTATCGGTATCGGATTTGACCCGGAACTTGTTAATTATTGGCAATATTAATTATGTGGAAAACAAAAGGGCCTGGAATGGTGTAATTCTCAATCAACACCATTGTCCTATATTAGTAATATATAAAGTTGAATTTTTTTATTCGTCGTATTTACGTCATGACGGCTAACAAATAGGACCTCGTTATTTTAGTATTATAGAAGTAGCCCTTTAGGTCGATACCATGTGAATACTAGTAGCTAATAGTAAATAACGCTCATAATGTACATTATGACTTCATGAATGGATGGAAGACACATATTTACAATCCACTGTTGGCTTCTTCTCCTTGATATAAAAATAAGATGTGGTATAATAATTGCCATTGATACAACTATTCAGTTATGCTGCTAAGTGGAATTAATAAAAATACTCGATCTATTGATATTACGTTGGAATTTAAAGTAAATCACCAAATAGGTTGGCGGTCAATAGAAAGCCATTTTTTTACCTACAAAAGATCCCTAGCATTCTTTCATCAGAAATACACACACAAATTCCGGTGTACTTTTAAATTGAAAAACAAACAAACGTATAGTTATTTAATAAATTAACAATGTAAGATGCAACCAACAACGTAGGGTGTATTCACACAAAGTTTCCTAAATCAGATTTTATTGAAGATCTCTAGAACAAAAATCAGCCGAGATTTTAAGTTGCAGTCTATAATACCGGATATTTCACGATCTGTGTGCCTCTTTCACGGTGTTCGTGATGTAAAAAATTCTATAAACTATAACAGAAACCAGAAAACTCCGTTAAGCAACGTTTAATTTCGGTGGTCACGTTGCAGCAGCGTTTACCATGATATATATTCTTGTGTAAAAAAGAAATAACTCATCTTACTGAATCAGAATTAAAAAGATGAGATAAAATATCAGGCAGTTACGAAAAAATATATTATTTTGCTTTCTGATGTGAATGGTCTGTTATTATTTATTTGCTTGATACACTTTATTTACGATAACTTTAATTTAGTTTTTCCATTATCTCTGTCTTTATTTTCTTCCGTTTACGAATAGAGAATCAATTCCCAGACGCTTTCTACATTAAAAGAAAAGCGAAATTCGACAATTAGGATCTAATTGAAAATAATTTGCTAAATTGTTTCAATACCACTTTGAATTTGAAGCAATTTTCTTGATGGTTATATATAAAAGGAGATTGAAACCTAGCACAATCAAATCAAGACCGGAGAATATTTTACTCAATTGAAAGTGAAATAACGCTCCATCTTTGATCTAGCTGAAAACCATTTTGCAGTTAGCTTTTAGACCCATTAGATATTGGACGTGTTATCGCAACTTGGCTACTGTGTTCCTGGCCATTATCACACAAAAGCGTAATGGCTAATAATAACGTTTTCAATATCTCTTTGAAGTTGCAGAAAAGTAATTAAGTTAAATCACTTTTCCCTTTCAACAAAAATTTCTGTTTATTATTGTTTGATTTGGTTTTGAAGAGGAAAGTAATTATATTTAATCAAATAACTCTGTTCAAAGTCTAATGCAGCATTATATCGAATCATTCTGAACGGAATACTTTTGAAATTGACATATTTGTTACAGTTGTAATTTGTAACAATGATTGACAGAGACCTTTAGATCGATTGGTCTGTATCAAAGTTCCCCTCTCTGATATATCATACAATGATTTTACAGGGTGCTATTTGTCAAAGGGGATATACATCGATCACTATAAAGAAGCAGGTCGATGTGATGAAGTTGGTTTTTGTAATGGTCGTTTAGTTGTGGTATTGTCCAAAGTTTTTAAGCGTTTTGTTGATTTTGTTTTTGCGTAGAAGTTTCAAAGTCAATGGACTTGCATAAGTTACGTTAATAGATGCTTTTAACATCATTAGTGCAAACACGTTGCTGCTGTTTTGATGTTTTTATATTGTATATTAGGACATCTACAAAAGTCGATAACTGTTTTATATATTTCTCGATTTAACAGTGCCTTTTCTATAGAGTGCTAGGTGATGATAAATTAGCTGGTTAAATTAGCTAATTTAGACTGTTGAATACAATGCTGAAACTTAAGCAACCCGCAAGTATTTATATGATTGGTTTTTCAAACGAGGAAGTGTTTTGTCGGTCAGATAGATTATATTACATTTTGGATTTTATGTTTTGGCATTGTTTCCGTAAGGTTGTCATACAAAAATGTGACAGTATGAGGTTCTGATAATAAAGGTATATTTCCATAAAATAAACACTCTTAGGAACCTGTACTGCATATTTGTCTTAACTAATAATTGACCTAATAAGTGTTAATGGTATCATTCTGTTTATCAACAAGGAAAAGTATTTCTACATTTGAATTCAACATTAACTCTGAACTAGATCCCGGGGAATATCGTGTTTCTACTTTATCTTTGGAATGGTTCTCGACCTCATTGTTTGTACTAGATATATAAAGGAAGTAAACATAAAAAAAGCAAAGCGTATTCTTCACAGACCACGCATGTCACAATATCATAAGTGTTCATTCATTTTGAACAAGTGACGTTCGGTGTAAGAGTTTAACAAGATTGCTACACCGTAGTGAAATGTACTCGCGGCTTTAAATTGTTCAATAAAAAAGTATTATGATGAGACTGCCAAACAAAGGTATTCATTGCCAGTGCAGGAATCCCTACCTATAAAATAAACCATCAAACAATCACGAGATGCTTTTACGGAATCGAAATCCAATTTTACAAAACATTTCCATTATTCCTTTAAAAAATTTCGTCAATTCAAAATTGCGGTATAGTAGGGTCACGAACAATCCTAGTAAATATGAAAGCTGTTAGACAAAAGGTCTCACAATGTCAATATGCTACAATATGCAAGACATGGTAAAAGTCCTCAAACTGCCGCACAATTAACGGCACCGTACGGAAAACTACACATGATGACAAAAAATCTAAAAATGAAAGTTATCTGGGCAGACGGCCTAAAAGGAGTAACGTTAGTGGTGTCATGATGGACTCTGGCAAAAGATGTTATTCAGAATGGCGATATATTAATATGGTCAAATACACATAATGAACTAGAGGCTCAAAAAGCCTGTGTCGCTTACCTAGGTTTATGTACATCTTAAATAATGGACAATCTCAAACATTGTCTACAAGAATATAATTCATGACTAAAATATCTCTTTTGTTAAATTTGTATTGCTGATAATTTTATTCTGTTGACAGTTTCTCTCTATCTTCAATATTTTTGCCCCAAAACACAAAAAAGATTAAAATTATCATTTAAGGGCAATAACTCCTCTACGAAGACAACTGACAATTTCATCTATGCTGACCTATTTGCAGATCTTGTCTTGCTGATTATTTTTGCTTTTAAAGGTTTCTATCTATCTATCTACTATAGTTTTCAAGATAATAGACAAAACGCTAACAAATGGTAAAATAGTCAGTTAAGGGCACTATCTCCTTTACAGAGTTAATCAACGATTTCAGCAATATCGATTTATCTGTAAATCTTGCCTTGTGGATCATTTTTGATATTTAAAGTTTCTCTCTACCTATTACAGTTTCAAATGATAGGCTACAACAAATCAAAAATGGTAAAATAATAACTCCTACAAGAAGTTGACTAACCAATTTGGCGTTTTTGACTTATTTGTAGATCTTGTCTTGGTAATCATTTTTAGCTCACCTGGCCCGAAGGGCCAAGTGAGCTTTTCTCATCACTTGGCGTCCGTCGTCCGTCGTCCGTAAACTTTTACAAAAATCTTCTTCTCTGAAACTACTCGGCCAAATTTAACCAAACTTGGCCACAATCATCATTGGGGTATCTAGTTTCAAAAATGTGTCCGGTGACCCGGCCAACCAACCAAGATGGCCGCCATGGCTAAAAATAGAACATAGGGGGTAAAATGTAGATTTTGGCTAATATATCTGAAACCAAAGCATTTAGAGCAAATCTGACAGAGTTAAATTGTTTATCAGGTCAAGATCTATCTGCCCTGAAATTTTCAGATGAATCGGACAACCCGTTGTTGGGTTGCTGCCCCTGAATTGGTAATTTTAAGGAAATTTTGCCGTTTTTGGTTATTATCTTGAATATTATTATAGATAGAGATAAACTGTAAACAGCAATAATGTTCAGCAAAGTAAGATCTAAAAATAAGTCAACTTGACCAAAATGGTCAGTTGACCCCTTAAGGAGTTATTGCCCTTTATAGTCAATTTTAACCATTTTCGTAAATTTTGTAATCTTTACAAAATCTTCTCCTCTGAAACTGCTAAGACAAATTTAACCAAACTTGTCCACAATCATCATTAGGGTATCTAATTTAAGAAATGTATCCGATGACCCCGCCCGCGAACCAAGATGGCCAACATGGCTAAAAAATAGTAAATAGGGTAAAATGCAGTTTTTGGCTCATATCTCTGAAACCTAAGCATTTAGAGGAAATCTGACGGGATAAAATTGTTCATTAGGTCAATTTCTATCTGCCCTGAAATTTTCAGACCAATCAGGCAACACGTTGTTGGGTTGCTGCCCCTGAATTTGGTAATTTTAAGAAAATTTTGCAGCTTTTGGTTATTATCTTGAATATTATTATAGATAGAGATAAACTGTAAACAGCAATAATGTACAGCAAAGTAAGATCTACAAATAAGTCAACATGACCAAAATTGTCAATTGACCCCTTAAGGAGTTATTGCCCTTTATAGTCAATTTTTACAATTTTCATAAATTTTGTAAATTTCGTAAATTTTTTTTTAAAAATATTTTCCACTGTAACTACTTGGCCAAGTTCATTATAGATAGAGATAATTGTAAGCAGCAAGAATGTTCAGTAAAGTAAGATCTACAAACACATCACCATCACTAAAACACAATTTTGTCATGAATCCATCTGTGTCCTTTGTTTAATATGCACATAGACCAAGGTGAGCGACACTTAGAGCCTCTAGTTGTATTTAAAGATTCTATCTATTTTTTATAGCTTTCAAAGTAAAAGGCAAAAATGCAAACAATGTTAAAAACAATCGTCATTAAAGAGCAATCACTTCAATAAGGAGATGACTGACTATTTCGGCAATGTAGACTTTGTCTTGCCGATCATTTTTGTCTTTTAGAGTTTCTGTCTATCTAGCATAATTTTCAACATTATAGGCAAAATTGAAAAAAATGTTAACATTCTTCATTTAAGGGCAATAACTTTCATAAGAAGTCCTCTGACAGTTTTGATGTAAATAGACAGTAGGTACATTTTACCACTGTCATATTTTCTTTATTTACAGTGGCTTTCAAGATAATATACAAAAGTTGCACTTTACCCAAATGCTCTATTTTTAGCTATGTCGGTCGTGTTGGTTAGCAGGCGGGGTCATCGGACATATTTTTAATACTAAATACCCAAATGATGATTGTGGCTAACTTTGGGTGAATTTTAACAAATAGTTTCAGAGTAGAAGATTTTTGTAAAAGTTAACGGACGAAGAATACAACGGACGCCAAGTGATGTCAAAATCCAGATGGACCAGATGAGCTTAAACCAACATTACTAAATAGGAAAAAAAAGTGTCAGTATGGTACAATAGATCAGAAATGTGTTCCTCAGTCGTTTTACGGCGGGACAATACGATTCTTATATATTTCTAAGGGCTTCATTTCTTCGCTGTTCATTAAGTTCCCAATCTATCAGTTATAGGGTTACTAAATTCAGGTTAGAATCTCCTTGGGTCATATACTCATCCAAAAGACTATGTAGGTAAGTTATGCAGTAAAGCAGCTCTCTTTTATATTTTAGAAAATCTGAGAACACAAGTCGTGTTGCTGAGTCTTTAGTTTTCTATGTTGTGTTTTGTGTATTGTTATTTGTCTGTTTGTCTTTTTCTTTTTTAGCTATGGAGTTGTCAGTTTATTTTCGACTTATGAGATTGAATGTCCCTTTGGTATCTTTCGCCTCTCTTCTATTTCATCTTTATAATTGTTGTCCGTTGTATTTTTAAAATTCTTTAACAAAATTTCTTGAATATAGTTCGAAGAAGCGTGTATGCCAATGTCATAAGTTATATTAGGGTTGTAGGTGGTTATTAACTAAATAAGGTTGGTTTTACCGGCAATATTCGAAAATTTTATATCATAATCCAGAAATATAATGTCTGGTAGATGTCGCTGTCTTCCACTTAGGGGTTATTCGTTTTAGTGTGTATATATAGCTTGATTTTGACCGTTGATCTTTTCCTTTTAGTTTCAATTTCAGTGCTCATCTATCTAGTTGACAATCACTTAATATTTCATAATTTAACTTTAAAAGCCATGTGCACATATCTGTATAAATTGCAGTAATCATGCATCTCTTCAAAGACCTATTGACTACTCTTAACCCAAGATTTACCGAAAAAGAAATGATCTAAAAGTAGGGGAAAAAATGGATGCCAGCCTTTCAAGAAAAATGACATAACATCAGGCCTTTTGGTCATAAAACTTTGGAGTACGATTATCATACTAAGACTCAGAATTCAACCAATCAAAATGCTGGATTTGGTGTTCCGCGAGTACTGAGTAAACTTTTATGACCGAGACCCCAGATGCTTCTGAAAGGAAACCCTTTTACGTTAGAATATGTTTTTATTTTCTTTTTCCTAACAGCTCACTGGATAGTTGTGCGATTCCGTGTAACATAATTTTTTACATTATCCTCTGTATTTGCCTGCTAAAACCCTTGAACAAAATCGGTCAGTTATAGAATTTGATATTTCACTATTTAAACTTGGAAAAGCAAATATTCAAATTTAGATCCACCGTTTCAATATCACACGGTAAACAAATATAATAACGTATTTTCCCGCTGTGGTGTAATGAAACCAGTCTTTTTTCTGTAGCTGCATTATGACAATATATTTCAATCATTCCCAATTTATTTCCATTTTTCTGAAGAACTTCTGTGAATAGGAATAATTTGGTCAAATTAATACAGCTTTAATAGTCTTAAATTACACCAAAGATCAATACAAACGAATTCTGATTCTAAGATATAAGGCAAATTGTAGTGCTGGTAGAAATCACGGAATCATGGAGGTATTTTAGTCCAATCAAGGAAAATTCGTTATATTTTCCGTTATATTTTCCGCGAAACTATATCCTATACTGAAATAGCACAACAATTATCACTAATAAAATTTAAATGTATATAGAACGTTCATCTACTAATGACGTTTCACGTACATACGTACATGCACGTTCAGTGGGTGGAGGGTAGAGAGAGAGAGAGAGAGAGAGAGAGAGAGAGAGAGAGAGAGAGAGAGTTATAAAAAATGTAGGCCTACTTCTTTTTGAAAAAGAAATGCAAACTGTTATTGTTTGTACATAAATTGGGCCGTTAGTTTTCTAGTTTGAATTGTTTTACATTTTTCATTTCGGGGCCTTTTATAGCTTACTATTCGGTGTGGGCTTTGCTCATTGTTGAAGGCCGTGCGGTGATCCATAGTTGTTAAATTCTGCGTCATTCGGCTTTTGGAAGGGAGTTGTGTCACTGACAATCACACCACATCTTCTTATTTTTAAATTATTAATTAAGAGTTGAGCCAAATGCTAATTGTTTTATCTTAAACAGAAAGATACATAATAAGACACACGACCCTACAAAAAGTCATCTGTTACCTAAAGAATTATAATTCAAAGTAAATTGTGTTGGAGAAAGAATCATTGCAGTTAGGCCGATGTAAAGTTAATTAAAAAGAATATTTCAATCACCCTACAAGTTTTATCTAATTTAAAACTATTTTTCAAAGCCTAATGAATGTGAAATCTTTCCACTGAAATTTATATCCCTCAAGGGAGATATTTGGAGACGCCAATTATAAACCTAACAAAAATGTGCTCATTTAAAAGAAGAAATCAGTAACGACCACTAAATGAAAATATCCCAAAATTGTAAAATGAATTAACAGTCGTGAAATAAAAGTCGCCAAAAATCAAGACTAATTCGTAAGGATGAAGATAGCAAAATCTCATTTCACAATTAAAGCAGTTTATTTTCTATGGAAATGATTTAGAATGGTTGCAATTTTCAGAATAATGGATTTTTAATTGAATAATCAAAAGAAATGATTATTACTGGTGGAGAGATCATTTTTCTTACTGTGTAAAGCTAATTTACTGTGTAATTATTTTTCGTATTGTATTTCACTGAGAATCAACGAAGTCAATATTTCTATGTGATGAGTTCTATTTAATTCCAGGATTTGTAATCTGTTTTTTGTTTATCTGTTGAAATAATTGAAATGAAAAATAGAATTGCTGAAAGACGAAGAAACCTAGTATGTGAACCTGCTTTGGAGAAAATCAGTTGACACCTCTGTTTGAAATCATTCTTAGCAATATAAAAATGCCGTTGGATGTACTTTAGCATCATACTTCATTAAATTTAACATAATACAGATCCCTTTAAAATAATATTCGTTTATAAATTACCGTTACCCATTTGGCAATTGTACGAACATCAAGAATTCAGTTTCGATTTCTGATGACGGAAATAGAAAAAAAGGCAAGTTCGACTGAACGCAACCCCCAAGGGTCGAATGCATTATAGTTTATCATTGTAATATGGTCACATGGACTTATACCATCCGACAGTACAACGACTCTAAAAGGGGCGTACGTTTGTCTGTGCGAGATGTATAAATACGAAGTCACGTCTGATATGAATGGGAAGTTAAACCCTGATGCCTCATATTTGTCGAGAACCACGCTCTATGCATGTTAAAGAATACTCTGCAAAAATCTTTGAGAGGTCCGTACAATGTTGTGTGGTTTATTGCAGGGCCAATTTCTGCTCCATATGACAAACCCGCATTTTCCATTGGCGGAAAAATTTCTAACCCTTACTCCCGGTCGTACCGCTTTGCAGGGCCTACCTATCAGATTTATTGCGTATTTGTTCTGTTCTGAATATGCATGGAATATGTGCCACTGGATGTTAATAGAGCAACAATCTTGATTCACATTCATCCAGAACGCTCAAACTCCAAAATATGAAAGGATGTATAAATGTTTGAATAAGTGAGGATCTATAATATATGACCAAAAGGGACATAAAAAGGAAAGACAATTTCTTATAAGGTCAACATTGCCTGAGGGAGTTGGTACCCGAGTTACTTGGTAATTTCTAACTTTCTACATAAATTTATCAACGGAGTATTTAAGAAACATATGTTAGAAACCATGTCAGTAACGCAGCACTGACTGCTGAGCTGGTGATATTCTCTGGGACTAACAGTCCACAATCAGCGGTAACAACTAAGTGCTAAAAAATAACAAAATAACACTTTATAAATGTGGTGAGTCCAAAGCGCTTTTCTGGATTTACCTTCATTTTGAACCACAAAATTTAAAAGCCAGTGATGTATAATTACCTGAATACGCGAGGAACTGAATGACCAAGAGAGGCATAAAACTAACAGCTCAATTAATTCATAAAAGGTCGACTCTGCCGGAGTCCACAACAATTATTCTCCACGAAATGTTGAATGTTACAATGAAACGATACCTGTGTAGTTTTATTTTCGGTTTAGTTTTGGTATATATTTTTGTAAAAGCATCCTTCCATTGCGAATCCGGAGCCTCCAGTGTCCACAAATATTTAAAAAAAAACTGGCAATTTTCAAAAGTCTTCTTTCCAGAACGACCAACTCTTCCATACATGGTATGATTCATAGGGAAGGATCTTTCGTCTGCTGTAAATGAACTCTTACTTGGCTAAAGAGTGCTTCATTAGTTTTTCCAGAGTAGTTTTCTTTCGAGTTAGACATGTAGCACCATGAATTCAATTCCGAGATTTACAGTAAATTTTCGCGGGTATTTTAAAAATATCTTCTGACTTAAATGTGATACTTTTTAGTTTCTCCCTCATTGATGTAATCGCATGCCCCCCACCCAGGAGATCCACATTTCTGTTCTTTCTGAACGTGTTCATTGTCGGGAATCTAGCGTTAGTTAACATCGTTTTGAATTGGGTGTTTGTCCCCTGTTGTTAACTATAATGAATTCGGGTGATTACACTATGCCATAAACAATTCGAGAAGAAACAAGATTTTCCATAGTCTTCAGAATTAGGGAGCTACCATTTGATTTTTATAGGGGTGGGGGTGGGGGTCTAGGATGAAATTTAAAAAAAATAGGCAGGACAGGAGTTTTGAGCAAAAAAAAGGCAGGATGAGACACTTTGCAAAAAAAAAAGGCAGGATGACAATTTATGTAAAAAAAAAGTCAGGATAAACTTTTAAAAAAGGCAGGACCGAATAGAGTGAAAAATAAAAAGGTAGGACAGAGATTACAATTACAAAAAAAATGCAGGACAAAATTTTTCATCCTAGCCCCCCCCCCCCCCCTAAAAATCAAATGGTAGCTCCCTTAGATTGACACTTATCCAAAATCTCGATTGATGCTTATCCAAACTCTCAATTGACACTTGTCTTAAATCTCAATTGAAACTTTTCCAAAATCTCGATTGAGAATTATCCATAATCTCGATAGACACTTATCCAAAATTTCGATTTACACTTATCAAAAATCACATAAGTGTTAAAAAAACACACTTTCAATTTCTAAAATGTTGCTGTAATTAACAATTAAGCAGATTTTTGGTTGGTACAATGTACGCAGGCTTAGAGTATTATATACTTAATGTTATTTTTTCTATTGTTTAGGTATTTGGAATGTTAATTTGATGAGACAATTGAAGGAATAGATGTCATATTTAATTTTCATTGTTGAAGACCTGAATGTTGCATTCCGATACTCATTTTTTATATTGTATTATTATATTGCTGCCTCAATGAAAACTTTATCTATAAATAATTAATAAACTTTATTTAGCATCGGCATAGTATATATACAAAAACAAGGACATACCATAAGCTCAATTGAGCTTTTCACCGACATATCTTGTTTATTTATACTGGAGTGCAAATTATTATTATAGTCAAATTAGACGTTTCATCTTCTTTGACTAGATAAAAAGCTTCAGGAATTCATTTGAGATCTAAAAGGAAAAAGCATGGAAAACGTTAATTTTTGCAGTGTTAACTGGGTTTATATTGAATAACAAGTTTCAATACGACGACAAAATACGTATTTAAACACAAATAAATCCAAAGCAAATTAAAGCGTACTAAGTGGCGTAACTCGTATAGCAATCGCTTGCCGACAACTGTCAATTTAGCATTTTAACACCGGACTAATGGATATCTTAGGAGTTGACAACTTTTGTATGTTGCATTTAAAAAGCTATTAGCGATAATAGAATGCATAAAACGTAATAGGCACACACGGTGCTACAATCAATGAAAGAAGGGTGCATTGTTGAGCATTATCGAGTTTTTAAGTACAATTTTCCATTTTTCCTTTTTGTCTATAATGGAAGTCAATGGATTTTGATAACGGTAATTAATTCTAAACATTTCCATCCATTACAAGTAAAGTCAATCGGTATTTTAACAGTTTGAAGTATAAATCCGGATCCACAATGAATTAATTGAACTAAAGTGATCATATTTTCCTTCGTTCGTAAATACCAAGCGCTAATGGGTTCCATAAGATTTTTACTCAACGCCAGGTTGAATTAATATGATATTTTAGGCTAATCCTGTTGTTTTGCAGACAAGGTGTTGGAAAACAGAGTTTTAATGCATTAACTAATGTAATTTTTAACCCATTATGTCCAAGTATAAAAGCATGCACTACATGTAAATTATACTACTTCATGAAATTTGTAATATTCGCTATTACGATACATTAAAGCCACCATATAAATACACGACTGTATAGAGTAGATCATTTTTTTATAGATTTAAAGGGTCTTTGCATGTCCTTAGTAAGTGAGTAAGTAAGTTAATTTTATTTAAAGTCGCCATTATATAATTATAAGTTGAAAGTGTTGGTTACTATTAATTTTCTTTTAAATACGTTTTTTTTCCAGACTTTTAAATGCTTTTACTACTTTTTCTTTTAAATAATTTTATTTTCCAAACTACTAAATGCTTTTACTTCCCGGTTTTCTTTTAAATAATTTTATTTTCTAGAAATTCCATAATATTAGAAACACTTAATTTTAATACTTGATGCATGTTTTCAAACAAACAAAAAGCCCCATTTTTGACATATCAATAATAATTTTTATTTAATTTCCACAGGTAAATTTACCTTTGACCCAATTAGACACTAATGACTAAAACAACATATCTTGCTATAACAACATCTATTGTTCTTCCATAATCTCCCATGTAGGAATAGCCAGAATAGTGAAATACAAAATGTAGGAATAGCCAGAAGACACATTATGTGGTTCATTCTGGCTATTCCATAGTAAAACCACCTAGTACTAACAAGCATGTAATTATGCCATACCCAGATGTTAATAGCCATTCATTAGACAGAAGAAAATTTGTGGAAGAGCAAAATAAAGACCCTGATGTTCTTCAGCTCCGCAAGAGGGCTCAACCACAGGAGAAAGCAGACAAAGTGGACGAATGTTATTATCATCAAGACGGCATTAAATGAGGAAATGAGGCCCCCTGATGGTATCCTAGAGGAAGAATGGAGAGTGGTGTACCAAGTGGTGGTGCCTAAAATCTATATGCAATAAATAGTTGGTCTTGCCCATGACACCTCCTTGGCTGGACATTTAGGCATAAGGAAGACATACCTAAAGATCTTGCAACATTTCTACTGGCCCAGACTTAGAAATGATGTCACAGAATACTGCAAATCATGCCATATATGCCAGGTTGGGTTGTTGGTAAGCCTAACCAGAAAATACCACAAGCACCACTTCTGCCAATTCCAGCCTTTGAAGAACCTTTCAGCCGAGTACTAATTGAATGCATTGGACCTTTGCCAAAGACCAAGACTGAAAATGCGTATTTATTGACGATCATGTAAAATTAAAATTGAGAATGGAAATGGGGAATGTGTCAAAGAGACAACAACCCGACCACAGAACAGACAACAACAGAAGGTCACCAATAGGTCTTCAATGCAGCGAGAAATTCCCGCACCCGGAGGCGTCCTTAAGCTGGCCCCTAAACAAATATATATACTAGTTCAGTGATAATGGACGTCATACTAAACTCCAAATTATACACAAGAAACTAAAAGTAAAAATAATACAAGACTAACAAAGGCCAGAGGCTCCTGACTTGGGACAGGCGCAAAAATGCGGCGGGGTTAAACATGTTTATGAGATCTCAACCCTCCCCCTATACCTCTAGCCAATGTAGAATAAAGAAACACATAGCAATACGCACAGTAAAAGTCAGTTAAAGAGAAGTCCGAGTCCGATGTCAGAAGATGTAACAAAAGAAAATAAACAAAATGACAATAATACATAAATAACAACAGACTACTAGCAGTTAACTGACATGCCAGCTCCAGACCTCAATTAAACTGATTGAAAGATTATGTCTTCATCATATGAATATCAGGCACAATCCCTCCCGTTAGGGGTTTAGTATCATACCATCATAAAATATATGAGAAGAGCATAACCCGTGTCATGCCAACAACTGGTTTTTAAATAAATGTGTTTAGTTCCGATGCAAAGACCCTATAAGTGAATCAATATTAAAGCCAAAATATGCAATCTTTAATGACCTGACAACAGTATCGTAACTATATCCCTTCTTAATAAGTCTATTTCGTTACCATAAATTACGTAAAACTTTTGCTAGGTTCTTTCATAGATACAAAGATTTGATTAGTAAATTTGGCTGTACCTGTAGAAAACTGATTAAAAACGGTATTTCACATCCTAAATTTTACGGTAATATTGTACTTAAAGCGCGGAAATCACTATATGATCCGTGTAAACTCATCGAACCTTTAAATAAACTTATAAGTTCAGGTTATCTTACCAATGTTGTAATTAGATCTTTGAATATAGTTTACATTGGCACTAATATCGATTTTGTCATCAGCAAATTAAAACATAACTAAATTTGTATTCTTTTCAAACGGGATGTTTAAAGACACACCCACGTTCATTTTGATCTATAAAGAGGTTAAACTCCTAACTATCCTACTGTCTGTCGATACATTTATTTTGGCATTGCACTAGTCATGTCTTCTTTGACTGTCCATGACGTTAAAATACTAAATCCCAGGGATGTGTTTTAGTTGATTTTAGTCTCTGATGCATGATTTTTATTATTAATTGTTTTGGCTTTTAACTAGCTGTCAGTAACTGCGAGTACTCTCAAATCGTACTTTCTTGTTTATTTGACCTGTTGATACTAATTGTAATGCTTTTTGTTATTTAATGTTATTCAGGGTTATATCTGGTCTATATACCAGCTTTGATAAGTGTTTGGTACTAATATAAATTTCCACTTCGTACTATGAACATCAAAATTATTTATTTTGTTAAAATATTTCCTTTCTCTATTGTAACTGTATACGTATACCTAACAACAAAATTATTTTATTTACCTGTGTTTAAAGTTATTGCAAATGGCTGATATTTTTGTTCGAGCATATTGTTTTTCTTAAATTGTTTAACATTTCATACCGATATAACATGTTACTTTTATTATTCTTCCCTTAGTTTATTTATTTTGAATTTACATTGTATCATAGGTCAAATTTATTTGTTCATGGTGTTACTATGTCCTTTGATATTTTATAGTGTGTCTTTCTATGTTGTGATGTTACACTATTGTTTCAGAAAAAGGGTGAAGGTTTGGTACCATTAAAACGTTTAAACCCGCTGCATTTGTTTGCACCTGTCCTAAGTCAGGAATCTGATGTTCAGTAGTTGTCGTTTGTTGATGTGGTTCTCGTTTCTCGTTTTTATATAGATTAGACCGTTGGTTTTCCCGTTTGAATGGTTTTACACTAGTAATTTTTGGGGCCCTTTATAGCTTACTGTTCGGTGTGAGCCTAGGCTCCGTGTTGAAGACCGTACTTTGACCTATAATGCTTTACATTTATAAATTTTGACTTGGATGGAGAGTTGTCTCATTGGCACTCATACCACATCTTCTTATATCTATTTAAAGGTTTTGTTAGCTTCTGAGGTGAATACTGACATTTTCGTGCTTTATAAAGAATATTACCATAAAAGATTGGATGTGAAATACCTGAACGTATAAGAAGTCTGCATGTTGAGCTATATTTACGAATGATGTCCTTGTACCGATGATAAAATTTAGTAAATGTTTTGACTAGTTTGTGATATCGAAAACCCTGGTGTAATAATTTTTCAGTAATACATAAATTTCTTTCGTTAAAATCTGAAACGTTGTTACATACACGAGCGAATCGTACAAGTTGAGATATATAAACACCTAAGATGGTGACAAGGAACGTCACCATCTAAAATGGATAATTAACGATAGGAAATGAAAATCATCTCTTTTATCATAAATTTTTGTATTAAGCTTTCCGTTAATGATATAGATATCAAGATCGAGGAAAGGGCAGTGGTCATTGTTAGTAATAGCTTTATTTAAAGTAAGTTCAACAGGATAAATTTCTTTAGTATACATACTGAAGTCGTCATTATTGAGAGCCAATATATCATCCAAATATCTAAAAGTATTATTAAATTTTTGTATCAGATGTTGTTTCGATGGGTCTTTGCTGATTTTAGTCATAAATTGTAACTCATAGCAATACAAAAACAGTCCGTAATAAGTGGTGCACAGTTAGTCCCCATTGGAATTCCGATAACCTGACGATGTACGGAATCTCCAAAGCGAACAAAAATAGTATCTAGTAAAAATTCAAGGGCAGATATAGTATCAAAGCATGTCCAATTGACATAGTTCTTTTGTTTATTGCTACTAAAAAATGACCTAAAAGAGTTAGAACATATGTATTCACATTCTGACTTTTTAAATGCCCATTTAATTAGGTGTGTGAATTTTTCTTAATGAGAATGTGAGGCAATGTGGTATACAGGGTAGAAAAATCAAAACTTTGAACAGATTCAAAATCACCAATATAAGCATGCAATTTATCAAGTACTTCCAACGAGTTTTGACACTCCAAAAGTAATTAATTCCACTATTTTCAAAGGCCTTATTTGAACAATTTATTATCAGGTTTTGATTGTACCAAGTGAACTGGTAAGAAGAATAGACAATTTAGTAGTGGAACAATGGCTTGAAGACGAAATAAATCTATATTTGTAAGGTGTTTTATGTAGCTTCGGAAGCCAGTACATAGTTGGGACTTTCATTGTATTTGGTTCTGCTTGTAAAGAGGTAGCTAAAAGTTTATGTTTGTTACAGATGTCGTTTTCTGAAAATGGAGTCAGTTGGAATGTTGGTGAATTGGTGATTTCTTTTTTCAGAACCTCAATGTAAAATTTACGTCAAACAATAATGATATTATTAGCAGCTTTATCGGCCGGGACAAAACAAATTCCTTGGCTAGTTCTTTAAGTTTATGTTTGATACGAGAAATAGGTTTATTATGGTTGTTGTTAAGAGTAAAATGTTCTTTAAAATGTTGAATACGTATATCAACTATGTTCATTACTGAATTAAAAAAAGAGTCCAAAGATTTTTTGTCAGCTTTTTCCCGTTTTATCCATTTCAAACAGTAAGTACGGAGTGAGTCGTGGATGATATTACGACACTCATTCCAATTAATGATTGACGGGGGACGATATTTAGGTCCTTTACTGAGGAATGATTTTAACTCTCGGTCTTGAACGATGTTAAGATCTCCTGTTATAACATGGGAAATGGGTCCATAAATGTATTCGGAATTACTGCAATTACATGAAGTAGGTGTATTTTCACTGATATTAACATCTTTACACAATTGGCTATAATTAAACACATATTTCCGGGTAGATTTCTTGTAAATATAACAAATAAGAGGGAGCTCAGTATTATCAAAATATCCAGGAATTTGTTCTTTAACAGAATGGTCGTTAAAAATACCGGCAATATTTACAAAATCAAAACCTTTATTGACATACTTTATTTTAATAAAATGTTTTTTAAGATCTTCAGGGCGATCAATTTTGGGAAACAGTTTAGAATAACAATATGCCATTATAATTTGAACGATTTCATACTTAGGACTTTCATACATCCACTCGCTTTCCTGGGGCTATTCCGTTGAGGAATATTAAGACACCAGGTATTGTCAAAGCTCTTATCAAAATTTTCACATAAGTAGGAATTCATAAGTCTATACAGTCTGACCAGAGTTTAAATTTTATGTCGGGTTTATTTCGGCAGGTCGTTTACCAGTTAGGGATTGCTCAGTATAAGTCACTTGCTTATCATCCAGAATCTCAAGGTGCCTTAGAACGTTTTCATCAAACATTGAAGAACATGATTAGAACTTTGTGTCTTCAATTTGACAGGGACTGGGATGATGGTGTTCACTTTTTACTTTTTGCGGTCCGAGAGGCTGTTCAAGAATCCCTTGGTTTTAGCCCCTTTGAGTTGGTGTTTGGTCATACTGTAAGGGGACCTTTGAAATTGGTTAAGGAAAAATGGCTTACTGAACACAATGACTTGAATATTTCTGTTACGGCCAGAAATCACCTTTAAATTGTAGCCAACAAAGGACAAAAATCAATAATAAATTTAACAAGATTTATAATACAATTTTACAAGAAATATTATACAAATAGAAATGTCAACTTAACTGTTAAATTATCTAAATGTTCGATCCTGTAGTCTTTTATTTATCCGGAATTCTGCTCTTTGCTGTAGCGGAATCCAATGGAATATTTATATGTCCAATAAGTTCACAAACCAGTATAATGTTGTTAACGAAAATAAAAGTGTCAATCCAACAACTCCAGAGATCATCTAAGAATACTTAGATATTTATGTCCGTCAATACAATTCATCGTCAGTATATATATAGTTACCACGGAAATTTCCAGAACATTGTAGAAGGGAAACTCCTAGAAAACTGTAGAAGGGAAACTTCCAGAATACGGTAGAAGTTTAAATTACGCATCGTAGATTATGATCATTTTGGAATCATTATGTAAATCAAATAGAAAGTTCTAATCATTCCATCAATATCTATGATTGATCCAGTGATTTCTAAACATTATTTTGTAAACAACTATAAATTTGTAGTAAACAACCTAATTATGTAAACATCTGATGAGGCCACACAAAACAAATTAGGCCAAGATAAATAAACATGATAATTACAATATCACAACAGTACTCACATATATACTTACTAAAGTTTGTAATATTAGTATCGCCTATCTCAGTATAGTACTCACATATAAACGTGCTAAAGTTTGTAATATTAGTATTGACTATCTCAGTATAGTACTCACATCAAACAATGACAACATTGTTGGTTGCTTTTTCAGCTGGTACAACATAAACTACTACCAGAGAGTATTTAATACGTTTTACATCTTGATATCAGTTAAGTTGAACGATATTTTGATAGAAAATACTTTCAGAAAGATTAACACGATAATAAATCAAATAGATTTTTACAAGAAAGAATTAAATGATTATTGTCTGTTTACTTGCTGTTTCACCTAATTTTAAAGAAGGCGTATGCTGATGGCTTTACAACATCTTTCAGAAGGTGAACGCTATTTCGATCCTTTTTCATGACATTTTTAAGAACAAAAAAAAAAAAAAAAAAAAACAAAACAAAACAGTAAAATAGATACCCATCAAGTTCATTAAATACAACAAAAACATACACGATTTAGGTGAATCGTTTGTCTTGATGTCCACGTAACCTCTCACTGTTAAAAACATAATAATAAACGAACAGTAGCATTACTTTTTTTTATATTATACTCAGAAAGTTTCATAAAAGCTCTTTCACTCGCTAAGGAGATGCAAATTTGTTATGTCTATATCCCCAGCGTAATATAGAGAAATAGACATTCTTTGGCAAGTAATGAACCTTGTCAGTGGTTGTCTTGTGTTATATCGTCTCTTTTTTGATCATTTAGGGAATTTGGTATTGACGTCAGCTCTTTGATGATCTCTAGATCTGTAAAAATAATTACTTTTCTAGACTCGGGACGATTAAGAGCTCTACATTTTGTATAGACACAGTCAGGTCTATTGTTGAAGAATATATGTTGACATAAAAATGTCTTGGTTTTTGTGTCGTTGGGTTGCTGTCTCTTTGCGATACCTCACATCTCCTTTCGTTCATAGGAATGTAGTAATTATTCTACTTTCATTGCATTTAAAAAAAAAAAGTACTTAAACAAAATTTGCGATTTCAAAGACATTTAATTTAATAAAACAGTTCGTAAGGTATAATCTTAATCTTAACAATCGCGTGCTGAGAAAAAAATGTTATACAATTATCCTTAGTAGAAAAATAAACGACAAACGATATTGATATTGGATACTCTTGTTGGTATTTTGTGTTGACAGTTCGCTATCTTATTGATAAATTTTAATATTGCGTGGAAACAAAAGAAGAAATCTTCCCGTCACAGCACATTAGGAAATACATCAAAGCTGACAATTTTAAGTGCGTGTTTGTCCTTACAGTCTTGATCTACACTATAAGTTGACACAGTTGTACAATTCAAAATCTTTATCAAACATAGTAATTCCATTGTAACCCCTACACGAAGATTTTTAAGACTATTATCAATAAACAAGACTGAAGGATTGAAAGAGACTTACGGAAACATAAGGGAGACAGGCCTTTGTATAAAATGATAAACGAGCCCCAGGTGATTTAGATTTTTAAATAATCTTCGATTGATATTTGATTACGATTGCATCTTTTCTAAGTCATTGACGATTAAAAGTTAGGTCTATTCGTCAGGAATACGTATATTCCCATGCTTTTGGAATATTTCAACTATGTTATTTAGTCATTTTTTAAATAAACTTCAGTTTGGTGTCAGCACGTAATCACAAGGGTTAAAAAAAGCTTAGACACCACGTCTCTTTTTATATATATATATCTTTACCATACTGTACCATATTTTTATTCCATTTTGCAAAACTTTCAAACTTTTCTGGGAAATTGAGATAACAAAATCCGAAAGTCGAAAAAAAATCCCAACCTGACATTATTATACACTTTGGCCAAAATGAAAAGGACGCATTGATAAAACATTTATTCCCATGAGGTAAATATGTGGTTTTATCGACCTTTGAAACAACTGATATTCACTAAGTTAAACGGTCGAAGTTAATATCAAGTTTTCAAAAGTCAATTAAACCACATATTTATCGAAATAAAAAGACAGATCTTGTATTATTCTATATATATATTCTAAGAAAACAGTGTATTTAATGACAATTGTTTACCAAAACCAATGTACATCAGACATTCTCTCATAACTATACATGTGAAAGCACGCGACGTTTTGCACGGTGAATATCAATTTTCTTTAGGTGAATATGATGTTTATTCAAAACCCAATTCATATAGAAAAAAACCTAATAAAATAATATCAATATGGAATAAATGACAATTACATGGATGCGGAATAATGGTTGTAAAGATTGGCCTGCTGGAATTAAATTTGTAAAATTCCACAAAGTTCTAGGCTACCACGCTGACTATAACCGGACGTCATATCAGACAATGTTAGGAGTAGCTAAGAGACAAATATTGGCCTAACAACATTCGTCATCCTCTTTAACTGGTGAACTAATTTCACCTCTCAACACAGAAGATGATATTATATCATAGGTTTTCGAGATACCGTTGCAGATATTGAAATGAATAATACCAACATTCATCATCGATAGTGATAACTGTTTGCAAAAAAAAACCCAGCGTCACATGCACAAGACGTTCTGATAGCAAATGACTGCATGTAATTTGCGGTAAAACAAATGGCGATGTAGGTTATGGGACATCTTTTTTTATGTTTTCTGTGTTGAAATGAATAAGAAATTAAAAGAAAAACCTTTCATGTTTTAATTGCATAATTTTCAATTTTTCTTGGCAACCAAGATAACAAGAAGCAGTTAAAATCCAAAAGACATCGAAAGACAGACAATACTAGCCAAAAAGAATAAAAGACCAAACAAAACCCACAAAACATTACGCAGAAAATTTCAGGGATTCTTAGTAATACAAATTTACTGTATGCACATGCACTGCAAATTTTACATCCTAAGATGTCAAAACATAACTGATGAACAAATTTACAAACGAAAACTTCTACTTCTTTCTATTGATGCCATTTGGATGAAGCACATTTAATTCTTTTCTACATAATTTTTCTAACCCGAATAATCCAGTCGTTACATTCCACTATATCTAGCGAGAGATCGATCACGGGAAGGGCATGTAGTGTTCTAGTTAGAATTATTCTCGATCATCTCGCAGGACTTTATTTCAGTGAATGTTCTGTTAAATCACTAGAATCACCATGCTGTTATAGTCATCGGGGTTGTGGTCTGACATTTCTGAAGTGTTGGCTCACTGGTAGAAAATGTAAATACTTTAGACGTTTGATATATCAGTACAGTAAATCTCTTCGTGAAATGTCATTTAAATTCCGACATTCGATTTTCTATTCTATGTAGTTAATTTGGTGTTTCTACTTGGCTGTACTCAAATTTATGAAAATATATGCAAAAAGGGAAATAAAAATTTGTGAAAATATATTTTAAAAGGGAAATAAATATGGTTGATTGGTGTTCTTTGCAAATGATATTACTAAGAATTGAACACCAATCAATCATTTATTCGATTGCGATTACACTCATCAACAATTTTATCGATTTTCATACACCAATCAACAACTTCTCGGTTCGCACTTTCCGTACATTAAGCATACGGCTAGACGAGACCAACGTAGCATTCCTACGCGAACTGAATACACTCAGTCGATATATTTTGAAATGACATTCATGTACTAGTTCTGTAATTAAATCCTTTTGACGATCCATCCTTAATGTTCACATGACTTTACACAAAGTAACCTCAAAAATACATTTTTTAAATATCTAAGTTTAGATTTACCTCCCATGGAAATGCATTAAACCTCGTTATCAAATATAAGCAATCAGACTAAAGCCATCTAACTTTTTATGGTGATCGTAAAGTACAGCTACCCATTTACGAAACATTCTAATGCAAGGCGGAAAGCTATAATAATTTTAAGCTAAAACAAACAAGTTTTTTAATGGATAATTTCGTGTATCTACTTTCAACATGCAATATCAGAAGTTAAACTGTTCATGATCATCGAAATGTTTTATGTAACAAACAGATATAGATTTATTCTAAACGTTACAGTTACTTTGATCACTCATTTGCTGAACACGACTTAAGTAATCAAAGCACCATTAATCTGACACGTTCAAGTCTTAATCACCACGTTAAATGATACATAATCATTAGATTTGTTTTCCAAACTTCATTAGCTGGATTTAAAATCTCCATTTAATCTCGCATCAGAAAAATACTTTTCTCGCTATTAGCTAATGCGATAAAACCTTTCATTTGAATGTTTAAAATCCATTGTGAAATTACGATATAAGTGAAAAAAATATTGAATTAAAGTTTATTTACAACCATTGGGCCGATGCCACTGCTTGCGGAGGTTTACTCCCCGTGGGTATCAACAGCACAGCAGTCAGCACTTCTGTGTTGACAAGAAATTATCATTGGTATGATCATAATTATAAATCAACTGTCTACAAATTATTTTCGAAATACTAAGGATTTTTTTTACCCAGGAATAGATCACCGTTGCTGTATTTTGCTAAACCTTTCTAAATTTTGGGTCCTCAATGGATTCAACTTCGTACTTTATTTGGCGTTTTAAACGTTTTGATTTGAGCGTCACTGATGAGTCTTTTGTACAGGAAACGCGCGTCTGGTGTACAAAATGGTAATCCTGGTATCTATGATGAGTTTATGTTTAATAAATATTTGGTTAGACAAATAGTTTACACGTACTTGAGAAAATAACCTGGTATTTATATCATCATGTAAATTATGATGAAAAAAAGTAGATGTTAGGTAATATATTTGAACGTCAATTATGACACACACAAAAAAATCAAAAAAAAAAAAGCAAAAATGCATGTAGAGGTCAATATAGCTACGGTTGTCAGCAAAATGTTACACTGTCATTAAAGTTAAACTGTGTAGACAACTGACGTATCCAACAGTTACCAAATATTATAAATAAATTAATAAAAAAAAAAGGTTCACATCCAGTTAGCTAATAATTCAAGTCTCGGAGGAGGTTCACTAGAGAAAATCATACAATAAAGTAAAAGGATATGAAAATGCTTTTCATATTTTAAGAAGGATTTTTTTGTACAATGTTTACTCGTGTTTTTATCATGAACCCAACTTGCATAAGACTCTTTGTGTTGTTCACAACTTCGACTACAATTACTACAATATAGACATTTACCTCGTTTTAAAAATACAAAAGATTAAAACTTGATGAAAAATAACCATTAATACTCAAGGTCATCATTCTTTCGTCTTTTTAGACATATTTGTCACAACCCACTGTTTCGACATTTCCTCGAACGGTCTTATATGAAGTTTTCTAAAATCAATTTGACAAGATCGAATATACCTATATATTTAAATTTTATCCTAAAATATCTGCAGAATTATTCTGAAATACAGGGGTTCAATTATTGGTACTTGATAATAACAATAAACACAAAATTACGATATTTTGTAACCTTTTGAACCCAACAGAAAAAAACTTTACATTATATATTTCGAGAATACTAAGTTCGGGAGTGCAAATGTTATATTTTTTTTAAGAACGACTGATTGTTGTTTGCTTAAGTTAAACGTCCAGTGAAAGACATTTCATGAATATTCAAGACGAGAACACCCAACACAGTCAAACGGACGTTATCACACTTATGTTTTAAAAGGACGAAAGAGAAGTTCAGGTAACTAAATTTCTATACCCCAATCACCCTGGGGGTTTGTCTGAGATGCATTTCAAATTCAATTGTTTGCAAAAGAGAACATATTGAAATCCACAAATGTTAACCAATTTATTTAAAACTGACATATCACCGAACTAGAGACAAAACAATCACTTGTACACTCTGGTTCCGACTTTAAAACAAATTGAAATTAAATGTTTATTAAAGACTTTGCAAAATACACAAATTTTAAAGACTAAACACAAAAATGCAATGGTATTACAAAGTTACGTTTGCTACTGAAAATATGAGTTCGGTCATATAAGCTTTCAACTAACAACGCAACAATTTAATTCAAAATAATATTTTGAGTAAACAAGGTCATGTTTATCTCAGACTGTTAATGACGTCTTTACACATTAATCCGTTGGATGTGTACTAATTAATACTATGGTCTGATGAAACATGGTTTATTTATTAGTTGTTATTGGTTTTGAACTAGCTCACAGTAACTGCGATGTATCTTTTGTCTTTATATTAGTTGTTTTTTTTGTGCCTCGTGCCGATCTGACGAAATCCTCATGTTATAGTTGTTTTTTGTGCCTCGTGCCGATCTGACGAAGCAAAGACATTTCCAACTGATTTTACATCGCGATGACCGTGAGGGCATTCCAATGTATTGTTGTCACAGAGATCTGACTTTTCGTTTTTGACTGGTAACCGATCGTTTAAATACGCGGACATTATCGAGTGCAAAATAACATTCCTTATCGCTTGTTATAAATTCATTTCTTCAATGAATACTCATAAAAATATTTTTTAGAACATAAATTAATAATATGAAAATTTTTTGTCGTTAGAAATATATATATAAGTAAAAAAATCATTAATATCTATGCATACGAGACAAGTGCTTGTGACGGCCATCCACAAGAACTTGCGGTCATCCGATGTTCAGTACTTCAGTACTTTGATTACCGTTCTTATTGTTGTGTGGATGGTGGCACATAATTGTTTAAATCCTCGTCATTATGACTCTGGTGGATAGTTGCAATCATACCTTATTCTATATAGTAAGTGAGTTGATTTTCTCTATCTATTATGGTACCCGTAAAGCAAAGTTGTATCTCGTCTACCAAAATAGAAATAGAATTAAGTTATGCATATAGCAGCATCTTTGATCTTTCAAGTGTAGGTATAATCAAATGTTTAATTTTTTTTAACCAAATGTTCCCACAGTTACAAAAAGCTTATAATTAAATTATAAATACGCATGCATGACATATAACAACAATCGCTGTTCAGTGGAAAAAGCGAACATACTGTCTAGTTGAGATGGGCAGTCGTGGTGTTGATCTACGTCCTACTGCAGCAGTACATACGGTATGCACATGTAGTATCGGAGCGGGGATGTCCATTCCGATGCCATGTGCAAACGAGTGCCACGTTCTGTGCAAGTTCAAGAACGCTCGCAACAACTCTCTTAGGGTCAGTTTGTAGCCTGTTGCTAGACTACATTTCTGTCCCTCTCCAACACACCCTTATTCCATGTGGCAATCAAACTTCCTACCCTTCATCTCGGGCTACCTTGCAGACCTACCTATTGTTTTAATTATTAATGATTTCTTGCCCTGAATATACATACACAAAATGCCACTGGACATTTAGCAAGCAACAATAAATTAATCTTTTGTTCAATGTTCTTTTATTATCCCCGGAGAGAGCGGTTGGGAGTGAGCTTCCTAAATTTTTGGATATCTGCCAATGAATATTTTAAAATCTGACCATAAATTTATACATTGAAACACTAAAATTTAAATATTTTAACTGCAATAGAAAATGAAAGGATATGGAGTAAATGTACATGGGACAAAATCGCACACAATACATAGAAAACATAGAAAATTATCAATGAACAGGGCTTTTATTCCTGTTCTTCATCTTGACAGTTGATGTAGGGTCTTCAACAATGAACAAATCATTCATACCCTACAACAAGGTCAAGACGGCCCCTAGCGTCGACTTAAGCGGTACTATTGATAAAAATAAAGTAATTTTGAAAGACATCGATCGCCGCTAAAATATGCCTTGAAGTTACACATGTCGGGAGCGGTCAATGAATTACATAATTTATAATTACGGGCGAGGTTTTTGAACATATATTTGTCATACATTGCCCAACAAAAGACCAATAATTTCGAAACAACAAATGATAGACAATACATATAAAAATAAACAACAAATGATAGACAGCACGGGGCACATCGAAATAAATGTAAGAAAACCTAGCAGTTTAAAATAGTATGAAAGGGCAATATACAAAACAGATGACCAGACCAGTATTTTGAAGAAATTTAACCAAACATGAAATTTTGACGGTGTATTAATATGAGAAATTCTCACATGAACAAGCACACCATAACTGTAAATATTATAAGAGCATACACCTCAAGCACGGGAAACGTTCTACTGCCTCCACACAGCACTAGAGACAAACTCTAGAATCAATAGAAAATGAAAGGATATGGAGTAAATGTACATGGGACAAAATCGCACACAATACATAGAAAACATAGAAAATTATTAATGAACAGGGCTTTTATTCCTGTTCTTCATCTTGACAGTTGATGTAGGGTCTTCAACAATGAACAAATCATTCATACCCTACAACAAGGTCAAGACGGCCCTAACGTCGACTTAAGCGGTACTATTGATAAAAATAAAGTAATTTTGAAAGACATCGATCGCCGCTAAAATATGCCTTGAAGTTACACATGTCGGGAGCGGTCAATGAATTACATAATTTATAATTACGGGCGAGGTTTTTGAACATATATTTGTCATACATTGCCCAACAAAAGACCAATAATTTCGAAACAACAAATGATAGACAATACATATAAAAATAAACAACAAATGATAGACAGCACGGGGCACATCGAAATAAATGTAAGAAAACCTAGCAGTTTAATAACTGCAATCTTTGTTTTAAGCGAAAATTTCATGCTGTATCTATCTACTACGCGAGTATTGCTTACTAGTTATATGTGACATTATATTTGAAGTATAATTTTTTAATCGATTTATAAAATTTAAAAACCCATATATTTTCGTAAGTATAAATAGAGCTTCTTTTGGACTGGCTAGAGGTAACGTTTAGTCAATGAAAAGGTATATACTATGAAATTTAGAGTGAGGGCTTTTCCTTTGCTGTTCTGTAAGTGTTTATCTTTATGATATGTTTCTTTTTAATTTTACATTTGTGATTTTTAGACATGTTATAAAAAGCAATGATGTCGGATTATCGACATCAATTGCAATGAATTACACCCAACTGGTGCCAGGGACGATCTTAATGAACTTGCAGCAATGATGCGAGGTGTGAGCTTTCCCTCCGTCTCAGTTTCATTTCTACACTGCAATGAAGAACAGCAATAAAAACTCTGCGCATTTGCTTCCTGATTTTGTCAAGTATGTGTTGTGATTTTGTTCAATAAACTAATACTTTTTTCATAATATATTTCGCCAGATGTTTATAAACAGACAGATAAAGTAAAATAACTAAGACTTTAAATTATGTGGTATCAGGATTGGACTGACACTTTTTTAAAAAGCTATTCCTATGCAAAACATACCATTTCACGTCCTTTAGATAACAATATACGGAATAGGGGAGGCAATACAAAAAAGTATATAGAAAAAGTGCAGCAACTCTATGGCAAAAGTCCACTAATCATTGACAAGAAAATTAAAGATCTAGCAACGGTTATGGTTAGGTTCTTTGACAGGAATCACGTTGGATTCACACAGCCTTGGAGCAGATAATTGCATGATAAATGTAAAAAACGGCTCTAGAAAGACTAATTGTTAGTTATGAAGATATTTTTCGGAATGAACTCAAAGCTTCAAACGAAGTGCGAGCATGCAGGTGATTCGATAGGGTCGGCATCTCCGGCTAAGCGTGCACAACCCGTCATATATGATTCCATAGTCTATCCTATCTGGCCAAAGCCAGATACAATACAAAACTAAGAAAGAGATGTCTTTGTGTTTGAAATTTGGTATATCAAGATATACAGTATTTGCTCATGAGATTATTTCTTATTGTTTGATAACGGTGGATCATAGTTATGTCTCCCTTTAGTAGAAGATAGACATGTCGTTTTAGTAGGAATTTTTTTATTCTTCATCTGGTTCTTCTTGTTTTTATATAAAATTGTACGGCCATCAATGTTTAATGTTTTGAAATAGACAAGATATTTGGTATGAAATTTATTATCACAAGACAGTGTTGCGTATCAATATGACCACGATATGTCCTTGACATTTGGCCTCCAAGAGAGATTATCCTTTTCGGACCATGGATGTTTTTCCTAGACATAAAAGCTGAAGGAAAACACGTAATTTAGTCAGCTAGAACAATTCTCAATTTTGAATTTTTTATTTACATATTCGTAGTGTTTAAAAATATACATGTCCATACTGCCCTTTTGGACAAAATAAAAAAAAAAAGAATATTGATGATGCTCTTTTAATTTATAAATGTAGTTTTAATTGTAAATGATCGAAGTCATTGCGAATATTACTACTTGGGCTGAAATATGAAGAATTATCCAATGTCTAAAATTATTTAACAGACCAACAATATGAAAATATTCTTATTATGATGATCATGGCATGTGCGATCATAAAAATGTTTCAAACAATCTATTTTGGTACTATAAACATGTATCATTGACGGTCAAAAACTTTACGACCATTCTCACGTCGACCTTTATGAACAATGCATTTGACTTCTCGAAGTTTGGTTTCGAGCGTACCAGATGAAGGGTATTCCAGTCACACGTGACATGCCAAATTAAACCGATATCATAGTACGTTCATTTTACCTACTATTTCTTTCATATTGAATGTGGGACAAAATGTAATAAAAAAATGTTTATATGATTGAAGTTTCGTCGTGATGAAGGTCTTAAATCATTAGGTGGCAGAGAGATGGAATACAAATAGGCAAGGACTTCAAACTCTCACTGAAAAAGCAAATTCAAAAAATGTATAGCGTTTAGTATTACAACTTTTCCATATTTTCAATCAATAGGGATTATGATATTCTGCAAACGCGACCCACATTATGCTCTGTGGACCTCACAACCAAACCTCAAGAGTACTAAGCCTGGGATTCTGTCGAGTTGTGTGAATTGAACGTATAACAAATTCAACAAGAACCTAGGTTTTGACTATTAAGTAAACAAGGGAGACTTCATTTCTATTTCTATTTCTGCGATGACTCATCGATAAAACTGATTCTCCATAATTTACCTATGATGTTTTTTTAGGAGGAAAGCAAATAACAAAGTTTTAAAGTTCAAATTAATTAGCATCTTTGGGAAAATATTATGATACTTTTACAAATGGAAAAATGTAGAAAATTTATATTTAGGAAAACCTAGTTTTTAGCCTTCGCAAAAGAAGTGTATTTGCACTAAGGGCCTTACTTGTCCTCCTTACTCACCCCTCCCTCAAGTCAAAACTAAATAAATATATTATTTCTTTATGAAAAGTGCTTCAAATTGGTGTATAACAATGATTTCTGTCATTTTTTTCTTATAAGGCGTTGACAATCCCAATTAAATAGACAAACAAACTAAAGATTTTAATGAAAGTTGACAAAGTGTCTGGATTTTAACAACATTTAGGCCGAGGAAATAATGAGAGCAGAGTTCGACAAACTAAATATTCAATTCAGATAGGTTATTTGTTATAACACATATAATGTTTATAGATTTTTTTTTGTCGAAGAGTGCGCTGTGAGTTTCCGGTTTAAAAAAAAAAAAAAATTAAGCAAAATTTAGACCTTATCAAACATACTCTTTTCTTAAATTTGAAACAATATATGTCAGTGTTCCAACTATAAATAATGGTGCATAATATCATAAGGAGACTTAGGACTTTATTTAAGTTGCAACAATTTTTGTCCGATCCTATTGCTTGATTTATAGTATCAAAATATAAATACATCATAGCAAAGCATAAACATGATAGTTATGTATGGAACGCCACAGCTGTCTTATGTGGAACTCTGATATTACTTTATGTTGTTTTATTATTACTTGATGATATTTTGTCTTTACTTAATATGGTTTTGACATTACGTAATGATGTTTTGATATAACTCAATATGGAATAGTCATTACTTAATGATATTTCGATATTACACGATATGGTTTCGTATTGACTTGATATAGTTTTGTCATTACTCAATATGGTTTTGTCATTTATTTACTCGATGTGGTTTCACCATTATTTAATGTGGTTGTGTCATTAGTCAATGTGGTTTTAACATTACTTGATGTGAATGTGACTTAACGTTATGTAGTTGTTTCATTACATGATGTGGTTTTATTATTTCGTAATGATGATTTGCCTATTCTTTATAATGATATAATGATGTTTCAAAATTTGACGATTTTACACTACATGATGTGTTTGTTTCATTATTTGATGTGGTCCTGTCATTCTTTGATGTGGTTATCCCATTACTTGATGAGGTAAAACCACGTGACCAATTCGGAAAAATATGTTCTATTTTTAAACAGATTTCAATATATCGTTTGTTTAATGTGCTTTGGATGGGTATCGCTATCCATTGAGTTAAAGTTCAAATTAAAGTTCGAGTGGTTGTTCAGAGTTATTTGGTATGAAAAGGGAACGGCAGATAATAATAAGAAAAAAGTATTAAAAAGTTTATAGTATTTCGGACATAATTGGGATATCCCCAAACCACTTGGTCCTGTTGTTTTATCCTAAGTTCTAAAACGGAAGCAGTATTTTGTAATAAATTTGTAAAATTTTCCACGGAACCCTGTGTCTCGCCTGATATTGCTGCTGTAAGTGTAAACGCGTTATGTTGATCGGCTGTACATTTATCTATACATTTATCGGTAAAAAAAAAAAAAAAAAAGTAATTCGGTTTTATTTAACTAAAACAAAACTGTATGGTTTTCAACAATGAGCAAAACCCATACCCTATAGTAAGCTATAAAAGGTCCCGAAATGAAAATGTAAAAACTAGAAACCTAACGATCTATAAATAGATAGATAGATACTTTATTCTCTAAAACTAAATACAAGACAGAGAAACATACAATATAAATACAGATACAATAGTCGAGGTAAACAAATCCAGTATGATATTCTAAAAGTAATATACATGGCATACATGTTTAGTAACATGTATAATGAAAGGTTAAACTCAATAGAAATACAAAATGGAGATGGAGACACCGACGCCACTATCGACGACGAAATATAGGTTTGTTGTGTCTCACTGCCGCTACATTGATGTCGCAGGCTCGACACAAATCAAAAGACTTGAACTTTATTGTTAACAAGTGAAACACTTCAAATCAACTCACACTAAAGTTACAAGGAAACGGGGAGGGGGCTCGGATTAAGCGACAAAGCATCAATACTATAAAACAAGAATTCTCCGATTTTTTTAGCGTAAATGATCATTTGAACTTATACGAATATCAATCTTTTATTTGTAATCAATTGAATTCTGATCTACCTCGCACTAATTGAAAATAAACTTTTGGAATATCTGTTTCATATGTGACGACGGACATGTTCCAGTGGTCGTAACCATAAAACCGTCATCTTTTCCTTGAATGTAAACTACCAAATAAAACCAAATCACTGGGTTTGTACTTTCTCGAATAACACGACGGGTGCCTTTCTGGAGCATCCGAGATCACCCTGATGGATTTATATTACCCAGTTATACCGATCTATTGAAACAGCCAAATGAAACTGTTTTGTATGCCACCGCAACTGAAAGTTGGCGGGGATATTGTTTACCCTGTCCGTCCGTCTGTCCGTCCCATTATGGGTATATAGTTATTCCGCATAACTCCTCCTACAGTTTGAATCCTAGGAAGTTTTCTTTACTGTCTGTTTGTACATATATTGAAGGTGTGCATGTGGTCAGGGTTTTATTTTTATTATCTTTTGCTCTTTTGGGAGATAAATGAACATTTTTGTCATTTTGGGGTATAAGCGGTTAAATGAGTTGAGTGCGGGGCATCACTCTGTCTAGTTTACAATTTTTCTCGTGTTGTGCTGTTACACAACTGTAACAGTCCGATGTAAGGTTAGGATTTAGCGCTCACATACATGTTAAACTCCGCTACGTGCACTTTCTTTATGTACCTGCCCCAAGTCAGGAGCATGACGTTCAATTGTTGTCGTTGTATAAATGTGTGTCATTTCTTTTTGTAGATTGTTTATTTATAAATAAGACCGTTTGTTTTTCGTTTGAATTTTTCACATGTTGCATGGTGGCCTTTTGTAGCTGACTATACGGCGTGTTGAAGGCTGTACGGTTGCCTATATATGATTTCTTACATCCACTGCATTTAAACTCTGATGGATAGTTGTCTCATTGTCAATCACACCACATCTAACTTTGTTTCAACTTCTATGTTGCGTTTTGTATACTGTAACATTGTTTATCTTTTGTACGCATACCCCGGAGCCCTCTTTTCGGAAGCCCGAGCAAAAGTCCTTGTTACGCGATAGAAAATTTAATTACGAACTCATATAAGATAGCTCGAATTTCAACTCAAAATCTTAATTAATCTAAATGAGACTTAAATTGAATCTTACTCAAACTCTACCTCAAAAATGACTCAAATTTAATGTTGTAACTAGAACTCTACCTCAGTTAAATGTGACTCAAACTCGATGTCCAACTCGAAACTCAATGCTAACTAAAACTTTAATTCTAATAATGACTTGAATTCGAAGTCGGAGACTAACTCAAAGTTTAACTCAAACAGTAACCCGAACTTTAATTTGAACTCTAATTCGATGGATGGCCACACTCATCCAAAGCACATACAACATGGAAATCTATCTAAAAATAGAACAGGTTTTCCGAATTGGTCACGTGTTTTGACCTCATCAAATAATGGGATAACCACATCAAAGAATGACAGGACCACATCAAATAATGAAACAAACACATCATGTAGTGTAAAATCGTCAAATTTTGAAACATCATTACGTAATGTTAAAACCATATAAAGAATAGGCAAATCATCATTGCAAAATAACAAAACCACATCATGTAAAGAAACAACTACATAACGTTAAGTCGCATTCACATCAAGTAATGTTAAAACCACATTGACTAATGACACAACCACATTAAATAATGGTGAAACCACATCGAGTAATGACAAAACCATATTGAGTAATGACAAAACTATATCAAGTCAATACGAAACCATATCGTGTAATATCGAAATGTCATTAAGTAATGACTATTCCATATTGAGTTATATCAAAACATCATTACGTAATGTTAAAACCATATTAAGTAAAGACAAAATATCATCAAGTAATAATAAAACAACATAAAGTAATATCAGAGTTCCACATAAGACAGCTGTGTTCCATAGTTATGTCTATAACATATCATAGAACTGCTTAAAGTATGCAGTTATGACTCTGGAATTAAAGTGAACAAACAGGCTCGTTTTAGAGAATTTCTTTAATAATCTTATTATTTAAAACAGTAAATAAATGATATTCACATTCAATTTGACATAAGTGGTATAATTTCAAACGAGATAACTATACTCTAAAAACCAAGGGACAAGAATGAAAACAAATCCAGGTCACCTTATGGCCTTCCACCAGGAGAAAAACCCATACCCTGAAATAAGCTATAACAAGCGTTGGGATTATAATATGTGAAAATAAACAAAAGTGAAACTAATGACCTGACATAGATGAAATCATTAAAAAATCTTATTGCAAATTTATTTGCTGCAACTTATATAAAGCAGTACTCGGTAATGAAAAAGGAAAACTACTAGTTACACATGTTATCCTTACTGTCACTTAGCTGTCAATTTCTATCCTTGACACTATCTAAATAAAAGAAGGAGATGTGGATTGATTGCCAATGAAACAACTATCCACCAGAGTCTAAATGACGTGTATGTAAGCAATAGTAGTCATACTTTGTAAAACAAATCTGATTCAAACGGAAATTCTCTGAAACTGACATCATCAAGATCTTATATTTTTTTATTGACAGCATATTTTTTACGCTTGTAGAACGTATTTTTGAACAGACAGTTTACATTCCTATTGTTACCAACTGTGCTCCTTTTCTTGTCGACTTGCTCCTTTCTTCATATGAGGCAAACTAACAGGAGATTCTATGAATGAAAGAGAAATTTAGGCAACAGTAGTTTACCGCTGTTCAAATCTCATAAATCGATTAATTAAGTCAGGGATTTCGTTACCATAAATTACGTAAAACTTTTGCTAAGTTCTTTCATAGATACAAAGATTTGATTAGTAAATTTGGCTGTACCTGTAGAAAACTGATTAAAAACGGTATTTCACATCCTAAATTTTACGGTAATATTGTACTTAAAGCGCGGAAATCACTATGTGATCCGTGTAAACTCATCGAACCTTTAAATAAACTTATTAGTTCAGGTTATCTTACCAATGTTGTAATTAGATCTTTGAATATAGTTTACATTGGCACTAATATCGATTTTGTCATTAGCAAATTAAAACATAACTAAATTTGTATTCTTTTCAAACGGGATGTTTAAAGACACACCCACGTTCATTTTGATCTATAAAGAGGTTATACTCCTAACTATCCTACTGTCTGTCGATACATTTATTTTTGGCATTGCACAAGTCATGTCTTCTTTGACTGTCTATGACGTTAAAATACTAAATCCCTGGGATGTGTTTTAGTTGATTTTAGTCTCTGATGCATGATTTTTATTATTAATTGTTTTGGCTTTTAACTAGCTGTCAGTAACTGCGAGTACTCTCAAATCGTACTTTCTTGTTTATTTGACCTGTTGTTACTAATTGTAATGCTTTTTGTTATTTAATGTTATTCAGGGTTATATCTGGTCTATATACCAGCTTTGATAAGTGTTTGGTACTAATATAAATTTCCACTTCGTACTATGAACATCAAAATTATTTATTTTGTAAAAATATTTCCTTTCTCTATTGTAACTGTATACGTATACTTAACAACAAAATTATTTTCATTTACCTGTGTTTTAAGTTATTGCAAATGGCTGATATTTTTGTTCGAGCATATTGTTTTTCTTAAATTGTTTAACATTTCATACCGATTTAACATGTTACTTTTATTGTTCTTCCCTTAGTTTATTTATTTTATATTTACATTGTATCATAGGTCTAATTTATTTGTTCAGTGTATGTTCAATGGTGTTAATATGTCCTTTGATTGAGTTAAGCTATTTCAGTTGATATTTTATAGTGCGTCTTTCTATGTTGTGATGTTACACTATTGTTTCAGAAAAAGGGTGAAGGTTTGGTACCATTAAAACGTTTAAACCCGCTGGATTTGTTTGCACCTGTCCTAAGTCAGGAATCTGATGTTCAGTAGTTGTCGTTTGTTGATGTGTTTCTCGTTTCTCGTTTTTATATAGATTAGACCGTTGGTTTTCCCGTTTGAATGGTTTTACACTAGTAATTTTTGGGGCCCTTTATAGCTTACTGTTCGGTGTGAGCCAAGGCTCCGTGTTGAAGACCGTACTTTGACCTATAATGGTTTACTTTTATAAATTTTGACTTGGATGGAGAGTTGTCTCATTGGCACTCATACCACATCTTCTTATATCTATTAGAAGATAAATCAAGGTAACACATAAAAACTGAGAGACTCGAAAGACGTTGACAGGGAAAGCGTCTGCTGCTATGCATGCATCAACCGGTATGCGAATACACATCTATTAAAATGTCACACTCGGGAATAGGAAACACTCGGTAAAATTACAGATTAGACGGTATCTAAAGATCTAAGACTGCGAAAACATGTCGCTAGTGAGTTGAGACACAGATTATCTTACCGGTCAACCAATTTGTGATGGTCATCGTTAAACTTATGTTACTTCGATTTTAGTCTTTCTTTCTGATAACTCTGTTGAGCAGTGTTTGTGTAAGGAGCACATCCCTATTAATGAAGTCCGTATAGTGTAAGTAAAATAACAAAAATACCGAACTCCAAGGAAAATTCAAATCGGAAAGTCCCTTATCAAATGGCAAAATCAAAAGCTCAAACACATCAAACGAATGGAAAACAACTGTCATATTCCTGACTTGGTACAGGCATTTCCTTATGTAGAAAATGGTGGATTAAACCTGGTTTTATAGCTAGATAAACCTCTCACTTTTATGACAATCGCATAAAATTCCATTATATTGACAACAATGTGTGAACAAAACAAACCGACATAATAGGTAAAAATGTCTAAAATTTGGGTACAGCAGTCAACATTGTGTTATAATCTTAATCACGAAAAAAACAAACAAATATGTCAACAAAGAAAAACAAAATGGCATATAGACAAAGCTCATAAGCAAAAATGGAAGACAAGAATACAAAAATGACCACAGCACAACAACACATTGGCGGGATGCATAAGTACCGAGCCACGCCAAAAGGATATTACCAACAACGAACAAAACAGTATACTAGGTTAATAATTTACAAAGACAAATAAAAGAACACTATAACACGTAATTAAGATGGTAAACAATGTCAGTACCTAGAATTTATACTTCAAGACCATCATGTATTATTTGTGAAGTTGATGCGGAATATTTATCAACAAGGTCTTGGTATCTTCCGATGAACTTATTTTAGAAAAAGGACGAGACGTTCTTTGACATAACCCTGGTTCATCAACTTTCTGCTCAGACACTGGTGACGTTTTATAAAGTCTGGGTAGCAGCTGCAAGCTCTTGAATACTGAATGAGTTGGGAAATGTATATTCCATATGCAGGTGAAATTGGTATATTGCTACTAAATAAAGGCAACAGTAATATACCGCTGTTCGAAATTCGTAAATCGATTGAGAAAAAACAAATCCGGGTTACAAACTAAAACTGAGGGAAACACATCAACTATAAGAGGAGAACAACGACACAACAGAAACACTAAAATGCAACACACACAGAAACGAACTATAAGATAACAATAGCCATTTTCCTGACTTGGTACAGGACATTTTAAGAAAGAATGGTGGGTTGAACCTGGTTTTGTGGCTAGCCAAACCTCCCGCTTTAATGGCAAGGTACTAAGGTGGGGGACATTGATAATTTCAAAATTAAAATCGTCTCGTTTGTCATAGATTCTGGTACTGAGATGACCGCTTATGTCAAATGCGAGGTATAAGTCTAAAAATGAGGAGGAGGAAGTCGTGTCTGTTGTTTCTTTAATTTCTAGTTCTGGAGGATATATTAATGGAACCCAATCAGAAAAGTTTGGATTGTTAATGGAAAGAACATCATCAATATATCTGAATGTGAAATTAAATGATCTGGCTTCTTTAATCTTCTTGTTTTTGACAAGTGTCTGAAGGAACTCCGATTCATATGAAAATAAGAAGAGGTCGGCAAGGGGAGGCGTGAACATGCACGAGTATAAGTATTAATAGAGACAGACATGTATACACCATAAAATGGGACAGATGACATATTATCGCAATGAAATGGGAAGCTAGAATTATTCTTTAACATCACAGTTCGCTATATAGATGATGTTTTCTCACTAAAAAATCAAAGTTTGTCGACTATGATGATCGTATCTGTTCCATCGACCTTGAAATAAAGGATACAATAGATACATTTAAGTTTTCCTCCTATCTTAACTTGTAGCTAGAAATTGACAACGAGGGTTGGTTGACATTTTCAAATATCATAAGACCAGAACAAGTCTTAACTACAGCCATTTTCCATCCTAAATACTCAAAAGGATCTAAGATAGAGCAAACTTTACACAAATTTGACCTTAGACTATTTTTGTTCGGTCTTTTTGATTATATGGCATCCCATGAATAAATATTACCGGATTGCCAATCCAGAGAATTTTTAGAAATATACAGTAGTTAACATGCTGTCGACGATTATTGCAATTATAGAAGTAGAAAATATTATTCACTGGACGTGACGAAGGGCTATAAGTCTATTGCTATATATCTAGAATTCCCAATTATAAATTTTGTCTATAGGAGCATGCACAAACTATTGGTTCTACCGGTAATTGTGAGATTTTCTTACTGTTGAATTTCTCAAATATAAAGGTACTGCAATCAACGAAGAATCTGAAAACAAGATCGTGACAGTAGGGGTTTCGGTTGGGTTTCATGCGATTCCGACTGTTTTCTCTCTCTCATGGTTTCTGTTTATTCTTGGACATTAAATTTCAAATGCTATAGGGACAGTACATTTATTTTAATCTTAAAGAAACTGGAGAAAATAGGACATGGTTTAATGGAGTTAAAATGAAAGATATAAGGGTGGTTCGTTTTGCTCAATCTTTTATAAATTAGTTTCTGTGTTATGTTTTGTTGAGTGTTTTTGTATTTTGATCGTTTTACTCTTTGGTCATGGTGTAGCCTGCTTTTGTTGGACTTGTGCTCTTTGCTTGTTCCTTGTTATCGGCTTCCTCTTTTTTCACTCATGTATTTCAGTCTGTAATTCTAAAGAACTGTTTTTAAGAATTTACAACATATTTGTCTATCATACGTCTGATCTGCTGTAAGGATAAGTTCAGTAAAGCGTTTCGGACGCACGAAAAATGTTCTTTCATTTATCGTAAAGGGTTTACAAAATACCCAGGTGTTTGTTGTATCGAACAAACTTACAGTAGTTGTTTATGTACATATACAGTTTTTTGAGAAAAGGCATATGCTTAGCATTGGCACAATTGGTAAATACCTATTCCCGTTCAACTTAAATACAAAGGTCATTCATGGTAGACTATGATGGCCCCTTATGTTATATTAAGCTGTCAAAATCACACTCGAATGTAACGCAATGGACTTTTAGTACATGTATATACTTCTACTGTAGAATTTGAATGTGAAAGTTGCAATTCCCCCTGATAACAAGATAAAATCCTTAAATCATCATCATATTTTATAGGGGTAACACAACGGGTGTCACATATAGAGCAGGATCTGCTTACCCTTTCAAAGCACCTGAGATTACCCCCGGTTTTGGTGGGGTTCGTGTTGCTCAGTCTCTAGTTTTCTATGTTGTGTTTTGTATACTGTTATTTGTCTTTTGGTCGTTTTTCGGTTTTTGCCATGGCATTGTCAGTTTGTTCTCGACTTATGAGTTTGAATATCCCTTTGGTATCTTTCGCCCCTCTTTAACAGATTGAAAAATTTCAAATACAATCTCCAGTCTACGAACTTTTGTTACTTTTTGGATTTTCATTAAGGATTATGTAACCTTGTGTTATTTCAATTCCTAAATTTTTATTTTATAGAAAATCCACAGGATTTCCTCTTGTACTCCTATATTTGACAAATCTGTACTTAATAGATAGTGGATTATTGCACGTAGTCCTAGTAATGATTTCCCTAAAACATGTTTTCAGATAACTGTATTAGTAAAAGCAAGTATACAAATATGGACCTATTCAAAAGGTTGTGTAGTACTTTTTGTAAGTAATAGATGCTAGCACAACATGAACAAACTAGTGAGTAATCTATGTTTAAAATGTTCAACGAAAATCTCTGTAATAAAGTCTGTAGATTTTCTGTAAAATTCTTGGCTTGGTTTGCAACAAAATCCTCATTTTTTTATTTTTGATTAAATGCAATAAACAATAAATATTGTTGCAATGTACGACGTTTCCCTTTGGTAAATGTACAAAATTGCACGTCTCTTTTACTCAGAATTTTTGCTGTTTTGATATTATTACACTTTGAAAGTTCATAATACAAAGGCCTACAGAAGAGGTCATCAACCTTAATATATAAAGTTCAATTTAATCTAAAAATAGAAGAAAACATTTTAAGGTGATTCATTAAACAACTTTTTTTGATAAATATAATCTTTTCAAAACTGCTTTCTAGTTACTATTGATTCCATGTATAGTTTGAACAACAACAAACAGTAGACGTACTGAGCATTCAACACTATTTATCATTATGATTTAATTGCCTTTGCATTTATTGTGTATAGTACTCCATAATAATTTGACCGAATGTGTCGATCCGGTATCTCTTAAACAAAAGCATATTCGAAATACAAGATTAGACAGTGTAAACCGGAAGTATGAGTTGAACTGTCTTATTTTGAAGTGTTGCTAACCCCCCTTAAAAGTAAGATATTAGAAAAGAACCGGAGAATCTATTTACGGTTGAACCAATTTGGAAAATCAAATAAGCCAACTCTTGAAAATTAAGTGTCCCTTCGTACGCTTTTCATAATACACTGATGAATTTCATTTTGGTTTATGTCAAAACGTTACATTGAATAAGGTTAATTATAACTAGAGGAATCAACTGGTGTAAATTATTAAAGTTCGTCTGCTTATAATGCTGATGCATACTTTCGGATTGTTCAACTACAATCATGTGCTGCAAAATTTCAATGATGACGACTTCTGAACAGATATATCATGTTATGGAGGGGTATTTGCGAAAAATATCAGTCGAGGGACTGTAAAATTTCCCGAGCCGCTAGGCGAGGGAAATTCAGTCCCAAGACTAGTATTTTTCGCAAATACCTCTCCATAACATGATATATCTGTTTAATTACACCGAATAGATTTGGATTGAAACTAATTCATTAACAGGTTTATGCATAATTTTGAGGATAAGAGGATATTATCATAGAACCGCGGGAATTATACATGTACTAGAACGCGTTAGCTCGCTTTTTGATGTATAGTCATATCCGAAAAATTTTGGCGGGAAAATGCTCGAGAGGGTAAAAAAGGAATATCCAAAATGGCAAATACCATGGTATTTGAGGCAAATTCACCGGCAGTGGTGAAAAACAGGCAAATTCGTTTGAAATGAAGAAAAAATATTAGAATATGCGAAAAATACACGGGCTATCAGCCAATCAAAATCTGGCTTTCTTATATAAGGTGTAATTAAAGACTAAAGCACATGATTACACACTCACTCAAGAGAAAATCCTGAACAAGAATAAGTCGGAAAGATGTTCCTTTCAAATATCAACCGAAGATGAAAAACTGGATCTTCGTTCACTTCAAATGTAACGATATGTTGCCTATAACAAAAATCAAGCATCTTGATGATGTAAGTTTCAGCGAAATTTTTTCTTTAAATTTAATGGTTATTTTTTACGTATTTTGATGTATGCCTTCCTAAAAAGTGTTTATTTCTACGTTTGCCCTTTTTATGAAACAAAGCTGAACTGAATCTTTCAATCAGTCTTTATGTTCAGAATGGGGAATACTAGTGTAAGGGTAGATATTTCAAATGTTTTATACAATTGCGCGATGGGAGAAACGTAGATTAAATGTACTTTTACCATCTAACAGATCCTTTGAATTTTCACGTCTGATATACACCACCCTAGAATTTGTAGTTTTACAGTAAATCTGAATCTCGGCTGTTATTGCTGATAAAATTGACGTTAATAGCTTGAAAGAGGTTACGTGGAGTACCTGCCAGATCCAGCAATATAACGTTGTTAGTAAGAAATTTTGGTATCCAGTACAGTGAAGGAAGATCAAGTTCTTCATGTTTAGTTGAAAATACATAGGAACATAGAACAGACTATGATTGTTCAGGAAGAGTCGTTTGCATATATGTTGAGTTTCCAAATGAACTGTCAATACCTATTCCGTTATCAAGCAATTTATGTAATCTATTCAGAAAGAGTGTCCACGTCTTCCATTTACATAATTACCTGGCATACTCAATTAATATTGTAAAGATGAGTTTCTAATTTACGGTTTGAGGCTAACGTTATTTCAATCTTTTGGTTTACAATTTCGAATAGAAGTGTTGTTGACGATGTCCAGGTTCAGTAATGACGTGACCAACCGGATTATATATGAATGGGTAACTAGCACAATTGCAATTAGGAGGTTTGGACCTGAAGTCGTCAATATTGAGATCATGCAACACGTATTTATAATTGCAAATATTTTGGTCGTAATACATGTGGTATAGGTGTAAGTAAGACATGATCAGAACATACTGATCTTTATAGTAGGGAGGATTTTTTTTATTGAACTCATTTATGATGAAGGGTCGGCTGGCCACGTTATTACTGGTGACCTGAACATTGTCAATAACACATCTCTGCGAAATGTGTTACTTATTCCAAACTAAAAGACAAATTGAAAGAATTGGTACTCTTTTGTTTCATAAAAAAAAGGATAGCCAACGTTGATACAATTGTCTTGCCTTAGGCAGGGATACATCATACTTTGTGAAAGATCACTCTGATTCAAACAAAAAATTCTCTGAAACTAGCATTATCAAGATGCTTGATGTCCTGATTGACACCATATTTGTTATGTTTTGAGGAGGCGTTTTTCAACAAACTATCGGCATTTTCACATGGGAACAAACTGTGCTCTTTTTCTTGCCGACTTGTTGATTTATTCATATGAAGCTGACTTCATACGACAGTTTCTTAGGAAGAATGAAAAGAAATTAGAATTATTCCTTAATTTCACGTTCCACTATTTAGATAAATTGGTGACTATGTTGAAAGCATCTATCCCATCAAACTTGAAATAAAGGATACAACATATACAGTTAAGTCTGCCTCATATCTTGACTTACTACGACAAAAGAAATGATTTCAGCTTCCCAATTGTAAACTTTCCATTTCTATGTAGCAACAATTCAGCAGCGCCTGCATATGGAGTATATATCTCCCAGTTGATACGATATTTCAGAGCTTGCATTTCCTATCATGATTTTCTTGATATAGGGTTGCTACTTGCAAGAAGCTATTAAACCAAGAGTTCCAAATGGTGAAATTGAAATCATCCCTTCGAAAATTTTACAGACGCCTTCACGAGTTGGTTGACCGTTATGGAATATCTGTTTCACAGATGACGACGGATATGTTTCAATTTTCGTAACCACAATCCCGTTCTTTTTTCCTTGAATGTGACCTACCGAATAAGACTTATCACCGGGTTTGTACTTTCACTAGCAACACGACGGGTTTCACGTGTGGAGCAGGACCTGTTTACCCTTGGAGCACCTGAGATCACCCCGATTTTTGGTGGGGTTCGTGTTGCTCAGTGTTTAGTTTTCTATGTTTCTTTGTATAATGTTGTTTGTCTTTTGATCGTTTTCCGTTTTTTTTCCATGACATTGTCAGTTTGTTTTCGACTTACGGGTGTGAATATCCCTTTGGTATCTTTCGCCTCTCTTCTTCCACAGAACAAATGTGCAAACTCTTGCATAAGTCAGAAGAATCTGGAAACTATTTTTTGACAAACTGAGACAGATTTGTCGGGACTTGAAGTGATAAATAAACTCATCATAGATACTTGGATTAAAATTTGTAACACTCATCAGTGACGCTCGAATAACAAAAGGTTAAAAAGGCCAAATAAACTCGAACTTGATATTAACAAAGTCCAAATAATTAGTGGATTTGGAAAATGTTGATACTTTGACAAACTGAGAATTGCCGGGTCTTTCAAATTGAAGTGATAAACTCAAATATAATCTTAAAAGCAAAAGTCCAAATGACGTGTTCATGATTGCTGTTTTGTCAAGATGTTTGATTTTGGCACATTGCATTTGCGCCAATTTTTTTTAAAATCCAATGTTTCATTTGCGCCAAAAAAAATCAAAACTACATTTGCGCCATTTTACAGGTTATATATAACGGAACAGTTTAAATAATTATTGCTTTATCGTGAATAAGATTTTTTTCTATAGTATTCCCTCTGGGTAATTGAGTGAGTTCATACTTATTTCTAATACAAAACTGAGAGTCACTCAGGTTTAAAACTATATAGTGATTACATATTTGAGGTGTCAAGATGGACATTGCTAATTCGGAGACAAACAGAGGAAATGAGTCTGTTATTCCTTATGACCACACATATAGGTTATCTTATGTTCTGAAAAATGCAGACAAGTCATTTAGGTGTACTAAAAAACTCGCAAAGCCAGAATAACAACTGATATGGACAACAAAACAATTATTTAAACTTTGAACGAACACAACCATGGTGTAAACCAGCAGAAAGTAGAATCACAACAACTCAGAATCAGAGTTTGAAAAGTATCTGGTGATATTACTGAAAGACCATCAAAGATAATACGCACGGAACTACAAGGTAAAGTCTTTCATGTTGTTGCCAAATACGATACAATATTGCTTATTCAATATGCAAGTCAAAATTTAATTTCCAAATCAAACATAGAATAAATCAAATACTTATATTATCTATCTGCAAATGTACAAATACATTTTTATAAATTTAGAAAAAAAAATTGGGGCAAACACGTACAATTTTTCAATTGTCTTCCTTGTATCTCCCTTGTAATCTATTGATAAATATTTAGACTTTTTTGGGAATGGAAGAAAACCACTTATCTACAAATGACTTAAAAAATACTTCCTTGGCTATATACAGAGAACGTAGAAAAGACTATACTACTTTACCGAAAAATAGAGCAGATATTCATGAAGCGGGGAGGGAAAAAAAGAGACAAACAAATTTGAGAATTTTTATTGATAAATGATGTTGAAAGTGGAATTATCATTTTCCTGTACAGCGAATCTTGAGTGTCTTTCTAATAATGTGCAAGATGTATTTGTGGATGGTACTTTTAAATGCTGTCCTAAGTATTTTTTTTTCAAATGTGCACACTACATGAATGTTAAAATGGAAACTATGTGCTATATGCACTGCTTCCAGGAAAAAGTGAAGAATGCTACAAAAACATGTGGAATTTAATATTACAACTTTGTAAACAGAAAAATTTTGTATTAAAGCCACAGTCTATTCATATAGACCTTGAACAAGCTATGCATACTATAATTTTGCAAATGTTGCCGGGATCGAAGATCGATTGTTGTAGGTTTCAAATTGGACAAAACTGGTTGCATAAAATTCAAGATCTGGGATGAAGTACAGAGTATAAGGAAAAGACAGGCGATATTGGTAAATGGTTGTCATTTTTGGGGTTACCATATCTTCCGCAGGATCAGATTGAAGACTGCTTTGTTGATGACATAATGAATGAATCACCGTCAGATAACAGATGCATAAAATTGCTGACTATGTTTTGGAAATATATATAAGCCCTGAATCAAGATACCCACCATCATTTTGGGCTACTGCACCAACTGAAAATTTCAAGAACGGACCGGAATCGTTCATGCACATTTTAACGAGCAGTTTTATTCAAAACATCCGATCATTTTTATTTAAGAAGACTCAGGCAACAAACATGAGATCTATGGACACATCGGCTGCAGTTTGACGATGGGAGAAATAAAAAAACGGACTATCTTTTGGAGAAATATAGTATGCACAAAAGAGGCGAAATTTACAGACATGAATACATCAGGACCGTTGCTCACAATGTTTGTGCCAGAACAGACTTATAGTTTTACTGTAGTGTATAGTGCTTAGAACAGACTTATAGTTTTACTGCAGTGTATAGTGCTTAGAACAAACTAATAATTTAACTGCAGTGTATAGTGCTTAGAACAGACTCATAATTTTACTCCAGTGTATAGTGCTTTCTTTTAGGTTTTATGATTAGGTTTTATGATCTTGTTGATTTATAACAGAACTGTGTTTTGGTTTTATGATGACTGATTTCTGATGAATATGTTTTATTATGCAAACAAAAATTGTCTTTATTATTAAAAGTCTTTTTCGAATTAATCTATTTTTTATACTATTTACCTGTATTTACCTGTAATATTGGCGCAAATGAAAGGTTTTATTTTTGCCACAAATGAAATATGTTTTGTGGCGCAAATGAAATGCCAAATTGGCGCAAAAGCAAAGCACCGGTTTGATTTGCCTTTTGTTTAATTATAATATAAACAGACTGTCAGAATAAAAACGCACATTTACTTATGATCTGATTATCAACATACAATAGTCATTAACAGTGTATTGTTATTATAACCTTTCACCCACACATGCAAACTAGAAGAACCATATTTTGGCAAAACTGACATTCAGACATTTAGGTTCTACTCTAAACAAAATGATTCCGTGTACTTCATATACATAAAAAAACCTTAACAATGTAAAACGGTATCTGTACAAAATCTGACATAGCACATATTGAAATTCGAGACATTAACCGAGATCACATTATTCGTTTTCAAGTTTAAGTCTGCTATGAACGACAACTCGTGTGATCTTTTATCGCATTTCGAAAAAAAAAAAAACTGTGTTTCAGATAGTACAGGATTTTTTTTTTTAGCAAATCTGACATTCAGACATTAACAGAGATCGTATTATTCGTTTTCAGGTTTTAATATAAAAATAAAGAGATGTGGTATAATTGCCAATTATAATTATTATATAAACAGACCGTCAGAATAAAAACGCACATTTACTTATGATCTGATTATCAACATACAATAGTCATTAACAGTGTATTGTTATTATAACCTTTCACCCACACACTTTCAATTGCATGCAAACTAGAAGAACTATATTTTTTGCAAAACTGACATTCAGACATTTAGGTTCTACTCTATACAAAATGATTCCGTGTACTTCATATACATAAAAAAACCTTCACAATGTTAAACGGTATCTGTACAAAATCTGACATAGCACATATTAAAATTCGAGACATTAACCGAGATCATATTATTCGTTTTCAAGTTTAAGTCTGCTATGAATGACAACTCGTGTGATCTTTTATCGCATTTCGAAAAAAAACAGTGTGTTTCAGATAGTACACGAATTTTTTTTTTAGCAAATCTGACATTCAGACATTAACAGAGATCGTATTATTCGTTTTCAAGTTTTAATATAAAAATAAAGAGATGTGGTATAATTGCCAATGAGACAACTAGCCACCAAAGTTCAAATGAATCGGATGTAAGCAATTATAGGCAACCGTACGGCCTTCAACAATGAGAAAAACCCATAACGTAAAACGTTTAAATTTGCTATGAACGATCGAATTGACAAAGAAATCAGTAGGTTTCAAAAGGTACAGGTATGTGTTATATACAATATAAAATGATACGATGGTTAACGACTAAAGGTGTCAGACCACCAATTCACCAACTCTAATTTAGAACGTATGTAAAAGTAGCCCTTCCCTGACAAAAAATAGTGCTTTTGATGTCATTGTTTACTTAAACTAACCAATAAATTTGAAGAAATAAAACTTTTGGTGAAAGAGAAATATGTTTAGACCATTTTGAGCTTAAATCTACAAATGTACTTGTCTATGAGTTTGCATTAGACATTGAGGATTAATGCGCTCCATAGTATACTTATTTAAGATTTCCAGAAAACCAGGGGTTATTTTTAGAAGCAGTTGCCTTTCGAGCGGTCCCTTTTCGTTACAAAACTTTAAACATAGGTTGAAAATTGACATGTAGAAAAGTGATACATGTATAATTCAGGATATATCTGGTTTCAATGAAGTTAAATTTAAGGAAAATTTATTCAGGAAGCTGTAGAAAATGAAAAAAAAAATGGTTGAATAGATAGGGATTTTGAATTGGTGGTCTGACACCTTTAAAGCAAAAAGCGGTGAAACCAAATAATTAGAAAACAATTGATTTTTGTTCTTTACTGGTCATTTGAAATGCAGGTAGCCACTTTTCAACATTTTTTGGAAAAAAGTCACATGTTGCCAGATTAGAGCCTTAAACCTGAACTTGTGCTATTTTTAGCTTTTTTCCACCCTTAAAAAATGAAAACAACACGTTATAAATTTCATGCGTCCGAAGTGCTTTCTAGATTTACCTTCATCAGGAACGCTCAATGCCAAATATTTGAAAGCCAGGTATGTATAAGAACCGAACAGTTGAAGAGCTATACGACCAAAAAGAGCATTAAAATAGCCAAATCCATCTAAGGTCAACTTTGCCCAAGGGAGTTAAAACCTTAGTTTCTAAATAATTCCAAAATTTATAAACGGACAATTTCAGAAAGGTTTGTTATAAATCATGTCAGTACCGAAGTACTGACTACTGAGCTGATGATACTCTCGGGGACTGATAGTCAACCAGCAGAGGTATCGACCCAGTGTTGTAAAAATGAAAACAACACGTTATAAATTTCATGCGTCCGAAGCGCTTTTCTGGATTCACCTTCATCAGGAACGATCAATGCCAAATATTTGAAAGCCAAGGATGTATAAGAAGGTTAAAATAGGCATGCATATACAAAAATGTCTGAAATTGTTATCAATGCACAGTTAGTTGTTTCTGTGATATTAAACATTTTAATATGACATGCTGCTTTCGCTTTGTAAACAACACCGTGATAAAAGAGGGACGAAAGATACCAGAGGGACAGTCAAACTCATAGATCGAAAACAAACTGACAACGCCATGGCCAAAAATAAAAAGACAAACAGACAAATAATAGTACAGATGACACAACATAGAAAACTAAAGACTAAGCAACACGAACCCCACCAAAAACTGGGGGTGATCTCAGGTGCTCCGGAAGGGTAAGCAGATCCTGCTCCACATTATTTTCGATAAAATTCTCGATATATCTATACTTAGCGCCTGCTCAGAGATGTACATAATAGGGGTAAATTCAGTAAATAAATATACGTCATCAGGGACCGCCCATTTGGGGGAGAGCTTTCTGTACAAAACTGAAGTCCTGTGCTCTTCTGATTGGTAGATAATGTTTGTAATAAATATTTTTTGATAGATGGATCAAAACTAGAGTTAAAAAAAAATAAAAATGAATGCTGAATGTACTGCATTTTTTTACTACAGGGTTGAAAAGTAATGGGGTCAGTAAAGGAATTAAGTGCGAATCTACAGTGTTTGTAAACAAGGCCATGTGAATGCCCAAAAATGTCGCATGACCCTATGTTTTTATTGTTACAAAAGATAGGGCTACATTTGTACTTTCATGAATGATATATGAAAGCTTCCAATTTCTAAAGGTAAATCAGGTATAAATTTAATTCAAGACATAGATTAGCATTAAAGTCAATGGGAGATTTTTTACTGAATTTACCCCTAATAAGGGCTGTTACAATATACCTCCCACGTAAATCCACATGTATCGTAACCTATGTACAAACGCTATGCCGATTTCGATGTGTTAAAAATTGCAATTAAAAAAAAAAACTACAGAGTCTTTATTCTTATTCTGACGCATAACAAAAAGAATTAATGCATTAGAGCTCGGAGAAATGTACAAAATAAAAAAAAAAAAAAAAAAAAAAAAAAAAAAAATAAAATTCCGCGAAATTCCATTAATGCTTTTGGCGCATTAAAGTCATTTAAAAACATGACGTCATATGAATGAAAACGCTAAAGCTGAAGGTTTTCCCGTAACGTGAACCCTCCAATTCCGGATAACATTGCATTAAAATGCAATTTTGAGGTAGGTGTTGTTTTATTTTCTATTCTCTTGCATTATTCGCACATTTACTGATTTCAGCAAGTCAACATGGCGGCTCCTTAGTTACAAAATGTTAACTGTGGATTTGATGGTAGCTTACGAGAAAAAATGTAAATTAAAAATGTCAAATGTTAGGGTTGAGAATTAAAAGAATTTTTATTAAACACATTTTTCAAGAGGTTATTTAAGAAATAATTCAATCTATAGATTTATTTCAAATTTTTAGCTTTATCTTACAGGGGGTAAAATAGAACAGCCACACACACGGCATACCCACCCTCGCTTCAGTTTTTTTTCAAATTACCGTATTTGTTCTATTAGAATCGAAATAATTCATGGAAGCCATAGATTTGTTGGAAATTTACACATGGCCTCCATAAATTATTTCTTAAGTTAAACATAGGTTGTTCACTACCAAAAAAATTGTCTTTATGAAGATTTCATGAAATTATTTGATTTTACCAGTTATGTTATTGCGTCATTTCATGTATTTGGCAGATATTATAGTCTAATGTATAACTGCATAAATTCACTCCAATCCCATAAATTGTCTCAAATAAAAGATTTCTACCTTAAATATTATTGACTTACAGTAGATGTAAAATGTTTCATGACCATAACTGTATTATTGATCAATTAATGCCCCATTACTGATAACTGATAAAAAATGGGGAATACTTCTTAACACTTCATCGTCTCTGATTTTTATCTAAACTAATGGTAAAAGTTGTAAAGATTCTTTAAAGCAGTAGGGCAAACAAGAAAAAATCAACCATATTGATATTGATATAGAAAGTTCGTGTTCCTGTAGTCAAAATTGAATTTCAAGTATTTTCTATTAAAGTCATACATTACAGTCAGTTTAAATTGAGCTGTGAATTTTGAAATATAAGTTGCATTATGATAAGATATGATTTTATTCACTACAAATTAACCAAGGATTAAGAATAAAGCAAAACAAAAGACTTTTAATAGACTTTTATATCTCTTTAGTTGTCCGACCACCAATACACCCCTTCCCTGACAAAAATAGTGCTTTTGATGTCATTAGTTACTTAAACTAACCAACAAATTTGCAGAAATGAAACTTTTGGTGAAAGAGGAAATATATTTAAACATTTTGAGCTTAATTTACTTGTCCATGAGTTTGCATTAAACATTGGGGATTAATGTACTCCATAGTATACTTATTTAAGATTTCCAGAAAACTAGGGGTAACTTTTAGTACCAGTTGCCTTTCGAACGGTCGCTTTTCTGATTCCAATGAAGTTAAACTTAAGGTAAAGTATTTAGGAAGCTGTGGAAATTGAAAAAAAAAATTGGTTGAATAGGTAGGTATTTTGTATAGGTGGTCTGACACCTAAACGCGTACAAAAATTTGCTGTATTACATATATTTGTGAGAATATTCCAGGGTTCATATTGCTCTATCTTTAGCTTTCTGTGTATAATGTTGTTTTGTCTTGTTTTCGCGGATTTCTTTTGGTCATTGTGTTTTTTCATGGTTTTTTAGTGTCTCTGAAATTTCTGGGATAAATTCAAAAATTATTGTATTTTAATTATTTCTTTACCCGGAAAGGAACTGTGGGAAATCTTGGCATTGGTCCTCTCAGAATGTATCCAAAACTATTTTTGTATTTTACTAAAGGTACTGGAACAAATACTGGATCTTGTAAATAAAAAGATCGGATATAATCTTCTCATTGGACCGTGAAATGGCCGATGTTAACACAAATATATTTGTTTAGGAAGGGATAACTCATACTTTGTCAATCGACTCTAATTTAAACAAAATCTTCTCTGAAACTGACATCAAAATGCTTGATTTTTTTCGTTGAAAACATTGTTACTTTTGGAGGACATGTTTTAACAGACAATTTGCATTCCTATGAGAGTTAACTCTATTTCTCTTCTTGTTGACTTTTTCTTCATTTATATGAGGTATACTTCATACAAGAGCCTTTATGAAACAATGATATGAAGCATAGAAAAATAAAACCTTTTCATGCTCAGTCTTTTTCTATAGTTATTCATAGACTGTTGTTCGTTTTTTTGTCGTTTTTATTTTGCCATGGAATTTTTTTTTCTGCGACATATTATTGTTTATTGTCCATATGGTATCTTTTTCAAAAAGGTTTATCCAATATCCACGTTTATATTTACGAAAAATGCGTTCAGTTTAGGCATTTAAATAGTTGTCTGCCTCTCCGATATATAATTTTTCGAATCGCCTCCGATGTTAAGAACGACATGGAAACAAAGATTGCAAACAATGCAAGACAAACAAATTTCGTCGCAAATTGTACGGTCACTATTATTTTATAGTTTCGAAGTATCTGACGTCTAAACTGCAGTCTTTCTCGTCAAAAATACCCTTAGATAGGGCAAATATTTACACAAATTTGATTTTAGACGGTCTTGTTTTTGTTCCGTCATTTGAATTATATGGTTTCCCATGAATTAATCATTCAAGACTGCCATTATTTTTTTTTTGCCGATAACGGGTAGTGTCAGTATTGTATTTTTATCAGCTGAACGTAAGGATGGACGTATGTCTATAGATATGCATCTATAATTCACAATTGTAAATTTTCTAGACGGAAACAAGATCAATATAATGCATTGGTCTTCAGACCACATTTCATTGTATTGCAGTAATGTTGGATGAACCGGTAAATGATACGTTTTCGTACAGTTCATTGAATTTTATTAAATACAAATGTACGGCTAAGAACGAAGAATACCAATCTGATTAAAATACTTATCCTGTGTCCACGCTTCACTTAGAAGAATCTGATTAAAATACTTATCCTGTGTCCACGCTTCACTTACAAGAATCTGATTAAAATACTTATCCTGTGTCCACGCTTCACAAGAATCTGATTAAAATACTTATCCTGTGTCCACGCTTCGCTTACAAGACTCTGAAAAAATACTTATCCTGTGTCCACGCTTCACAAGAATCTGAAAAAATACTTATCCTGTGTCCACGCTTCGCTTACAAGACTCTGAAAAAATACTTATCCTGTGTCCACGCTTCACAAGAATCTGATTAAAATACTTATCCTGTGTCCACGCTTCGCTTACAAGAATCTGATTAAAATACTTATCATGTGTGTGTGATTTATTAGAGTGTTAAGAAAAACAGGAAGTTGCTATAGGTTTGGACAGATACTATATCACAAAGTCAAAAAATAAAATTGACAGAAAACCTGAAACTAATGAGATTGTCTAGATTATGTGTCAATTGCTAGGAAAATGTCAAGATTTGAATCAGACCTCGTTAACGGTTACCTTCAAGATCACTGGGGACACATAGAAAGGCGTGCACTGAAATAAGAATTATTGAGTGAATGGACATTGTCATTACATCAAAACAAGATTAGAAGATTTCTGTCCCCGCAGAAAATACCCGGACAACATCGTTTTGTTCGTTAATCACATTACATAAACTGTTTGATAAAGAAAAAAAGTGTAAAAAAAACACTGAACTACAAAGCAAATAAAAAAATGGGAAGTCCATAAAAACTGGCAAAATCAAATGCTATTAATCAACCACTGCTATATTCCTGACTTTGTACAGGCATTTCACAAAGAAAATGGCTGGTTAAGCCTGGTTTTATTGCTAGCTTAACCTCCCACTTGTACATGACAATAGTTTATAAAATTTGGTTAGCAACCCAAACAGATATAAAAGGTTAATGTGACAATACTTGGGATCGTGCAGCAAAATCTGTGTAAACATATATTGAACTAGTATATATATTTGTTTAGGGGCCAGCTTAAGGACGCCTCCGGGTGCGGGAATTTCTCGCTGCATTGAAGACCTATTGGTGACCTTCTGTTGTTGTCTGTTCTATGGTCGGGTTGTTGTCTCTTTGACACATTCCCCATTTCCATTCTCAATTTTATCACACACATACAATACAAGTAACTAAAAAATCAAACAAACTTACAAATAAATCTAATAAAGACGCCACCATAAAAGGTGTAGATATAAAAAATTTGACAATGACGTCAACAAAAGGTTTTGTCGCTGATAGTACATACTAGACTAAAGTTATTGACAATTGATTTGGAAACTCAACATATACTTCCACAACAAGGAGGAAATAATGAACATGTTCTATGTTCCTGTGGACGTTTAACAAAAGACGAACTTCTCCATCTTCATCATTGTACTGTATATTAGAATTTTTCCCGTAACGTGAACCCTCAATTCGGATAACATTGCATTAAAATGCAATTTTGAGGTAGGTGTTGTTTATTTTCTATTCTCTTGCATTATTCGCACATTTACTGATTTCAGCAAGTCAACATGGCGGCTCCTTAGTTACAAAATGTTAACTGTGGATTTGATGGTAGCTTACGAGAAAAATGTAAATTAAAAATGTCAAATGTTAGGGTTGAGAATTAAAAGAATTTTTATTAAACACATTTTTTCAAGAGGTTATTTAAGAAATAATTCATGCGATCTATAGATTTATTTCAAATTTTTAGCTTTATCTTACAGGGGGTAAAATAGAACAGCCACACACACGGCATACCCACCCTCGCTTCAGTTTTTTCAAATTACCGTATTTGTTCTATTAGAATCGAAATAATTCATGGAAGCCATAGATTTGTTGGAAATTTACATGGCCTCCATAAATTATTTCTTAAGTTAAACATAGGTTGTTCACTACCAAAAAAAAATTGTCTTTATGAAGATTTCATGAAATTATTTGATTTTTACCAGTTATGTTATTGCGTCATTTCATGTATTTGGCAGATATTATAGTCTAATGTATAACTGCATAAATTCACTCCAATCCCATAAATTGTCTCAAATAAAAGATTTCTACCTTAAATATTATTGACTTACAGTAGATGTAAAATGTTTCATGACCATAACTGTATTATTGATCAATTAATGCCCCATTACTGATAACTGATAAAAATGGGAATACTTCTTAACACTTCATCGTCTCTGATTTTTATCTAAACTAATGGTAAAAGTTGATATTGATATAGAAAGTTCGTGTTCCTGTAGTCAAAATTGAATTTCAAGTATTTTCTATTAAAGTCATACATTACAGTCAGTTTAAATTGAGCTGTGAATTTTGAAATATAAGTTGCATTATGATAAGATATGATTTTATTCACTACAAATTAACCAAGGATTAAGAATAAAGCAAAACAAAAGACTTTTAATAGACTTTTATATCTCTTTAGTTGTCCGACCACCAATACACCCCTTCCTGACAAAATAGTGCTTTTGATGTCATTAGTTACTTAAACTAACCAACAAATTTGCAGAAATGAAACTTTTGGTGAAAGAGGAAATATATTTAAACATTTTGAGCTTAATTTACTTGTCCATGAGTTTGCATTAAACATTGGGGATTAATGTACTCCATAGTATACTAAAGTCTTATTTAAGATTTCCAGAAAACTAGGGTAACTTTTAGTACCAGTTGCCTTTCGAACGGTCGCTTTTCTGATTCCAATGAAGTTAAACTTAAGGTAAAGTATTTAGGAAGCTGTGGAAATTGAAAAAAAAATTGGTTGAATAGGTAGGTATTTTGTATAGGTGGTCTGACACCTAAACGCGTACAAAAATTTGCTGTATTACATATATTTGTGAGAATATTCCAGGGTTCATATTGCTCTATCTTTAGCTTTCTGTGTATAATGTTGTTTTGTCTTGTTTTCATGGTTTCTTTTGGTCATTGTGTTTTTCATGGTTTTTAGTGTCTCTGAAATTTCTGGGATAAATTCAAAATTATTGTATTTTAATTATTTCTTTACCCGGAAAGGAACTGTGGGAAATCTTGGCATTGGTCCTCTCAGAATGTATCCAAAACTATTTTTGTATTTTACTAAAGGTACTGGAACAAATACTGGATCTTGTAAATAAAAAGATCGGATATAATCTTCTCATTGGACCGTGAAATGGCCGATGTTAACACAAATATATTTGTTTAGGAAGGATAACTCATACTTTGTCAATCGACTCTAATTTAAACAAAATCTTCTCTGAAACTGACATCAAAATGCTTGATTTTTTTCGTTGAAAACATTGTTACTTTTGGAGGACATGTTTTAACAGACAATTTGCATTCCTATGAGAGTTAACTCTATTTCTCTTCTTGTTGACTTTTTCTTCATTTATATGAGGTATACTTCATACAAGAGCCTTTATGAAACAATGATATGAAGCATAGAAAAATAAAACCTTTTCATGCTCAGTCTTTTCTATAGTTATTCATAGACTGTTGTTCGTTTTTTTTGTCGTTTTATTTTGCCATGGAATTTTTTTTCTGCGACATATTATTGTTTATTGTCCATATGGTATCTTTTTCAAAAGGTTTATCCAATATCCACGTTTATATTTACGAAAATGCGTTCAGTTTAGGCATTTAAATAGTTGTCTGCCTCTCCGATATATAATTTTCGAATCGCCTCCGATGTTAAGAACGACATGGAAACAAAGATTGCAAACAATGCAAGACAAACAAATTTCGTCGCAAATTGTACGGTCACTATTATTTTATAGTTTCGAAGTATCTGACGTCTAAACTGCAGTCTTTCTCGTCAAAATACCCTTAGATAGGGCAAATATTTACACAAATTTGATTTTAGACGGTCTTGTTTTTGTTCCGTCATTTGAATTATATGGTTTCCCATGAATTAATCATTCAAGACTGCCATTATTTTTTTTTGCCGATAACGGGTAGTGTCAGTATTGTATTTTTATCAGCTGAACGTAAGGATGGACGTATGTCTATAGATATGCATCTATAATTCACAATTGTAAATTTTCTAGACGGAAACAAGATCAATATAATGCATTGGTCTTCAGACCACATTTCATTGTATTGCAGTAATGTTGGATGAACCGGTAAATGATACGTTTTCGTACAGTTCATTGAATTTTATTAAATACAAATGTACGGCTAAGAACGAAGAATACCAATCTGATTAAAATACTTATCCTGTGTCCACGCTTCACTTACAAGAATCTGATTAAAATACTTATCCTGTGTCCACGCTTCACTTACAAGAATCTGATTAAAATACTTATCCTGTGTCCACGCTTCACAAGAATCTGATTAAAATACTTATCCTGTGTCCACGCTTCGCTTACAAGACTCTGAAAAAATACTTATCCTGTGTCCACGCTTCACAAGAATCTGAAAAAATACTTATCCTGTGTCCACGCTTCGCTTACAAGACTCTGAAAAAATACTTATCCTGTGTCCACGCTTCACAAGAATCTGATTAAAATACTTATCCTGTGTCCACGCTTCGCTTACAAGAATCTGATTAAAATACTTATCATGTGTGTGTGATTTATTAGAGTGTTAAGAAAAACAGGAAGTTGCTATAGGTTTGGACAGATACTATATCACAAAGTCAAAAAATAAAATTGACAGAAAACCTGAAACTAATGAGATTGTCTAGATTATGTGTCAATTGCTAGGAAAATGTCAAGATTTGAATCAGACCTCGTTAACGGTTACCTTCAAGATCACTGGGGACACATAGAAAGGCGTGCACTGAAATAAGAATTATTGAGTGAATGGACATTGTCATTACATCAAAACAAGATTAGAAGATTTCTGTCCCCGCAGAAAATACCCGGACAACATCGTTTTTGTTCGTTAATCACATTACATAAACTGTTTGATAAAGAAAAAAAGTGTAAAAAAAACACTGAACTACAAAGCAAATAAAAAAATGGGAAGTCCATAAAAACTGGCAAAATCAAATGCTATTAATCAACCACTGCTATATTCCTGACTTTGTACAGGCATTTCACAAAGAAAATGGCTGGTTAAGCCTGGTTTTATTGCTAGCTTAACCTCCCACTTGTACATGACAATAGTTTATAAAATTTGGTTAGCAACCCAAACAGATATAAAGGTTAATGTGACAATACTTGGGATCGTGCAGCAAAATCTGTGTAAACATATATTGAACTAGTATATATATTTGTTTAGGGGCCAGCTTAAGGACGCCTCCGGGTGCGGGAATTTCTCGCTGCATTGAAGACCTATTGGTGACCTTCTGTTGTTGTCTGTTCTATGGTCGGGTTGTTGTCTCTTTGACACATTCCCCATTTCCATTCTCAATTTTATCACACACATACAATACAAGTAACTAAAAAAATCAAACAAACTTACAAATAAATCTAATAAAGACGCCACCATAAAAGGTGTAGATATAAAAAAATTTGACAATGACGTCAACAAAAAAGGTTTTTGTCGCTGATAGTACATACTAGACTAAAGTTATTGACAATTGATTTGGAAACTCAACATATACTTCCACAACAAGGAGGAAATAATGAACATGTTCTATGTTCCTGTGGACGTTTAACAAAAGACGAACTTCTCCATCTTCATCATTGTACTGTATATTAGAATTACACAAAAGTTCTTACAAACAACGTTATATTGTTGTTGTTATGAACGTTTAAATATGCGTTGATATCGTTGTCTGATCGAAAACATTTTCGGCAAATTTGACATGTGCGTTATGAAAAGAATCTAGCATTATCCTTCAAGTTCATGTTCCTCTGTAAAGATGACGTTCTCTCACTAAACCATTCAAAGATTGGTGGTGTTGATTGAGAACAATATATCACCACATAAGAGATGATTTCAGCTTTCCAACTGTGAACTTTCCATTTAAATATAGCAAAATTACAGCAGCGATTTCATGTAAATTATTTATCGCCCAGTTATTACGATATTTCAGAGCTTGCGTTTCCTATCATGATTTCCTTGATAGATGGTTGTTGCTTACAAGTAAGTCCACAAAAAACTGACAAAATCAGATTCTATTAATCAACGGAACAAGTGAAAAACCACTGCCACATTCCTGACTTTGTACAGGCATTTTCCAAAGAAAATGTGGATTAAACCTGGTTTTACAGCTAGCTTAGCCTCCCACTTGTATGACAATAGTTTATAAAATTGGGCGAGGAACCCAAACAGACATAAAAGGCTACTGTGACAATAATTGGGATCGTGCAGCCAAAACTGTATAAACATATATCACAGAAATACAACTCAACTGACTAAAACATTCAAACAAACTTGTGTGGTTCGTGTTACTCAGTCTTTAGTTATGTATGTAGTATTTAGCAGACTGTTGTTTGAAGATTTTCGTTTTTGCCATGATTATGTCGGCTTCGTCTCAACTTGTGAGTTTTAATTCTCCGTTTGGTATCTTCTGCCTATTTTTCCCTTTTGTCCTTTTGCAAAGCAAATGTATACCCCTATCGAAAAAAGTAAAATCACGTAAAATACTGAACTCCGAGGAAAATTCAAAAAGGAAAGTCCCTAACCAAATGGCAAGATCAAAAGCTCAAACACATCAAACGAATGGATAACAACTGTCATATTCTTGACTTGGTACAGGCATTTTCTTATGTAGAAAATGGTGGATTAAACCTGGTTTTAAAGCTAGCTAAACCTCTCACTTGTATGACAGTCGCATCAAATTCCATTATATTGACAATGATGTGTGAACAAAACAAACAGACACAATAGGTAAACATGTCACAAATAGGGGTACAACAGCAACACGAACCCCACCAAAAACTGGGGGTGATATCTGGTGCTCCGAAAGGGTAACATACCCTTATTTTGCTGATTCATATTCAGATTTTTTTGGTCTTGATTTGTATATTTAAATTTGATTACCGAAATTATTGAACACAGATGAACTGTAGTCGCCTCTTATTTGTTTACGTAAAACACACATCGAAGTCAAATTATAACACAAAAATTTTCTTGTAAATTGAAGAGGTTTTTACATTAAAACCTAAAACTCAATAGTTTCAATTTCCATGTGTCTGTCGTTAGCCCCAAACTTCAAGTTATTATACGTTGTTTTCAAAGATTTGACGATAAATAGGATCAAGTTGAATGCATCTGTTCAGATGAGTAGATAACTGCTCTCATAATCGAACATACAACAATCTTATCTTTAAAATTCAACAAGATATAATGTATTGTATACAGAACTTATTTTTCTTGAACTCTACGTTGAAAAAACACAAACGACAAAATTTCATCTGTTTTAAGATTTAATTAATAAATTTCTTATTTCATATAAATATATATATATATTATTAAATATAATATCTAAAGCATGGACATGTAAATTAGGAATTTGTAATTCGGAAGTACTATTTACTATGAAGAAGTACTATTTACTATGAAATATTTTTTTCTATTTACAAAGACGCACTTTCGCAAAGATACCTGGGTCCATTACTTTGGGTATACATTACTGACATTTAGAAAACCATTAAGACTGAAAGTTTAAATCTAATAATGTATTTGTACCAATTGAATACTATATTGTTCAATAAAATCCAGTTTCAATGTTATATGATATAAAGTTTTATAGACAAAATGGCACGTTTTCTTGATTATATAATGAATTTTTAGTAAAATGAAATGCGAATTATAAGTACTTAGCATTGAACTATGCTCATAGTATACTTCAATACTACTTTCTCCAAATGTTATATAAACTGCGCAGGATGCACTTTTATAATATTAAAAAATAATTTAAATAACAGTCCTTAAAGTAACACTATATTTTCATCAGTTGCTATCTCGGCGATGTCCTTTTTCGTCGTCCTGAAATAATATAAAAAGGAGTTTTATGATCAAGCTTTACGACATTTGACAAATTGTGTCGCTATTTAGACCAAAGTTTCTGACTGTAAAGATCTATCCCGTGTTGTCATTCGGTTTACAGAACACTAATCTCGCTGATGATATTTATACAAGGTGAAATATAGATTAGTCTGTTAAGAGTTATATCATTCAGAAACAAATGTTGAACATTTCATTTTTATTTTGTATATTTTGTATATTTTTATGTATTTCCATATATACTTTATCACTTTGAGGCAGACAACTATTTGTGGTTTAACCCTACTATATGTTATGCCTGTACCAAGTGAAACTATCAGGACATGTATTTTTCGTTGTTATTGTTCTGTGTTGTATGTCTGGTTTTTTTTTCGTGGAAGTCCAATGTTTGTGGTTTGTGTTGTCTGTTGTTCTATATTGTTTTGTAATTGCTGTCATTCTATATGGTTTAATTTCACTATTGTTTTATAACATAATACGAATTCAGATTCGCGACGAACAAATAGTCTGCAATCAATTTATTTCATTAAATTTAAAATAATTCAACAATTATTAATTAGACTTGTTAAAAGAAGTTTTGATAAACGAAAAAAGGTTTTATAAGAAATCCTATTTATTTGGCCCCTGAAATTGAAAAAAATAATAAATGAACAGAACGTTAGTTTTCTCGTTTGAACTATTTTACATTTGTTATTTCGGGGCCTTTTATAGATGACTATACGGTATGGGTTTTGCTCATTGTTGAAGGTAGTACGATGACCTATAGTTGTTAACTTTCATGTTTGGTCTCTGTGGAGAGCTGCCTCATTGTCAATCATACCACATCTTCTTTTATATTTACCTTATTGCAAAACCTTAAAACCAAACTAACAAAAGAACCCTTAAAGTATGCTAAAGCAATATAAACATATTAACAATATGATGAAAAATGATATGCAAAAGAGAGCAATACACGAGGTAAAATTAAAAAAACAAGAAACGTTAAGCAATAACGTGATCTAATTAACCATGCTGAAGTTATGTAATTACACAATTTCTTGTGAACTGTTAATTTATATAAGGTGAATGTTTGGCCAAAAGTATTCTTCATTGATGTACATATATATGCTGGGTATGCTAAAAAAGGGGTTTTCGACCTATTGTTTGATACAATTGAATAAACGTCAAATGAGATAAACTAGTAATGGAATTCTTCGACTTTAAAAATTTATTTTACTTTCGTAAATAAATGAAAACATTCAATTACAATATACTCTGGTCACCTTAGTGAATGTAATCTAATGCCATGGTGACAACATAAACATATAAAAATAGACATGAAAAAATTGCCATTTAGTACAAGTGTTTGGTCAAACCAATAAAAGTAATAGTCTCCCTCGCTAGACACTACAGAATAAGTATTGCTCAAGCCTTACGGTTACATCATTGTCCGTTGTAATAGTCTCCCTCGCTAGACACTACAGAATAAGTATTGCTCAAGCCTTACGGTTACATCATTGTCCGTTGTAATAGTCTCCCTCGCTAGACACTACAGAATAAGTATTGCTCAAGCCTTACGGTTACATCATTGTCCGTTGTTCATCTGGAGTATAGTTGTCTCATTCACACATATATATGTTGTATTTAAGACAGTTTATTAAAAATGTTAGCAATGTTAAGAAGTATGTTATTTGATGGATTTGTATAATTATGTTTCTTGATTTTTAACATTCTAATTCAATTTATATACAAACAGATCTTCTTTAACTACACAATGCAAAATTATTCAGTTTCTTTCATGTGTCCTGGTCTTCGATTTTTTTCTTTTATTTACCGTCCATTTTAGTCGATTATAAATACTTAAATATCATTTCAAAGTAGGGAATAATTATGGAACGCCACAGCTGTCTTATGTGTGATATTACTTTATGTTGTTTTATTATTACTTGATGATATTTTGTCTTTACTTAATATGGTTTTGACATTACGTAATGATGTTTTGATATAACTCAATATGGAATAGTCATTACTTAATGATATTTCGATATTACACGATATGGTTTCGTATTGACTTTATATAGTTTTGTCATTATTCAATATGGTTTTGTCATTACTCGATGTGGTTTCACCATTATTTAATGTGGTTGTGTCATTAGTTAATGTGGTTTTAACATTACTTGATGTGAATGTGACTTAACGTTATGTAGTTGTTTCATTACATGATGTGGTTTTGTTATTTCGTAATGATGATTTGCCTATTCTTTATATGGTTTTAACATTACGCAATGATGTTTCAAAATTTGACGATTTTACACTACATGGTGTGTTTGTTTCATTATTTGATGTGGTCCTGTCATTCTTTGATGTGGTTATCCCATTACTTGATGAGGTAAAACCACGTGACCAATTCGGAAAAAATGTTCTATTTTAAACAGATTTCAATATATCGTTTGTTTAATGTGCTTTGGATGGGTATCGCTATCCATTGAGTTAAAGTTCAAATTAAAGTTCAGTGGTTGTTCAGAGTTATTTGGTATGAAAAAGGGAACGGCAGATAATAATAAGAAAAAAGTATTAAAAGTTTATAGTATTTCGGACATAATTGGGATATCCCCAAACCACTTGGTCCTGTTGTTTTTATCCTAAGTTCTCAAACGGAAGCAGTATTTTGTAATAAATTTGTAAAATATTCCACGGAACCCTGTGTCTCGCCTGATATTGCTGCTGTAAGTGTAAAAGCGTCATGTTGATCGGCTGTACATTTATCTATACATTTATCGGTTAAAAAAAAGAAAAAGTAATTCGGTTTTATTTAACTAAAACAAAACTGTATGGTTTTCAACAATGAGCAAAACCCATACCCTATAGTAAGCTATAAAAGGTCCCGAAATGAAAATGTAAAAACTAGAAACCTAACGATCTATAAATAGATAGATAGATACTTTATTCTCTAAAACTAAATACAAGTTTACAGAGAAACATACAATATAAATACAGATATAATAGTCGAGATAAACAAATCCAGTATGATGTTCTAAAAGTAATATACATGGCATACATGTTTAGTAACATGTATAATGAAAGGTTAAACTCAATAGAAATAAAAAAATGGAGATGGAGACGCCGACGCCACTATCGACGACGAAATATAGGTTTGTTGTGTCTCACTGCCGCTACATTGATGTCGCAGGCTCGACACAAATCAAAAGACTTGAACTTTATTGTTAACAAATGAAACACTTCAAATCAACTCACACTAAAGTTACAGGAAACGGGGAGGGGCTCGGACTGAGCGACAAAGCATCAATACTATAAAACAAGAATTCTCCGATTTTTTTAGCGTAAATGATCATTTGAACTTATACGAATATCAATCTTTTATTTGTAATGAATTGAATTCCTGATCTACCTCGCACTAATTGAAAAATAAACTTTTTGGAATATTTGTTTCATATGTGACGACGGACATGTTCCAGTGGTCGTAACCATAAAACCGTCATCTTTTCCTTGAATGTAAACTACCAAATCAAACCAAATCACTGGGTTTGTACTTTCTCGAATAACACGACGGGTGCCTTTCTGGAGCATCCGAGATCACCCCGATGGATTTATATTACCCAGTCATACCGATCTATTGAAACAGCCAAATGAAACTGTTTTGTATGCCACCGCAACTGAAAGTTGGGGGGGGGGGGGATATTGTTTTACCCCTGTCCGTCCCATTATGGGTATATAGTTATTCCGCATAACTCCTCCTACAGTTTGAATCCTAGGAAATTTTCGCTTTACTGTCTGTTTGTACATATATTGAAGGTGTGCATGTGGTCAGGGTTTTTATTTTTATTATCTTTTGCTCTTTTGGGAGATAAATGAACATTTTTTTGTCATTTTTGGGGTATAAGCGGTTAAATGAGTTGAGTGCCGGGGCATCACTTTGTCTAGTTTACATTTTTTTCTCGTGTTGTGCTGTTACACAACTGTAACAGTCCGATGTAAGGTTAGGATTTAGCGCTCACATACATGTTAAACTCCGCCACGTGCACTTTCTTTATGTACCTGCCCCAAGTCAGGAGCATGAAGTTCAATTGTTGTCGTTGTATAAATGTGTGTCATTTCTTTTTTGTAGATTGTTTATTTATAAATAAGACCGTTTGTTTTTTCGTTTGAATTTTTCACATGTTGCATGGTGGCCTTTTGTAGCTGACTATACGGTGTGTTGAAGGCTGTACGGTTGCCTATATATGATTTCTTACATCCACTGCATTTAAACTCTGATGGATAGTTGTCTCATTGTCAATCACACCACATCTAACTTTATTTCAACTTTTATGTTGCGTTTTGTATACTGTAACATTGTTTATCTTTTGTACGCATACCCCGGAGCCCTCTTTTCGGAAGCCCGAGCAAAAGTCCTTGTTCCGCGATAGAAAATTTAATTACGAACTCATATAAGATAGCTCGAATTTCAACTCAATTAATCTAAATGAGACTTAAATTCGAATCTTACTCAAACTCTACCTCAAAAATGACTCAAATCTAATGTTGTAACTAGAACTCTACCTCAGTTAAATTTGACTCAAACTCGATGTCCAACTCGAAACTCAATGCTAACTAAAACTTTAATTCTAATAATGATTTGAATTCGAAATCGAAGACTAACTCAAAGTTTAACTCAAACAGTAACCCGAACTTTTATTTGAACTCTAATTCGATGGATGGCCACACTCATCCAAGGCACATACAACATGGAAATCTATCTAAAATAGAACAGGTTTTCCGAATTGGTCACGTGATTTGACCTCATCAAGTAATGGGATAACCACATCAAAGAATGACAGGACCACATCAAATAATGAAACAAACACATCATGTAGTGTAAAATCGTCAAATTTTGAAACATCATTACGTAATGTTAAAACCATATAAAGAATAGGCAAATCATCATTACAAAATAACAAAACCACATCATGTAATGAAACAACTACATAACGTTAAGTCACATTCACATCAAGTAATGTTAAAACCACATTGACTAATGACACAACCACATTAAATAATGGTGAAACCATATCGAGTAATGACAAAACCACATTGAGTAATGACAAAACTATATCAAGTCAATACGAAACCATATCGTGTAATATCGAAATATCATTAAGTAATGACTATTCCATATTGAGTTATATCAAAACATCATTACGTAATGTCAAAATCATATTAAGTAAAGACAAAATATCATCAAGTAATAATAAAACAACATAAAGTAATATCAGAGTTCCACATAAGACAGCTGTGGCGTTCCATAAATAATCGTTAAAAGTGACAACTCAACTTAATATTTCTTCCACTTTCTTTTTAATCCGTCAATTTTAGTCGATTTATTATTTTTCTAAATGTGATTTCCAAAAGGCAATGATCAAAAAAGGTGACAAATCATTTCAGTTGTAGTTCTAGATTTTATTTTCCCCTTTTAGAATTAAGGAACGACTTAAGATTACGCTGATCTTTAACATGCGTCATACGTATAGTTTAACATGGTATTATTTCAACCTTGGCGTCAGCTGAGTCCAGGAACCAGGTGGAATTTGACTTATAATAATCGGTTAACCACACGTTTTAAGAATACTGATATTAAAACCATTTGTAGTTTGAATGTATTTGATTCCTGTAGTCATCATTTCAAAAGGTTTTGACTAACATATAGTGAAGTCTATTCGTTAACCACACGTTTTCAGAATACTTATATTAAAACCATTTTTAATTTGAAACTATTTGATTCATGTGGTCATCGTTTCAAAATGTTTTGACTAACGTATAGCATATAGTCCATTCGTTAACCACACGTATTAGGAATACAAATATTAAAACCATTTTTAATTTGAATCTATTTGATTCCTATAGTCATCATTTCTGAAGGTTTTGACTAAGGTCCCTTCTGTTCAGATACCTCCTAACGTTTTAACGTATTTTTACATCCCTAGCTTTAAAATGTTTAGGGTTGGAGCATTTCTGATGAAGATAAATCAAGAATGCCTTTCGGATTCCCAAAATTTATTAAGTGTTATTAAACAATTAAACTATCAAGGTTAAATAAATGAAAATAGAATTAAAATAAGACGGAATACAATAACGTGTTTCAAATATTCTAGAATTTTTTTCAATCGTTTGTGATGTGTAAAATTCCGCCGAGTGAAAAGAAGGATATGGTTACATTTTATATTATCAACTTATGACATTATGACCTTTCTCCGTCGAGAAGATAAGTATACACAACCACAAATTACGTCATCATAATAATTAAGAAATAAGACAGACAATTAAAGCATAGGTTTGTTTCATTTAGGTTCTTTGTGTAAAACATCCATCAGTTCTCTGAAGCAAAAACCATATAAATACTTAGTTTTTTATTGACCAGACATGTTTTGGTAAAGATGTTTTCAAAAGGCAGTCAGCATTACTTGGGAAGCATGCATGCTATACTTTAAACTGATTTATTCCTTAATTTTACATGCATCTGACTTTCTACGGAATGTTGTTAAGAAAAACAAGAGGAAGATAGCAATATTCCATTATAATGAATGTTGATCACGCCTCTTCTACTGGGGTTGATTTAAGGAAACAACTGGTACAGCTTGGTCAGCTTCATACTTTGACTTGCACAACTTTGTTGATCGCGCCTATTCTACTGGGATTGATTTAAGGAAACAACTGGTACAGTTTGGTCAGCTTCAAACTTTGACTTACACAACTATGTTGATCACGCCTATTCTACTGGGTTTGATTTAAGGAAACAACTGGTACAGCTTGGTCAGCTTCATACTTTGACTTACACAACTATACTTTGTGACAAAATGAGATGAATTCAATTTCCCGTCGTTTACACTTTACTTGTATGTTGTAATATCACAGTAGCACCTGCATTTAATGTTTAATACATCATTCAGTTGATATATTTCAGAGCTTGTGTTTCCTTCAATTGTCCGGATTTCATTGACATATGATTATTGCTTCTGAACCTAGGGTGCCTAATGTTAACGATCAAATCAGTAACTTCAGAAGATGGATGTGCCAAATGATGACTTGGTTGACCGGCACGGAATATGTGTCACAGAAACGATGGATATTTTCACATATTACTAAAAATACATTCACTTTTAAATAAAATTAACTTACAAACAATTTTTTTAAGTCAGGAAAATACTTTCTTTGCTTTTTAATATTAAATCTTTTATTCAATTAATATAATCTAAATTTGGTACGGTGTTAACCTAGGGGAAGAAGAAGTTCTTTTCGTTGTTTTGAATGAAATAATACGAATTTGTATGTACATTGGTATATTTTTGGTTTTATAAGTTCAAGGCCATCGTAGGGCGTACATGCTAGTGATTGTGGGTGAATCAATCAGATATCCCAGTACCGATTATCAGGTTTTCTTAATATTGATACTTAGAAATATCAGATGCTAATCAAATTATAAAATTTTCTGTCGAGCGAGCGAGACGAGTACAAAACGCTTCATATTGTGTCGGGCAGCGAATATTTTACAATATGATAAAAGTCTGTGCTTCCAACAGGCCAATAGAGGACTCAATAAGTTCTGGTCCAACGTACCAACGTCGGTGCAAACTGTATAATGTCGATGATTAGTCCGGGTCAAAGTTATTAATGCCGTGTCAACATATCTGACGTAAAAAACCTTGATATGCAATTCATAAACAGCTGAACGATCAAAACAGACAGGAAAAAAAAAAAAACCGATATTTATATGATCTTAGATCAAAGTGCTTTACCACCCCCGATATCTAGAAAGCATTCGGTTTCTTAGTGATTCACTCAGTGGATTTACTCAACACCAGCCAGAGTAATTTTCAACGGAATCACCTTGTGTGTACACAGAGAGCTACCATTTTTTCCTTGCTGATACTTACTTGCTTTAACATTTGTTTCTGATTGACTTGGGTATTTCTTTTCCTGGTTCTGATATTCTTCAGGATGAGGAAAATCTTTAACATCATGGAACCGGAAACGTGTTTCCAAATCTGAAATATAGAATTTTTTATGAAGGCGTTTACCTAACATGCTTTGTAGTTATTTTTGTAATTAAAAGAGAGGCGAAAGATACCAAAGGGACATAAACTCATAAGTCGAAAACAAACTGACAAAGGCATGGCCAAAAAAGAAAGAGACAAAAAGACAAACCACAGTACACAAAACACACAATCGGTCATGATATTCTTTTTCCTTATCCCCCGTAGTAATCCAAGTCTTGGGCACAATGACATCATTATTTTTTTGATAGGTTATCAGGTATTATTAGTATTTTTTTATAATATCTGTTGTATGAATGACGCTTTAAACTAAGCCTGTTTTCAACTGTATGTTTTTCCGCACATACGTATCTCATCTTTACTTCTTATAAACACCTAATTAAACAGTTGTCTTAATTATATACATTAGCAAGCATATACATTTTCGGCTTTTTAAACGATTGACCATAAAATATCATATGATGAAGTCATTTCCAGTAAAAGTGCTTGTAAACAAAATAAAATTGATCTGTTTGACTTTGCTGTTTTTTTTTTAAATTGTTTGTTCATAATTCTCTCTGTCTATATTATTTCAAGATTTTCTGTAAAAACTGGATTTCAAATTATCAAATAGGACGGTATACTGTTTTGCAATAAGTGTGATTTCGAAACATTTAATAAGTATATCAATCATCTTGCAGTGAACCAGCTAACTCTGGCAACAATATACAGTTACATTTAATTAAAATCTCATAGATATGTTTCTATTCTTCTTATCTGATAATAGATTGTACTTGTTTGATTTATGATTCAATTCAAGGATTTTACTAAATTTGTAAGGCAAAGGTTTGCATTGTTTCCAATCAGTTATCTTCTATAGTTAAAAGGATAATAATATATTTTACACAAAAATGAATTGTTACAATGGAAAATACAAAAAGTGTTAAACATTTCGGTAGCATATAAATATAAAACAGTGCTGCATTTTTGTTCAGATGTATGCACATGGCTCTCAGTTTTACTTTTCTTGTTAACTGATATCAAACGTCATTTCCTCTTGTGTTCCTTAATATCGCTTCAAACAGTTACAAATCAGGGATCACTGACCTAACCAAAAAGAACCGTTCTACTATGGATATTGTAAAATGAGATCTTAAAAAAATTCATATATACTCTAAAACATTTTGTTCATATTTGGACCCGGTTATTGCATGATGCATGTACGTATCTTATCACTATCACAGTTGATTATCGACTTTTGACATATCAACAGGACGAATGTTACTAGTGGTCGAGCAGGGACTGCTTACTCATAAAGTTTTGGTAGGGTCCGAGTTGCTCAATCTTTAGTTTTTTATTTAATTCATAATGGGTTATTTCGGTTTTTTCCCCTAGCCATCCTTATCGACTTTTTTTTTTAAATTTCTTTTATCACTTAGAAAAACGTACATATAATTCACGTTAAATTATAATCCAAAAGATGAAAAATTAAGGACAATAACATGTATGAATTCAGATTTCGTATAGTAAAATTTTGCTTCTGAACCGTGGTTATCTCTCTTTAATCGTTACGTTACATTAACGCAAATGCATATCATTTGTCCTTTTATATTATTCAGGTGAATTGTTCCCGACAAAAAAGAAATAACAAATGAAAAACACATTTAATATTTATTCTAAAAGGAACAAAACGAATTATGTAGATGTGTCTCATAGGCGGAACAACTGTACGCTTACAGTATAGTAATTGGCAGTTTTTGGTTTGTGAATAAAATAAACAAATGCTCCTTAAACTTATCACTGACAAAGGATGTTGAAAAATGGCAGATATCTTTACCTATACATCAGTAAAAAAAATCTTATTATAGAAAATTTGGAAAATTGAAAACAAACCCATTTCTCATACATAATTACTTTCCGGTTGATAGAACAGATAACACAGAAATTTTCCAACTGTCGGAGACTTTCATTTAAGTAATATATAAACATGTTTCGTAACGTTGTCATAAAGAATTCCGATTTGTAGGTTTTAAGAACTAGGTACAATTTTTACCTGGTGTAGAAGATCTATGGCTGTGTGAAACACTTGATTTTCTAGCTGGTAACTTCGGTGGAACTTCTAACGCGTTAGGTACTATATTCGTTGATCTAATTGGTACGTTTCCATTAGCTGTATGTTTAGTTGATGATCTGCTATTTGGTGGAATTGGTGGTATAGTATCATTGGCTGGTGGTGGTGGTAATGGCCGTTTTTGAGACTCGGATGTTGATGATTCATTTGGCACTGGAGGTAATCCACGACGTAAAGTTGAAGCACTATTTTGTTCATACGGTGTTACGGGACTGCTCACGTATCTGTCCTCCGCAGGTGGCGGAGGTAAGGGACGTTTATTTAAAGTTTGTGCACTTGTGTTTGACGAGTTAGGTACTTGAACTCGGCGAGTGGTTTGACTCACATGATTATGTGGAGAACTGTTTATATTTTGTTCTGGAGGTGGCGGTAAGGCTCGATTTTTAACTGAAGGCTGGTGTGTTGACAAATGCGAAGGACTGTTAGGTGTTTCCGGTAAAGGTCTCCCTCTCTGTGATGGTACTCGGGCTGGTAGCTTAGGAGCTGACATAATATCTAACACCATAATGAGGCTACATTATAATAGTACTTCTCACTGAAAATAAAATTAGAGAAAAAAAAAATGAAAGAAGAATTATATCACTACTATTTTTGTACTTCTGAATTCTAAATGGAAAATTTCAGTGATTTTGTTTAACTCTAACCGATAGCAAGTTGGCAAATAAAAAGTCAAATTGTTATTCTTTAATGTAGTGGGAAGTATTGGTTAATGTATTTAAAAAAAAGGTATATTATATATCATCATAATATACACAGCAAAGAATAAGAAAATCATAAATCATCTACAAAATACCAGAGTATGTGTGAATTTTTTTTTTACAGAATACAAACCTCAATAAACAACAGCGACATAAACAAAGCCAGCCTGGCACATATAGGCAGGTTGGAATAAAGCGAATCTGGTACTTTTTTTGGACAAAAATCAATTTAGATATTCACAATCATTTTTTTTTTATTCACAACTTTTTACACTTGCTTGGCATATCGAATAGACATCGTACTAGTTGAAGACCGTATGTTAAACTCTTAGATATCCTTAACATGTTTGTATTATTGGGCTGCTGTCTCATTGACGTATTCACCACAACCACACTATTACAATCCATTGAACTATACTTACTATATTTAGGAGCCTTACTATGAATATTGTGTACTGGGGGACTTATAAACAACATAAATTCACCACTCGCATTAGAAGACTGACAATTTCGATGTTAAAAGACCATCCATAGTTGCATGGGGAGCTACATTATAAATTAAATTAAAACAACAAATAAAAAAATGTGATTGAAATAACATAAAAGTGAGGCAAAAATAAATGTCCTCACATACGCATTCCTATCAAAATTAATTCGAGTAATTGCTACTTTCGTGAAAATGAAAAAATCCAAAGTACCAAAAAGTGTTCATTAATAAAAGATTATAATAATTATTAAAAGTTAAATATGAATTAAAAAAAAAACAAAGAATACGTAAGGTATTAACCAAAAGACAGCAATCCAACAACACATAAAAAAAAGACAGCTAAGGTCAACATGTAGTTTCAACTATGTGTCCATACCCATTATGGAAAATCCCTCTAGTGTAAATAAATTGCGAATATATTCTAAAGGGAAAATTTTAAAAATCCGCCATCAATACGAAATATCTAAAGGCGAAAAACCCTAACATATAAACAGCAAAACCTGGCTATATGTAAAAATTCAAAATAATGCATACTATAAATACATGAAGTACTTTGTCAGTGAAACTGCAACTTGACACCATTAATATATATATATATATATATATATATAGGTCACCATCCGGTCTCCAACTTTAGACAAGCACTTTAATCTTATGGCAAGCTCTAGATCGCCTTAACTGAATGACAAGCTGTAAATTGGCCTGTAGACAAATTCATAATTTATATTATATCGCACTATATATTAACTCGTCGAATAACCGGAAGACTAACACAGGATAATTTCCTTCTATTTATAATAACTTTATTGTATATATTTTACAACAATAGATACTTTAAACTGCATCCGAGATCTACAATATATACACACAAAACAACAATTGTCTTAACCGACCAATCCGAATATCCTTGTTGAGAAAACGCCAGAATCCATAAAAAAACTCTTTATTTGAGGTCCTAATAGTTGCACTTTGTAAAAGCAGAGTTCAGATACCTTGTAGATCTGTACAACAATCAATTAGCAATCGCCCATTTTACCGGTCCCTGAACACGGTATGTTTGTACTGTTTGCAACTGAACAATCAGATACTAAAAATATATTCATGATACATGACCAAATAAATGATAAATAGTAGATATGAGAAGATGTGGTATGAGTGCCAATGAGACAATTCTCCAACCAAGTCACAATTTGTAAAAGCAAACCATTATAGGTCAAAGTACGGCCTTCAACACGGAGCCTTGGCTCACACCGAACAGCAAGCTATAAAGGGCCCCAAAAATTACTAGTGTAGAACCATTAAAACAGGAAAACAACGGTCTAATCTATATAAAAAACGAGAAACGAGAAACGAGAAACACTTATGAACCACAACAAACGACAACCACTGAACATCAGGTTCCTGACTTAGGACAGGTTCAAACAAATGCAGCGGGTATAAACGTTTTAATAGGCGACAACTTTTACCCTACCTTAAACAATAGTGTAACATCACAACATAGAAAGACACACTATAACATATCAATTGAAATGGCTTAACTTAATCAACAGACATATTAACAAAAACAAGTGAACATACACTGAACGAATTAATTTGATCTATGACACAATGTATATACAAAATTAATAAAACAAGGGGTTAGATGTAAAACAATATCAGAAAGACAACCATAACCTTTGACAAAATGCCGCCAAATAAAATAACGTACACAGGTAAATAAAAATAATTTTGTTGTAAGGTATACATGGAGTACGGAAATAATTTTTACAAAATAAATAATTTTGTAGTTCCTAGTACGAGAATAAAAGTGAAAATTTATCGTCATACTAAACACTTATCAAAGGTGGTATATATTAAAAATAGTGAGACTAGATATAACAGTGAAGAAGTAAACATTTAGTAACAAAAATACATTACAAATTGTATCAACAGGTCAAATTAACACGAAAGTACGATTTGAGAGTACTCGCAGTTACTAAAAGCTAGTTAAAAACATGTCTTTTATAATGGCAGCTGATTTCATTACAGTATGAAGAATTTGATAGCATCATTTCTTCTACCATATTATGAATCTTCCGACTAAAATGTGGATGCAATCTATATATATATATCTATATATATATATATATATGGATAACAGATATCCTTCATCAGTATGAATATGATGTTAAATTCTGTTTATAAAACAATAACAATCTTGAAATTTATACAATAAAACAGTTTTATTGTATAAATTTCAAGATTGTTATAGTTTTATAATCAGAATAGATTCATTTTACATCAAATTCATACTGATGAAGGATATCTGTTATCCGAAATATTTAACATTTGTTCATTTTATTGTTATTCTGTGGTGATGTTGTACCCTTATAGACTTGTTATATATGATTTATCGTTGGCTATTATTCAGTCATTACATATATATATATATGTTTCAATGTACTTATTTAAAGACTATATTTGTCGACTAAATCTCACACGCAAAAACATGTAAATTATGTAATTGTTTGTTCAAATATAGGCACACCTTATTTGTCATGCATTTATTTATGCGAGTGCATTGTAAGAAAGATATCCCAAATTCTGTCTCGCAGCAAATCTAATGGGGTCGTACGGATGACGTTTGTCAGGATATAGAAATACATTGCCAAGTCCAGGCTAAAAAAACGTTTATTCCATAGGCACGAATTGGGGAATTTCAGTCTAAGAAACCGATCGGCATCTCTTCGAAATGGGGATTTATACAAGTGAAAATTCTTATTTCTGTAACCAAATAAAATGTATTTTTTCTGTGTCAGTAAAACTTGCATTCTATTTATTAGTCTGCGTACTTTTACAGTCTATTGGCTTTTAATTTGTTTTGGTTCTGAACTTGCACCAAATATTTTTATGCAATCAGGTACAAAGCAACCACCAATCAATCAATAAAACTGAGAATGGAAATGGGGAATATGTCAAAGAGACAACAACCCGACCAAAGAGCAGACAACAACCGAAGACCACCAATGGGTCTTCAACGCAGCGAGAAAATCCCGCACACGGAGGTGGTCCTCAGCTGGTCCCTAAATACAATTGTGTACTAGTTCAGTGAAAATGGACGTCACACTAAACTCCAAAACATATAAATGAACCAAAATTAAAAAACATACAAGACTAACAAAGGCCAGAGGCTCCTGACTTGGGACAGGCGCAAACATGCGGCGGGGTTAAACATGTTTTGCGAGATCTCAACCCTCCCCCTATACCTCTAGCCAATGTATACATCTATCAAGAATTTGTGAAGTTTATGTTCAAGAGTTTAAAATCTGCTAGTTTTACAAAATGATTACAACTGCATTTATTATTAAACTCAGTACAATTTTTTCACATTGTATTGGATACGTAGGTATGTTGTCTACACAGAACAGATTAATACTTATAGTCTATTACATAATTTACGTTAACATACACAGGTGAAACTTTTCCATTGTGAATACATGGACATCTTTTTGTTCAACTTTGTAATAGAATGTTTACTCCATTTTTTATCTGATTCATTTGTCATCGGATTTTCTTCGAAGTTACTTATATCAACATCATAATAATAAAAATGATAGTAATAATAATAATAACAAAAGTTTATTATTCAAAAGCAGTTATAAAATTTACATTGCAAATAGTCATATAATAACCTCAGTGATTTAGAGAATATTTACATTATGGACTATATACTGTGTAACAGGCATTTATCTGGGTTGATTAGATCTTTTGATATTGTGATTAGACAATATTTATACTCTTACAAAAACAAGTGTTCGGTCAAGCAGTGTCAGTTTCAAACGTTTACTAACGGTTCGAAATCATATAACAAATGACTACGCAAAATATTTCGAACCATCAAAACAGCGCAAGAAAAGAGTTTGGCGTTTAATTTTCATAACAACAAGAAATTTTTCCAATAAAAAAGTTTTATATATATTATTTCTTTCTAACATCAGCACATTTATCGCACTGCATAATAAAATGGTATTCATCACCTACTTGACGTTTTTCACACATGTTACAGAACTAGTAAGCTGTCTTTCAATATCATAACATTTGGCGAATTCAACATGGAGACTTTGGGCAGATAATCTACATTTACAAATATATGATTCATACCGTATAGTCTGGTACAGAACAAAACGCCCCGACATGAAAAATTTTGAAACAATTCAAACGAGAAAACTAACGGCCTAATTTATACATTTTTTTTTACGATAAACGAATATGACAGACATCATGAATGAACGACAACCACTGAACTACATACATATGTGCATATAAGGATTGTTCTTTGGAGACTCATTGAAAAAGACAGAGAGTTCTAATCTTGTACCTTTTTTGTTTAACGTTTTTCATGTTATTCAGCTCAATGTATAATTACGTAGATGACAACACATTATCGTCCTGTTTTCCTGATTTTGGCTAGCTAATAATTAGAAAACGAATCCAAACAATTGATTGACTGGTTTAAATTTAATAAAATGCAAGCTAATCCTCACAAATTCCAGGTGTTAGCAGTTGACCAAAAGACTTTTGCGAAGAGCCCATCAATACATATTCAAAATTCTAATTTATCTTGCAAGACTGTGGTTAAATTGTTGGGCATAGACATTGAATGTCAGTTAAATTTCGATATACATATTAAAGTAATTTGTGTAGAAATGCATCTCAGCAGCATTATATTTTGAATAAACACGCTATATTTCATACTTTTATACTGAGTAATTTTAATTTTTGCTGGGCAATGAGAAAAAACTTCGACAAAATTAGAAAAAATGCGAGAGCACTCCAGTTTGTGTATTATAGCATTAAGCTTAAGCATGAAGAAACTTTTAATGGCCTCCACACATGACGAGAGACAAATGTAATGGAAAAAGATAGATATGGTGTATTGATCCGTGACCCAAAATCATGACACGCACACGAAAAAAAAAAAAATCAAAACATAAGATGTTATATGAAAGATGAGCCATTATACTTTTTGTCATATAAATTCCCTGCAAAATCTACGCTAATACGGAGATGGTTGTAATGTTACACTACTATTTCAGGTTAGTGTGAAGGTTGGCGCCTGTTAAAACGGTTAAACCTGCTGCATTTGTTTGCACATGTCCTTAGTCAGGAACCTGTTTCAGTGGTTGTCGTTTGTTGATGTTGTTCTTAAGTGTTTCTAATTTCTCTTTTTTTTACATAGATTAGACCGTTGGTTTTCCTGTTTGAATGGTTTAACACTAGTCATTTTGGGGCCCTTTATAGCTTGCTGTTCGGTGTGAGCCAAGGCTTCGTGTTGAAGGCCGTACTTTGACCTATAATGGTTTACTTTTTACACATTGTGACTTGGATGGAGAGTTGTCTCATTGGCACTCATACCACATCTTCTTATTTCTATGGCTATAGTTAGCATTATCTTAGCTTATGGTATAACTCTAAAGTAAAGAGAAAACCGTCCTGTTAGAAGGAAGTTAAAAAGTCTTGTTCAAAAGATATCTTCTCCCTGTTGTTCTTATTAAAAAGAGATGGAGCGTTAATGATAAAAGTTTACAATGCATACAAAAGAAAATTAAACTATAAGAGTTATTTAACTTATTGTTTAAGTTAACTCTATTTTAAGCACATGTCGACAGTTCTTGCCTTCATATTTATTAATAATACTAGATTGTTTACTCTTTCGTGGTCAATTATGGAGAGTGAATTCTTTGCTCCATAGGTAAAACTACAGAAAAACTTTCAGCATGTAAGGCATTTAATTAGAAAGCGTGGGGCAATTTTACTTATGTTTCTATTACATTTTTGGGGAGGAGGGAATACACGTTTAAAATGTCCGGTACCAAGTCAGGAAAATGGCAGTTGTTATCAAAAAGTGTTGTCATTTTAGCGATATTTTTTAACATTGTCATATAAGCGGGAGGTTTGGCTAGCCATAAAACCAGGTCCAACCCACCAATTTTTCTTAAAACGTCCTGTACCAAGTCAGGAATATGGCAGTTGTTATCAAATAGTTCGTTTCTATATATGTTGGCGTTTGTTTTTGTTGCACTTCAGTGTTCCTGTTGTTCCTTTGTTTTCCTCTTATAGTTGATGTTTCCCTCGATTTTAGTTTGTAACCAGGGATTGTTTTCTCTCAATCGATTTATGACTTTTCAACACCGGTATACTACTGTTGCCTTTATCTATGTATGTTGGCGTTTGTTTTTGTTTTTGTTGCAGTTCAGTGTTTCTGTTGTTCCGTTGTTTTCCTCTTATAGTTGATGTGTTTCCCTCGGTTTTAGTTTGTAACCCGGTTTTGTTTTCTCTTAATCGATTTATGACTTTTGAACAGCAGTATACTACTATTGCCTTTATTTAACTGATATAAGTTTTGCCGTTTTTATACAACCAAGACTTGTTCCATTGAAAAGTCTAGTTTTGCTTAGAATTATGGTGGTTTGCTAGAATTTTCAACATGAATAATTAACTAATAGGCTGCAAAATATCGATAATATGTTTCTAGACATTTGCATATCTTAATACGATTTCTTATTTTGGACAGGCACATGAAGTTTCATCGTTTTATCATGAGGTTTTAAAAATGATCTTACTAACATTTCTTGGTAGCAATCGTTTAAATTACAGTAAGTGAAGAAGTTTAATACTTTACACCAATATCAAACCATTCTGCAATGAAAAAACAAAATTCATCTCGGGTGCGATTTAGAATTTGGCATATGGTATGGACACTTGTCTATAAACCACCGCTAATTGACCTCTAGATGTGTTTATTGGTTTAATGGTGATGTTGGGTTGCTGTCAATTTAACATGTTTCTTAGAATGGAGGCGGAACATTCAAACTCATAAGTCGAAAATAAATTGACGACGCTATGGTTAAAAAAGAAAAAGACCAACAGATAAACAACAGTACACAAAACACACCATAAAAAACTAACGACTGAGCAACACGAACCCAACCAAAAACTGGGGGTGAACTTAGGCGTACCGGAAGGATAAGCAAACCTGCTCCAAATGTGGCACACGTTGTGTTGCTTATGTAAGTACAAACCCGGTGATAAGTCAAATTCGGTAGGCCACATTTGGGGAAAAGGGGACGGGATTGAAGTACGACAATTGGACCATATCTGCTTTAATTTAAACATATTTTATTTGCTCAAATATGCAAAAGGGATGAGACACAAGTTAATCAAACTTATAAAGTCTTCTCCCATATCAGTCGTCACTTGTGAAACAGATATTCCATAACGGTAATTTAACTAGTGATGGCCACCATAAAATTTACGAAGGGATGATTAATAAATCACTACTTGGAACTCTTGGTAAGCTTCCTTGTGAACAGCAACCCTCTATCAAGGAAATGATCTCTTTGTCGTAATTTATTGTTTTCAACCGACCCTCATTGCCAATTTCTAGATGTAAGTCAAGATATGAGGCAGACTAAACTTTATCTGTTGTATCCTTTGTCCATTTTCGATGGGATAGATGCGTTCAATATAATCACCAAATTTTGTATTATTAGTGAGAGGACATCATATATATAACTGAAAGTGATGTTAAAGGATTCTCTCCGGGCACTCCAGCTTCCTCCACCAAATAAAACATGACCGCATCAAAATAGCACAATAGTGCTGAAAGTGGCGTTATACACCAATCAATCAATCATATAAGGAAATTATGGTATCATTATTATCAATGTCATTCCTACATTCCCTTTCATGGTTCATTCAATTAAATTAAAAATTACCAAACAGTATATTTACCTGGGCATGCAACCTATATGTACTTTTAATTGTTTACTTACATGAAATAGGAAATAAATATATCCCTTTCTTTTGTAACGAATCAGCGTTTACACACTGGACAACTAGGATAATGTATATAAAACGTTGTATCTCAAGTGTCTGTGACACATATCCTGATCATAAACATGACGATATTTATTGTTTATCATACAATTGGTAATATTTTTATGAGCAGGCACTTATAATATTAAGGTCACATGCATTGTAGTTTCTGAAAATTCCCCCATACAACATAATCATACATGTACTATAATTGTTTATATAATCTCATTTCATACATTATTCAAAAACCAATATATTTTTATAAATTAATTATGGTATCGTTGTTATCAAATATAAGAGTATTGTAAAATAGATAGTTTCAAGTAAACTATCAGTGTATGTTCACTGGTTTTAATGTGTCTTTTGATTGAGTTAAGCCATTTCAATTGATATTTTATAGTGTGTCTTTCTATGTTGTGATGTTACACTATTGTTTCAGATAAGGGTGAAAGTTTGGTACCATTAAAACGTTTAAACCCGCTGCTATTGTTTGCACCTGTCCTAAGTCAGGAATCTGATGTTCAGTAGTTGTCGTTTGTTGATGTGGTTCATAAGTGTTTCTCGTTTCTCGTTTTTTATATAGATTAGACCGTTGATTTTCCCGTTTGAATGGTTTTACACTAGTAATTTTTGGGGCCCTTTATAGCTTGCTGTTCGGTGTGAGCCAAGGCTCCGTGTTGAAGACCGTACTTTGACCTATAATGGTTTACTTTTATAAATTTTGACTTGGATTGAGAGTTGTCTCATTGACACTTATACCACATCTTCTTATATCTATATATAGAAAACGAAGATAAAGAAAGGCACTTCATTCACGGACCCTTAATGCGTTGTTGCAAGGGATCTTTAATTGCAGAGAACGTTAAACTCTCCCACTACGAGGCATCGGGTTTAAGGTATCAATTCCTACCAAAGCAAACGGCACTGCATTTATATGTATTTATACATCCAATACACTCCTTCAAAACGGCTCGTACTGCCAGCCATTGAAATCTTTGAGACTAGGTTTCTCTATACTACCTGCATGCACAGATAATTTTATTTAATCACGTTAGTTTAAAAGTTGACCTATAGCTTTTGGTTTATGTACATTTGTTTTTTATTATTTACATTTAAATACATACTGTATGCAAATATGATATCAGCATACGGTTTTTTTAAGACTTTTTAATTTTGTAATACTATTGACATAGCGAATCAAAATATTTTGTTTGAATTAAGGACAAAAGACGTTTTCGATTTTTCTTATAAGAAACCGAAAGTATTTTAAATCAAAACCAAAGGGACATATTCTTAATCTTAGACAATTTAAGGATGTAACCTTGAAAATAAAATCGATTATTAAAAAATGAACACATTTGGTTTCAAACTATTTACTTTGTAGACTATAGAATTCTGCTTTAATTTTTTTTCTCTAATATATGACTTGCCAAAGAGAAGATGTAACAGGTAACACATACTTCAAAATTCATAGTTCCACAGCATCGACTAGATAGTCCTTCATTTTTGTTGTTGAGTGTATTCTAAAGTCGTCAAAATCTAGCCAAAATTAAATACCTTCTTGCACACGTATACCTTATGGAATCCAATTTAGCAGCTTTCAAATATTATTAATAATTACAATTTTATATGTTAATATATACAGTAAGGAGATGTGGTATGATTACCAGCAACGAGACAATTATCTCACATAGTCCAAATGAAGAGGGTGTATATATAAGCAACAATATGTCAACGTAAGGCCTTCAGCTATGAGCAAAACCTGCACCGTATCGTCAGCTATAAAAGGCCCCGACATGACAAAATGTGAATCAATTCAAACGAAAAATCAACGGTCTGATTGATGACAAAACAATAACGGAAAAACAATAATGACAGACAGCAACCAACGACAACCACTGAAATAGATGCTCCTGACTTGGGCCAGGCTCATATAGAATGTGGCGGGGTTAAAACATGTTTGTGAGGGCCCAACACTCCCCACCTGGGACAGTAGTGTAACAGCACAACAAAACAACAAATTGTAAAAACCACAAAAACAACTAACAAAGACAAAACAAAAAAAAAAAAAAACAAAAGCGATCTAAAAGTACCAATATTAAGTCTTATTTCATTGTAGGGCGTCGTGGCATTCAAAACATGTGCATATAATTTCAATGACGTATGGGTATGAAATCCTACACTAGTGAAATAGTTCTGTAAGTATACATGTAATTTTTTATCTGGAATATACGATTCCAACATCCGTAAACGAAGATGACGTTGATACCCTTTATTTTTATGTATTATCGTTGAATGAATATCTATATATTTGGTGGATTGAAATGAAGAACGATATCAAATCCCTTTCATCATTGCAACATAATTTTCAATCATATTCATCATATATTGAAATTGGTAAATTCTAACCAGATATCACTTTAGTTTTCACCATTTTGACTGATAGGTAAAATAAAGATAAGTAGTAAATAAAAAAGAAACTCAACGAAATCCTTTTGCACTATAAACACTTTCCATGTAGTAATCTTGAGCAATTTCTGCTCTACTTTGCCTTATGTCCAGTGGCAACTATTTCTTGCATGTTCAGGACTTTGAATATGTTAACAAATAACTGTTCCATGCAGATATCGGAATGCAAAAGGAATTTATATTTTCTTCTTTTATCACTAAGTTGGAGAAGCCCTGTAGTGTGGATCGAAAGATTGTTGATTTCTGTGATTTTCGATTCGCACTAGGTAATGACTCATCTTGCACTCTTTTTGACAAGTGCTGTTTCTCTGCGAAAGTTTAATGGGAATTTGGCAAAACTGTTATTAATTTCATTGAAATTCTCATTGAATGTTTTACCTCAGATATTCAAAAATCTACCAGCAATCGCTTTCATAACAGAGATAAACACAATTTTGGCCTTGCGTCAAACATCAATCCAAATCCATTAACGTACATGTATTTTTGATAATGTTTAATCATTTTGATACACGTAGATAACATCGTTTTAACTGATTCATTTACACACTATATATCGCACTTTAAATGGTAAAATATTCAAGGGTACTTAACAATCATCTAAACATATTTATAATCTTTAGATATCTCCATGAATAGCTAGTATTTTGTTGAATCAAATGAGTATGACAATATTACCCCATTTGTTATTTGTACATACATGAAATGAGTGAATAATTAAAAACATAGACTTGACAAGAAAGAAAGCTCAGACACATAGAAATAAAACCATTCATATATGTATCAATAGTCTGACCGTGACCTACATTAACTTTCTATTAAAAGTCATAGATGTGAACATTTAATGAAAGTATGTATGAACAATTCACAAATGAGCCAAACAGTTGAAAGCTTAATGAGAAAAGAAACCATTAAACAATGAAAAAATTATGTATATACATGTACTTACAATTGTCCACTTTTAGATTCAGTATAGATAACTTTGGCCAGATTTCAGTACATTATTAATAGTAATCCATTTGTCTGAATAATTACATACATATCACTTTTTGTACTGCATAGGTAAAGACGTACAAGGAAGTTAAAATTTTAATGGGGTTACCAAAGGATAATTTTTTATAGAACCTAAATCACATTTAAAGATTCCATACGACATTTTATCTATGGTTACTCATTCGTGACATTGCAATACACGTCATCAAGGATGTTTGGACAAAAAAGGAGTCTTTACCTCCTTACAGGTGCAGGATTTTCTTAAATTTAAATCAGATTTGTTTTCTTTAAATCTGGTAGGCGAAAACCTGGTAGTAAAGAATATTACATTTCCCATAATGTGATTTAAATATTATAATAAACAATTTTAGATATTCAGCGTGAACCCGGAAATTAGAATATTTCCGAAAACCCTAATTTGCACATTTTTTGAAAATGTTTAACTAAGTATTTATTAGACTTACATTTGACTTGTCGTTTGTCAACCAGTAACTGGTTTCATTTGATTCCCATTATCATTATTTTTCAAGTTTTTTGGTTTCACAAGAGTTATTTCAAATATAAAGGACGTGACACAAACCCTAAACGAGACTTAACGACGTGACTGCGTACAATTTGTAAATCTCGCACAGTCAAATGGAAGCACCTCTTCAGCGCCATTGGTTTAAGTGCCAGATGGGAGAAATCCAGGTGATCATATTTCTATACCCTTGGTTTACTTTATACTTAATTTAAAAGGGTCAAATGATAACAAGCGTCAACCATAGGATCGCCGAAAGGTAAACAGCATCATGGTGAAACGAAGACATTCCAAGATGCCATATTATAAGGCATTATACATTATCGGCAGTTTGTAAATTTCTTTTGTCCAATCCAAACCTAAATGACGTACCAAAATCATAAATCATCGGTAGATTTAAATTCTATAACAGTATTATATTGAAAATAGCTATGATAATAATATAAAAAACTATTCAGTACATAATTTCAGTTAGTTATTATTTCTTGCTTATTTTTGATGAAAAAATAATTTGTTTTGAAATTTTAAATAAAAACAAATCAAAAATCGTCTAAAATAGCTATATACACAAAAGAAATATTAGACATCATCTACATGTGACTGTAGAAATAGAACACACTGGACTTATTTTTTAGTTAATCAAATAGTATAAAATAAGGAAATGCTGAGGATAATAACAACTATATAAACAACGAAACAGCAAATGTATCTTTTTTGTCTGCTAAAAAAGCCCCGACATAACAAAATGTGAAACAGTTCAAAAGAAAAAAACCCATGTGCCATACTTTTAACAAACAATAAACAAAAAATAAATATGACAGACAGCAACCAACGATATCCTCGGAATTACAGAATGTGGTGGGATTATTCGTGTCTTAAAAAATATGAATAAAAGGAGATGTGGGATAAACACAACCATTATTTGTCTCTTTTCGCTCGCTTCCGACGTCTTAATTCTTTTATATGTTTTAAGCGACACTGAAAGCTTTATGTTGTTAGTACATGTACCTATATAGATATAAGAAGATGTGGTATGAGTGCCAATGAGACAACTCTCCATCCAAGTCAAAATTTATAAAAGTCAACCATTATAGGTCAAAGTACGGTCTTCAACACGGAGCCTTGTCTCACACCGAACAGTAAGCTATAAAGGGCCCCAAAAATTACTAGTGTAAAACCATTCAAACGGGAAAACCAACGGTCTAATCTATATAAAAACGAGAAACGAGAAACACTTATGAACCACATCAACAAACGACAACTACTGAACATCAGATTCCTGACTTAGGACAGGTTCAAACAAATGCAGCGGGTTTAAACGTTTTAATGGTACCAAACCTTCACCCTTTTTCTGAAACAATAGTGTAACATCACAACATAGAAAGACACACTATAAAATATCAACTGAAATAGCTTAACTCAATCAAAGGACATATTAACACCATTGAACATACACTGAACAAATAAATTTGACCTATGACACAATGCAAATACAAAATAAATAAACTAAGGGAAGAATAATAAAAGTAACATGTTATATCGGTATGAAATGTTAAACAATTTAAGAAAAACAATATGCTCGAACAAAAATATCAGCCATTTGCAATAACTTAAAACACAGGTAAATAAAAATAATTTTGTTGTTAGGTATACGTGTACAGTTACAATAGAGAAAGGAAATATTTTTACAAAATAAATAATTTTGATGTTCATAGTACGAAGTAGTATGACTACTTTTGCACTTCAAATAAAGACTGTTTTACCAAACGACTACTTGACTTATTTTTAATTGCTATATTCTGATCTTTTTAAACTATAAGTTGATATTAAGAGCAGTAATTCTATAAACAACGAATTATACAATGGCTTAATAGCTGTACATTAAAATTTGTAACACGAGTACAATGTACACTTTTATACACATAGGTTTCTGTGGATTAACAAAACAGGATATACATGTAGATCACTATTATAGTTTGTAAGTCAAGCCGTACCTGAATGAATCGCTTGAGAATTTCAAAAGTGGTGCATTAAACCTAACTTTAACACAACTTTTTTTTCGGAAAGTTTGGTTTTTAATGCTCTTCAGTTTGGTATTTAGAAAGTTCGCCCAGAACGGGTTATTCATTTTGTGTTATAGGTTGGATATCAAAAGGCTTCAATAGCATAGCACTGAGTTTGCAAAGTTTGTGATGTATTTTACTCTAGGCTCATTGATATCCATTTAGGTTGTTGTAGATGGTCACAAAAACCTTTAATAAAGTTGAGATAATTTAACATATATATGTTATTACCGCCTATATTACGGAAAAGGAAATTAAAGGAAAATGAAAGGATATGGAGTAAATGTACATGGGACAAAATCGCACACAATACATAGAAAACATAGAAAATTATCAATGAACAGGGCTTTTATTCCTGTTCTTCATCTTGACAGTTGACGTAGGGTCTTCAACAATGAACAAATCATTCATACCCTACAACAAGGTCAAGACGGCCCCTAGCGTCGACTTAAGCGGTACTATTGATAAAAATAAAGTAATTTTGACCCCATACCGTGTAGTCGGCTAACAATTGCTTAAACATCAGTTTTTTTCTTTCTTCAGATCCACATGTATGAATGTGAAATATATTGGTATGATTGACAATGAAACAGTATCACCACACCAAATCAAGTATAATAGATGTTAGCAATTGAAGTAAATGATTGTGTTTTATACGAATAAAGGGTACCAATAAGTTAGAAGAAGTATAACTAATACCAACCGAAATCTTGCTATCAGAAATACACCGTTAATCCAGTTGTATAAAATTCATCGTTCTGCTTGCCTCAGAGAAGAGTTTTATCAATCTATAATTGTAACTACGTTAACAGAGTTTAAAAACTCCTTTAGTTGAGTTTTAATTTTCAGTCGGAAACGAGAATTGTCAAGAGTTTTGACTTTGAATGTTTTTTAAAATCCTTTTTCAGACGGAAACTATTACATAAACAAATTATAATCTTATATACTTAAAATTTTTGAACGATCATTACTTGCTAAATTTTGTATTAGGAATAGTAATAGAAGATTTCCGGTGTATTAGGTCATTGACAGTATAAAAATGAAGTGGTATTGAATGAATTACCAATGAGACAACTATACCCATAGAACAAAATAACTAAGGTCTTCAATGATTGGCGCCTTCAAAATTTTTTTAACCCCGCCACATTCTTTATGTGTCGGTACCAAGTCAGGAGCCTGTAGTTCAGTATTTGTTGTTGGTTCATGTCTGTAATATTTGTTTTTCGTTAATTATTTCGTTATAAATTAGGCCGTTAGTTTTCTCGATTGAATTGTTCATATTTTATATGTCGGGCCTTTAATAGCCGACTACACGGTATGGGGTTTTCACATTGTTGAAGGCCGTACGGTTGCCTATAATTGCTTACATCCACTTCTTTGAACTTTGTTGGTTAGTTATCTCATTGGAAATCATACCACATATCTTTATTTTTATAAAGCCTGAATAGTAAAACGACATAAACGTCCTGATTACAGGATTGTTAAACTTGTTAATGAGCGCTCAGCCCTGAGCACTGAGAAAAGCTTGAATTTGAGCAATGCTAAAATATAAGTATCGACAAAAAGCAAGACCATAAGTGTTGGTAACTGGAGTGGAAACTATATTTCGTTCTATGTTTAACAATTGACAATACAATCGATATTACAGTCCCAATAGATACAAAATTCAAGGTTTTTGTTACAATGCTAAATCGATAGCTTTTATGAATAAAATTTTTTTAAGGACTTGTCATTTTCAAGGGATCGTTTTTTATATTAGAGCTTTATTATTAACATTACCTTTAAATAAGGATGTAATATTCCGTTTTTAATAAGATTTCTACAGCTACAGCCATAGTTCCGAACAAGTTATTTGTATCTATGAGAGAATTTAGTAGATCTTTTTAGAAACTTATGTTTATGAAATTTTTGATCTTATGTTTTACCTGTTATATGGTACACAGGCTAGCATTGCACAGCCGCCATATCCATTCCTCTCACTTCTACGGCAATACCGCCTACCATTGCACAGCCTTCATATCCATTCCTCTCATTTCCTACGGCAGCACCGCCTATCATTGTGCAGCCGCCTTATCAACTCCTCTATCTTGTAAGGCAGGATCGCTTAGACGTTGCGCACGATGTTGGTATGAATTTCATTTTGCTATAGATTATCATAAAAATAAATACGTAGACTGGTCAGTTCGATAAAAATATGGTTACTTTTGGTTGAACTGATTACAATAGACGTGAAAATAAAGGAAAATAGAAACCGAAATTCAAAATACCAAAAATTATAACACATTTTTGCGCAAAAAACGTAATGTCCAACGTTACATTTTGTGTGCAAAAGATCAGAGTTCGTGTTTTTCATATCGTATGTTTTCTCCGATCATCGAAAAACTTCACAAGAGTATTGCTATTGTTATTTGCGTGTTTAAGCAAACTCAATATCACCGAAACCGGAAAATGTCATGTTTGAAAACGGTCTAAAAAATATCCAAGCATATGCAAGGTAAGCATATACCGGGTTTGCGCATTTATATCGTGAAATTGAAAAAGCTGAGAGGAAAAATATTTTTAATATTTAAAAAAGTGTATTTACTTTATTCTTGGATCATGATATTTTTTTGCCGGAAACATTAGTATAGTTTCTATCGCAATGACTTCAAATAGTATAGCCATCTTGTCACAACGAAAAAAAACTCAATATCTTTTTATATTGAGGTTTTAACCAGCTGTATATCAAATACGCATGGTTAGATCATAGAAAATAAAAATTGGTGGTAAAAGTTTTTCTGTTTTTCTTTTTAAACAAAATAGTGAATAGTTTTTTTCCGTTAGGCAACAAGATTTTTGGATCGTTTCAAAAAGTATAGCCGTTTTGTCACAACGTCCTCAAAACGTATTTGATGTCATGCTCGGGGTTTTAACTTTATATTATTATTATTTGTTTCCAGTTTAATTCGAATAAAAATAAGAAATATAAGTTATAATATAACCAAAGTTTGAAAAAGGAAAAGTTTAAGTTTAAATTCAAATGTTGATCAAATGAGAAAAATAATAAAAAAAATTATCGGGATCATCGTTTTTCGCCTATTTGTCTTGTGTATCTACAGGTTTCAAATCGTCAAGAGAAAAATGTATAATATTATCGTAAATAAAAAATAATAAAATAGGGAAAACCCATTGATGGCAATTATAGAAATCAAAGGACATGGATAATGCAACAAAAATACGGAAATGGGAAAAATATGACTCCCAATTTTTAACTACAAATGTACAAAGATCTTTTGCGAAAAAGAAAGCATCGGGAAATGATAAAACATAGAAATGAAGGGAAACTGAAAGAATGGGACGAAAGGCGTATATATATGCAAAGAGTAGGGAATGTAAATTCAATATCTAATTTATAATTAAAAAAAGCTGTGTAAAATTTTGAAATTAATGTATGCATTCATTAATGCGAACTGCTGGCAAAAGGAAAATTTTCAATTATGGCCATGAAAGACTGACAAAATTACATACGACCACTTTGAGTTTCATCTGTAAAACTATGCATTTTTCGACAAACCGAAATCTGGTTACCAAATTCATTACAGTTGGTTAAGCTCATTAAATATTAGCTTGAACGCTTGAAACGTTCTTTGAAATCGTCAAAATCGCCTTATTATAAGGAACATCGTGTAACGCTCAGTATATCAACATCGTGCGTAACGTCTTAGCATTGCACATCCGCCTTATCTCCTCTCACTTCGACAGCAGCATCGCATAGCATTGTGCAGCCGCCTTATCCACCCCTCTTACTGCAGCTGATAAAAATCAGCTTTCCTTTAGAAAGGTATATATAAATATATAAAATATATAGAAACGTTGACACCAAATGGGATCCATGATAAGGTGTAGTTCAAATCACGCAGTGCTGTTAATTTTGAATGCATATCTACGCAGTCTCTGCTGTTATTACTTTTTCTTTCGTCAACTTTGAAATTTTAAAATTATACAAGTTCAAATCGCACAGTGCTATTCATTTTGGATGCATATGAATGCAGTCTCTGTTGTAAATACTTAACCTGCGTCAACTTTGAAATTATGGAATTATACAGGTTCAAATGGTTCAATACTTTTTTAGGATGCATATCTACGCAATCGTCAACTTTGAAATTTTCGAATTATGCAAGCGTGGCTCTGTTTTTAATTTGTATTGCGTTCAAGATTGTTCTTGTAAAATCAGAATAAATATTTTCATCATACTCCATATCCTTTCATTTTCTACTGTTATCCGAAATATTTATTGATACTTGTATTTGTTTCCTTTTAAGCTCATCTGGCCTAAAAGGCCAAGTAAGCTTTTCTCATCACTTGGCGTCCGTCGACCGTCGTTCGTCGTCGTTAACTTTTACAAAAAATCTTCTTCTCTGAAACTACTCAGCCAAATTAAATCAAACTTGGCCACAATCATTATTGGGGTATCTAGTTTAAAAAATGTGTGCAATGACCTTGCCTGGCAACCAATATGGCCGACATGGCTAAAAATAAAACATAGGGGTAAAATGCAAGTGTTGTCTATTATTTTGAAAACTGTTAAAAATGGAGAAAATCAGACGTGAGGAAAAATTTTCAGAATGTTGAGCTCTACCAATTGTCCATATGCGCCAAAACTGTCGGAGGACTTCTAATAGGAGTTATTTCCATAAATGACAAATTTTACCATGATTTTTGATATCTTGAAAACTATAATAGATAGAGAGAAACTTTAAAATGCAAAAATGATCAGCAAGACAAGTTTCACAAATAAGTCTAATAGTCTAAATCGTCAATTGACTCCTTATTAGAGTTATTGCCCTTTGATGACCATTTTTACCATTTTTTTTTGCGTTTTTGCCTTATATCTTAACAGTTATGATAGATAGATAGAAACTTATATATGCAAAAATGACCAGAAAGACAAGATCTTCAATTAAGACAATATGGAGGAAATCGTATGATGACTCCTTATTGTAGTTATTGCCCTTTTATGAGGATTTTTAACATTATTTTTGTGTTTTGCCTTGATGAAAATTATAATAGATAAATAGACACTTTAAATCACAAAAATGATCAGCAAGGCAAGATCTACTCACAGGTCAAATTTTGCCGATATGGTTAGTAGACTCACTCTTTATAGGAGTGATTGCCCTTAAATGAGGATTTTTTTCCCTCTTTTGTGTTTTGTGCAAAAACTAAAGAATATAGAGAGAAACTAAACAGACTAAATGATCAGCAGTACAAGATCAACAAAACAGAGATTTTTGTCATGAATTCTATTCTTGTCTACAATGTTGGAGAGTGTCTTTTGTTGAATATGCACATAGACCAAGGTGAGCGACACAGGCTCTTTAGAGCTTCTAGTTTATATTCATGTTGTTTTGTACACTTTCTAGGCGTGCATTGTATATATAAATATATATATAATAGTTATTTGTGTCAAATATAATATGTCACATACCAAGAGGAATAACTCAGTACAATTATCATACCGAAGTTTATATACATTTTCGTTATATTATGTAACTTTGGTTGTTCACATGTTTTACTATGAATATTAATAAAACAGTAAAAATAAACGTTCTTTTAATGTTATTCATTGTTGTTTAAAAAATGTATTAAATAGAAATGTGAAAATAAATGTACTTGTATGTACTTTTGACTGCTGTAGTACGATTTCTATCTTAATTGGTTGCATTATTGCCAATACAGGTGATAATACTGTACATTGTCTCGCTGTGCAATTGATACATTTGCTTAAATATCAAAGCTATTGACTTTGCTACTCTAGAAAGCACTGTTCGTTCCAAATTGAAAGGTTGAACAGACACCAAGAAAGAGGGATGATAAGAACAATTATTTGGTATCTGAAATTTCAAAAGTAGTAAAATTCTTCAACTTGTTCACAATCATGTCAATTTTATTGATAGATGATATAATCTGGACATTTTAGTGCAGAAATATCAGTTCTGATGACTTTTTGATTTCATACACATGTTGAAATTGACATATTTGACCTTGTTAAATGCATACGACAAGTTTACCAAATAATTTTTGATAACACTATAAATACGAACCCAAACTATACTTAACCAACATATACATCTTTGCACAAGAAATCAAGTAAAACATCTCTTTGTGTAACTCTGATGCATATATCTTAAATTGATACATTGTTTTGTTTTGTAATCTTGCATCAAATTTAAAAACAAGTTGCTTTCTTTGAAAAAAGAAAAGCAATACGTGAACCCGAGACAGCTGACTGGTCACCTTAGATTTGAAATAATTGACTAAATAGAATAAGGTACTGATGATGTTAAAACACCTTTATTGAAAATATGTAATTGTGTGTAGGTTCTTTCACATGTCAATTAAAAAGCGATGTTGTATTTTAGTTGTAAATAGAAAATTGTATACAGCCACTAAATTAATTTACTTTTTAAGGCTTGACTATTTTATTTATTATTTGGGAGTGTACATCAGTTTTTCTACGTGTTTAATATACATACAAAGTCCTAATCCTATTGCAATTCTTAGTTTTTGCAAACCGAATATCTAAAGCAAATTGCACAGACCAATCGGAATATAAATTTAAGCACTCAGTTTGCTAAAATGATCTGGATGCATTTATTTCATCTGTCATATCTTCATATTTTGTTTCCTTAATGGCTTCAATTATTCTTATACTAATTATTGAAGCTGTCGTCTGTACTCATGGTAGATGTTGTATAGAGAAATTGAAAGTCCAATTTCCATGTGATGTGTAACTCTGTGGCAAAACTTATGAGAAGATTTCGTATTTTGTTTTTGAAAGTAACACACCAGCTCCATTGGGACCCCTCAGGATTTCCTGAAGTTACTTTAATCAATCCAAATATTCTATAGGAAAAACTTAGTTCTGAAGAAGTTTGATGAATACCTGAATATGCTCTCAAAAGAACCAATAATATAAAAAAAAAGATATGTACCCTATGTAGATATGTAAAAATGTATAGATACCAGGATTAAAATGTTTTACGCCAGACGCACATTTCGTTTACAAAAGACTCACCAGTAACGCTCGAATGAAAAATGTCAAAAAGGCCAAATAAAGTACGAAGTTGGAAAGCATTGGAGACTCAAAATTTCGAAACAAAGGTTTTGCCAAATACATCTAAGGTAATCTATTTATTCCTTGAGAAATCCTTAGTACGAAAATTTCAACATTTATAATAGGACAGTCACTCAAAAGAAGAAAAAGAAAAGAGAAACAGCTAGAGGTCAGAATACCTTAACTTATGATGACCATGATTCAACCTCACATGTCCAGCTCTTACTGTCGTGTCCTGAATTTAGATAAGAAATACGAAAATTCAGTCATATAAGTGAAATTAATAGTTATGCACGCACGTGGTTCTCTTTCGCAGCGCAAGAAATAGTAAATGGAAAACATACGCACTGATACTCTGGATTATTATACGCATTTGCGTCATCACATATTTATTCTAGACTCAAATCTAATGCTAGTTGAATTCGGATGTCAAACTACCTACCTCAAGTGTTTTGACTCCGGATTCATGTCCATTTGATCCGAAATTTGTGTAAATGCAAACGGATGTTGTGTCGTGTGAACAGGGTGTAATATAGTGTAGGTAAACCAAGATGGGTGTATGAAAGCTGGTCAACACAATGAATACACAATTTTCAAAATCGCACCATATTGAAAAGATTAAGATGCTATAAGGTTAAACTATTAAAAACAAAACAAAAAGAATTGAAATTTGATTAACATCCATTCCTGTTAATGAATCGTTTCCGAAAATTTAAAAATATAATATCAATAAAAACAAACATCAATTATTTACTGATGGACATTTTATTTATTAAATTAATCTCTTCTTCAAGTCTAAATTTCCATTAATATTTTGCTATAAAAATATAAGCAGAAACTTTTAAAACCATACTAAAGCGAATTTAACTAATTAGCGTAGGAATTAAATGATTATTGTAAAATATTAAATACGTTTTTTTGTGAGATGCAAGGATTTAAAATCGTTAAGTATTGTTTCATTCACTACAGTTTAAATTTAACTAGCTTATGTGTACGCATCCCTGATAATTGGTGCTCATATGTTGCATATGATTTCATAAATATGTTCAGACATGTCGGACATAATATAAAATTATAATTTATATTCTATTGATGACAAATTTAGTTTCAGTTTAAACTTAATAATGTTAATGAATATTTTCTTGGTCTGTTAGTGTATTTTAATGAAATTAGATATTTTGACAGAAATATCGTTTTATTTAGTTATGATTATGCTTTTCAACCTAAGATAAATATTTATAACAGAAATATCGGTTTGTTAATTTTCTTTTTGCCTTCCGACATTTGCACAGGCTGTGATTGAAGTACATAATGTCACGTGGTAAACGTTAAGAAATAATCAGTGTATTCTGAGCCATAATATATTAGTATGCTATTCCTAGGTTTATTGTCACAATGCCCAATAGCACGTTGTTTTAAATACTACACACACAACGCGCACAGGGGCCGTACCCATACCGCATAGACAGCTAAAAAAGGTCCCAAAATGACAAATTAAAAACTATTCAAACGAGAAAACTAACGGCCTGATTAATGTACAATGAACGAACAAATATGATATAAAGCAATAAACGACAACCACTGAACAACAGGCTCCTGACTTAGGACATGCACATGCAGAATGTGGCGGGGTTAAACTAGTTTGCTGGCGCCAACTCCCCTCGGTAACCAAGGACAGTAGTACAACATAAGAACAAACTATAAAATCAGTTGAAAACGGCTTAACTCATCAGATCGATACAAAGCGGAAAAACATCTAACAAAAACATAGACCGGACGTGGCAGTGTATTTATACATCCCCACAACAAAAAAGACACTAAGTACATACCGTATGAGAGTATTCGCAGTTACTAACAGTTTTAAAGCCATTAACAACTAATAATAATAATGACCTTGTGCAATGCCAAGATACAGGTATCGACAGATTGTAGAGCCATGAATATGCATATCTTTGCTCATTGTTGAAGGTCGTACGGTGACCTATAGTTGTTAATTTCTGTATCATTTGGTCTCTTGGGGAGAGTTGTCTCATTGGCAATCATACCACACCTTCTTTTTATATATCTATTTACTGATTACAAAATCAATATTTATAACAATAAAACAATTTTCAAAGATCAAATTTCAGTGTTGAATTGATATTTTTTAGAATAAATTTATTAAAAGGATCGATAAGTTTACCCGGATCGTATCTAATTCCGGCTCGGTAAACAACACCTCCGTAAAAATTAGGATGTGCTATCCCGTTAGAAATAAGTTTTCTACAGGTACAGCCAAACTTCCAACCAAATCTTTTATCTATGGAAGAATTTAGTAAAGGTTTTAAGTAATTTGTGGTAACGAAATCCCTGACTTAATAATTTACCAGTAATACATAGATTACGTTCATTGAAATCCAAACATCACTACAGACACGGGCATAGCGAACGAGTTGTGATATATTAACACCGCAAGATGGTGCCAAAGGAACATCACCGTCCAATAATAAAAAAAAAAAAATTGACAATACGGAACGAAATACCACCCCTTTTGTCGTAAATTTTTGTGGAGAGTTTCCTGTGTAAAACTGAAATATCTAATTCTAGGTAAGGATACTTATTACCATTTATATTTGATTTATTTAAAGTAAGTTACATTTTGGTAGTATATTTAGAAAATTCTTGATTATTAAACGAAAAACTATCATCAAGATAACGGTAAGTGTTGTTGAATTTATCAATTAAAAGGAATTAAGACGGGTCTTTACTTAGTGGCCATAAACTGTGATTCAGAACTGTACAAGAACAAATCTGCTATTTAAGGGACACAATTGGCCTACAACAATGAGCAAAGCCTATACCGCATAGTCAGCTATAAAAGGCCCGAAATGACAAATGCGAAACAATTAAAACGAGAAAACTAACGGCCTAATTTATGTACAAAGTAATAAACGAAAAACAAATATGTTACACAGCAACAAACGACAACCACTGAATTACAGGCTCTTGACTTGGGACGGGCACAAAGATTGTGGCGGGGTTAAACTAGTTTGAAGGCGCCAACCCTACTCTAACCTGGGACAGTGGTGTTACAGTACAACAAAAGAAAAAACTATAAAAATCAGTTGAAAAAGATTTAACTCATCAGATGGATACAAATAGAAATACATCTAACAAAAACACAAAGTGGACGTGGCAGGGTACTTATACATCCCCCACCCCAAAAAAAGAGACACTGAGTACAGATCTGAGAGTACTCGCAGTTACTGACAGCTAGTTCAAAGCCAATAACAACTACTTAAAAAAAATAATGCATCTTAGATTAAATAATCAATCAGTACACATCCAGCATCCAATGGATTTAGTGTAAAGACGTCATTAACAGTCAGAGAAAAAAACGACCTTGCGCAATGCCAAGATACAGGTATCGACAGATTATAGAGCCATGAATGTGCATATGTATATAAAATAATATTTAGTTTGATTTTAATTTACTGATAACAAAATAATTATTTATACCAATAAAAACAATATTCAAAGATCTAATTACAGTGTTGAATTGGTAACCTTTTAGAATAAGTTTATTTAAAGGATCGGTAAGTTTACCCGGATCGTTTCTTAATTCCGGGCTTGCATATTTATCTTTCTCATTAGAGAAGAAGGCTTTAAATGAGTTGTAGCAAATATATTTGCAATCAGATTTATAAAACGACCATTTAATCAAAAAGGAAAACTTTTGTTTGATAAGATTGTGTGGAAGTGCAGTGGAAAGAGTTGAAAAGTCAAAACTGTCAACAAACTCAAAAGGACCATCAAAATCACGTAATTTATCTAAAACATCGAAAGAATTTTTTACACTCCAAAAAATAGTTAATCCCACTATTTTCATATGTTTTATTACAAAAGTTAGTGATAAGTTCTTTGATAGTAGTTAAGGAACTAGTTAAAAGCACTGAAATGTTAGTTGTAGAAAACTCACTAGAGGCAGAGATGAAACGATATTTTACAGGTTTTTTGTGTAGTTTAGGTAACCAATACGTAGTAGGAACCTTCAAATGTTTAGAAGAGGCCTTAAGCTGTGGTGTGATTATGATATGATTGTTTACTTGATGAGTCTCTGTGAAGCGCACGAACTTGAATGTAGAAGAATTTAGAATTTCATTTTTAAGAACTCCCGTGTAGTATTTACGGAATACCACCGACACATTGTTGGCTGTTTTGTCGGCCGGTACAAACACAAAACTCTTTGATAGTACTTGAGGTTTGTTTCTTTAAAAATAAGCGTATTATGTACTCTTTTATTTATTTCTAAATTATTTAAAAATGTGATATTTTAAATAAAAATCGAGATTTGTTATGAGATTTTCCCCGTTTAGACCGATTTTACAATACGATGAAAGAGCTTCTTTTATGACCTGACAATACTGTCTCCAAACTATATAGATGGAAGACGATATTTTGGTCCTTTTTAAAAAAGTTTTTAACCTCTCGGTCTTGAACGATATTGAGGTGCTCATAATAAAATGGCCATAGGGATCATATATAAAATTCGACGATTCACAGTCTCAAGTTACAGGAGTATTATTTTCTACATTGACGTCTGTTGTTTCTGACGTATAATTAAAAATTAAACCTCTGCTGTTTTTTTTTGTGTGTATGTATACGAAATAACATGTGGTTCTGTGTTATCAAAATAGGCAGATATGCAGTTTTGAATAGTAGAGTCATTAAATATAGGTCTAGATAAGTTGATAACATCAATGCCTCTGTTAATATACTCAATTGTCAGAAATTGCTGTTTATGATCTTCATGATTATCGATTTGCGGGAACAGCCTAGTATGGTGACAAAAATCTGTATGAATAGAGTGGGCACAGACACTACCTATTACCTATATCAGAGACATATATACACAGAGATTGGCAACTCCGTGAAATCCCGTTAAAACACGCGGCCCGGAATGAGATTCTCGTCGATAATTATTCTACAACATGTAAACAAGTCAGGGATGAATATCCTCGATAGCTAATCAAGAAAAGTAATAGGAAAACTTATTTCAGATCAAATCATTTCTTTTCTAAAAACTACTTGAAATAGTTGTATTTTTTAATGTATTTGATTGAGAAAATATTTTTTCTTTTTTCGGCATTTCTTTTAATTTAAAAGTAAAATCTGGTAATGATCATGATATTACAAGAAACATTTCTTTGCAAAGTTTGCTTCTAAATTACCCAGTGATATTATGTGTGTCCGATTTTCCGGTCATTATTTCCTTACAGTTGTGACTGTGGATTCACAGGTGTGCGATTACGCAATTTATTGCCCTCCGATCACCTGAATTTTGCCGGAGGTGAAGTTCTAAATGGATTATTACTTGGTAATTGTTTTTACAACTAAACAAATTCTGACATATTATTTTAACCATGACCAGAACTTTATTTTAACAGAAACACTGGGCTATACTATAGTATTCAATCAGGAAAAAAAATAGTCATTTAACATGTCAAGAAAAGAAATAAAGCAACTTTTTCATATAAAAAAATATGACGCCAGTAGAATTTTGTCTTGTGGGAAACTGATTTTATATCTGTTTTAATTTAATTATAATGTTTAATTTTTGATTGACCTAAAATTAAATTATTTGTGGAACCTTTGCATGAATTTCCTAAATGAAGTGCGTACATTATAGTGTTGTCGAAATCACTTTTTTGCTGCAATGAAATATTGAATATGAATCTGTCATTATTTGTAGTTTTTTTAAGACTTAATATCACAGACACTGATTAAAAACAATGTTTAACACAATGTTTAACACAAGTACAGTAAAATACTCTGCTGAACTGTAGAATTTTAATGTTCTGTTTCATAGACCACCGGAGTACTGCAACATTCTTATCTTACTCTTTCCTATCGGGTAGTGAAACTCGAGTTTGAAATTTGAAAGATTTAAAATTGTACACAAGTTTTATCTGATCTTTTGTGGGTTTATGTTGTTCAAGGTAATTTTCGGTGCAGTGCTATGTGGGCTGTTATTTTCTTTTCATTTGTTATTTTTTCCTGTGTTACACGACCTTGTACTTTTTGTATTGCCCCTTGACATCTCCTGCTTCTGTTCAAACCTTTACCACTAATATCTCATCTGGTTTAAATAAAATAGTGTCTCATTCCCGGAATTTGTTATACAGGAAGTCATTTTAATATCAGTTTTTTTATAAGCATATAAACTGCTTGGTCTCTTCACACAACTTATGTTTAGGACGGAATGCATCAATAGGTACATACATGTACCAGGTCACGGATATCTAAGTAAACGTTATGTGCTTTTGACCTCCACAAGAATTTTTAAACATTCATAGATGTGCAAAGAATATTTTTGTCGTTGGGTTGTTGTCTCATTGACATATACCTCACATTTCTGTTTAGTCATAGCATCTGTGCCTTTTCAATTTATTGCAGAAAATATTTGCATAAACATTTTTCAAAACAGGAGAGGTGAATATAGTGATCACAGAATGAGGACATGTAAAACTGAAACAACACAACACAACAGATAAATATAAACCGGCACCATTGTTAAATAACTGAAACAAACATAGATGATGACCAATATGAGCGACTAGTGTACAAGTAGAGTGAACATTTCTTGCTTCTTATTCTACACATTTTGTCATTTCATGTAAACAATTAAATATGTTACTTTCGAGGAGAGGAAAGAATTTGTGAAACGAAATATTTTGCCTTTAGTACTGTCAAGTTATATATTCACAGGAATGCTGTTGAATAAATGAACATTTTCTCTTTTTTTTACATTATGCTACCTTTATGGTACAAAGGAAGCATTTCCATTCTCATGATGTACAAAGATATTATAGAGTGGCCTTCCAATGATAGTCATACATGTAAATCATTGTCTCATTGGCAATCATACTACATCATCATATTGTTATACATGTATGTAAAACTATGTACATGTATACTTTGTAAATGTAAAGAAGACAAATGAAGTTGAACACAAGATATTTATTTGCATTTTTTCCATACAGTCTCTGCACAACTGCCACTGTGTCACTTCTGCTTCAAATTCAAGAGATTGAATGCAGTCTTGTATTTGTTCTTAGTTCAATGATGTCACCATCACTTGCACAAAATCGCATACACATGTACATCAAGTTTGGCATATGAACTATAATATATGAACTACAATAATATGGTGGATAAGCACATGTAATTTTCTCTCCTACATAACCATTTTAAGTATCACATTGATAGTAGTAATCGGTCCAATACAAGACTGTGCAGTCACATTTGAAAAAGTCATCACTAACAAATAGTTGTTCCTGTCTGCAAGGGAGTCTTATTTTCAATCAGAAAGGCTTGGGAGTCCTAAATTCAGCACATGTATGATAATTGATATTACATCTCTTGTATGCTGCACTGTTAGGTAAATTTGATCAACATCTTTGTTCTTTTATAACATGCAGGATCCTGTTAAAAAAAAATGCTGTCAGATACTGAATGTAAATATATATAAAATTGTAAATGTCATCAAAGTGGTGGAAATAATGAAAAAAACAATTTATATACACAAAACCAGTATGTCTTGGGAAAGGAATACCTGTGATGGGTACAATTGTTCTTTAAAGATGGACAATTTTATAAACTGTAGCCATGGACAGGTGTCTGACTTTATATTGAAGAGAATGAACATGGCCGACAGCTTGAATAGTGATTTTAAATTGTAAATTGCATCAAAGTGGGTGGAAATATGGAAAAAACAACTGTTATACACAATTCCAGTATGTCATAGGAAAGTTATTCATGTGCTGGGAACAATTATTCTCTAAAGATGGACAAGTTTATAAACTGTAGCCATGGACAGGTGTCTGTCTTTATATTGAAGAGAATGAACATGGCCGACAGCTTGAATAGTGATTTTAAATTGTAAATTGCATCAAAGTGGGTGGAAATATGGAAAAACAACTGTTATACACAATTCCAGTATGTCATAGGAAAGTAATTCATGTGCTGGGAACAATTATTCTCTAAAGATGGACAAGTTTATAAACTGTAGCCATGGACAGATGTCTGTCTTTATATTGAAGAGAATGAACATGGCAACAGCTTGAATAGTGATTTTAAATTGTAAATTGCATCAAAGTGGGTGGAAATATGGAAAAAACAACTGTTATACACAATTCCAGTATGTCATAGGAAAGTAATTCATGTGCTGGGTACAATTATTCTCTAAAGATGGACAAGTTTATAAACTGTAGCCATGGACAGGTGTCTGACTTTATATTGAAGAGAATGAATATGGCCGACAGCTTGAATAGTGATTTTTAATTGTAAATTGCATCAAAGTGGGTGAAAATATGGAAAAAAACAACTGTTATACACAATTCCAGTATGTCATAGGAAAGTAATTCATGTGCTGGGAACAATTATTCTCTAAAGATGGAAAAGTTTATTGACTGTAGCCATGGACAGGGGCCTGTCTTTATATTAAAGAAATTGAACGCGGTCGACAGCGAGAATACAGAATTTTAATTGTAAATTGCATCAAAGTGGGTGATTTAATGAAAATTCAACTTATTTACACAAAACCAGTATGTCTTGGGAAAGTAATGCATCTCATAAATGTTTTATTCCTTTTCGAATGAAAAGGTTTTAATAAAAATACGTCCGTGTTCAAAATTTTCATAACGGCCAAGCTTTCCCTTATTATTGACTACAATAAAACGTTAATCGTCACAATATTTTAACTAATAATTACTGCAAACTGGATAAAACAAGGTAAATAATTTACGAAATTGAAATATATACTTACATTATGCTGTTTCGAAATGCTTGATGTAAAATAAAAATCGAAGCGAGGTGGTGTACTTGTCGTGATAGAATCAAAATGGCGATCTCGTTAAAGTCTCGTGTGCTGCGTGTTTTGATTAGATTTCGCTGACCACTGTTACAGTTGCCAATCTCTGTGTATATATGTCTCTGCCTATATACTTTAATATACTATAGTAACACAAAGTATCTAACACGTATAATTGAGAAATGTCACCTGGTCGGTCGCGAACTTCCGTTATATTTCGATTTTGCAGTTGTCTATCCCATTGAAACTTGTTATCCCGTAAATCTACATTGAATTATCTACAAAATGGATTAACACGCCTATTTCTATTATCGGAATCATTCGTAATAGACCTTCCCATAGCCCTTTGGAAATGCCATTAGGTTAGGTAGGTACCTTGTGTTATATTAAAGTATAAACCTAATTTTTTTTCAGAGACAAGTGCCTGTGAGAGTGGGCTGAAAAACGAGAATATGTCACACTCCTTGAAAATATTATGTAATTTACTAATTGGTTTTTGACCCAGTTTACATAATTATTGATGCCTACCACTGTTTTAAAATAAAGATAGATCATCAAGTGTATAATTTATACGATGTTTAATTCGTTAATTTTGATTGATACCTTTGTCATCAGCCATATCATTACGTTGTTTTTTATCTACATTATTCATGATATCAAAAGAAGAAGTTTTAGATATGTCCCTTGTTTAAGAAATGTTGGTTTACACAGTATAACGGTTTCCACTAAAACAAGCTGAAGCAATGTTTGTAACGTTTATATCAGTCTCCACTAGGATCTGGTTCATCATTAAACACTGGACACTTTTAATTTGCAAAACACTCATTTGCAAATCCGCCGCCGCCTCAAATAAGAGCTACAGTGTCATGTATATAACCAAAATGTGCGGAATTACATGGGATTCAATAATTTCATTGGTTTTCTACTGTTACTATTATATTCATTTTGCTATTTGATTTATAAAAAAACATGGGATTTTCAATATCCCATGGGACAGGGCAAAATCCCATGGGATTGACCATTATCCCATGGGATTTTGGTTAAATCCCATGGGATTTTTTTTGGTCCCATGGGATAATTGTAGTCCCATGGGATATTTGTTGTCCCATGGGACAAAAAAATCCCATGGGACTATAATTATCCCATGGGATTTTAATATCCCATGGGACAAAATAAAATCCTATGGGATTCAAATTATAAATATATAGATATAAATATACAGTAATGTGTATGTTACAATGAATGCTGTTTGGTAGTAAAAGTTTTAAATGTATACGAGTTTTTATATTTTTATATATATATATATATTTATTTTTTTCATTTTGTCACAAACATGTTTTTATCTGTTTATATGACAATAAAGATTATTCTTATTTTGCAATTTGGAATGCATAATAATATTTATGGTCAAAGAGTAAAGTCCTTTCACTGAAACAAAATGATGACATGTCTAAATAAATGAAAAATATTGTTTTGAAATCTTTGTCTTATAGATATAAGAAGATGTGGTATGAGTGCCAATGAGACAACTCTCCATCCAAGTCAAAATTTATAAACGTAAACCATTATAGGTCAAAGTACGGTCTTCAACACAGAGCCTAGGCTCACACCGAACAGTAAGCTATAAAGGGTCCCAAAATTACTAGTGTAAAACCATTCAAACGGGAAAACCAACGGTCTAATCTATATAAAAACGAAACGAGAAACACTTATGAACCACATCAACAAACGACAACTACTGAACATCAGATTCCTGACTTAGGACAGGTGCAAACAAATGCAGCGGGTTTAAACGTTTTAATGGTTCCAAACCTTCACCCTTTTTCTGAAACAATAGTGTAACATCACAACATAGAAAGACACACTATAAAATATCAACTGAAATAGCTTAACTCAATCAAAGGACAAAGTAACACCATTGAACATACACTGAACAAAAACATTTGACCTATGATACAATGTAAATTCAAAATAAATAAACTAAGGGAAGAATAATAAAAGTAACATGTTATATCGGTATGAAATGTTAAACAATTTAAGAAAAACAATATGCTCGAACAAAAATATCAGCCATTTGCAATAACTTTAAACACAGGTAAATAAAATAATTTTGTTGTTAGGTATACGTATACAGTTACAATAGAGAAAGGAAATATTTTAACAAAATAAATAATTTTGATGTTCATAGTACTTGTTTATTTTATTATGAAAATAGAACTGAAAAAAATATTTCATATTCTGACTGACAAGTTTACTCTTTTCATGAGGTAAGGTTTTCTTTGTTATAGTTTCATTGGAATACATGAATATGCAAACAATTTGAATTATATACCTTTGTGGTGTACATAGTATTAAGCTTATATTTGCAAATTTATAATATAAACACTTTTCTGTTAAAGTTTTAGTTTTCTTTTTCACTGCTTGCTATGTACAATTATTCAGTCCACTATATAAGAGTCAAGTCAATAAATTATTTCATCAACTAGAATATTCCTGCAACTCTTAGACAACACATTTTTCAATCTGTTCTTCAAAGATCTTCCTCCGTACATCTTTATTGGTTGGAGCGATTCAAAAGAGAAGACAAAGCAAGTTTATTTGGACAACAACATACTAATATTTTTTCATTCGTTCCTTCTTTCAATTGATAATTACATTGTTGCATTTACATGATCAAGTTCTTGTGCATCTATGATCGTGATGATATGACTCCTTTTGTTTAAAGTCATTATGTTGAAATTTCCTCTTTCTAATAAATGTAGGAAAAAACACGTTCCATTTCAAATTAATAAAAAAAGTCGCACTATGGAGAAAAGTATCAACTTTAAGTTTTCTGTTCAGTATTGATCTGTTGAATGATGACCATGAAAACCGAGATGTCTGACCTACAAATACACAAAACTCAAAAATTATCAGTGAAGAGAAATACAGCAATAAAATGGCTATTTTATCATGTTTATGAACATTTTGATAAACTTTCATTTGAATATTCATTGTTAGTACTCTTATTTCAGTGCTTTGTGTCTATGATTTACATATTACCAGTTGTTGTTTGGTTCCTTGTTGCAGTCTTTTGAGTTAAGCCCATTGCAACAAATGTTTACAATTTGTTCAAATGTTGTGCTGTTATTAAAACCACTGTCGGGTATAGGATTTGCTCATTGTCAAAGGCTGTACAGTGAACTATTTTTGTTAAATTAAGGGGGCTCGCAGGTCTAAATCAAATTTTTTTCTTAATATAGGATTTCGCTATATTTTTCTATAAATGAACTTTATCTTATACTTAATAGAAAAATAAAATTAATAAAAAACCGCTCACAATCTGCCTTCGAAAGAAGCATACATTTTTGTAAAGGTACTTTTTTCTGTTGAACTAATAGGAGAAATAGAGGTAATATCAAAATAAAAAAGAACTAAATTACAGAAATCGCTTAAATTTTACAATAGTTTAGTTTAAGTACAGCTTATTTGAAAATGATAATAAAAAATATAGGTCACCAATGAGTTAAAAAAGATATTACAATTCTAATGTCAAAAAATTGCATTTTTGCACCAAAGGGAGATAATTTGGAGCTTTTTCAATGATATATACATTTTAAAAGTCATCTGGGGCCAAAACGAATAGATTGTTTTGAATGATTTTTGTACCATATGATAAAGTAACAACTAATAAAGTTATAAATAAAATTAGTTATGAAAAAAATTTTTTTTTTTAATATTTTTCTGAAATTTTTATACCCTCAAGCCTCCTTAAATGTCATTTGATCTCTATTGGAGAAAATTCTCATTGGAAATCAGACTGCTTCTTATTTTTATATCAACCCAGCCATATTATGCCTGTCCAATATCAGGAGCTTGTACATAGTTCAGTGGTTGATGTTGGTTCATATCCGTTATTTTTGTTTTTCATAATTTTTTGTTTTTATAAATTAGTCTGGTATATTTGAAGTTTGAATTGATGTTTTGTTTCAAATGTTGTTAGTGTTGTCTTTTATAGGTTACTATATCATGTATAGGGTATGGGTTTTCTCATTACTTACAGGTCATCATTGGCCTCTAATAAGTAATTACAATGCTTACATCCACTTAATTGAACTCTGATGGATAGTTTTCTCATTTATCATACCACATCTTATTTTAATAAATATTTAATAATTATTCAAGGGCAAAAACTTTTATAACAGTGGACTTACTATTTAGGCTTTATTGACCTCTGTAAATCTATTTTTGTTGACAATTTCTTCTGTTTATAGTTTCCCTTTATCTTTAATGTTCTTGCCCTACACATAAAAGGGTAAACATTATCATTTAATGACAAAAATAACTACTATTACATAATTAGTAGGCAACTGAAAATTTTGCCTCATTTGTATATAATGTCGACTTGCTCATCATTCTTGCTGTTTAATATTATCATTATTCTATGAAAATGAGGTCACAGTAAAATTAACCTTGGCAGACAGATATTTTCTTATTTTTATATGACACCTTGCAGTCATTCCGTACAACAACAAGACATACAAGTAGACCTATGCTTATAATATCTGATAAAATGACAAAACCAAGAAAACTTAGCATTGACCCATAAAATGCGGTCATGGTTATATGAATCTGCCAGATAGACATGCACACCTTACAATTGTTACATATCCACCAAATATAATCTACCTGTAACTTTAAGCATATGATAAACTGACAAAACAATGTAGTGTTGAACCATGAAAATGAGGTCAAGGTCATATAGAATATGGCAGACAGACATGTGCATCTTACAATCATTCCATTCACTAAATAAAGGGGCCTTATTGCTTACAGTATCCGGAAAATAGATCAAACCTCAAAAACTAAACATTTTCATAGTTCCTTATACCCTGCCACATTCGTTATGTAAGTGCCTGTTCCAAGTCAGGAGCCTATAATTCAGTGATTGTCGTTTGTTTATGTGTAACATATCTGTTTTTCCATTTTTTGTACATAAATTAGGTCGTAAGTTTTCTCGTTTGAATTGTTTTACATTGTCATTTCTGGACCTTTTATAGCTGACTATGCAGCATGGGCTTTGTTCATTGTTGAAGGCTTTACAGTGACCTTGAGTTGTTAATTTCTGTTTCATTTGGTCTCTTGTGGAGAGTTGTCCAATCATATCCCATCTTCTTTTTTTATATTGTCCAATGTACTATGAAAATAAAGTAAGATGAAACTTCTCAGTCAGACATATGTACCTAGTTGACCTTTTGCTAATTTGAAAATAAGAAAATAGAAAAACTGGCCAAAAAAACAAAAAGGTAACATCAAGCAATGAACCATAAAAATGAGGTCAAGATTGAATAAAACATGTCAGACTAACATGTACATCCCTAAAAATTTTCATACAACGAATATACTTGACATGTTGCATACAATATTAGAAAACCCGACCAAAACACAAAAACTTAACAATAACCACTGAACCATGAAAATGAGGTCAAGGTCAGATGAAACTTGCCAGTTGGACATGCATACCTTACAATCATTCCATACAATAATTAAAAGTAAATATAGTAGACACATTGTTTATGGTATCTGAGATATGGACGTGACCACAAAAGCTTAACTTGTTAACTGATCCATGAAATAAGGTCAAACCAAGTGAAAACTGTCTGGCGAACATGAAGACTTTGCAAGGTATGCACATATCAAATATAGTTATCCTTAAATTTTTTAGTATTCTTGATTTCTCTTATAATGAGTAATAGGAATCCTATTACTCATTATAATCATGATAATAGAAATTGAGGATACTAAAAAACCTTAACTTTTTTTCAATGCAGTCACTTAGCCATGAAATGAGGTCACTCAAGGTCAATGAACATATGACAGACGAAAACTTCATAACATAAGGCATGTATATACAAAGTATGAATGGTCCAGGTCTTCTGTCTTCTTTATATTAGGCTTTAATTAAGAAGTAAGTTAACACTTTATCACTAGTATTTTGGGGTTCGTAAGGATAGAAAACCAGAAAAATTGACACAAATCCCTGTGGTACGACAATATGTGCCATAATATTAGTCCAAATGATAATGACGTCTTGCATGGCTATTTCAACTTTTTTATGGGACGCCGTCATGGTAAAACAAAAAGCCTTGCAAGACGTCTTAATTGTTTGTATTACAAAAAGAAGTAACCTAATTCTTACTTGTTAGTTGTTAGGGGCTAGCAAAAAAGATTTATTTAAAGTCGGTTATACATATAACAATACAACATAAGCTCTGTAGAGCTTTTATCCGACATACATATATGACAAGCACAATACATAAAACATAAAGCTCATCACTGAGATGGTAGTCTCAGATAGAGGAGACGGGTCAACCAAACCCCTATTCAATCTGAATGTAGGACAGAAAGTCACAGGACAAAAGTCACGGTCAAAAGTCACAGACAAAAGTCACAGGACAAAAAGTCACAATTAAATTTTGAGATTATTTTTCTTTGAACATGTTGAACAAGAAAACACTTTTTTTTTGTATTTTTCTTGAAGTTTTATACATGAAGCAACTTTGTAATTGAAATGTATTCAATAAATATCAATAATGATCAAATAATTGTAATGAAAACAAAATGTCAAAGTGGCTTGGTACTTAAATGGCTTCAATTTGCCAATAAATATATCCTTTGCATGATTAAAAACTAATACATTTTCATTTATCAAGGTTTATGACATGTATGAGCAATTTCCTTAAATCAAAAATGAATATATGTAATAAAAAGAAAATATTTCAAGATCTTTTTCATATATATTCAAACAATTGTCAACAAATTGTTTGTGACTTTTTGTCCTATCAAATTTGTGACTTTATGTCCTTTGACTTTTTATCCTGTGACTTTCTGTCCTTTTACCTTCCATCTAAATCAGTGAACTGAATAATTGTATTTTGCAGTAGTCCGGGTAGCGAGTCGATATCTGTTATTAATCATGCAAATTGAGAGTCAACACTTACACAATACCTTTTTAGAAACAAAGAATCACTGATGATAGGGGAGTGTAACCGATGAATTGATCCTGAATCAGATAAGATTTTCCAAGTAACGGAGAACCTCTTAATTGAGCACAGTCGCCTGAAGATTTAATAATAATGCTACTAAAAATATTTTATTTCCCCATTTGTCGCTATTTTTCGCTATAATTTTCGCTATAATTATTAAATCTCCAGGCGACTGTGCTTTGAGTGAATATAAATAATGACGAGGGCCTCACGAATAAATATAAATCTGAAATACTGGAACATCGATTAGCAGAGCTCGAGCAGCAGAGTAAACTTACACATAAATCTCGAAGTTATTTACGATTAACAGACTGTGCTCCTGAATAAAGCTGTTAAATACATTAATTTGTGTTTTTAACTACTACAAGATATTTGAATCAAATGCTAATTACGCACCAGTTGCTGAGCAGAGAATCATTCTAAGTCAGGAACAGTCTATTACTAACTGTCAACAGTAAGAACAGAAAGTCCCTGTAAAAAGGCAGTCAAATCCTAACAAAACTGTAACTTAATGATACATGTATATCAAGTTCCAGCACCTCACCCAGCACACTGAGTTAGCAAACTGGTGTGTGTCAGTCTTATAATATAAAACTGCGTAGGTTTGATTCAACGTTTGTTTGGATATTTTCTTAGGATCGTTGTAAAATTATATCTTAATCTTTGTTAAAATACGATTTTAAATTGTTCAATTCTTTCTATTTCTATTTCTAAAGTTTTAAATTTTAAAGATAAAATGAATATTCCATTTTGATTTGAGGAAAATCTTTTTGAACTGTAATGACATGGTCAGTCAACTGATTTGTTGCAAAGCTGATTACAGGTAATTATAACATACAGTAATTTTCCATTACGACAGTGCGTGTACCCTCGGGTGTGTATAACGTATAGTTTTCTAGAGAACATCCTGTCTACGCGTAATACAGATTGATGACATTACACAAAATTTCTTTTGTTAAATGTGCTTAGGTATCTGTGTCCATTCCCTATTTCAACACCACAAAATTAAAAAAAAAAAAAAAATCAAAAAATCATTTTTATGAAATAAAGAAGAAAAGTAGCAAATATAAACTTCAGTAACTGCGCATTGAGTAAACATAATTTCAATATTGCATGAACCAACCCTTGAGAAAACGTATACATGTATGTAGATGTGTTTAAAAAGACCAATTCCCATTGGCTTTATTTCACACTAGGACCTAAGATAACTAGAACTAAGCAGTGGTTGATCCAGAAATTTTCATAAGTGGGGACCCATTGACTGCCTTAGAGGGGTCCTTCCAGTCATGCTTCAGTGATTCCTATATAATCTACCATTTTTTCAAAGATTGGGGGCTGGGAAAAACCTATATCCGCCTCTGCTAATTGGGAAGTCATTTGGTCTGATACACATATATATATACCTATTATGTACAAAATTAAGAACAGCTTCAAATATATGCATATAAAATAATGGTACGTCTAAAACCGTTCAGGATCTCCTGGGTGCACGCAGGACATAAAAGTCACTTAGGACATGTATATATAAGTTTTAGTGAGCGTTGAGGGTATACATTCGATTGATAATTTATTTTATAATTTTGTAATTTTGTTTTGATAAAATCAGAGGCATATAATACATGTATTGAGACATATAATACATGTATTATATGTCTCTGATAAAATCAAATGATTGGTGTGCCTTATATTAAACGCTAAGGTAACATTGATGTTGATTTTTAATATTAAAATTTCAGCGTATTATTTAATATTACAAATTCATTTATTAATATTAAAAAATCAGACTGAATATTAATGTTAAAAATGATTTTTAATATTAATACATGATTTTTAATATTAAATATTCATTTATTAATATTAAAAATGACAGTATTTTCAATATTAAAATTCGATTTATTAATATTAAAATTCGATTTATTAATATTAAAAGGATTTTGTAATATTAAAAAATCATTTTTTAATATTAATGAATAGGGAATAAATTCCACAACGGCTTGCCATACAAACCATCTTTATCTATCATTCTATCTATCTATCGGCATGCTACGTTATTTGGGATACGTCACGGATGGCCGATGATCATATTCAGTACCAATCATCATTTGAATTTGGTTAATTGATCTTTAATGATTAGGACTGATTGGTGATGGCAGAGAATATGTCTCTGGTGATGGTTATAAACACATAGAAGTAAACTTTGCAAAAAAAAGTTTCCTTGGAAAAAATTATAACAATATATGAATATGCTAGATATTTTTTCTTTCGTATGTAATAATTGAAGACGTTTAGAAATATAAAAAACCTTCACATAGTTGGAAAATTTTCAGTTCAAGTTATTTCATTTAAAAACGTTTAGAAATATAGATCTTATTCGATGTGGCCCGCTTGGAGATCAAAACCCCGTTTAATTAGGGTTTGTCTACTTTCGTCTATTTATATTGCCGAACATTCTATAATCAAGGATTTGTACAAGCCCTTGCTATCATATAATGAATCTCGTCGCCAATATCACCATAATTACATAAAGTACAGATACAATCTTCTCCTAAATAGTTTGCCATCTAACAATTCAAAAGAAATTTTGAGTCGAAACTGATCGAAGTACCAAATCTATAAAATAATCACTATTTTTTGTAGCAGTAGACGTCGAAAATTAAACTGTATAATTTCTTTTTTCAAAACTCCTGAAATAATTTAAAATTATCTATAGACAGCTTACATATGCAAATCTTTTTAGAAGTATGTGAGCGTATAGTAAAATTTGTTTATTTACCCCCATTTTTCCTTCTATAAAATTTAACTGTAAACGATTTTGTTTCTTAATTTGTGTTTGCTAATTAACTGGGGTTCATGCTGTCAAAAGTCAAAAATGTCTCCTTGTGTAATAAGTTATTGATAAAAAAATATTTGAAGCCGCCAGAAGAATAAATCATTTCCCGAACTAAAATACATTTATCTGTAAATAAAGACAATTCGCCTAAACCATTCTCTCATATATTTAAACAATTGTAAAATATAATTAATTCAACGACTTTCTGTCTGTTTACTCTGGGACTATTATACTAACATATAGTATATTAGTCCCAGGTTTACTAATACTTTTCTTGTTCAGTTTTTTTTTATACCCATTGCTCTTCATATATTCGAATGATAATTACTGATCACAAATTTTCCGGATGCTTTTTATCCTATTTTCGTATCGAACTAACATGTTAGCAGTTGAACGGAATTAAGTACTTCTTTTAGGAATTTACAACTTAAATTTTCAACAACAAAATTCTACACTTTTTTACCTTGATTTTTTTCTCTGTTTCGAAGCCGCCACGGGTGACCCCATAACATAGCCAACACCTCACATGGCGTATTCACGATGTTGTGGTATTGACAATATACAATCACGTTTATCAATATACAGCAAGTAAGTAATTTGGTGTTGAATGCCAGTAGATCAGAATTTGTTAATTGAATTTTACCTGTTAAAAGGGCACTAGCAATAGACAATATATAAACAATACTTTATTATTAAACCTCAGACACATAGGTGTACAAGAGGACATCATATATACACTTATTCACATTTTTATACTCAATACATTTACATTACACATAATAATGCATGCATGCATGGTAAAATACAGCAAAATGTCAATTTACAAATTACCATACCATCCAACTCAAAAAAGACAAATATAAATCATAAGTATCATGTAAGTATAATTAAAAATATTGCTAAGTTTTTGTAAAGTTCTACATGACAAAATGTTAGAAGCTGTTTTAATTTGTACTCCGTTGGATTTGCAGTATAAAATTCTGGTATATATTTATTTCTAAGCAGTTTTATTTCCTGTTTTTGACATTTGAATAGATAATGAAATTCATCTCCTATCCCGTTTCCACAGAGATGACACATTCGCTCATTTTTTGGTATTCTAGACCATCTTCCCGTTTCTACAGGAAATTTTAAATTTGAGCATCTGAATTTTGCTATATAAATCCTGTCACACAGCTTCAACTTTATTAAATAGGTTTCCAAACGAAATTCCTGTTTGTTATGTGAATAAAATGCACCTCTTGAAGAGTTATTCATTTGGGAAAACCAATGTTGGACAAATTGGTCATTCAGTTTTTGTGAAATAATCTTCTTTAAACCCAGTTTATCCAATGGAAGTTGATTTTGCCAAATAAAACTAATTCCATTTTCGTCAAATATGGATTTAACGTACGTAATCCATTTAAATTTTGTGGGGTATTGAAAATGTAATTTGAGCATTAATTTATACATAATGGAAGATAACTTGTTATTCTCCAATAATAAACTATTCCAAAACATCACCATTTTACGTTTAATATAATTTGGTGTACTGCTTCTTAATTTCAAAATATTTTTGCAAAATTGAAGGTGTATTTTCTCAATGCTATCTTTACTTTCAAATCCCCATACCTCTGAAGCATATAATAAAACAGGACTAACCAATGAGTCAAAAAGTTTAAGCTGCAAATCGACGGGAATACATATATTTTTTTATTTTTCGGTATAGAGCATACAAAGACTTCTGTGCCTGTTTTTTTCGTGCAGTACAAAAGCTACCATTGTAATTGAAAAGTATACCAAGGTAGCAGTATGAATCAACTATTTCAATATTTTCTCCATATATTCACAAATAGCTGTGTTTCTTGTTCATCGATTTTGATCAAATTCACATAACGTGTAGTGTTGGATTGTTTATTAAAATTTCACGCACAATCTTGGCTGATATCAAGGAATTGTATATTTAAATACAATTCCTTGCTGATATGCATAAAACCATTATTTCATGAAACTGCATGAAAAATTGACTTATCGCATAATACCAGAACTAAAAAAAAACCCACGAAAGTCCACATAAGAGGGTAGGGATGTGAATTAACAGAATAGAGAATAACGGGCAAAGAAAAAAAGGAATAAAGAATAGTGAAAGAAAGAGAATAATGGAAAAAAGTGTAAGTAATTAAAATTATAGCTAAAAAAAAGAAGACCCCCCCCACCCCGAGACGATCCTTACTTCAACTGTTATTTGACGCTGCCGAGTTATTTTGAGACAAAGACATGTATTAGTAGTCGGCCCGTAGCACTCTTGCATGAATTTGAGGATTACCCAAGGTTAATTTTACGGCGGCTCATTTTATTTTGGCTTAAAAATAAACATAACTGACAAGTTTCCTTCCCCTGCATTATCGATCGCACATGTAAAGAATATAAGAATAAGAAGGTACAGAAAATTAATGCACACACACTATTATCCACCACAGGCCTAAATCGTTAGTCCGCAAACAATGAGGGTGATGAAAACCCAGCACTTTGAACACAGCCACCGGCATGTTGTGAATTTGAAAGCTTCCCAAATTAGTAACTATCCATTTCTGCCCATAGAAAACTTTTGCCCTTCTTTTATCAAAAATGAAATATGTTGATATTAACAAGGATTTGTATAGTGAAATATACACTATACAAATCCTTGATATTAATGTCATAATGAATGGTATAAAGGTTAAATCAATTTATTCATATATTTGACCGACTAGAATTATTGGGGAATTTAAACCATTCCTATTGTAAGTGATAAAATTAAATTTATATCAGGGTGATTGATATGAGGAAAAGGGGGGGGGGGGGGCTGATCAGGAGTTCAGGGCCCCCTTTTTTGGAAAAAATTGATTGATTATATAGGGAATTACTGAAGCATGACAGGATCAGGCCCCCTCTTAGGCAGTCAGTAGGCCCCCACTTATGAAAATTTCTGGATCCACCACTGTGGGCTTCAGTTGTATTATCTTGAAAACTTTATACCTGTATTCTAAAGTGTAAATCAAGGGAAAATAATGTAAATTAGCTGTGCATTGGGGTCTATTAAGGGGTATTTTGGGGGGAAGAAAGAAGGGAGGGGTTTACTATAGAACCCTATGGGATTTTATTTTCTACAATTTTCAAATGAATATAACTTGTAAACTGTGAGTGATAGACACACGCAGTCTTCAGAAATGATGATCATGATGATAGGACAATAAAACAAATCACATGAAATGTAGGGTGAGTCCCTGGGGGGTAATCCCCACCCACTTCAATTTGAGAATATGCTATTATCTTGTAAACAATCCAGATCCCCACCCCTAAACCATACATATTATTGAATGGGACGATAAAACAAATCAATTAAAATTAAAGGGAAGTCCCTGGGGGTCACCCCACCCATTTCAATTTGAGAATGTGCTATTATCATAACAGTCCAGATCTCCACCCCTATACCATATATATTCTTGTATGGGACAATAAAACTAATCAAATGAAATTAAAGGAAGTCCCTGGGGTCAACCCACCCGTTCAATTTGAGAATGTGCTATTATCTTGTGAACGATCCAGATTCCCACCCTAAACCATATATATTCTTGTAGGGACAATAAAATAAATGAAATGAAATAAAGGAAGTCCCTAGGATCACCCACCCCTCTTGTTTGAAAACTTGTAAACGGTCAAGATCCCCACTCCTAAACCATATATATTCTTGTATGGAACAATAAAACACATCAAATGAAATATAGGAGAGTCCATGGGGTCACCCCACCCCACATGTTTGAAAAACTTTTAAATGGTTGAGATCCCCAGTGGTTAGGTGAAAAAATTTCCGGATCCCTGATCCCCACCCCTAAACCATATATATTCTTGTATGAGACAATAAAACAAATCAAACGAATATGGGACAATAGGAATGGCAAGTTATGTGAGCTTTGTTTGGGAGACTTCGTAACAGCATCCTGTTACAATTACTTCTTGTTTGAACATAATTTTGGTTTTTATCATGCATGTCTTTCTTCTACATTTTTGGATAAATAGACCCATAATCCGGCAAATTGCAAGTTGAACCTTCTTCAGTAGGCCTATCCCCATCAGAGACCAAATGATGCACAAGTAAGGTATAGGTAACGATATGAATGCAACTATGAGCAAAAGCCATACCAGTGGCAGATCCAGGGGGAGAATTCCAGGGGTTGGAAGTTCAACTTGGAACCCTCCTTTTTTTTCAAATGCATTTGAATGGGAACATATAGTTGGAACACCCCCTTTGTCTTGGGTTTGGAACCCCCTTTTTAAAATGGCTGGATCCATCCCGGCATACCATCTAGCTAGCTATAAAGGCTTTAAAAATATGAAATAAATCAAACAAGGAAATTAACGGTGTAGGCAACTGTTTTGAATTTAAAAAAAACCCTTTAATAACAATGTTAAATTTTGTGTGCATTTATTTTTGCTTATTTTCAATAATGGATGAAATTGCGTGATTGATTATTGTAATTTAAGAAAAATCTGCATACATGTTATGAAACGGGAATTTGTCAAAGAGACAACAACCCAACCAAAGAGGAGACAACGGCCGAAGGTCACCTATGGGTCTTCAATGCAGTGAGAAAATTTCGGCACTGGTCTTCAGCTCATAGATATGTAGCAGAAATGAGAATGAGATACAGCTCTCAGTTGCATTAATAAAAACCTCACAATAAGTTCTGAATATCAGAATATACAGTATTGCAAGATTCTCTCAAAATGTACACATGGAGCTGAGAAACTGTAAAATTAATCATGCTAATTTAACATTAAAGTCCTCGGAATCAATCTTAATATGCATACTCTTGTACAAAGGAATATAAGTATGCAATAGACATATATGGTCTTCAAAAATAAGAGTATCGATGCTATTAATTTATGACAAGATCTTAATCAAGTTATAATTTTGGTTTGTTTAAAAATTTGGAGGTTAGTATGACCTCCTTTTTTTGTGATGATGTTTTCGTTTTAAGTTGGGAAAAATTGTTTGTACCAACAAAAATAAAAACACAAAGTTAATCTAGAATTATGTTTTTATCATTTTTTTATGTTTAGGTTGTCAGCAAGATGAAAAGAACAAATATGCAGTTCAAAAATCAAAATGTGGATAAGCTGAGGTTCAAGGTCCTACCATTGCAGATTTTCATATTTTGCATGAATAAATTTGAAGTTTATATCATGGACGGCAGAGAAAGAAAAAAAAAACTTTTCAATTTTCCTGCATCTGAAGGATAAATGTAAAACATCTTGTTTTCGGTAAGTTTTATGCTCTGTTTTAATAGTGTTTGTGCATTCATCTGTCCAGTCCTTCCTCTAAATTGTATCCTCTTTAAGTTTTTGGTGAGTGTTCGCCATGAATTTCAGTAAGTATTTTGTGGATTTACATGTATATACGCAAAATTTAGTACTAATATTAATGGGATTTTAGCAAGACATCCTGTCAAATGCTTTTAATCATGTTTATGATCCAGAACATATGAGTATTTGGTCTGTACGCGTACAGTCTGCCCAATTTTAAGAAGTTGGTCAAGTTTATTAGAAACAAATGTACATTACAGATCAACATAACTGAAATCTTTAATAGATTAATACAAAAAGTTTAATTGCAGTTGAAATAAAAACACATGTTTGGTTGAGCTGGTACTAGACAGTACAAGTATACTCAAATGGTCTGACTATATGCATATGGTTGGACTATAAGAGTATACTTATATGTTAACGTGCGGTCCAAATACTGATATGGTCTGGAACATTTATACATGTCTTAAAATTATATAAAACACATTGGTGTTTGTGAACTTGGTAATAAGTTATTCGATAGAACTATAATGTTTTGGGATATCAAAATAAAAAAATATCCCATTTTTAGCTCACCTGGCCCGAAGGGCCAAGTGAGCTTTTCTCATCACTTGGCGCTTGGCGTCCGTCGTCGTTAGTCGTCGTTAACTTTTACAAAAATCTTCTCCTCTGAAACTACTGGGCCAAATTTAACCAAACTTGGCCACAATCATCATTGGGGTATTTAATTTAAAAATTGTGTCCGGTGACCAAGCCAACCAACCAAGATGGCCGCCATGGCTAAAAATAGAACATAGGGGTAAAATGTAGATTTTTGCTTATATCTCTAAAACCGAGGCATTTAGAGCAAATCTGACAGCGGTAGAATTGTTTATCAGGTCAAGATCAATCTACCCTGAAATTTTTAGATGAATCGGACAATCCGTTGCTGGGTTGCTGCCTCTGCATGGTAATTTTAAGGAAATTTTGCCGTTTTTGGTTATTATCTTGAATATTATTATAGATAGAGATAAACTGTAAACAGCAATAATGTTCAGCAGAGTAAGATCTACAAAAAAGTTGACTTGACCAAAATGGTCAATTGACCCCTTAAGGAGTTATTGCCCTTTAAAGTCAATTTTAACAATTTTTGTAAATTTTGTTATCTTTACAAAATCTTCCCTCTGAAACTAGTAAGACAAATTTAACCAAACTTGATCACAATCATCATTAGGGTATCTAGTTTAAAAATGTGTCCGATGACCCCGCCTGCCAACCAACATGGCTAAAAATAGAACATAGGGTAAATGCAGTTTTGGCTTATATCTCTGAAACTAAAGCATTAAGAGCAAATTTGACATTTGTAAGAATGTTCATCAGGTTAAGATCTATCTGTCCTGAAATTTTCAGACGAATCAGACAACCTGTTGTTGGGTTGCTGCCCCTGAATTGGCAATTTTAAGGAAATTTTGCAGTTTTTGGTTATTATCTTGAATATTATTATAGATAGAGATAAACTGTAAACAGCAATAATGTTCAGCAAAGTAAGATCTACAAATAAGTCAATATGACCAAAAAGGAGTCATTGCCCTTTAAAGTCAATTTTTAACAATTTGTGGTAAATTTTTGTAATTTTTTACAAAAATCTTCTCCTCTGAAACAACTGAGACACTTAACCATTCAACCAAACTTGGTCACAATCGTCATTAGGTATTTAGTTTAAAAAATGTGTCCGATGACCCTGCCTGCCAACCAACATGGCAGACATGGCTAAAAATAGAACATAGGGGTAAAATGCAGTGTTTGGCTTATATCTCTGAAACTAAAGCAAAAGTATAACGGTTGCATTGATTTATGCATCAATTGTAAATAAAAATATCAGGTGAGCGACACAGGTTCCTTGGAGCCTGTAGTTACTTTAATAAAGAAGAAGATTATTGATGTATGTATAACTGTGTATAAAATGAGACAACAAGCCAACAACACAAAAATAAGGATAAAACAATATAATTTTTGTATCAATGTTATAATTTCAATATGTCCAAAGAGTTCAAGGTATTTTTCATTGAAATAAAACACAAATTGAACTCTGTCAGAACTTCAAAAGCTTAAGGAAATATTGTTTCTGTTGTCTGCGTTTTGTATAATATATTGCAAATTCTTGTGAATAATGGAATGTTATTATAATTGCCTAAAGTTTTAACATTGATCTTTATATATATATTATATATATAACCTGGGAAAATACCCAAATGTTATAAAGAAGAATAAATTAATTGATTGTTATATAGTATTAGAATAGGAAGATGCGGTATATTGCTAATTTGACAAATCTCCATCAGAGACCAAAGGATGTAGGAGGTTAGCAACTGATGACACTGGACAACTTTTAAAAAATCAGTAAAATCCATACGGAATATCTATTTTTATTGAAAATCATATTATTGCTACATGTATGCAAACAATTTTGTATAATACATAACTTCAGATTTTATTGCTTCTTTTTCAAAAGGATTGAAATTCATCACCTAAAGTAAATGGAGAAAACATAGAAACAAGACCAGAATAAATTCAAAGACAAAAGTTGGATCAGTTATTATTTTCCTCAATCAGTCAATGAATCGAAGTTCTATTAAAAACCAAAAGATATTGAAACCACAATAATGTCAATGTTCTGTGTTGAATGACCAAAAAGTGGACTATACGATCACACAATGCTGGATGATAAGAAACTATTAATGTTTTGAGTGGAGGGATATTGTGAAAAAAATAGATTTACTTAAATAGCTACTAGTATGTTAAGCCTAATAATAGAGTTTTTCATTGATTTCATATGGTAAATAATTGTGTTTCAAGAAAGTATTCTATAATTCATAAATAAACATATATTGATACTTACATTATCTGCTTTGTTGTTTAAAAGTTTAGTTTTGAACAGTTATAAAACAATATGTTGAATTAACATTTCCAAAGAAAAAAGATATTCAATTAAAAGATTAATCATATAACAATTTACTACCAAATAGAATACATATTGTAACATACACATTACTGTATATTTATATCTATATAATTATAATTTGAATCCCATAGGATTTTAATGTGTCTCATGGGATATTAAAATCCCATGGGATAATTATAGTCCCATGGGATTTTTGTCCCATGGGACAACAAATATCCAATGGGACTACAATTATCCCATGGGACCAAAAATCCCATGGATTTAACCAAAATCCCATGGGATAATGGTCGATCCCATGGGATTTTGCCCTGTCCCATGGGATATTGAAAATCCCATGTTTTTATAAATCAAATAGCAAAATAAATATAATAGTAACAGTAGAAAACAAATGAAATTATTGAATCCCATGTAATTCCGCACATTTTGGTTATAAACATGACATTGTAGCTCTTATTTGAGGCGGCGGCGGATTTGCAAATGAGTGTTTTGCAAATTAAAAGTGTCCAGTGTTATTACAGTGGTTCGGTGCCTCAACGCACTATTGTAATACCCTGTCATATATTCTACATGTGTATTTTTGCAGCTGACTAAAGTTGTCGGGAAACATTTCATGAATAACAGTTATGGCTATTCTTTTTCATAAAACATAATCTTATATGAGCTATTCCTTTTTGTATCACTAATTGCTTGTGTAATCCTCTAAAATTAAACTTTAAAGTTTTCCCCGGGCAACCAAAAACCCAAATGATATTAATTTAAAACTCTACTTTTTTCAATTAATAATCCATGAATACATTGCATAAAAAAAAAAAAAAAAAAACAGCCGGAAAAACGTTGCTTTGGGTAACAATACATTTTTAATTGTTATCCATGTATTTTTTCTCCTAGACATGGACAACACAAACATTTCTAACAACAAAAATCATTTCCCTGGAAAACAATACATATTAATCTATTATCCTTGACAAGTTCCCCCGGGAAAGTAAAAAAAAAACATTTCTCTGGAAAACAATACATATTAATTTTTTTCCCTGACTAGTGTCCCCGGGAAACTAACAACCAAAAACATTTCCCTGGGAAACAATACTTATTTATCTACTTTCCCCGGGAAACTAACAACAACAAAACCGTTTCCCTTGGAAAAAATACATAAAATCCTACTATCCCTGACTAGTTTCCCCGAGAAACTAACAACAAAAACATTTCATCATTTCACTGAAAACAATACTTATTAATCTATTACCCCTGACTAGTTTCCCCGAGGAACTAACAACCAAAAAAATATTTCCCTTGGAAACAATACATACTTATCTCTTACCCTTGACTGCTTTCCCCACAAAACAAATAACAACAACAAAAATTCCAAAGGCAACAATACATATTCATCTATAATCCCGGACTAGTTTCCCCGGAAAACTAACAACCAAAAAAAATATTTCCCTGGGAAACAATACTTATTCATCTATTATCCCTGACTAGTTTCCCCAAGAAACTGACAACCAAAAAACATTTCCGTTGGAAAATATACATTTTCAATTTTCATCAATGAGTTTATTCCTTAGAAAAAAACCTAATAAAAAAGCGTTCTCCTGGTATAAACCACCCATCAATGTAGACATGAAACCAATACTTGTACCAAATATCCAAGTATATATAAACACTCTGAATATACAGCCATAAAAAGCTATAATAAATACCAAAGACTTTGTAAAGTGTATAGTCGCACGACAACGCCGATGCTCTATATTTAATATAAAATAAACATTATTCATACATATATCTACACATATAATATATAATTCAAACATCAGTATCAAACAAAAAACTTTTCAAATATAAAGCTGAATAAACTTTAACCAGAAGTAAAATTTACCAAGAAAATTCGACTGTTCAGATTAACAGTGTCGTGCTGAATGATAACATAGGCAATAAAATACCGCGAAAATAATTTTGAAGCGGGAAAACCTAACGCCCTCTATGCTACATATGATGAAAACACCCAGGATAAATTAATTTCATTCTAATGCACTGCCCGTTTAAACGAATGAAATTACAATTCTCCTGGTATAAACCACCCATCAATGTAGACATGAAACCAATACTTGTACCAAATATCCAAGTATATATAAACACTTTGAATATACACGCCATAAAAGGCTATAATAAATACCAAAGACTTTGTAAAGTGGATAGTCGCACGACAACGCCGATGCTCTATATTTAATATAAAATAAACATTATTCATACATATATCTACACATATAATATATAATTCAAACATCAGTATCAAACAAAAAACTTTTCAAATATAAAGCTGAATAAACTTTAACCAGAAGTAAAATTTACCAAGAAAATTCGACTGTTCAGATTGACAGTGTCGTGCTGAATGATTACATAGGCAATAAAATACCGCGAAAATAATTTTGAAGCGGGAAAACCTAACGCCCTCTATGCTACATATGATGAAAACACCCAGGATAAATTAATTTCATTCTAATGCACTGCCCGTTTAAACGAATGAAATTACAATTCTCCTGGTATAAACCACCTACCAATGTAGACATGAAACCAATACTTGTACCAAATATCCAAGTATATATAAAATTCTGAATATACACGCCATAAAAGGCTATAATAAATACCATAAAAGGCTATAATAAATACCAAAGACTTTGTAAAGTGGATAGTCGCACGACAACGCCGATGCTGAACCCAACGAACGGGAAGCTGTTTATTACTATATATGGAAAATTTAATAGTCCAAAATGTAAATAAAACAAAAAAGATATTTTATTAAATTCCAAAATTCTGAGAAACGATCATACGTTCTGATAAATCGTCTTTCACATAGCCATCCTTTGAAGTGTCCGACTTCCAACGTCCATGACGTTTAAAAAGTCTGTCTGAAACACCAAACCTCGCTGCGGCTGTAGCACCACCAGATCGTAAACTATGTAATCCGTATGATTTTATATCGGGAACAGATGGAGAAAAAGCATCAATGAAAATTTCCCTCATCCTTGTATAGCTTAAAGGCTTATTTGTTGAACGAAAAACAAATTTTCCTTTCACTTGCGATAAATTCCTGAATAAATACAAATTTGAATCAGATTGAATGCCACTCTATTGCATATATAATTCCAAATTTCGAACTGGACACAACGTTGTCCCGGTCTTCGCTATAATCAACCAGTTTCCATCTCTATAAATATCCGTCTTGCTTTTCGATGAAAATTGAAATGTGTGATGAGTTGAAATTAATATCATAATAACGCAAATTTAACAATTCCGATACACGCATAAAACCTGCATATCCCAATATACACGCACAAATGGTACGTTGTGAAAAAGATTATCTACACAGAATAACTTATTATACATAGCCTGTAATAACTCAGGAGTTATCGGCTCTTTCTTCTGATTTGTGAGCTAATTTCCTTTTAGCACCTTCAAAAACACATTTCACTAATTGAGAATCTGTAGGAGAATCTGCACCAATAATCGAGTGCGCCCATTTTATACTATAATATGCATCACATACGGGACTAAACGTAGCAGAAAATTGCACTAAAGAAGCTAAATATAAAGCTATAAATAACGTTTTGTCAGTAAAATATCGACATCAGAAATGTGGTTGATTTCCGCCCACTTTTTATCGCAAAAAACATAGTAGTATTTCTTCACTGTGTTGTCCGATTTACTTTGCGCTAACAAATCAGGAATAATAGCTAAATAACTGTCAAGATCATTTGGTAACTCTGCAATATCGTTTCTGAACACATGGAAAAACATATTTAATAACATAATTTTAAATAAATATGTAGTTCCTTCCAAGTTTTGACATAGTTCATCAATACAATACATAATACACCAATAAAATGAAAAATACAATATAGTATCTGCAATAAAAATGTCAACCAATACATGAAAAACTACCACCAAGTTAATACTAATTGTTAATTTAATGTCTCCCTAAAGTCCATTCTAAGAGCCAACACCTTTAATGTTTAATATTACCAAAAACCGATTTATTCCCTCTACCAGGTAAAAAGATAGCTTTGTTAGTAGGTAGGTAATGGAAACCCAACACCTGATCAATAAATCTATCACCTTTGGGACACAAAAACGGCCAGTAATTCGCCGATCTCCACAAAGGTAAAATAACAGTACCATATGCGTTGCACTGCTGCATGTACATAAGGACTTTCAATAATAGGCAAACTGGGGGAATATACAACCCATTTATACCTTGCCAATTGACAGTGAACGCATCAATACCCATTGAATGTACATTCCAATACCTGGAGTAAAATACAGGTAATCAATGGTTATGATCACTAGCAAACCAGTCAATTTCATGAGGACCCCACAGGGAATCCAAATATTCAAAAACATGTACTGCAATACCCCAGTCATCAGTGTCTAATATAGTCTGCAATTTCATTCTGAGCCCTGGGTATTCATTCAACCTCTAGGGACACGTTGTACTTTAAACAAGTCACAAAAATGTCATATGCAATATCTTGCAAATAAGGCTTCATACTGCCTTTATGAACAATTGAAACAAAGTTTTGGTTATCCGTAAACCATTTAATGCGTTTATCACTCATAAAATCTATCAAAGAATGCAATACACATTTAACAGCCGTAAGTTCTTTCCAAGAAGAACTGTGGTGTAAATCGTTTTTATGCCATATACCATGAGCAATATTCTTAGGATTTTCTACTGCATATCCACCATATCTAGTGCCACTAGCATCACTATAAACAATAGTGTGACACGAAAAATCGGATACAAAATGTTTGAAATTAACACATTTAAGATTTTTCCGCCAGAATATAAGCTGCTCTTTACTTTGAACCGAAAGTTCAATATAAGATTCCAAGAACAAACTGACATAACATCAATACTCAGATATTTAGTCATAATATAAGCCACATTTCCTATGACATATGACATGGATATAATCTGACCAATAACGGAAGCTACAGTCCTCACATAAACTTTACCTAAATTTTCGAAAGATGGTTCAACTTGTATTATGGTATCAAATAGTTTTGACAGTCTCTCAACTGGTACGCTCAGGATTGCTTTGTCTGTATCAATAAAATAACATAAATATTTCAATGTTTTACTGGGAGACCACATGGATTTTTCAACCTTAGGTACAAAACCACTTTCAATAAGATCTTGTTTGACTTGTGTGGCAATATCTGTACACGCGTTAATATCAGAATGGGTGCCAAATCCATCGTCTAAATACATAAGAATTTGTTTACCCTCACCTCTCCATTTTTAATTAGTGGCCTGGTAACTTTAGTAAATATATAACAGACAGAACGTAATCCAAAAGGGAGAACGAGAAATTTAAAATATTTTGTACTTTCACCATATGTCCAAGAAAAACCAAGGTAATCAGCATGCGGCTGGTATATGTCTATATGGTGATAAGCTGAATGTCAAACTTAAAACAATAACGATCTTGTTTGATAAATTGCATAGCTACACGGATATCTTCAAATTTCATAGATGTCTTCCACAGATGTAAATTGACATGACGTAGATCTAAAATTAAACGTTTATTACCATTGTTTTGAACAGAGACGGTTAGTGGATTTACAACCAATGGTTTATCATTAATATATTCAATAATAAGTCCTCTAATCAAAAGATCTTCAATAGCTTCTAAAACAAAATCACTGTGTAATAGCAGAACGATTGTTTTGTAAACAAACGGAAGGCGGTGTAGTATAAAATGTATTTTATATCCGTGTAAAATAGTATCAATAATGAAATCATAACAACCAATGCTACACCAAAAATTCAATATGTCTCTTTAATCTACCTTTGACGATAATTTTAGCCTGACCTTGTTCATATTCAAAATAGTCGTGTGTAAGATAGTGTGCACTCGATTGACTATCAATAGAAATTTTTAAATACTCATCTTTTATGAAATCATTGGCTTGCCGACTGCTTTTGGATTGAATAGGCATCTATTCTTCCAGTATTGGTTAGATCCACAACCATAGCAGACTCCTTGCTGAAATTTAGGCTGACTTCCGCTTGTGCTGGGCATGTTTGAATATAACGGGAAACCGGCATACCAACCGGGCTGAGGTTCCCGAAAGGGCTGCTGTTGGAATTTTGCTGGAATATTAGGTACATTCTGAGCAGAATTATTTACATAATTAATAGAAGATTTAACCTTTTTTGAGGCCTTGAATTTGCGCTTTTTAATAGCTCTATTTTCTGCTTCGGTGATTTTGTTTTCATTCTCGGTATCACTTGCAACCGGGTTTGTCTCATAACTGCCTAACAGTGTCCCAACCACCCTCACTGCTATCAGCAATCTTGATTAATTTGTTGCGTTTTTTAAGCTTGTCAATAACCTTAATAACAGTTTCACGTGCGTAGTCTGATTTACAATGTTCAATAGCCCAAATTACCTGATTAAGGTCTTCTACAAATTCAGAATTAAGTGTATGCTGCACTTTATTACCCTCGTATTTCCAATGGTATTCATTTTCAACTTTGAGTTTTATTAACCTGCGAAGCGACAGCTAAAGTAGACCCCTGAACCTCATTTTTTAAATCAATGAACTCCTGACGGAGTTTAGAGTTAATGTTACCTTGTTGTTTAACAGCTCTGAAAATGTCCTGTAATGAAACATCAGGAGAATATTCAAGTGGTGTTGGATTCTCTGGATCCATGGCCAAATTCAAGATGAAAATTTACCAAGAAAATTCGACTGTTCAGATTGACGGTGTCGTGCTGAATGATTACATAGGCAATAAAATACCGCGAAAATAATTTTGAAGCGGGAAAACCTAACGCCCTCTATGCTACATATGATGAAAACACCCAGGAGAAATTAATTTCATTCTAATGCACTGCCCGTTTAAACGAATGAAATTACAATTTCTTTGGGTAATGTTCCGGACCATAAGAGTATTTGGACCATACGTGTACGGTCATGACCATATGCGTATACTCATATGGTCCGACCATACGCGTATGGTCGGATCATATGAGTATTATACTCGATTGTTTATTAACGAGCCGGACCATATGAGTATTTAGACCATAAACTAGGTATTTTTCGAATAATTTCTAACTTTCTTCGCAGGAACACATAGCTCATTCTCTGAACCAAAAACGCCACAACTTTTTAATTGAATTCCTTTTATCTTTTAAATATTGTCTGAATATTGATGTATCTGTTATCTTCACCAGCAGAAAATGACAACCCTGTATACCACCATTACCCATGTGAAATTGAAAAATCGTTAAAAAGAAATAATTCACAATGCTTTTCAATATAAAAATGGTAGTATACGCTATAAATTTATTACTTAGGGATACCATACGGCATATTTTGTTAATAGTGAACAAAAAGGTAAAACATGCTTCACAGAGAAACAAGTGAGCAGTATGCTGGAGATTCTTATTGACAACATATTTATTGAATTTGGAGGTTGACTTTTTTAACAGAAAGTACAGATGTAGTCAAACTTAGACAAGAGCTAAATGAAATAAGGGAGAGGGAAAGCATGTTGATGGGTTTATTGCAGAGTCATTCAGGCGTCGAGTGTCTCAAATCAAGGGAATCCTATGGAGGGGAGATAGTTTTTGTAATAAGGTTTTCCCTGGTCTCCCAAATGACAGGAGGCGGCAACAGGTAGATCTCCGCGGTCTTAGTGATCAGTGCTATGGGCGCCCAGCACTAACTCTGTATGGCAGGCACCTCCCAACATAAATGATGAGGGGTGCAGTACTGTCCGAGTGGACAGAAACGGTGTGTAGACACCATGGCTCCTCCTGAAAGAAGGACTACTAATGCAGTAGCAGGGAATGCAATTTATAGTGAAAACACCCATCCAACTTTTAACATAAATGACAACTCAGTCAGTAACGGTGTACCTCAAGTAACTGGAACTTCAGTTCATTTCAAAAATGAGAAAACACATACGTTTGACGGAACAGGTACTTGGCAAGACTTTTAGTACAATTTGAATTAATATCTACAGTGAATAAGTGGGATAACGGTATGAAAGCTTATGAACTTGCAACTAGTTTACGTGGGGTTGCACAAGGAATAGTGACCGATATTGAGCCTGCTAAAAAGTTAAATTATGACTATTTTGTATCTGCTTTGAAATTTCGTTTTGAGCCTGCAAATCAAGTAAATATGTACAAGGTACAAATGAATTTTATTAAAAGAAAGCCTGGTCAAACTTTTCCAGAAATGGCACAAGAAATTCGTAGGGTAACTAGACAAGCTTATCCGACTGCACCTATTGAAATTAGGGATCAATTAGCCAAAGACTGTTTTGTTCGTGCAATAAATGATCCAAAATACAATTATCAATATTTCAAAGGGAACCAAAAACAATTGATGATTGTGTACGGTTTGGTCTTGGATATGAAGCTTTCACTGTTGATCAAAAGGGATTAAATAATGCAAAACCGGCAATACGCATGTTATCCGAAAATGATGATTCTGCTAGACATGATGTAGTTACTCGCTTGGTTAAAATAAGTGAACAAATGAAGAAATTGACAAATAATCAAAATCAATATTTTAGTAGAGTGGCGTGTTTTTATTGTTGGAATAAGGGTCACATTAAGAAAGAATGCAAGAAATATGAATGGGACAAAAGAAATAATTGTGTCAAAAGTGGGAAATTTGTTCCAAATTTTGACAATAAAATGGCTAATCAAAATCCAAAGTCTAACAGCACAAATAACAGTTTTCAATGACAGGGAAACTGGTAAATGCTGGGGATAAGGACCGTTCGCCAGCAGTTGAAGTAGGGGACTCGAGGGCCATTAGTTTAATTAAATCAAATAAACAAGACAGTTTGTTTGTTAAATGTTTTATTGTTTTGTTTTGTATTGTTAATAATCTTTAATTGATACTGGTTCTACAATTTGTGTTATATATCCTAGGAAGTGTGAATTACTTCCAATTGAATTTAAACCTGAAATTCAAAGAAGTAACCAGCGGCTTTGTTTGGCCGATGGTAGTTTTGTTGATATAATGGGTCATGTAGAGTTACTTATTACATTTGGAAATCATACAGTTATTCAAAAATTTACTGTTGCAGAGATTGACATGCCAGTAGTAATTGGCTATGTTTTTTTGCATAAAAATAACTGTACCATAGACATTGGCGATGGGGTGCTTACATTAAAGGACTCAAGAATAGATTGTATAAAAGAAAGTCAAATGAGTTCAACGTTTAAAATTTAAACTTAGTGACAAACTTACTATCCCACCCAATACCGAAATTATTATATCAGGAATTGTTGAAGGCGATTCAAGTAGCATAATGAATGCTAAAATTGAACCAGTACCATCAAAACATACTGAAACTTTACTAGTTGCTAAAGCACTAGAGGACCCCAGTTGTTGGCAAGTACCTATAAGAATGGTTAATTTAAGTAAATATGAACAAATAATGCAGCCTTTCACACATGTTGCCACATGTGAACTTATTGACATAGGTTCAGTCTCAGATTAACCAGGGACAGAAAATCTCAGGCGACTGTGTTCATGTGATGAATTAAAAGAGTTACCTAGTCTTTTACAAGATTTAAAATTAAGGAGTAGTGAACTTTTGAATGAGGGTCAAATAGATCAGTTAGAGAGTCTTTTAAAAAGACATGATCAAACATTTTCTAAAAATAAAGATGATTTAGGAAGGGCTACTGTCATTAAACATAAAATTGACACTTGTAATGCCAAACCAGTTTAGCAACCATCTAGGAACCTTCTAAGAGACAAAAAGAAAAAGCACCTTGCGAAATTCTTTAATTTTACTTTCAGATATATTGAAGATGTCCTATCACTGAATAACTCATATTTCAGTCAGTACTTAACATCTCATATATCCCAGTGAACTTGAAATTAAGGATACTATTGATACTAGGACTGCTTCATACCTTGTACTTTTCCTTAATATTGACACAGATGGCCGACTTCACACTAAAATCTATGACAAACGGGACGATTTCAACTTCCCAATTATCAATTTCCCATTTGTCAGCTGTAACATACCTTCTGCTCAATCGTTTGATGTTTACATATCTCAGTTGATACGTTATGCTCGTGCATGTTCACACTAAAAGGACTTCATTTACAGGAGTGTGTTCCTTACGCAGAAACTGCTCAAACAGAGTTATGAGGAGGAAAGATTAAAAACGACACTCCGTAAATTTTACAAACACCATCACAAATTGATTGATCTATACGATGTGTCTGTATCAAAACTAACTAACGACATTTTTACCACGTCTTAGATTGTGGTTTACCATCTACGTCGTCTGGTCTGCTAAGTACCGAACGTGAACTATTCCCGAATATGACTGTTTCCCGAGTGTGAATTCGCATTGCTATTAGACGTGTCTCGGTATTTATACATCCAACATTGATGTATTTAGTTATGACGTTTCGTCTGTAATTCTGTTTGGGTATTGTGTTATGTCTTATCGTTTGTGGTTTGAATTCTATTTCTATTTTCTACATGTATGTAAAAGTTAAGATAATTACTATGATAGTTCATTTATATGATTTTTAGTTTAAAACTTCTATATGCACAGGATTAATTTGCTTTTACAGTTTTGATTTTGAAGAAAAACCGACATGGTTAGAAAATACAAATAATTACACCATTACTAACACAATTTTATATAAATATTCTTGTAATGGTTAGAAAATACATAAAATAACTCCATTACAAACTTAATCCCAATTTATATTCTATTTTTAGAAATTTACCTGTGACGTCACTTTTTGTGGCGTTGATACATTTGTGTGACGCACAGTTCATAATTCTATTGTGGTGTAAATGGGAGGTGTCCGTTGTTATTCTGTGGTTTAGATGTTGTAATGTACTATTGAATTATTTATTCACGTTTGTCTCTGTCCTGAGTTTTTAGCGGTATATTTAACATTGCCATATAAGCGGGAGGTTTTGCTAGCCATAAAAACAGGTTCAACCCACCATTTTTTTTCTTAAAATTTCCTGTACCAAGTTCGGAATATGGCAGTTGTTATCAAATAGTCCGTTTCTATGTATGTTGGCGTTTGTTTTTGAAGCAGTTCAGTATGTATGTTGTTCCGTTGTTTTCCTCTTCTAGTTGATGTGTTTCCCTCGGTTTTGGTTTGTGACCCGGAATTCTTTCAGTTAAATCGATTTACGACTGTTGAACAGTGATATACTACTGTTGCCTTAATATAGTACCTGTGACTAAGAAAGATGGCTTAACCAGAATTTGTATTGATTTTTGATCAGTAAATGGACTTACGATAAAAGATTCCTATCCTTTATGTCGCATTGACGATTCTCAAAATGTTCTGAGAGGCTCAAAATGATTGAGTGTGTTTGATTTATTAAGTGGGTATAGGCAAGTGAAGATTGACGAAAATGATACGGAGAAGACAGCTTTTACTAGTACAAAAGGGCTATTTCATTTTAATGTAATGCCTATTAATCTGTGTAATGGGGTTGCCACTTTTCAACGCTTAATTGAGTATACTTTGGCCGGCCTTAATTGGCAGACATGTCTGATATATATTGATGACATAATAGTGTTTTCAGATTCATTTGAATCTCATTTGTCAAGACTTACTGATGTATTAGATAGAATAGCATTACAAGGACTAAAAATTTCATCTAAAAAATGTAGTTTGTTTCAAAAACAAGTTTCTTTCCTTGGACATATTGTCTTAAGTGAGGGTATAGCAACATACCCTGATCAAATAGCTTGTGTAAAAACATGGCTATTGCCAAAATCAATGACAGATGTTCGATGTTTTCTCGGAACATGTTCATATTATCGGAAATTTATTAAAATTTTTGCTGAAATTGCAAGGCCACTGCATAAATTGAGAAAACAGAGAAAAATTGTACTTTTGATTGGGCCAATGAATGCAATGAAACTCCAAATGACTTTAATGTCTGTGCCAATTTTAGGCTACCCTGATATGACAAAACAATTCATACTAGATACTGATGCTAGTGGTTTCGGGATTGGCGCTGTCCTTTCTCAAATTCATGAAGGCAAAGAAGTTGTGGTAGCTTATTACAGTAAATCCCTCAGTAAAGCGCAAAGACAATACTGTGTAACAAGACGAGAACTTTTGGCTGTAATATTAAGCATTAAAAATTTTCATCCTATCTCTATGGTACACATTTTAAAGTACGAACAGATCATGGAGCTTAAACATGGCTTCTCAGGTTCAAAAATCCTGAAGGTCAAATGGCCAGATGGCTTGAGACCTAAAACACATATAATTTTGAAATTCGTCACCGTCCTAGTCGACAACATAGTAATGCAGACGGTTTGTCTCGCCGACAATGTTTTTCATGTAGTTATTGTTCAAAACAGGATAAAAAAGAAATTGATAATTCAGAGGAAACTACAGTTGAGTTATAAGAATGGCTAAAGTACAGGACTCTCAAGAGGCCTCTTGTTCCAATAAAACAGATTCAGTTATGTGGTATGAGCATAAAACAAATCAAGAAATGTTCGAAGCTCAAAAGAGTGACAACGTGTTATTTAATTTATACCGTCTCAAGTCTGATAATAATAACAGACCTGATTGGGCTTATGTGGCCTTACAAGACGTGAAACTTAAGAAATACTGGTCTCAATAGGATCGCATTATATAAATAAACAATGTGTTATACCGAAAGTGGATAAATGCTACCACTGAAGAAAGTAATTTTCAATTTATAGTTCCTGAAATCTGGAAAGAAAATATCATGAAAACGTTACATGATGACATACAAGTTGGCCATTTTGGTATACATAAAACTGTAGCCAGAGCACAAAATAGATTTTATTTGGTTGGTCATAAAGACGAAATTACCAAATGGGTGCAAAACTGTATTGTTTGCAAAACACGCAAACAGCCTCCCAGAAAAGCTAAAAAAAATGAAACAGAATAATGTGGGTGCTCCAATGGAAAGAGTTGCCTTGGATATAATAGGTCCATTACCAATATCATATAAAATGAACAAATATGCTTTAATTGTAACAGATTATTTTACTAAACGGGTAGAAGGGTATACCATGCCAGACATGGAGACTACAGCCATAGTTGATAATTTAGATAACCATTTCTTCTATAGATTTGGAATCCATAGTCAAATGCATTCAGATCAAGGGAGACATTTGATGCTGGTTTATTCAAGGAACTTTGTGCTAAGTTAAAATTGACAAAACAAGGACTACATCATTTAGGCTACTAAGCAATGGTCTTGTGGGGCGTTTCAATAGGACCCTAGAAAATACAATAAGTAAATATATCAGTAAAATTCAAATGGATTGGGATAAGCAACTTCCCTGGGCTTTAATGGCGTACAACTCATCAGAACATGAAACAACTAAGTTAAGTCCTAGTATGCTTATGCTTGCTTGGCAGAGAAATACAATTGCCAGTTGACTTGATATATGGTCCCCACCCCCAGAAAATTGAATACCCTGACGAAACAGGATCACTGAACGATTATGTGAAAAATTTGCAGGATAGCATATGGAAAGTGTCTGCTAAAGCACGACAAAATATTTCTAAAAATAGTGACAAACAAAAACGATAGTATGATGTTAAGGCCTATGAGAATACATACAAAACAGGCGATATAGTATGGCTTTATACTTTTAATCGAAAGCCAAAACTGAGTCCAAAGTTACAAAGGAATTGGGATGGCCCATACTTTGTTGTGGAAGTTATATCTGAATTAATATATAAACTTAGAAAGACTCCGACGTCTAAAATGCAAATTGTGCATCATGATAGGCTAAAACCATTCTTTGGTGATGTTCTAAACTGGGTCAAAGAACAAGAAAACACTCGTCAATTGACAATGAATCAAAGTACCGACAATACTGTTGACTCTGTGGTTGCTGCTGGGATCTGAAAATAAATAAAAGATGTGTCAAGTTCGTATTTGAACTTTGAATTTGGAAATGTGTTTAATTAATTTAAAAGAACGCATTTTGTGTGTTCATATATATTTATCATAGCAAAGTTTATTGCTGTGTGTGTGAGATGTGTTAATCAATAGTAATATTTTTCATTTTAAATAGAGTGAAAACAGAAATTTAAGTATAAATACTTACCAAAGTATGTAAGCAATGGGTACCGTAGTACTGGTCGACTGTGCTGTGTGATAAAAATTGAATATATTTTCAAAATAGCATATTTATACTTCAGATGACTTTCTTTTGCTACCAATGTGGTGCACAGTTTAATTTGAGAAGACAGCTTACAAGGCATGTTAGGGACATACACCGTAAGAAGATGCTGTAATGCAGATTATGTTCATACTTGATGCCAACAAGCAAAATGTTTCGTTTGATTAAAGACGAGGATGTTAACATGTTCACCGTCACATGCTGAATCCCAGAACTAAAGACAGGGAGCTTATTATTCCGGAAACCCCGACAACAGCAAATGCAACTACTAAATTCACTAGAAAAGACAACAAAGAACAACTGAAAAGAAAAGAAAGCTGTACCATCATAAGACCAAGAACCCCACCTCTCACACCTTCTTTAATAAAATCAGTATAACCCATGTCACCATTATCAGAAATCTCACCCTGTAGCATTTCTTTGGGCTTAGAAGAGTATGGGTCCTTGTCGCCTGTAAAGGAAAGTCTGTTTGGACTCTTCGACTCACCCATTAGACAATAAGTGGTAGAGATGATAGTAGAAGTACCAACAATTGAACCAGAACTACCTATTGTTCCAACAGAAACGCCGACAATAAGGGACAGTAGGCACCTAGAGTTGCCCGCTATTGGGGATTAAATTTGTCCTGAAGACAGATTTCAGGCCCCACCCTCCCGATTCAAATGTTCATATGAGGCATCAAAATCCTTGGTAGTGGCCGAGAAGGCAGGAAAGACTGGCAAGTAAAGTGGCAGTGTATTGCTCATTGAATATGGTGCTGTCCGTAAGGATGAGACATGCATTTTGCCTGATAGCACTGTGTACAAACTCACAGCTACATGTATACGAGATCCACCTTTCTGCACCTTGAAGCAAAATGAAACTCAAACAGAGATGATGAAAACAGACGATGCTGAAATTCAAACAGAAATGAGACAACAGATATCTACACAGACAGAGGAGGATAAGAGGGTCATGCAAGTAACATCAGCCACCCACACAAGGCGAATTATATTAATGGAGGAGGAAGTTCAACTTGAAATTGAAGACAATAGAATAGTGGTAGAGAAAGAAACAGAAACAGAAGAAGATTATATGGATTTAGACTTTTATCATTAGAACTGTGTTTATCATATTTCGGACAATAATAGGTTTAAAGAAATTGGTTAATCATGTAAAAATATATATCTAAGGCAGAGTAATTAAGAAAAATTTTGGGTTGGGTACAGTTTTCGATAGTTTGGGAAGGGATTGGCTATTCAAACAAATATTAATGAAACTTCAATGTTTCATTCCTGATTATGGTGTTTTGAGTTGAGAGTATGTATATATGTATAGTTTTTTTTTTTATATAAAGTGCATTTCTATTTTATTTATATGTGCAAGTTTTAAGAAATGTATATTATACAGGTATACAGGTATTATATTGATTAATGCTAAAACAAATTTTGTTATATAAACTTGTCCGAGGTCGGACAATTTTTCAAAGAAGGAGGCAATGTAACGGATTCGTCCTCATTGTTTGGTAGTTTGTGTTCCCTCCCCTTTTCATCAACAGTTCGACCTCCGTGTAACAGCATTGGATACTAATACATTGTCAGATATGTTTCTTTTTATTAATATAAGTTATCAGACTTAGATATTTGGTACTTAATCACATTTTTTTATAGGCAGTAACTTGAGTAAAGATAAAAATAACGTTAGGTTCCATCAGAAAACTAAGTCGCTTTTGCATTTATTTTTGTGTAGTGTAAATACTGGATTTCCTTATTCTTAACCTACCTTTACATATTTGTTGATTGTATTATGTTGTTTTAATCTATATATATATAATTATATTCAGTGGATTAGTTAACCTGGTCAAGTTTCTATAGACTCAGAGTCTCTCTTTTTCTGTGTAATGTCCGCCATGTTTACTTGAGTCGCTTACTATAAACCAGTCTAAGTGCACTGTTGTGAACGGCGATATTACTAAGAGATTCATATTTCTTATTTAATAAAATATTTGTATTTACTTTTCTTTGCGTAATAAGAAGTACTTCGGTTCAAGACTTTTATATAATTCTTTTGGCGCCTTTTTCTAATTATCGAGAAAACACCAAAGCGAGTTCGACAGTTATATTTAGATATTATTTATTATAATGCTTTTGTATGGAAGTTTTTCTTGTTCTAATTCTTATTATTTGTATTTGTAGATTGTGATTCCAGATTGTGGCTATATTTTGGACTTATAAATAAATAACTGACGTATTGTAAAACCTCACATGTTTATTAAAACTGCTTTGGTGCGTCTCTCGATTCATACCAGTCTTCAGTTGTTTTATTTTGAAGTAATCAGAAAAGTTTTATGTTCGGATGAGGAAAGCGAAGGAGAACATAAAGAGTTTTTTGAGTCGCTTTTGATGTCAATATGAAGTCTTTCGATTCTCTTTCATTGTATATAAATTGAATTTCTATTGAAAGCGTGAGTCGTTATCGGACTACCGTGGTACAAGGTTGCTTATAGCCAAAAGCCTAAATATTAAAATCCTTTCGTCACTGTAGCTTGCAAATTGAGTTTACACTTTAAAAGGTTAGGAAATATTTTCGGAGAGTTTGATTGATGTAACACATAAGTTTATAAGTATTCATATTTATAAGAGACTCTAAAGATTAGACGTACAAATTATATACTGAAACGTACACCAAAGTCGGAAAGATAAGATATTTCATATTTTATACAGAGACTCAACGACGCAGACTCGAGTCTTAAAGTCGCTAATCAAATAAGACATCAACATACCTTTTCTTCAAAGAAAGTTAAGGTCAAAGTGATTCTTATATTATTCACCAAAAGTATAGTAATTATTATTAATAATTTCCAACGATTTTTTACATATTACGAATTTGAATCTCCACAAAAGTACAGCAAATCAGTTGTCGCAACTTGTACATTTGAAAAGTCGACATAGCTTATATAATTATAGAGATTTCTATAATTACTTGTGATTAAGATAGTTTATTTAAATACATGTGTATATAGTACTTGACCAGAGTTACTCACTAGCTTGCATACTATACAAATGTGATTCATTGTATGTTGATCTCATGTAAAAAGATATAGTTTGACTTAATTGAAATTGTCTGGATTACATATATCTATAATACTTTATTAAATCATTAACTTTATACGAATTGATTATTTTTGTCAACTGAAACAACGCATCTTGAACTATATCACTTGGATTAACTAACACTACGGGGTTGAGTTGACCCAAGAGAGCAGTAATTGTAAAGAGTATCTATTGCAGTTTATAAGTTTGTTTGACGGGTAATATAGCTTTGCTAGTGGGTCGTAGTTTCATTTCAGGGTAACGAAAACGCTATAGCAACACAGAACGAAAATGCTATAGCAACACAGAGCGAAAACGTTACATTACTTTAAAAATTCAGACACTTTTCAAATATTATAACATTGTACTGTTAATACTTTCGACTGTTTAAAGACACCTGCTACAAGTGAATCAACTCCTATCATTTCTACTTGTAAACATAAAAAAGGAAAGAGGAGCACGTGTCAGACATTTATACGTATAAAATTGCGGTTTTTATCCAACGCAATCATAGGTTTGAACGTTGTTTTCAATTTAGACTTGTATATATATATCATCATGTACTGTATTACGACGCTAGATTAAAACTCACGAGGAAAGGTAACACCCGGCCACCGAAAGCTTTATTATGTGAAGCCTAGGTGGTCGTGTGGTCTAGCGCGTCGGATACAGTGCAGGCGTTTTGGTGTCACGATATCTCAGTAGCATGAGTTCGAATCCCGGCGAGGGAAGAACAAAAAATTTGCGAAAGCAAATTTACAGATCTAACATTGTTGGGCTGATGTTTAGACGAGTTGTATATACAGAATGTACACAGCCATGTATCACCATCACTGCTGGTGATCCGATGGATAAATCTGTTGTAGAGTTGTCACTGGTTCAGACGTACTTATATATATATATATATATATATATTAAACAGAGATGTTAATCTCGACTCCAGATTTCACTAGTAACCTAACAGGAAAAACTTATTATACAAAATCTTTTGAGCCTCTGGACTGTTCCACGGAACATGTCGTTTACGGAAATGAATGTACTTTGTGTGGACTCCTTTATGTTGGTGAAACTCGACAAACTTTGCGTAAAAGGATGAATCAACACCTATCTGATAATAAAGATCCGCAATTCGGGTTCTTTATAACCATTTTAATCAACCGGACCATGATCCTTCTTTATCTATGACAGCACGCATCATCGAGAAAATTTATCACCACACCAATAGCCCTATACTAAGTACTCCTTTCTGAAAAGACAGAGAAAATTTCTCAATAAGGGAACTAGGTACTGCAATGCCGTATCGTTGCAATAACATCAATGAAGTAGGAAATTTTTCAAGTCCAGCTTGCAGTGATGTAAATGTAATGAGCTTTTTTAATACTCCTTTAAGACACCAGTGAAGTCATGGGCAAAAACATTGCCATCGGTCCAATGTAAAAAAAGTCTTCCAAATCTAGATCGCCCTCTGGGAGCTTTGATGACCTTCTTTCCCATCTTCATCATCCGCTAGGGTTACATTACATTAGAACTGTTCTTTTTTCACTGCCTGTTAATTTTCTAAAATGTTTGAAAGATTATGCACTTGACAAGGGATGCATAAATACATTTTCTCCAATATACAGACTGGTCAGTATAATTTGTGATGTAGCTCTTTTCTGTCTTTTTAATCCAGTAAGATCGGAACCTTTACATGATGAAAAGAGGAAATTCCTTCCAGTTCAGTTGTCTAATAAAGGAATTGATGCAATCAACATCAGCAACGTTCTTCATCACAAGGAGGTAACATCTAAAATTCCACTTAATTTTCAAAATCTGTCTGTTCCTATTGTATCCTACAGTTACAACAAAACCATTAATTGCACCTAAAGTATTTAACTATAAGCAAGCATTGCAGAACCTTGATTTAGAAGAATACCTAAAACAAACCCTCTGACATGTGACTGTTTCCACTCTCCTTATATTTACAGCTCCTCTGGCCATGTTATTACTGGGGATCTTAACATAATTCAACATGAACATCTCCGAAAGTTGATATCCCATGGTCCTAATTTCTGAGAAACCCCCAACACATCAAATGGAACCATAACTTCAAAATAATTATGGATTCCATTGAGGACTACGCCAGAGCATGGGCTAAACGAGAAGTTGAACTGGACACTTTGTCAGAATGGGTCAAAACAATCAGGTCTCTGATAAAATGTCGAATTCATAAGTTGAAAAACAGTATGAATGATCGACCGAAGTCCATTTTCAGAAACAAAAAAGCTGTGAAATGTCTAACAACTCTTCAAGATAAATATGTTTTTGTTCCTGCGGAAAAAGCTTCAAATAATATTGTGTTTGTATGTAAATCGTACTGCTACGAAAAGAATTAGAAATAAATGTGCACTCAGGTAGTCCCACATACAAAAACGTATCACTTGACAAGGATGAGATTTTAGCGAATCATAAGTCCTTCATGGCTTCAATGAACATTACATTGAACGGATACCTAAGCTTCACAAAATTCCATACAAACAACGGTACATTGCCGGCTCATCTGCATATTCTACAAAGGAATTGTCTATTAGATTGACAAAAATCTTGTCTGCAGTGAAAGAGGGTCTTCAGAAATACTGTGAAACTGTTTACTCGCGTAGTGCTATTAACCATATGTGGATTCTAAAAAAATCTAAAGAACTTCTGGATAATTTAAAATCTCGATCTTTCTCTGAAATTAATTTTATCAAAACTTTTGATTTTTCAACCCTGTATACCACCATTCCACATGTGAAATTGAAAAATCATTTAGAAGAAATAATCCACAATGCTTTTAAATATAAAAATTGTAGCATACACTATAAATTTATTACTTTGGGATACCATACGACATATTTTCTTAATAGTGAAGTAAAAGGTTAAACATGCTACACAGAGAAACAAGTGATCAGTATGCTGGAGTTTCATATTGACAACATATTTGTTGAATTTGGAGGTAGACTTTTTCAACAAATTGTCGGTATTCCTATGGGAACGAATTGTGCGCCTCTCCTTGTCGACCTCTTCTTATTTTCATATGAGTCGGAGTTTCTTCAGACACTTGTCAAAAACAAAAAGATCAAAGAAGCCAGATCATTTAATTTCACATTCATATATATTGATGATGTTCTTTCCATTAACAGTCCAAACTTTTCTGATTGGGTTCCATTAATATATCCTCCAGAACTAGAAATTAAAGAAACAACAGACACGACTTCTTCTGCCTCATTTTTAGACTTGTACCTCGAATTTGACATAAGCGGTCATCTCAGTACCAGAATCATTGACAAACGAGACGATTTTAATTTTTAAATTATCAATTTTCCCATCCTTAGTAGCAATATACCAACTTCACCTGCATATGGGATATACATTTCCCAACTCATTCTGTATTTAAGAGCTTGCAGCTGCTACTCAGACTTTATAAAATGTCACCAGTGTCTGAGCAGAAAGTTGATGAACCAGGGTAATGTCAAAGAACGTCTCGTCCTTTTTCTAAAAAAGTTCATAGGAAGATCCCAAAACCTTGTTGATAACTATTCCGAATCAACTTCACAAATAATATATGATGATCTTGAGGTATAGATTCTAGGTACTGGCGTTGTTTATCATCTTAATTACGTGTTATAGTGTTCTTTTATTTGTCTTTGTAAATTATTAACCTTAACTGTTTACTCTATTTTTGGTAATACACTTTTGGCGTTGCCCGGTACTTATACATCCCGCCATTGTGTTATTGTGCTATGTACATTTTTTGTATTTTTGTCTTTCATTTTTGCTTATGTGCTTTGTCTTTATGCCATTTTGTTTTTCTTTGTTGACATATTTGTTTGTTTTATAGTGATTAAGATTATAACACAATGTTGACTGCTGTACCCCTATTTTTGACATTTTTGCCTATTATGTCTGTTTGTTTTGTTCACACATTGTTGTCATTATAATGGAATTTTATTCGACTGTCATACAAATGAGAGGTTTAGCTAGCTATAAAACCAGGTTTAATCCACCATTTTCTACATACGGAAATGCCTGTACCAAGTCAAAAATATGACGGTTGTTTTCCATTCGTTTGATGTGTTTGAGCTTTTGATTGTGCCATTTGATAAGGGACTTTCCGTTTTGAATTTTCCTTGGAGTTCGGTATTTTTGTTGTTTTACTTTTTACAAACAAATATATCATTTTTATAAGAAACAGACAACATACAACAGTTCCTTCTAAAACCACAATCTTGATTATTATCCATTAACAATTCACCAGGAAACAGAAAACAAAAATGTTTCTACGGGTAACAATACATTTTCAACAGTTATCCATTAAAACGTGTAGGACGAATGCGTAGGTTTAACCGCATTATCTGTACTATTATTTGTCTGTTTGTCTTTTTATTTTTGGCCATGGCGTTGTCAGTTTGTTTTCGATCTATGAATTTGACTGTCCCTCTGGTATCTTTCGTCCCTCTTTTTTAGTACTACTTATGAAAATCAATTATATTCTACAGGTTTAATATTTCATTTGAGAGGATACTTATAAACAATATTATAATATGAGATGTCTTGGTTCAAGAATTATTAATTTTTTTTAGATAATCTTGTTTTAGGGTTTTTGTACGAGTTAATTGAAAATTATCCCGGAAAAAATATAGCGATAAAAATTGTCAGGGTGAAAAACAATTAAATTTGATTGTTATTCAAATAAAATGTATAAAAACTACAAAGAGTTCAAATCATGAGTAAGCACTGCTACTGAAATTCATCTGACTCTATCGGAATCATACATCATATCAGAGGTAGACAAAAAAAAAAAAAAAAAAAAAACTGAATATAAATAGGTAATATACAATTTTGAAAAGTATACATAAATAAACTACTTCTTTGTAATTAATAATTTCCAAAGGGAACGTGCTTTGTCAGGGAAATAAGAGAAATTCTACTTTCCTCCATACACAAAATTATTCAATATTACTAATGGAAATCATCTTAACCTTACAATAGAAAAGAAAGGATATGAGGTATTCATCCATGACACAAAATCAGTACATGCACAGCAAACTGACGACCACGCCACAACTATGTGTTAACTTTACAAGTCTAATTTCAGAGGATCAAACGAATAATTAGTGATACAAAAAGGAATATCTCATATAGGATTATTTTTAATGAAAAAGAATAGCTAATATAAGATATATCTTTTTACGAAAATGAAAAATATCCGTACGAAATAGACAACAAAAATATTTCACTGGAAAACTATACATAATCAGCTGCTATTCATGAAAAGTTTCCTAGGAAAATAAAAAGTAAGATGGTACTATTTTACGAGTAATTATTTCCGATATTTTGCACTAGAAATGTTATAGTTTCCCAGGGAAATATTTCTTATATGGTTTCCCTGGAAAATAAATTGACGACAACTTTAGTCAGCTGCTGTATTTTCGTTAAGGGAGATAACTCGTAAGAATCACTGGTACGTTTTGTCAACCAATTTAATAAATAAATTGTAATCTTAGTAACATAGATTAATTCGATTTTGGTTCAGGTGAATTCTTAAAAAGCAATGATGAAAGTGCCTATTGCAAACTCAATGAATTATCTCCCGTTACCCTACCTCTAAAGATTTAATTTCACAAAAATGATAATTCATAGTCAGAATAACAATGAACAATCCCGCCAACAAAAAAGAAGGTTTAAAATAATGTTTCTTTGAGAAGTCAATACTAAGATAAGAAATAATTAAATTATTTCTTAACTATCATTATTGTTCACGGTATTTAACAAACAAAATATATCCGCCAGACAAGGTCAAACTATCGCATACAATGTTAGTTTTTACTTATTAATTCAGACAGGCGGAAAAAAGAAGAATTCGTCTACGTGATTAGGGAAAACACCCCCGTATTTTTTGTTTAACGTATTCGGATAAGGTAGGCAGGTGAGTGTTAGAATTAATGCAAAAATAAAAAATAAAAAAAATACAACTCTACTTTCAACACACTTTTTTCTGTGTTTTCTTTTCTTTCAGAAGTGACCAATCATACATGGTTTTTTTAGGTATTGTTAATGCTTTTTGTTCGATGTTTCTTCAATATCCATACCTGTATCGATGCTGGAATATATGCCATAATAATGCAGAAAAAAGTTCCATCATATTTATGAACTATACATATAAAAATAAGTAGATGTATTATAATTGCCAATAAGACAACTATATCCAACATAGGAATAAAAACCAAAAGTGTTAACAAATATTCTCTTATGGTTGTGGCATGTGATTAATTTCTTGCATGAAGAGATATTTCTCGTATCACACTGCACGGAGTATGGTAAGAAAAAGTGATACGAAAACTGCGTTAATTTTATTGGTTTATTCAGCATCATGAGACGATTTTACGACCTTTCCATTGGCTATTCGTTAGATCATTGATAACTTTCAAAGCAAAGACGATGTACATTTGCTCCATGGTAACGGGCATATGTGATTTCTTCAATAATATACAAACATTCAAACTTTTCACCTGGAAATTTTCTTTTTGACAAATTTTATTACATTCTGAAGCGTACAAAAAGATTTAAAATGTCTGTTGTTGAAGTTTGACGCCGGAACTGGACATATGACGGCATGCTGGTATGTGCGAAAGATTTGATCAACGATTCGCGAATTTTTTAAATTAACACAATAAGAGTGTTAACCATAAGAGAAATAGGTTTGGCAACTCGTGAGAATTGCATATCGCTTTAGATCAACTCTCGTTACTAAAATTATAATTTAAATAGTAATAATAATATTATCATATTGAAATTAAACAACTCAAGTTAATATCAAGCAATATCCAATTCTTACTTGTTATGAAACCTATAACAGTTCACCGTACGGTGTAGTGGGTTCATACATGTTTTTTATCGCCCAATCCCAACCATTCTTAAGCTGAAAAATTCGAGAATCGGACATTCTTCACAAATGTTTACTTGATACTCATGGAAACATTATCCAAATTTGTTATTTCCATAGTAACACTGAACGACCGATGATCAGAACAGTAACGACTCTCAGTAGGTATAGCAAAAGAAAAACTGTTTTCTATCCTTTTCCCACAAGCTCATATGTATCGACCATAGTACTTACCCAATAGGCAACAAAGTAAAAACCATTCTTAGGTATCACAAATGGAAACTTTCTCTGTATTATGGGTTCAAATGCTTGAACTATTCTCAAAAGGATTGTCTTCATATTTGAAAATATTTTCTATTTCAAAACTATAATATATATATAGATTCTACCACTGCATCGAGTGTGATACGATATTTATCCACTCGAGACAGTTAAATTTTCAAATTTATAACGCGAGGCTCGCCGAGCGTTTTAAATATTTAAAATTTAACTGTCGAGAGTGGATAAATATCGTATTACAGATTTGATGGTGGAATCTGATTCTCTAATGATTTTCTAACAATATGCAGGCAAACTTATTCCTTCTTTTCGAATGATCTGCAAAAAGATGTGTTCTTTCTATGTGACGTCATCAGTCATGGTCGCCTTTTTTCATGCCGTCACAATAGGAAATTCAGAGGAAAGCAAGAAAATTCGACGTCATAATCGGATTTTAACCAATGAAGAACTGAGATCAAACTAACCACACGTTGATTAAATTTTTTTATACAATGGGTGCAGAAAGGGATAAATTGGCGAAGAATTAGAGAAATATATATATATATATATGTAAAGTATGTTCAGTAAATTGGTTTATTAATTCCTCGACTTGTTTTTGTTCTATTTATCATGAATATTTATCGTATATGGTTTTCAACTGCATCATCATTTTTCAAAATATATTTTTTATATATTTTGCAAGTGTACATACAGGTCAAACCACTGGTACTAATATTTTTAAGTTGACAAGCACTGAATATTATATAGACAGGAATGTATTGTCGTGCTAAGCATACCCAAACGCGTAATTAAAAATTGGGTATCGGAAAACAGAATGTAGCTGTCTGACTGATCCGAAAAGTGATAAAATGTTACAACTCGTCAACGCAAAGCTAATAACCAAATATGAAGTCATTCAGTGAAGTCGCACTGTGGAAATGTGTGACGAAAAATTTAAGTTTATTCAACATATTAAAAAATTCCAAGTATCGGCAAATAGAAAGAAGGTGTCAGACCGATTTGAATAAAGCTCACACGAGAAAAGAGTGACGACTGGGGTATCATAAGCGGCAACAGTAGTTCACAACTCATAAATCATTTTGGAATATACCAACTACTTACCGAGAGAACATCTAAGTGCTTTCTCAGAGTAAGCGTCACCTGCTATGCATGCATTTTCCGCCACACATATCCTGTCTTTGGTGAATTTAAACACATAAACTGCAAAACTGTGTAGGGTCAATTTTATTCTAGTTTGAAGTCAGTGTCAATTTCAAGAAAGAAACCCAGATATAAAGCAGACCTTCTACTTTCTGTTGTTTCATTAATATCCAGTTCAAAAGGATTTTATATGAGATGCAATTACTTGCTTGAATGTTGGTTGTTGGATATCACATCGTCAATATTTTAGGATGAAACTAAAGAACTTGGCAATATGCTTTTCATTTTGACTTTAAGAAAGTTTTGAATGCATCCGGCTTCATATGAATAACAAACAAGTCGACCAGTAGGGATGTATAACTAGTATCCATGGGAATTCTGATAAAAATAGGCGTTACATACCAAAAAGACATTCAAAACTCATAAGTAAAGAGAAACTGACAACTCTATGGCAAAAAACGAAAATCGACGAACAAGTCCATAAAACGCTACATCAAAAACTAAACATTCAGCAACGTGAACCCAACCAAAACCGGAGCTGAACTTGTTGTTTGCCTTATCAAAAGTTATGTTTTTGTACGTGGGATTACCCAAGTATTAATATAGTTATAAACGATCTTGCAATTAAACATTAGGAATTCAAGTGTAGTGTGGACAAATCAAAAGTATTGATAATGTTGCAAAATTTTACATGGGTAGATCCTGAACAATTTAAAGAATCTATTTCTGTGTGACATCGTTAGTAGGGATATCTTATTTGAAATCCATCATTTACGGTAAAAAGAATGGTAGTACAAATCATAGAGAGACGCGAAGTGGAACTTCTCGACGAGCATGCTATATTTATATTATATTTTATAGGAATTTTGTGGAATTGCAACTATAAAATATATAGAAGGGCGATTTTGGTCAAATATTTACATTTTAAAATCATAAAAAAGAAGGACAGATCTCCATTTAAGCTAGGCGAGTACTACATCATAATACTTGTGTTTACTTTGATTTAAATTGTTTGATTGGGTCTTTCAAAAGTTAATACTTGTGTTCATATTTTCCATAGTCATATTCTTAAGGCGTATTTGTACCAGAGTAGCAACCCTTATTTGGTATAACAACTGTCAAATAATTGAGAGAAAACTTCAGATCAACTATATTTTCAAAATAACTAAGACATTTACTTAAATAATATTCAGGATACTATCACTTAGACACTGACAATAAGTGACGTTAAATTGGCACTTCCTATGCTTCTATCCGTTTAAATTTTGCCAAGATGAGATTATGGTTAAGTTAAACACTTTACTTAGTTTATTATTATTAATTAATTATGTAATCGATCATTAACCGAATAACTCTCAATAAAGCCAATAGGCAATGACATGATAAGCATATTGTCGTTCCAACAGAAAACATTTATTAACGAAGTTATCATTAAATGATATAACAGACTAACACCAATATAAAAGAGAGGCGAAAGACATCAAAGGGAGATTCAAACTCATAAGTCGAAAACAAAATGACAATGCCATAGCAAAAAATGAAAAAACGACGAAAAGACAAACAACAGTACACAAAACACAACATAGAAAACTAAATACTGAGCAACACAAACTCCACTTAAAACCGGGGGCGATTTCAGTTGCTCCGGAAGGGAAAAACATAACTCTAATGATAAGGTTTCATTTTGCTCAATTTTTTTTATTGCATTTTCAGTATGTTCTCAGCTGTGTCTCATTTGTTTAAATTTTTCCCCATAGAAACCTTTAGAAAACGTACGGCTTATATTGTGACATTACAATATCCCTGTGTAATATTATTTATATATCCATACAAAGCCATCAAATTAATTAATGACCGAATTTCTATTTTAAAAGTATCACGACAATGAACTTACGACTTTTTAGTAAAGTGTACATATTTTTATAAACTGCGATGCAACTATATTATGTTATAGCAATTACTCAAAATGTTTACATGTGTCATCTGCGGTTTTTTAATTTAAAGTAAGATGCAGTAGACGTTTTATTTTACAAGTTTTAGACACGAGAAGCAATTCTAGTTTACATTGCATGTATCTACTTTTATGTTATCTTAACATAAAACATATATATGTACATCATAAATTGACATGAAATATCAGGTATTGTAAATGCATTATATTTACACATCAAAACAACTTTTATTGTTCAAGAGCAGTTGCATTTTCTTCATTTTTCCTTTTTTCTTGTTTTCTGAGAAGATGCCATATTGTCATTCCCTCAACTCTCAATAACAAAGTGAACATACTTCCTGAGAAAACAATTACACCTATTATCCAGAACCACCAACTTGGTTCTACATCGACTAATTGAACCCAAATTGTATTCCAGATAAGGGCCCCTGTGTTGCCTCCAGCACCAACAACCCCAGCAATCACGCCTATTCGCTTGGCATGAACATATGGCACGATTGAATAAGTCGTACCTTCTGATGCTTGAATAAATAAACTTGTTATAACCAATGTACAAATGGCCATCGGAATAGATTTCATCTGGCTGAATATTACTAGCATAATTCCTTCTCCTGCTAAACAGAGTTGGTGAGCTAACAGACGTCCTGGGATTTTGAAGTGCTTGAAGCAAACATCCGAAAATGTTCCTCCCATGGCACGTGCAAACAGATTCATTAGTCCAAAGAGGGATGCAATTAAACTAGCAGTACTCTGGTTTAAGACACTACACGACAAATTTACTTCTCCCTTGTCAAGAAAGTTGGCTCCAGTCGAATTACTGTTTGATATTGTAACTGTAGTCTCGTTGCAACCTTCGATTTTAAATTTGTATAAAAAGTATAAATTGAGAATGGTGTTTCCAGCAATTTCCACTCCAAAACACATACCATATTGTACGATCAACAGTGAAATAGTAATGTATGTCCATACTTTTGGCTGTTTATTTAGATGCGACTTGTGGTGTCCTTTCATTGGTAAGTTTTCACCTATAAGCAATATTTTACCATTTGGTAATTATTTCATTTTTGAAAATAAATATACATGCATGACATTATGGATTTTTATAATGTGTTTTCCTTCAGAGTCGTTTTTATACAATGCCCCAAGTCCCTTTTTTTCTTTCTCTGTCGCGCTTATGACAGCCTTCAAGGAATGTTAGAAGAAATAATCTTAATAAACTTAATAACGATATATCGTATGCCTGCATTTAATTTTTCAAATTTCCATGAAAGTTAGTTGCTCTCAACAAGGAATCCATTGAAATAAGGTTTCTTAATTGTAAAATTTAGTAATCTCTTCGAAAGATTTGCGGAAGCCATCTTGGTTTGTTTGATCGTTATTAAATATTTGTCACAGATGGCCAAGGATATTTTCCATTTGTCGTTGCTACAATCCAGCCCCTTTTCTTCGTTGATGACTGTCACCAAATGCGACAAGGTAATAATTTTTTTTACTTTGTTTAAAGGAGTATTTTAGTGCTTGCCGGTTTTTTTTTGTTTAATACTGTTGCTCTATATTAAGTTTTTGTTTACTGTTTTCTGAACTGTTAGCCTAGGTGTCTGACTGATCTATTTGGACATTTGGTATTATTGGCATCGTTGCGCGTTAACTTATACAAAGTTTAAGTATTCATGAGGTCATGTTTCGTATATTCGTATACTCATCTGAGATTTGATGAGTTAAAACCTTTATCCAAATTTAAATTTGTGTTTTAAATTATGTAATAATTATGTAATAATGAAATTATCACCATTTTAAAGATTAATCTTTCTTCTTTCTTTTGGTTCCTCATTTATAAATTTTTGAGCTGGATGAAAGAAATTACATCAGTTTAAAGTTGTCTGATTGGGGGTGAACAAATCTTTGTATTGTGCTACCTTTATGCGATTTTCTCATTTGTTTTTTTTTTTAACCTTGATTTGTGGGTTCTAAACGAATTTATGAAATTTGAAAATTGGTAAACTACGATCGTTATTAATTTAAGACGAAGACATTATGACTGAAACAAAGAATTTGTTCTCAATAATGTTATTATTTGTAAAAACAACACATTTAAGGTAGCACTCTACAGTTAAATGTGTGGTTTCGCATTTTGGACCCGGTTCATTTTTCAATTATGAAAGTTATTGTGCAATACAATTCATTTTTGGATAGTTGAAGATAAATATAGCTTTTACAAGTGCGTTCTTTATATGAAAATCAAGATTGTGTAACATATGTTTTTTATATACACATAGCCATACCAGACATTGGTCCAGAAATTATTGTAATGTTTTTCCAACTTTTGCTCGCACGACCTTAGTGAGGCAGTTTTACGCAAAAATAAGGCGAAAAGCATCAAATTATATTAGATCATTTGATAGATAAATGTCAATGATTTCAGAAAAGGTATAACTCAAATGAATTAAAATTCTACTTTGAACCATTTTTTGGGGGGATCTCGTGACACTTTCATGCCCCTTTCTGGCAAAATGTTATGGTAAATAAATGTCATGGATACACAAAAAGGAAAATATTTTCTCGATTTTAACTGTTGCAAACTAAATCTATTATAGATACTGATTACATACATATGCACATGTATGCCGTCAATAGTTAACTTGATTTAATAGAAATCCAGAAATCTTGAAAAAGATGTTGGTTGAACAATTAGTGGGTCACTTTCAATTCTATTTCCTAACTGTGGAGTGCTATCTTATTTTATAATAGTTACCTTCATTAATGACAGCCCTAAGTTCTTCAGTTTTTGCATGTGCATGTCTTCGGTTTCTCCATTCTCCCTGTGGACAGTCATCAGATGTAAACAGAATTGATATACCTTAAATGCAAAACATCGGTCGATAAGAAGGAAAACATAACTTGAAGCTCTAAAGAGCCTGTGTCGCTCACCTAGGTCTATGTGCATAATCAACAATGGACTCGCCAACATTGTAGACAAGAATAGAGTTCATGATAAAAAATTCTTTTTTGTTGATCTTGTATTGCTAATCATTTTGTCTGTTTAGTTTATCTCTATCTTCTTTAGTTTTTGCTCAATACACGAAAGAGGGGAAAAAGATCCTCATTTAAGGGCAATCACTCCTATGAAGAGTTACAGTCTACTAACGATATCAGAAAAAAATTAACTTGTTTGTGGATTTTACATTGCTGATCATTTTTGATATTTCAAGTTTCTATTTATCTATTACAATTTTTATCATATAAAGCAAAACGCCAAAAAAATGGTAAAAATTGTCATTAAAGGGCAATAACTCCAAAAGGGAATCGTCGGAAAATTCCTCCATATTGTCTGAAATGTAGATCTTGTCTTGCTGATTATTGTTGCTTATTTAAGTTTCTATCGATCTATTATAATTTTCAAGATATAAAGCAAAAACGCAAACTATTGGTAAAAATCAACATCAAAGGGCAATAACTCTAATTAGGAGTCGACTGACGATTTCCAACATACAAATACTTATTTGTAGATCTTGTCTAGCTGATCATTTTTGCATCTTAAAGTTTTTCTCTATCTATTATAGTTTTCAAGAGAAAATGAAAAAATGAAAAAAAATGTAAAATTTGTCATTTAAGGGCAATAACTCCAATAAGAAGTTGCCTGAGAGTTTTGACGTCAATAAACAATTGGTAGAGCTCAACATTCTGAACACTTTTGTCCTGTCAGATTTTCTCTGTTTATAACGATTTTCAAAATAATAGACACAAACTTGCATTTTACCTCTATGTTTTATTTTTAACCATGTCAGCCATCTTTGGCAGGCGGGGTCATCAGGCACCTTTTTAATACTAGATACCCCAATGATGACTGTGGCCAAGTTTGGTTACAGAGGAGAAGATTTTTGTAAAAGTTAACGGACGACGACGGACAACGGACGCAAAGTGATGAGAAAAGCTCACATGGCCCTGTGGGCCAGGTGATCTAAAAATTGAAAACATTACACATCAAACTAAAAATCAAAAGCCAATTTGTGCGTTTCTTAACGTTTATTTAATTGTTAACAAAAGTCGAAATGATGACAGTTAATTGTCGACGTGATTATGGTTACCTTTACTTATTACTACTTACTTTCTATCAGGGAAATTTGCTGGGAATAACAATGTCTGAAGAACAATCGATTTCTATTTAATGGAAATCTCAAAATTGAAAAAAAAAATCACTAGGATAAAACATCTTAATCAACATAACAACAACTTCATCAACATATGTAAAAGATGTCTATAAAAACCCCTTGAATATTCTACTACAATGTTAACAAAAATTACCTACCTGTAACACTGCAGATAACGGCTGGCACTACAACAGCTATTTTCCAAGCCAAGTATTCAGGGACACCCATGATTTTAATAAGTTGAAATACAGCAGGCATCAACAAAAATGTAAATCCACCACCAAGATTTCCCCATCCACCAACCATGGCATTAGCTGTTCCAACAATTTTGTAGTTAAACATGATACTTGTCCAAAACTGACATGGAACAAAAGTTCCACCAAGAAAACCAATAAAAAGACGTACAACAATCAGCCCTGTTCCGCTAGTTATGAGTCCTGCTAAAGCTAATGGAATAGATCCTATTACCAACAACGTTGCCATAACCCGACGCGGTCCAAATTTATCACACAAATGTCCTGCAGATACTCGTACTATTATAGTAGCAGCAACACTTGCAATTCCAGAATTAGCAACATCTTTCCTGGACAGGTGCAGCTCCTTTATGATTGTTGGTAAGAGTGGTTGTATGCCAAACCATGCCGTGAATGCAATAAAGAAACAAAACCATGATGAATGGAAAGCCCTCATATGAGGACGAGCGATGCTCATAAGACAAAATTCTTTGCTTTGCCATATTCATCTAATCTAATATCCTTTGAATGGATCTTTAGCATAAGTCGTTTACAACAACGCAGTGACATTTTCTGTGGAAAGAAAAAACGATTATTGTGCTAAATAAAATAATAATGTAACTGGAACATTTTAAGGGAAATCGTTAGCAAATTCTTAAAATCCAATGCTATTATGAAAAAAGTTGATAGAAATCTGATGAAGTGTTTAAACAAAACATATGCATTGGTAACAGACAGAATTGAGTTTTTTCTATATTCAAATAAGAATTTTTTTGGAAAACCTGCAAGCCATATTGAAATCTTTAATTGAATTAAATGAAATAGACAACTGTTTAGTGTCTTGAAATATCAACTGTATTTGTACGAGGCTAAGAAACAGGTGTAATGCGAGCTTTAGCGAGTTATAACTCCTGTTTTGAGCCGACTACAAATACAGCTGATATTTAAAGAAACTAGACAGTTATTGTCTGTATCCTGCATTTAATCCTGTACATTGTTTTTGCTTTGAAAGACAGAAAAACTCACATTTATTGCATTTATTTTCGATTTAAAATATATTTAGGTTTTGTTTATTTTACCTTTGAGGCCCGCGTAGTAATATTAAAAAATATCACACAATGAGATGATGACCAGTACGCCGAAAAGAATCTCGCATGGTCAACAGTAATACATCGCTCAAAGTTAATAATTATTTATTATAACATTACAACTAATTTCAACAGTAAAAAGAAATAACAAAACATTGTCCGATTTAAGACAAAAGTGTATGGGTACACATTCCGGCGGTGGGCGGAGCTTTAAAGCGATATCTGTATAGTATACAAATACAGGCTAGCGATATATGTTGGGCTGTTAACGTATGGTAAGACACACAATTAATATTATTAATCGTCTTCTAAAAATCACGTTGCACAATATCTGCTAGTTCACATTCGACATATTTGTTGCTTGTTTAATAATTCTTTTCATTAGAATAGTATTTTGAAATTCTTTATTTATGCAAAACAAATACAGCTTAAATAATCATGAATCTAACTGACATATGATGTTCTCAAAGAATACGTACTTTGATAAAAGGACATTGGTTAATTTTGACAATCATTGAAAACTAAAAGGACACTTTTAATCTCAAACATATTTTTTCTTTGGGCAAAGGTTTTTTTTACATCAATATAAAATAAAAGCAACACACCAATTCTACATAGATAATAATAGTCAATGAGCTGGTCTGTGGCATTCCTAAAACACCATAACTACTTAGTCTCTAAAGAACCTAAATTTACATCTAGTCAAAATGTTACAATTGGTAAAATTACAGATCAGACGATTATTCTAGTATTTAAATATAATATTTAAGACCGCAAAAACATATCGCTAGTGAGATGAATCACATACACATCGTATCAGTCAACCAATTCGTGATGGTGACAAAACATATCGCTAGTGAGATGAATCACATATACATCGTATCAGTCAACCAATTGGTGATGGTGACAAAATCATGTCACTAGTGAGATGAATCACATACACATCGTATCAGTCAACCAATTCGTGATGGTGACCGTAACACTTATGTAGTGTCAATTTCAACCGTTCTTCATCACATTTCTGTTGGAGCAGATTTTGTGTTAAAAGCAAACCTCTGCGAATAAAGTCCATAAAGTGTGAACATACACAATCGCAACGTATTAATTCATATATGTCAACGCCACAAGATTGGGCAGAGGTATAATACTGACAAGACAGTATCAATATATCTGAAAGTGAAAATAACGAACTTTGCTTGGCGCTTTTTCTTTTTGTCTTTGATGAGGTTCTGTATTCTGATTCATACTTAGCCAATCATTGAATTAAAATAACAGTGACGAAACATATTCATTTCAGGCAATTGTACTACTTTGGGTGCGTTTAAACCAAAAATCAAATAATGGTCATCACTTAACCTATAAATCTTTGAAGTTACTCTACTATATGATTAATTAATTTAAGTTAAAAATACTTTGTTATAATTCTTTTTTAAAACTGAATAGATAGATAGATAAATAATAATAATGATAATAATAATAATAAAATCAAAGAACTTATTTCTCTGTATATATCCCCAACATCGTTAACAATATTTAAATAGCAATAACGCTTAAGGTGGATGGGGAGTCTTAATTAAAATCCATAGAATTCTTTATTAATTTGTCAAAATATTATAAAAAGTATGGGTCACCGGATTTTTTATCACGCTACAGGTGGTGAAAAATTGTCAGATCTTTTATAGATTATGCATGGAAAATCCAATTTTGTCTGATAAAAAGAAAACCTCACCATAGAATTTTAAGATAAAATGTGAGAAGATAGCTCTTATAACATGCTTTCAGATAAGAAAAAGAAAAATGGGGTCATCGGACTTGTTTCCTTGCTACATATTAAAATAGGTAAATTCACAACACTTTCTATTATAAAAATTACTTTATCTGAGTTATCTCCCCTACTATCTGAGTTATCTCCCTTTATGTGGCTAAGTTGAAAAAAAATGAATCAAACAAAAATGTTGTGGTTTTTTTTTAGAAAATATAGACGTAAATATAATAAAACACATAATTTTCTATATTAACATGAAAAGTCTTACAATTGAATTACACACTACCCTCAAAATTTGCACATTTCATTAAAGATCTAGACCAATTGTCATCTGCTACTTCAAAATCCAAGATGGAGGAAGACACCCCAGCCACCTTAATATTCAAAGGAGCGGGTCTTCACCAGTTGACATATAAACATCATATAGTTTTCTATATGTAACAGTTTATTATAACCTTATTCTTTAACGTTGTAACCAAAACCAAAATGCAACTAGATGATTCATTTGCAACTTGTATAAACTATATTTATCAATTATGAAGTAGTAAAATTAAGATTAATCATCATTCTTCAAATGGAAAAGCTTTCTTGAGGTGATCTGATCTTCGATTTTCAATTTAAGTTTTAACGCTCTTATGTTTATACATACGTTCATGGTTTCGGTTGTAACTGGATGACTTCTTATTTCTTGTAAATTGTTATTCTAACAATGAAGCTCTCTATCTCAAGTTTGCAATACTTTTCCCCAAGTTTCTAGAAAAACCTTAACCCTTTTAATCATTGAAAAGTGATGATTTCATACTCATTAATCAAGTTATAATTGTCTACCCATTACACCCAACATCATGACAGCGGTTACAAAGCACCTTGTCGAAATCAATTTTATTTTGATCCAGTAGTCTACAGCTTCACAATAAAACACATTATCTTTTGATGGTGATGTAACTGTGTCCTAAAACTATTACAGTGTCATTATATAAATTACATTGTTTCAACTATAATCGCACGCCAATCTTTATCATAAAGGACAGTTGATTGGATAAAAGTGATAGATTGCCACGTCTACTAGAATACCGGAGAAAACCACCGACCTTCGATAGGAAAACTGACAATCCCAGTCAATTAAGACTGGAGTCGAGTGCACCCGCACGAGCGGGGTTCGAACTCACAACCTCAGTGTTGACTGGCTAGTGATTACAGTAGTAACTACTTAGACCACTCAGCCACCGAGGCCCCCACACCCCCTTTGTTTTAGTCATTCCACATAAAGAATACAAAAAATCTGCAGGTTTTGTGATTTTATAAGAATTGCAAATATTTAATAAATTCAAATTCTCGTAAAGAATGATTCTTAAAATTTTGTTTTCAACATTGTTTGCTGAAGAGAGAGAGAGAGAGAGAGAGAGAGAGAGAGAGAGAGAGAGAGAGAGAGAGAGAGAGAGAGAGAGAGAGGGCTGTCATCCCGCGTTTTTTTTTTAAAAAAACAAAGCCTGAATACCGAAATCCACAAAAAAAGCATTCCTTCCCAAATCCTGAAAAATTAATCATTGATTCCCGAGTCCTAATAAGTGTAAATCCCGAATTCCCGCAAAAATAAAGGCCAAACCCGACGTCCCGAAAGGATCTGTTCTAGAGTTCAGTTTATTTAAATTTTCAGAAATTAAAATCAAACAAAAAAATTTTACACAAATTCGTCTTCAGACACGTAAATTGATATAGGTTACTAGCTGGTCTGGATTTTGATAGAAAATAGCCAATGTCATGAAATGCAAATATCTTATGTCATGGGTCACGCACGGTCTGTCTTACTTTATAGGGATGCTTATGTGGCACATCTATTATTTATGTAGAATTTTTGCTGTCATTACAACTTGATTCAAACTCAATAATGTATATTTTATTGTTTTACAATTTTTTTTCACTCCTACCCACCCCCCTGAAATTAATTATTCTTCTTCAAGAAGTTTAGAATCAATAAAAATATTTTAAAAACGTGGCAAACTATTATTGTAAAAAAAAACATATACTTTGCACTGTTCTATTGTTTTTTTGGGATGATAATTTTCAGGCCGGCAAGGCAATAGTAACTCGCAACACATTCTATATATCAACGATTTATTCCCGGGGTCGTCATATTTTAATGATTTGGAACAGCTCTGAAAGAAAATAGATAATGAAATGTCCATTTACCGAGTGCAGAAAACATCCACCAAATTTAATGAAATATGCAAATCGATAGATACAATATTTGGGTCCTTTCCATATTCAAAACATTCGCAATTTCAGAATTTTCATTGTGTTAAAAGATAAATTTGATGTACATTTTGTAAGAAATTAAAATTTATTTTTAGGGTGAAGAAGATATTGTTTTCCTTTATTGCACAAACCACTACTGGACTGATTAAGACTTTTAAGTATAAGTCATGTTTATGTTGTTAAATTGGTTGCTATTCCCTTATCTATAAGGCAGTTATTTTTAGTTCTGCTTTTCAAGACTTTTGATTGGCTGTTAATTTATTATGACATCTGCATTGATAGTTTAACATTGTTACTGCCAGGTCTTGTGTCTTATCAAAGTTTAAAACATCATTCCATATTTTATTACAACTTCATTCATACTATTGACATTATATCATCATTCGAGATATATACGTTTTTCCAAGGATATAACTTTTCGCTGATTAATTGTGAACTTTGAATCTAAACTGTAACACTCCGAAATTGACCTTTCATTTATCAGTGATTATGGCGGATCGCCGTACACCTCGTTTTAGACAGAGGACTAATCAGTGGGACAGTGCCAACCCAACTAACTGGACAGCTAACAAACTTAAAGACGAGTTGGAAAAAATCAACATTTTTGTCCCTGTTTCACTGGGAAAAATATGCTCAAGAAAATATACCTGGACAATATCGCGCGTAGGAACGTTGCCCCAGCTGACCAACAGATGACAGGCAACTCCTCACAGACGTCAGCTTCATCATCAGACAATGCATCAAATATAACTTTCTCTGATGCAAGTGCAAATTTGAACACAGACATAATACAAATCAAGTTCCTCAAGTTCAAAGAGATTCAACTTCGAGCAGCGGTAGTAATTCGGCTAGAAGTAGCGCCGTGACAGAACCGCGGATGAATTTTCACAGTGGAATGGCCGGAACTACGTCATCCAATATGGCGGCGCCCAGTGCCAGTAATGTCAACAACGAAGTTATGACGGATGTTGAATTCCATGCAGTCCATGCAAGGAACGATGCTTGGTCTACAACAGACAGTCATCAAATTGATAAATATCAATGACAGACCAATCACCGTTGATGCTAACAACCTAAGCACTGCATACGGAGCCATGAGAAACAACGATCCCGGTCCAAGTACCAGTTCAGGAGCTGAATCTAGCCAGACATTTCCTTTGAATGGTGGGTATCGTTTCCCTATTTCGGAATTCGGGGTACCATCATACTGCATCCCACATGTTGACATTGTTTCTGATGAAATTAAGAAACGTATTTGGGAGGGAAAAGATGTTTACTTAGCGGCCCTGTTAATCCCTAAACACGAAGCAGACAAGAACATTGTTCAAGAACAAGAATCTATCACGGTCAACTTGTCCAATCATGAAGATACAAGACTACTCAAATCTTTGACCATAAGTGAATTCATTACTGCTTTGGGAAATACAAAAGAGTGATGTGTTCAAAATTCCCTAATAGGAGAATTGAGTTGGACAGATATGAAGCCAATATTATTGATATATACAATGTATATGGGGCTAAATTTTACGACTATCATTGTCAGTTTTCAGCCAGGGCAGCAGCAGCATTGAGAGACTGCAACATTAAAGTTGATTGGTCAATCAAAGATACAACCATGCTAAGTACATGTATGGTTGCGGGGAATGCAAAGGTCAATTCATGTTCCAATTGCTCATCAACCATGCATTTATCTTCATTCTGTCCACAACTACAAAATATAGGAACAAACAAAGTGGCCAACACAGCTAATTATTCTAAGAGTTCAAATTTTAGTGTGAAGGATGTGGACCGTTATGGCAGGAAAAGAGTTACACATAATGAAACTGAACTCTGCAATAACTTCAATGATAAGAAGTGTAATACGCAACCTTGTCAGTATGCACATACTTGTTCAATTTGCGATACAAATAACCATGCAGCATACATGTGTTCAAGAAGGAAAAATGATAAACAAAACAACACAGACAATATACATGTAAATAATGACTATATTTTAACGAGGAAGAATAAGTGGATACTCCAATAAATGTAGATGCTTTAAAACAACAGTTAAATAATCATCCGGATAAACAATTTGTGAATTAGTTATGCCATGGCCTTGCTTTTGGTTTTGATACCCTAATTTCTAATATAGATGTTCCTACTAAAGAATGTCGAAATCTAAGATCAGCATCAACTCAACCAGATATTGTCGATAAACTTATTGAAAGTGAAGTTAATAAAGGGTTTTTAGAAGGGCAATTTAAGGAATTGCATTTTAAGAAATACAGAGTAAGCCCAATAGGTGTTGCTATAGGAAAATATTCAGCAGTTTTGCTATCTTCATCCAATCAATTTGAAGTAATGCTCTTCCGGCTCTTGTAGCACACTTGTCTTCCGGCTCTTGTAGTTCTGGTTACACCGAGTAGCATCTTACATTGCCTCCGGCTCTTGTAGCTAACTACACCGAGTTGAGCATTATTTGAGCATGTGCATTACTGACATTGTTATTCCGGCTCTTGTAGCCTAAGCTGCACTGAGTAAACAACTACTTTTCTGCTCTGATAGCTTTACAATAGCTGCTACACCGAGTTTAACTATGTCAGTAATTTAGAAAATGCTGAGTCTGCCCCAAACCCAAATCAAGTATAAGTTTTAGTTATTATGTATTAAGAAGTTATGTAATATAGTATAATCTTTTTGACTAGAGTAATTTTGAGTGATTTATTGTGTATGTAGATATATTGATATTATGTTTTTAGTAATAGAAATTATTAACTACTTTAGTTTTGTCTAATTATTACTTTAAGGAGCGATATAATTAGAGAATCAGAATAGTAAGTCGACATCACTTTTCTTATTACTATACTAGTGATAAGATCCATCGTCAAACTATCCATACATGTAAATGTAGAAATTGGTATATGAGTAGCTACACTCTTTGCAAATATGGGGTATATGTCAATGCATACCAAGCAGAGTCTTAACAGTAACATGTAATGCCTTATAATAGATTATATGGCACCAATTCTTGAGCTGTTCATACACTAGGTTCATCTTTATTGAGTTTTGTCTTAAGTTGTTCTCTTGCTTAGGCATATTTATATCCACATGGTTTATTGTTAAACTCTAAAGAGCTCACAATTAGAAGTTACTTGCAGTACACTATGACCACTAAAAACATCAGGTACATTACAACTATACATGTATGCTGATTGATCTCAGAATTATGATACAACACAATTACAATATTTGGTATTACCATTCAAGGTGGGATAAGAATACAGTTGAAGGATCGAACTAGGTTTTCTATTCTAATTAAGTATTTACAACATAAACTGACCTGTTAGTTACTGCTGGAAAAGAGTCAACGTTTATAAATCGACATGTCCAACACTTGTAAGAGAAATATCGACAGTGTTTGTGAAAATAATTTCATCTTTTGTGAAAAATCATTATTCGCTGTTGTCCGATAATTCAACCTTACAGTGATTTACAGTTCATATGCTTGCCATACAACTACTGTCAGCAAAATTATTGCACTGAGAGGAAGTATATCCTGTATTTCGGAACAGAAAAGGAGCTTAAAGTATTTACTGAAAAAGGGATAATTGTTAAAGTCCGTGAAATACATGTGTACATCAAATTAATTTTATCATGAAAATAGAAAATTGTGCACTCAGAATTGTGCATATAGCAAATAGTGATGTTACTAGTACTTTTTATTGTTAAAAGACACAAATTTTCTAATGTTCTGAAATCAGAAAGCGGCATTGGCGATAACTTGAAATAGAATTTTAGATTTTGTATATTCTTTAAGAGCAATTTAAATGTATTTTTTTTGTGATATCAATAATAATATACAAATGAAAGAATTTGGCTAATGTAATAATTCTGTTTAAAAAGTTGATTTATATTGCAAATTGTTATACTATGAAAAAAAATAGTTTTGAAAAGGCGGAATCTTCAAAAGTCTACTTGATTCTAAGAATACTGAACTGGAAATACATCATCACTATCAAGGTACATAACTCTTTATCATCAGGCAAATATTCATCCTTATTTTGATTTTGTTAGCTTTCCTTGTTATATTTGACATTGTCGATATTTCATATCTGGTCTGCACGACTGCATTGCATAATTAAATAGCTGTTTCTTTTATCTGTTTTTTTTTAATTTGTTCTCGAAGGTTTATTTTAATTCCTTCAACATGTGACTTCATCATTCTACATTTGGGCGCCCACTAACATGTTTAGCCCCGTCTCATTATTTATGTGCCTGTCCCAAGTCAGGAGATTGTAATTCAGTGGTTATGGTTTGCTGCTGTGTATCATGTTTGTTATATTCGTTTGTTGTTTTGTACATAATTCAGGCTTTTGTTTTCTCGTTTCAAATGCTTTACATTTTGTTATGTCTGGGACTTTTATGGCTTGCTACGCGGTATGGGTTTTGCTTATTGGTGAAGACCGTACGATGACCTATAGTTGCTGTAACATCTATGCCATTTGGTGCCTGGTGGGAAGTTGTCTCATTAGCAATCATACCACATTTCTCCTTATTTTATTTTGTACTTCTACCAAATCATGAAATGATTATTTAAAATTCCATAAGCTTTCTGAAAAGCTTTAAACTTTTATACAGCAAACAGTTAACTAAAATGCTTATACTATGTGCAGCTAATTATTTGAAATCGAATCCTTTCCCCCCAGTGATTGTAAAAAAATTGTCTTGCAATTGGATGTTTATGTATTTCTCTCTTCCAATATTTCTTTAAAATCAAACAATTTTTGCGAAAATAAACCTTAATTCCTACATCCCAGCATTTTTTTTGTGCGTTATAAATTACACCACAGACTTTCTTTATTCAAAGAATAAGTTCGAAAGTACATAATTATTACCAATTCACCATGATAAAGAAGTTTTATAATGTAAATTAAATGTCTTTCGGATTCAAATTTATTGTCCTCCGCGTTACGCGTTGCGGGGGACATGGAAATACCGGGCGTCCGTCCGTGTGTCCGTCCGTCTGTCCGGTCTTGTTAGCGCTCTCACAGGTACAATTCTTGCCAGATTTTTATAAAACTTATACTAAAGGTTAATATCAGCAATATCTCTGACAAGTTCTATAATGGTGGCCGATCGACTTTTTTAAAAAGAATTATGCCCATATTAAATTTATAGAAAATGGCCTCGTTAGCGCTCTTACGGGTACAATTCTTGCCAGATTTTTATAAAACTTATACTATAAATTAATATCAGCAATATCTCGGACAAGTTCTACAATGGTGGACGATCGACTTTTTTAAAAAGAGCTATGACCCTTGGAAATATTAAATTTATGGAAAATGACCTCGTTAACGCTCTCATGGGTACAATTCTTGCCAGATTTTTTTTATAAAACTTATACTATAGGTTAATATCAGCAATATCTCGGACAAGTTCTACAATGGTGGACGATCGACTGTTTTTAAAAGAGCTATGACCCTTGGAAATACTAAATTTATGGAAAATGGCCTCGTAAGCGCTCTCACGGGTACAATTCTTGGCAGATTTTTGTAAAAATTAACCTATTATTGTATAATTTTTACAAAAATTCTTGGCAGATTTTTGTAAAAATTATACAATAGGTTAATATCAGCAATATCTCGGAAAAGTTTTATAATGGTGGACGATCGACTTTTTTAAAAGAGTTATGACCCTTGGAAATATTAAATTTATGGAAAATGGCCTCGTTAACGCTCTCACGGGTACAATTTTATAAAACTTATAGTATACTATAAGTAATGCCCTTGAAGGTCTGTTTGAAATATTTAGGGTACAATAAAAAAAACTTTTTTGTCCCCCGCGCACGCTTTTTATTTATAAATTGTTTTTAAGGACAAAAAAAAAAAAAAAGTGTTATTGCCCCTGGATAGATAAAATATGTGCAACGCAGGGGACATTGGAACTCTGCTCTTTTATTAAAATTGGTTAGCGACTCAAAATTTTACAAAAACATGTAAAATTTGCAGTTTTGTAACAAAATATGCCTTTATCAGCGACAGATAATAATGTAGATTGGGAAACAATATTTAAGAAAATGATAAAGACTGTTTAGTAATCAGATTCCAGTAGGATTTTGCAACTTTTATCTAAGGACATTCGTCGAAAACAATATTTTTTTTATCTATCACATTTTTATTCATAAAAGACATCGTGAGTTCTTAATAAAGATTGATATTTAAGACTAGTGTGTGAAATGCATTGCCTCTTTTACAAATATATATTCACGCACGTAGCAAAAATGTATAAATTTCAATAGACAAAGAGAGGCAGTTTTTACTGACTTTTATGCAAAAGAGAACTTTCCTTTTATACACAATATTTTCAAGCAAGTACAATGTAATCTTACATGCATACAACTCTGTTTTTATATTTAAATGAAATTAATAGATCTTGTTAAATTTACGACTCCAGAAGATCTTTTTTACAGTTGATTAGTATTTGTAACATCGGTACTAAATATATCATACTGGAATTTTCTTTCTTATGCACCGATTTTTTTCCTTTTCGGAAGAGGGATGCATTTAAAAAAAAAATAAAATGTTTGACTAAATGCCTTGAAAAATGCATTGCGTGTTTTGAAATGGAATGGAAAAAGTAGTTTATTTCTACTGAAAATTATTTTTAATTTATTAAATCTATTTTCAAAATGTTTTCTTTTAAGTTGTCCCGAGATGACATTCAAAAACGGTTGTCGATCAATCTAAGAAGGCGGGGAAAACTGTCATTGGTATCCAATGTCCATTGTACAAAGTGTTGAAGAGCAGTGATATCAAACAAACCGAATGACATTGTCATAAATGAACGACAATATTGTATAAACAACAAAAGGGGCTACTACATAATCACGATTGTGTAATCCTAATTCAAAATAAAGTTGAAATTGACAAGGAGCTCTGCAACCACTGTCATGATGATGGGTGTAAGAACTCTTTTTGATAATTGTTGATATACCTCAAATTTTCAAGTGGCAGTCAAAATTTCCTCCTTCATCCCGGTGAATCCACTTTGTAGAACCTACTTATTTAATGTATTTTTGTACTTGATCTCATCTTCAATATGCAATGAATATTTGTTACTTCAAATTTAGCAAACAAAACATGGATTGTCTAGAAAAATATATTACCGAAATATTAGCTAGATCACCAGTCAACCAAACTCCTCGAAGAGTTTACCGTTTACATGTAGATTACGGCCCATTTAATGATTGATGATTAATTTGACCGATTTAATTCTCGTCATCTTCGTCATTTGTGTGGTTTTTCAGGTGTTTTCATTCGTGTGCACTGACGAGTCGTGTGGAGACGAAACACTCGTTTGGTGTACTAAATTATAAGCCTGGTATCTTTGGTATTTTTTTACGGAGTAATAAACTTAAAGCAGTATAAAAATTTCAGATAAAAAAAGATTAAATTTGTAATTCGTCAGTTTTTGGTAGATACAAATGACCAATATAAATTATAAAGGACTGTTATGCATTTGTCTTTATTATAGGAGGTAAAAGATATCTTTAACTATATATATGTCAAAAAAATTTCAGAAAAAATTAACGTATCAAAATTCGTTCAAAATCTTTTAGAAAAATTGTACATACGTATACTGCAAAGACAGAATGAATCTCTTATTCCAAAATTTAGATAATGGGTCCAAACTATTCTTATTCCACTAGACAATGGCCGTAAATGATTTTATGTTTGTTTGCTGATTTGTGTTGTTGTTTAATGATATATACATATTTAATTTAGGTTACAATTGTCAGTTTAAAATAACCAGTTGAACATGTAAAACATGTTTTATGAGGTTATAACTTGTTTATTTCTAGATACATGCATCTTTGCATGTTTACCTTAGCTAATACGGTTAAAACGCAATTTCGTTACTTAACTTTAAAAAACAAATAATAGAAAAAGTTTCTATTATTTGTAATTATCGAACCTTTGGAAAAATTAAGTTCTATTGAGCTCCAAATGGTATTCAGGGGATTGATTAATTGTAGAATAGCTAATCCAAGAATTCAAATATAGAAAAATATTCAAAGAGTGACCGAACAACATATTGATTCATTAATTGTTGTTCGGTCACGAGTTGAATACTTTTCGATATTTGAATTCTTTGATTAGCTATTCTTTGTATTACATTGACCATGGACATTTTTAATGGAAATAAAGTAGAAAATTTAAGAAATTATATCTTTTCCTGCACTTTCTTAATTCCACTGAAACAACCCAATCAATAATGTCTTGACAACGCCCATTGTTGTATGATGTCAGAGGAGTGAAAATATCGGATTTATTCCACATATGAGACTATCCTTCTTTTTATTTCACGTACGTACTTTGAAATCACGGTATTTCACTACAACCAACGTAATAATATCATACCCCCTTTTCGCCTGTCCTGGGACAACAATATGTTAGATCACATGATTTATTTTCACATTTTAAAAAGGCTTTAATATGTTAATATGCGTTTAATTGTTGCTATACATTGCTGTGTTATTGCACTGAAATTTATCTTATATAATTACAATGGACTGGATAACATTGATTTTTGTTATTGCTTGTTTGCATGCAGCGACTACATCATATGCAGATTGGGACAAGAACAAGTTAATAAGCAAATTAAAAAGGTAGGTTCTAAAATGATATTTGACAACGAGAGAGATTGAAAGGTGTTATTTGGATTATCACTAAAAATTTCAGAGGGCAGTTTTTTCAAATTGAAATGACGAAGTAACACGGAGAATGCTACATCTTTGTATTTATTTGAACAATAAGCTAGTATGAATAATGCATAATCTATTGTTCATGTACCGGTCAAACGATTACTACTGTAAATTTAAGAATGACCCTATATCATGTCTCTTTTATCGGTTACAAGCTGCTCACAAGGAAACTATTAAACCAAGAGTTCCAAGTAGTGAAATACAAGTTGAAATCATCCCTTCGTAAATTTTACGAACGCCATCACCAGTTGGTTGGCCGTTATGGAAACTATGTTTCACAGATGACGACGGATATGTTTCAATTGCCGTAACTACAATCCCGTCCATTTTCCCCTAATGTGACCTACCGAATAAGCCTTATCACCGGGTTTGTACTTACATGAGCAACATGACGAGTGCTACATGTAGAGCAGGATCTGCTTACCCTTCCGGAGCACCTGAGATCACCCCCAGTTTTTGGTGGGGTTCGTGTTGCTCAGTCTAGTTTTCTATTTTGTGTTTTTTGTACAGTTGTTTGTCGGTTTGTCTTTCTTTTAGCCACGGTGTTGTCAGTTTGTTGTCGACTTATGAGTTTGAATGTCTCTTTAGTATCTTTCTCCTCTTTAAATGATAAGAAGACAGTAACGTTATGACAGTCACATCGGCAAAGAAGTTATTCGACTTTTCCCTGTTTCAATTTCTTAGCCCTATCTCCAGTATTGTATGTTTCACACTAAATCCGACCATACACGAAAAAGCAAGGGATAGAAAATAGCGAAGGAAATTAGCGATTTTGAAAATAGTTTAACATGTTCGTTAATCATAAAACTCTATGTGACACCAATAAATCTGCGGCTGAAAAGGATCAGGATTAGTATGTAATAGTTAAAGTTGCATGCAACAGAAATGAAGCAGATATAAAGAAAGATACTGAAAAATTCGAAAAGGTTTTTAACAGAGAAACCATTCAGTGTGCATGCGACGAGGAACTTAAGAATACCGTAATTTTTAGATAATGCGTAATTATTAGGTCAGTAGTTCGACCAAGAAGATACAAATTAAGGTGGTACCAAACACCTTGTCTAAAATTAATTTAGCTCGTTTAATTTTCATAAAATTTTGACAAAATATTTTCTTTGACCCTCTGACAAAATATAAAAAATTCAAAAAATTTGAACCACACACTTTATCTGAAAAATTTCATTGAATATATAGCAGTTTGACAAACACTCGTTTTGATCATTAAGAAGCTTAATATTGCCTTTACAATAGAACGTGATTAAAACGTTCAGCTGATTTTTACAGAGTTACCTCCCTGTAGTGTTATGTACCACCTTAAGGTAACAAACAATAACTGAAGCTTCGGAACTCTACTTTTGGCATTCAACAAAAATATCTAAAAGAAATTGGTAACAGTAGGTAATTATTATATCCTATCCAGAAGAAACCAAACGACAAGAAATAAATGATATCTAGATTATGATACCCTTGATATATAGATATAGGACTGTATATGGGACTGGAAAGTAAAGACGAATGAATGGTGTTGAACAACAGACCCATTTCGCCTGACGACGTTTGGACAACGACCAATGGCGGCAACCTACAAACCTTGAAACTCTGATGTGTAAGACCGTCTCTTGCTTAGAGAACATTATTACCTACCCTGCTGGATTCAGATTCATGTTTATTATCTAACAGTTGTAACATAGACAAATGTATTGATACATGTAATATTACGACAATTGGTATGTGAAAATGAAAGTAATGATAATTGATATTCATGAAACATTTGATAAACTAAATATATTTTTTACATATGACTTAAATCAGCACAAATATGAATAAAAATATTAAAAATAGTTGAAGAAAATAGTGAAACAAACTGTTCAATGAAAAAAATGTTATCTAAATATGATACCTAAAATATTGTGGAACTGATAAGCGGCTACAATAGCCTTAATAATGTAATCTTTTTGTTATGATTGTGATTAATTTTTTGCAAGAAACAAAACAAAAATGTTACTTGGATTCAATAACACTTCCAGGTTATGTATTTAAGATGAAAAAATAGTGAAAAAAAAATCTGGAAAAATTTGGTAGGACTATTTTAACATTTGAAGAAACATTAAATGATTATTTGGAATTGTCACAATTATGTTAAAAATATGACTTTGAAATTTCTTCAAATATATTTCAATTAAATGAAAATGTCGTTAATATATTATACATCCCCTTAAAAAGTTATCCTTATCGCCAACAAGACACTTTCGATCAAGTTGAAAGATTATAAATTCCTGAGTTTTCTCAGAATGTTTAAAAATGAATTTGTTTATTTGGTGATTTTAATAGCAGAACTGCAGGATGAGCATGATTTTATATGAAACAAATAGACCATAACTAAATTGATACAAAATAATCTAGTTTGTTACGTGGTTCTTAATAAAGATAGAAAAATAAAATAAAAGAGCATGGATAGTTTTTAAAACCGATAACTTACTGAAATCATGTAAAGGTATGGCGTGTTAATTTTTAGTGGTCGTATTTGAGACAATACAATGGAATCTGGAAAATTAACATACATAACTACAAACGTTGTTGATTACGTTATTTGAACATATAATTTACTAAACCTTGTATATAGTTTGAAAGCTATATACTCAGATTTTCACTCTATAATTACTGCTACTCTACATCTGCACTGTCATTGATCAAATGGACAATACTGGCGATAATTCAATTAGTCGTGAGTTTAAAAGTTGGATGTGTCGAAACAAACGTCCTTTCTTAACAATATAGAAACTTATATAACGATTTGGTAGAAACCTTTTGTGACAATTTTAATAAAGTTAAAACTAATTCGTTTGTTAGAAAAATAAATCGGCTATTAAGAGGCCAAAGGGAAATAAGCTTAATTTAACGATGAATTTAAGTCCACAAGACAAACATAACGGAATTTATTTTTAAGGTAGAGTCAAGCTTAGGAAATAAAAAGACTTAAACCAGAAATTTCAGAAGCAGAAGCACGATATAGACACTCGATGTGAATGGCAAAGAGTATAGAAAGCAAAGCATTATAAACTAAAATATCTTAATACTTCAGACCCGAAAAAATATTTGAAACGTTTTTATAAGGGTAAAAACTTTTGCAACCTTTGCTGTACTTCACAATACAATAATTTATACTAAATGCAAAGTTTTTGTGTTAATTGTTTTTGTCCATTTTGAATCATTTTGAGCGTCAATACCAAGAGCATATCTTTACTTCATTTTTATTTTCAATTTTGAAAAAAAAAGAAAACAAAATAATTCTGCAAAAATAATTTGTATTAAAAAAAAAGTGATCAAATATACCAGCCGTATAATTTTATACGCAAAACAAAAAACTTACCAAGGATATCAATATTATAGGTTTGTACGCAAGACATGTCTACGTCTACACACGACTCATCAGTGATGCTCGAGTAAAGGACATAAGGCCAAAACAATAACGAAGTGGAAGAGTATTGAGGACCCAAAATGTCCAAACATCCTGCTTAATACAACTTTTCTATTGATGTGCCGTGTTTATATAAACAAAGAAATGGACGATCGATGACCTCTTCTCAGCTGGAATCAGATTTAACTTCAAGTTCCAGTCTTACACATCTGCAGTACATATAGAACGACTGATGAATTTACCCAATTAAGATAGACTACTCGACGTCTTTATATAAAGAAAGTGATCAAATTAATTTGTGACGATATATTTATTATGTGCAAATATCCAGACTCTGTAGTATTCACAATATTAAAGCATCTATCGCGGCACTGACACAACGACAGAGTGTAGATGTAGGTACCAGTCTTGTATTACAACTCCAGTTTCCGGTACATGTCAACCATGGCGTTGTCAGTTTGTTTTCGATCTATGAGTTTGACTGTCCCTCTGGTATCTTTCGTCCCTCTTTCAAAACATGGAGGGAAATAAAATAGTCCATTTTTTTTCCGAATTTTTCTCTGGACTCAATTTTTTCTGTTTGATTAAAAGTTTATGCTGAATTGAAACATATATATAGATTTAAAAAAAATCTTGCATCTTTTTGGGGATATCAATCCAGGAAAGTGGAAGGATATCATGTTTACTGGAAGTGGTGCAGCTTAGTAAAAACAGCAAACAGAAAGTAGAAAAAAATAGTTTTGACTTCAGGGTTACATAACTTTTTATTCTTCGTGGCATGACCCACTTTTTTTTTCGATTAAATCACAATTTTACATTAGTACATACATGATATGAACATGGAGTAATTTTTCTATGTAGCATTTTTTATTTTTTTATTTTCAAAGATCAGCTGTTTAGCATGTAAGCATATGGAGCAGTCAATTACAAGACTGCAACCTGCATAGGGTATTTTTTTTCATATGTTCACTGCAAGGAAGTAGCTCATGTGGACTTTTGTGTGCCCAGAATGATAAAACATCATGATTTAAGGACTTTTTAAGAAATAAAAATCATGGGGTATCAAGTTACACAGAAAAAAACTGAAATTATGTAATAATTATGATTTTTTATACAAGACACCATTCAAAAGTATAAAAAGATATAAAGCACAACAGTATGAGGTAAATTGAGATTCTGGTAGTATTGCATACATGATCTTTAATTTAAAAGAACATGGAAAGATTTCTTCCTCCATGAAATCTTCTTCTTGTGATGAAAATTCTAGTTGCACAGTTTCATTGAAAATCAGTGTAAAGTTGAAGCGACAGCTACATACAAAAGTATTTTTTTTCTTCAGGGTTATTATTTTTATGGCTCAATTGTTGACATTAAGGTAGAATATATATAAAATGAACTTTTGGTGAAAAGATTTTTACAAAATTTTCACTTTACAAGAGTCTATGACTTCTTTTCCTGTCTGCAGCACTGCATGGTTAATAGCAAATTCCATATTTGAGTTAAAAATTTGTTTAAAAAGTAGAATTTTTCTAAAACTATCCATCATGACAAGGATTTTTGTGCTTAGGAGTGACAAGTAATCAATATTCTTACCAAAAACACCAACTTGAGTATTTATTTTGTTTTTTCTTGAATTTTATTGCAAATTTTATATGCATGGGGGTGTGAAGTACAGTCTAAAAATCATCCTATAGTAGGCATGTATAAAGACATGTGTAGTCAAAAAAGAGAAAGGTATGGTCATTCTTGTCTGTAGATAGTTGTATTGCAACAAATTATTCAATATGAAAAAGTTTGGGGTAGTTTTTCAATTTGACTTAAACAAGAGGCCCACTTGGATAGATTTCATGGAAAAAAGGGGGAGGGGTAAAATATTGAATGTGGTTCAATCAAAGAGAAGGAAAACATAAAAAAAAGATAAGAACTCTCTTCTTGCTTCACAGTATCCAAATATTTAGTAGACATTCATAAAGATAGACTAGAATGAGATTTACAGATCATTTGATAGGCATGACTTTTTCCTAATTTTGCCTTGTTTCAGAAAAGGGTACTCCTTTAATATTGGGATTATATTTAATAATACAACTAAACAATTCTTCTATATGGCATTTGTTATGTTCAAATATGGCTACTCAATGAAACAAAATAAATGATTTATTTTTTAAAGACATGTCATTACAGTTTTAGATACCAGTCTTGTATTACAACTCCAGTTTCCGGTACATGTCAAAACATGGAGGGAAATAAAATAGTCCATTATTTTCTGAATTTTTTCCTGGACTCAATTTTTTCTGTTTGATTAAAAGTTTACTAAATTGAAACATATATATAGATTTAAAAAAATCTTACATCTTTTTGAGGATATCAATCCAGGAAAGTGGAAGGATATCATGTTTACTGGAAGTGGTGCGGCTTAGTAAAAACAGCAAACAGAAAGTAGAAAAAAATAGTTTTGACTTCAGGGTAACATAACTTTTTATTCTTCGTGGCATGACCCACTTTTTTTTCAATTAAATCACAATTTCACATTACTACATACATGATATGAACATGAAAATTTTTTCTATGTAGCATTTTTTATTTTTTTATTTTCAAAGATCAGCTAATTAGCATGTAAGCCTATGGAGCAGTCAATTACAAGACTGCAACCTGTAGTACTAAGACTTCAAATAACTTTAACCCTGAACTTTGAATAACTGTTCAGGAAAAAGTTACGATCCACTTGAGTATACATCAAACAGAAACAGAACTCTTTGAGTATGAAATGAAACCTCAAACAATGTGAATTTAATGGCAAAGAGAGCCTTATGAATGAGAGCATTGACAAGAGCTCGAAACATAATTTGCAGAATACGGTGTTACTTCAAAATACCTCTCTATGCTTGGCATGTTCAGCGCTGGCGGTCCTTGGGGTTCACTGTAAAACTTCCAACAGTGCATGTCGCAGTGAGCTTGGTAGACTCCCCTTAAAAGCTAAAATTATGTTTTCTTCCATGAAATTCTTAGATCATTTAATCTCATCTGACAAGATCTTAGCTCATGACATTTTTATTAAAACAATAGAAAACAACCAATGGACAAGTAATATGAAGAGATGTATCCAAAATCTGGGCTTCTCGTATTTAACATCTTTTCATGTACCTATTAAACCTATGCTTGCTCAGATAAAATAACGAATTCATGACCAAATTTTATAGGAACAGAACTCATATATTACGGAATCATCAAAATTATCATTTTTTCGACATTATTGTTTTTCAAATAAACGTGCACACTATGTTGATCAATTGAATATGTTGAAAGATAGGGCACCTTTGGCAAAACTTAGGCTAAGTGCACACAATCTTGAAATTGAAAGAGGCAGGTACCTGCGAGTTAACAGAGAAGAAATTTTGTGCAAATTATGTCATAATGATAATATAGAAGACAAAAAACATTTTATCTTGCACTGTACAAAATATGATTCACAAAGAAATGTACTTATATCAAAATTGTCCAACTTTAAAAATTATGACAAACAATCCAAAACTGAGGATGAATATATATACTGCTTAATAGCAAGTGTAATAAAACCTTAGATTAATATCATCTTTTATTAATCAATCATTTGAATTAAGGAAAAATGTCCTGACAAATGAGAAATATGAACATTATGAAGCTATAACAGACAATGTATGTCTGTCAGTAGCCTATTCTACAGTAACCTATGAATATTAATATATATATAACTGCAAATTTCATTGTTCGAAATGTGCCTATTAATATGCTATGTAGTATTGTTTAATTGCTGCATCATTACTATTATTATACTAGTTGTATGGGCCGTTGCCAATTATTACGGAAGCCCAGAGGGGACCTTCAAAAAAAAAATTATTTCGTTATCTCATTACATATATCGTTATTTCGATATAATTAAATCGTTATCTCGATATATTTAAAGCGTAATCTCGATATCTATTTATTTCGTTATATCGATATAATTATATCGTTATCTTGATATGTTTATTTCGTTATATCGATATATTTATATAGTTATCTCGATATTTATATCGTTTTAACGATATATTTATTTTGTTATCTCGATATATTTATTTTGTTATCTCGATATAATTATATCGTTATCTCGATATTTATATCGTTATATCGATATAATTATATCGTTATCTTCATATATTTATTTCGTTATCTCTATATAATTATATCGTTATCTCCATATAATTAAATCTTTATCTCGATATTTATGTAGTTAAGATGGGAAGGGGTTATTGAACCTTTTTTGCAAATAACTCAAAAACTTATACATATATCAAAATTCTAGCAGAGGGTAAAATTGATTAGTACAGAAAGATCTGTATCTGCCAAAATTTAAGTTTAGGTTGATCGGAACACTTATTAAAGAGTTTTGGGCCTTTATTTGCAATTTTTTAAAATCTTCATCTTAGTTTTGACAATATCTTGAAAGTCGTAAAAGCTAGATAGATATAAGAAGATGTGGTATGAGTGCCAATGAGACAACTCTCCATCCAAGTCAAAATTTATAAATGTAAACCATTATAGGTCAAAGTACGGTCTTCAACACGGAGCCTAGGCTCACACCGAACAGTAAGCTATAAAGTGCCCCAAAAATTAATAGTGTAAAACCATTCAAACGGGAAAACCAACGGTCTAATCTATATAAAAACGAGAAACGAGAAACACTTATGAACCACATCAACAAACGACAACTACTGAACATCAGATTCCTGACTTAGGACAGGTGCAAACAAATGCAGCGGGTTTAAACGTTTTAATGGTACCAAACCTTCACCCTTTTTCTGAAACAATAGTGTAACATCACAACATAGAAAGACACACTATAAAACATCAACTGAAATAGCTTAACTCAATCAAAGGACATATTAATACCATTGAACATACACTGAACAAATAAATTTGACCTATGATACAATGTATATTCAAAATAAATAAACTAATGGGAAGAATAATAAAAGTAACATATTATATCGGTATGAAATGTTAAACAATTTAAGAAAAACAATATGCTCGAACAAACATATCAGCCATTTGCAATAACTTAAAACAAATAGAGCCTTTTTTAGTTTTTCATCAATATTCCAAAGTATTTCCTGTTTACAATTATCTTACTCCTCTAGGTAACAGACTAAGGTTCCCTGCTTACAGAAATGTCATCTATCCAGGAGCAATAGAAAGCTATCAAAGTCCACTTTAACCTTTATTTAACATTGAGTTTAAAAGAAATACATAGATCCCTATGCATAATGATAAGCGCATACAATATAAAAAAAATATAAATGCATGATAATTACATAAAGGCTTTCATTGGTAGTAGATATGGAAATATAGAAACAGTAATTTTGAAAATTTAGGCGAAATGTATTTCTTACTCTAAAAGAAGTATATAAATATATGCAGTGTTGTATATGTATATATATTTTAAAATACGTCTAAACATCAGCCCAACAATGTTAGGTCTGTAAATTTGCTCTCGCAATTTTTTTGTTCTTCCCTCGCCGGGATTCGAACTCATGCTCCTGAGATATCGTGGCACCAAATCGCCTTGTATTATGCCCGACGCGCTAGACCACTCGACCACCTAGGCTCTACAATAATAAAGCTTTCGGTGGCCGGATGTTACTTTTCCTCGTCGTATATTTTAAAATATATATATACATATATAACACTGCATATATTTATATGCTTCTATTTGAGTAAGAAATACATTTCGCCTAAATTTTCAAAATTACTGTTTCTAATTTGTTTTTATCGATCAAATCAAATCCATTCAATTCAAATTTTAGATTAAAAGCTAGAGCCTTAGTTTAAATTGGAAATTGTTCAGATCATTAAGAGCTACAAGAAAGTCTTGTGGGCAAATATTTCAGATTTTGCTTCTCTTAAAATACCCAAATTTGCAGATTTTCGTATATTTTTGCTTATTTATTGAAAACTAAAGGAACCAGGTTTGCTTGAACACTTTTTAAAAATTTTATAATATACACAAGGTCAGCAACTCGACAAATCAAGAATATGGTCTTCGTTTTCTCGTTGTATTTTATTTATGTATAGTTAAATTGAGAATGGAAATGGGGAATGTGTCAAAGAGACAACAACCCGACCAAAGAGCAGAAAACAACTGAAGGCCACCAATGTGTCTTCAATACAGCGAGAAAATCCCGCACCCGGAGGAGTGCTTCAGCTGGCCCCTAAACAAAAGTGTATACTAGTTCAGTGATAATGGACGTCATACTAAACTCCGAAATATATTAAAAATCATACAAGACTAGCAAAGGCCAGAGGCTCCTGAATTGGGACAGGCGCAAAAATGCAGCGGGATTAAACGATGTTTTGTGAGTTCTCAACCCTCCCCCTATACCTTTAGCCAATGTAGAAAAAACAAACACACAGCAATACGCACAGTAAAACACAGTTTAAAAGAAGTCCGAGTCCGATGTCAGAATAGGTAACAAAAGAAACTAAACAAAATGACAATGATACATAAACTAACAAAGGAATACTAGCAGTTACTGACATGCCAGCTCCAGACCTCAATTAAATTGACTGGATCAACATCTTAAAATTTTCAAAGGTATATTCCACTTTCTTTAAAACGATCCATAAACCGACATTTTACATGTAATAATAAAAAAGTTATGCAATGAAACATCTCATAATTTGAACTTATTTACTGAGGTCGGATAACTATCGGTCAGCGCCGGCTAACACCACTGGAGATTAATCGAACATTCTTCATTCGCGTGCTTCAGATGGATGCCAAACCTTGAAAGACATTAAACAGGCTGATTTTTTTTTTGCGCTGGCAGTTTGATTGCTTGCTTGATATGTCAATTTCTGTTTACACTGATTGGTGTTTGCTTAACGTCGAGTCGCAAATATTTCATGCATAATCAGGACGAAAAGAAGAAAGCGACAGACCAGGGAAGCAGATCGAACTGCCGGTGGAAAAATATAATGTCGTTAAAGTTTTGTATCAATCTGTAGCTGACGCGAAAATGCGTAGAACTGTCGATTTTCAATATAGGTCCCAGACTCGCTTGAAATAGTATATATATCTGTAATATACACGAGGTCGGACAACTATCGGGGAGCGTTTGCTAACTCACTGGAGGATCAATCGACAGTTACAGTAACTCCTAACGACAAAACCATTATATTTATATTTTCCTATGTACATTTTTTTATTACAATAACGCCAATTTGTCCCAGGAAAGAGTTGTCTTATTAATTCTCTTACTACATCTCATTTATTACGACCTCGTGTATATCAAAGATATATATACTAGTTTAAGCGGGCCTAAGACATTTAAAACTTAATGTTAAATAAAGGTTAAAATGGACTTTGTTAGCTTTCTATTGCCCCTGTATAGATGGCATTTCTGTAAACCGGGAACCTTAATCTGTTACCTGGACGACTAAGATAATTGTAAACAGGAAATATTTTGGAATAATAATAATGAAAAAAAGGCTCTAAGTTTTCAAAATATTGTCAAAATTATAAAAAATTGAGAAAAATTGCAAATAAAGTGCCATAGCTCTGAAACGAATTTTCCGATCAACCTGAACTTAAATTTCGGCAGAGGCAGATCATAATGTACTGATCAATTTTACTCTCTGCTAGATTTTGATATCTGTATAAGTTTTTGAGTTATTTGCAAAAAGGTGCCATAAGCCCACCTTAACTATATAATGCTATCGAGATAACGACATAATTATATCGAGAAAACAATATGATTATATCGAGATAACGAAATAAATATATCAATATAACGATATAATTATATCGAAATAACGAAATCGATATAACGATATAAATATTGAGATAACGATATAAATATATCGAGATAACGATTTAATTATATCGAAATAACGATTTAATTATATCGAGATAATGATTTAATTATATCGAGATAACGAAATAGATATATCGTTATAACGATATAAATATCGAGATAACGATATAAATATATCGATATAACGAAATAAATATATCAAGATAACGATATAATTATATCGATATAACGAAATAAATAGATAGATATCGAGATAACGCTTTAAATATATCGAGATAACGATTTAATTATATCGAAATAACGATATATATATTGAGATAACGAAATAATTTTTTTTTTTTTGTAGGTCCCCTCTGGGCTTCCGTAAATTATTGTAATTGAATTTGTGCCAATAAATATTTGTATTTTGTATTTGTATTTTCAAGACGAATCAAAATAATTTCATTACTGCATACAATCCAAGTACTATACAGACTATTGTATGTACAACATGTAAAAATTAATTTGCAGAATGTAAGCCACCGAACTTAAGTATGTGTAATTATTAGACTGCAATTTAAAATAAAGACAATCGAGTGATTGCATATGAGGTTAATCAGTATTATTACTTCCGCGATGCACAACTTTCATTTCACAAAATTTACAACTTACCAAAGGTTGCCTTGTAAGAACAAATAAAATGTGATCGGTATAAAATGTAGCCTTAAAAGTTATAGCGATACCTAAGTATTGAATTCAGAAATAAAACTTATACATATCAAGTAAACTGACCTCCTTGTATAACGATCCACAACAGGACACGTCTTTACACTATTCATTTGCTCATCAGATAGGTATATCATCTGTTATATATTTCAAAACCCCGACGTTAGTGCATCCGATATTTTTTCCAGATCACAATAGGCTATGGTTGGAACTCAAGCGTCAGAATACAACTAACAAACACAATCAAAGAATAACCTGCCTAGCGGTTCATGTTAATTTATACAAGTAAATGTAAATACACAAAGCACGCATGTTTAGATGAAATATAAGCATTCATTCTAAACAATGACTGTTTAAAGTAAAATTGCTACAAACATGACAAAATAAACATAAACGCTTCTCTGTACAAATTTAAACTGCGAAATATTTTACTACAGACGCTGTTGAGAAGAAGTGACCTCGAGAATTTACACGCATGTAAGACTATGAAAACGACTGGGTAAAACACGTGCAACTGTAACAAATTAGGACAAGTAGAGATAAATGTATCAAATGACAGCAGCAATGATATAAACACTTACGTAAACTTTAATAAATGAACAGTAATACACATTAGTTTAATGTAAACATGATATTTTGTACGTGTCTCTGATTGGAACGTTACTTTGATATACGGTCAAATATAGTTAGAGAGAGATCCCTATTGATTTGAAGATCACTGCATATAAGGTTAGGTTACTAAAAGTAAACCGACGTTAGTGCATGAAATAGGTTTTTATCGCATTGTAACCTTTATACTTGTTTATATTTTCATGTATAACGAGAGGAAGATCCCTGTTAATTTTAGCGTGTTGTCTTCAAGGTACAATTACTAAAAATTGTACTGGAAAAAGGTTTCCGGATGCTTAATGAAAATACATAATTATAAAGGATTGCAATCTAACTTGTATATGTTGTCACAAATGCTCTAGATCACTATCGTCCTGAATATGCATGAAATATTTGCCACTGGACGTTAAGCAACCAACAATCAATCAATCTAGATCACTACTGATTTTGAAGTCTCTATGTCTAAGGTTCTAAGGGTAAGGCCAAAGTCACTAAAAATAAATGTTAGTTAGACAATGCCATAACAGAATAGAATCATACCTTAAAGTAAACATACCAGAACACAGAATTAGCTTTTTGTCTTAATTATACATCTCATAAATATAAATATGCTGGATCTTTGATTGATTGATCGCCAGTGTATTTTTGGGGCCTTTTTTCATCCTCTATGCCGTGGTATTTGCCAAAACGTATATACCTTTTTCATCCTTCACGGAGACGCTATAGCTATTTGTTCGTTTTATTAAATATACCTGTTTTTTTTTTAAGTTGTCTTGATACAGAAAGAATAATGGAATTTAATCGAATGTTCAACTTTCCTATAAATATTCAGTGTAATTTAACAGATATACAAGGTTCAGCAGGGGTATTTGCGAACAATTTGGTAGTCCAATCACCGAGATGAAAGAGAAGACATGGGGGAGGGGGTAGATAAGATAATAACAGTAATAGACAGTGAGCGTCTTTCTGTAGAGCATATGGCATGTATAGCATACTCATTTGAAAAGTCAGTTTCCAAAGATGTCTTAACCGACTCCAGGACAAAATCTGCCCCCTATAAAAATGACCAACTGTTTCATGTAATTCTTTATTTACAATGGTCATAAGCTCCTCATTTTTACAAACTTATGGTGTACTGATATGTTGTTAGCGTTATAATACCTCTTGAAGGTTTTTTGCCTATTACTGTGTAGTACTGTAATCGAAAAAAATGCAATATATACAAAAAAACGCTAATACATAAATGTGTAGCTGTTACATTTACACTAGATGTTTTTGTTGTATTATTTTGAACCAAATTCATACTATTGGTTCTACAACGTAAGTGGAGAGTCGTTACCAATTTGGAATTTCATTCCAGCGTTATTACAACTTCGATTCATGTAGTACCTGACAGACAAACATTTCTTCAGTACGACGAAAACCTAGATATGTTTTTTCCGAAATTTTATACATGTTTGTAACCATGTTAAAATGTTGAGAGATAAATTGCGAAATATAAAAATGTTTATTAATCTATTAACGCTGTTTTATATCAACTTTAGAACGAACAGTGCGCCACTCCTTGCCGACCTCTTCTTATTTTCATATGAGTAGGAGTTCCTTCAAACACTTGTCAAAAACGAGAAGATCTAAGAAGCCAGATCATTTAATTTCACATTCAGATATATTGATGATGTTCTTTCTATTAACAATCCAAACTTTTCTGATTGGGTTTCATAAATATATCCTGCAGAACAAGAAACAACAGACACGGATTCCTTCGCCTCATTTTTAGACTTATACCTCGAAATTGACATAAGCGGTCATTTTAGTACCAGAATCTATGACAAACGAGACGATTTTAATTTTGAAATTATCAATTTCCCTCACCTTAGCAGCAATATACCAACTTTACCTGCATATGGGATATAATACATTTCCCAACTCATTCGGTATTCAAGAGCTTGCAGCTGCTACTCAGGCTTTATAAAACGTCACCAGTGTCTTAGCAGAAATTTGATGAACCAGGGTTATGTCAAAGAACGTCTCGTCCTTTTTCTAAAAATTTTCATCGGAAGATACCAAGACCTTGCTGATAAATATTCAGTATCAACTTCACAAATAATACATGATGGTCTTGAAGTATAAATTTAAGGTACTGACGTTGTTTATCATCTTAATTACGTGCTATAGTGTTCTTTTTATTTGTCTTTGCATATATTTAACCTTTACTGTTTAGTCCATTTTTGGTAATATCCTTTTGGCGTGGTTCGGTATTTATACATCCCGCCATTGTGTAATTGTGCTACGGTCATTTTTTGTATTCTTGTCTTTCATTTTTGTTTATGTGCTTTGTCTAAAGAGTGTCTAAATGCTATTTCGTTTTTCTTTGTTGACATAGTTGTTTGTTTTATAGTGATTGAGATAATAACACAATGTTGACTGCTGTATCCCTATTTTTGACATTTTTACCTATTATGTCTGTTTGTTTTACTCAAACATTCTTGCCAATATAATGGAATTTTACGCAACTGTCATACAAGTGAGAGGTTTAGCTAGCTATAAAACCAGGTTTAATCCACCATTTTCTCCATAAGGAAATGCTTGTACCAAGTCAGGATTATGACAGTTGTTTACCATTCGTTTGATGTGTTTAAGCTTTTGATTTTGCCATTTGTTAAGGGACTTTTCGTTTTTTTTTTGGAGTTCGGTATTTTTGTTAATTTTACTTTTTGAACGTTAAGAAAAGATATATTCAGTAACAAAGCATTTTTTTGGATATCAAATATAATATTCTTGTCTCTTTGTATATACAAATTTGTAACTGCACACCACACAGAAGAAAAAGTGTTTGTTACCAATGGTGAACCCTGTTTTTAAAATCCTTGTTTAAACGAAGCAGTGATAAAGGTACATCTTAAAATCATATACTTGCAATTAAATGGTCATGTGTACTTGATATTTTAAGGTGAAGGAATATGATCTGCCAGCACTACAAAAATAATCACAAGAGCTGACACGTAATATATAGGATTGACATGCTGAGTGTTAAATATACAGCAGGATCTGCTAAGCCTTCGGTATATTAAAACTCGCTTCCTTATATCTTTTTCAAATACAACATAAACATTTTCTGTCACCAATTAATATGTTTAAAACCATGTTTTTAGTCGTAAGTTATACTTATTCTCTCTTCTTTTTGCAATTATCACAGGCGTTTGATCACATAGTTAATGTCACTAATGTAAAGAACGGCAATGGCAATAGGAAATGGACCATTCTTGGTTGTGATAGCCTGTCTTGCACCCTAAGGAACCGCATCATCGACAACTATTTTGTCTGCATTGACTAAAAATGGAGTTTGATGAAGTAAATGAATCTGAGGAGCACAGAAAAGACAGGAGTCACTCCACCAACATTCCACGTTCAGTCTGCAAAAAGAACACGAATTTGATGATGCTACCATGCAGGCATTGTTCTTATGTCTTTATGCAAGTATAAATAAATTTGGGGTATTTGCTGTCTTCTGATTGGTTAAAAGTATTACTTTTATTTTCAATGTTGTCAATTTTTATGGCGACACGCCCACTTTTACCGGAACTACTTTTTTTATTTTTCATACGCCAACATGTGTGTACGTTGTTATTGTTAATATAAATAATATAAAAAGTTCTTTGAGCCTTATTTTTGATAGAAATTTATTTATAATGAATGGCAATAATTTATTTTGAATTTATTAAACCATAAAATTAATTTTGACTCTTCATTTAACATAATCCGCTTCGCGGATTATTCAATGTGAAGAGTCAAAAATTAATGTTATGGTTAATAAATTCAAAATAAATAATAGCCATTCATTTAATATTATTTTCCATATACTGTCACCTCAAGATAATAAGCGTAATATTGAAAAAAAAAAAAAAAAAATGGCCAGAGAAGCTGTAGCTTACATAGATTCATAAATAGATAGATATATACTGTATTACACAACTGATATGCACATTTGTGTGTAAAAGCTGCACTTAAGCTTTAAATGTGGAAATAACTTATAATTGATTTGTTTCAGTTTCGGTGTATTTTACGGCATTCCAAATACCTGTCAAAACCTTACGAGGTTGAAGAATACAAAATACAAAGTGAAAAAATACTAATCGCCACCTAATTAATTTCATAGGAATATGTAAAGAAATTCGTAGCTAACACTTGTCAAATATTGTTGAAAATGATTAGGCAACTACACAAAAACTGTCCTGTTTGTATATTTCCCACAGACTATTTTGATGGGGAAAAAACAAAGGAAACCACATATAGTTGACATGGTTAATGGGGACCTCAAAAATCTTGATGATCCGTCTTATGATGAGAAATGGAAGAAAATAAAAAAGAAAAAGATAACCATTATTCTGACTTTCTTGAAAGAGATGCACGATTTAGAAACTGTAATAAAGATCAGGTAAAATGTATTAGGACTTTATTTAAACATACTTTATTAAAAAGTGTGTCCAGCCTCTTAGAGAATGTCTTATTTATCCCTTTTTATATGTTAACCTCTGTAGAATTTTTGAAATGCCGACTTAAAGTTCTAAGGTACTCACTATTCCCTTCGACGTGAGAAAGCAACAAATGAAAAGGCATGATTCAGGTTCGCTGGGTTTTCGAAACATGTGTCACTGCTTTCGTGGTATCCATGTGAAGAGGGGTTGTCTCCAACCTGTTTTACTCCTTGTTTCTATTCCAATTCAGTATTGTTAAACAAAGAGAAAACCAAGGAAAATCATAATACTTCGGACGAAGGATTATCGTAATGTGAGTAATATTACATTATGGATAAAAAAGAAAACATTGTCAGAAAAAAAAGCCACTGGAAATAAATCTTTATACTAAATGGGACGACGACAAATATTTTGTTAATGCTTTATTAAAGTTGTACATCTATATGTGTTTTAGTTTTTCAAATATTTCCTATGACAGAACTTTTCTATCACGGTATGTAATTTGATTTAGACTAACTTTTGTAGCCTTCCAATTGTTTTGATTTTAGCGCCACTGATGAGTTCTATGTAGACGAAGCCAAATTATAATCCTGGTATATTTGTTGAGTTCTTATCAGAATCACATCTTTATAATGTATAATATATCTTACATTTGTTAAACAATATGATTAAAAAAAAAACTGTAGGATAAATTGGAGTTATGTTCCTTCTCGTAGTCTTCTGTTAATTGGAAAACTGTTGTATCTTGTCAGCATAGGCGATAATAATCACATTTTAGGATTTGCTACTTCCTAAACTAAGGGTTGGGACACGAACGTTATATGTGCTGTTTGATTTGTTTTACATTTGTCACTTCGGGGCCTTTATAGCTGACTATGCGGTATGGGTTTTGCTCATTGTTGAAGGTCGTACGGTGACCTATAGTTGTTACTTTCTATGTCATTTGGTCTCTGGTGGAGAGTTGTCTCATTGGCAATCATACCACATCTTCTTTTTTTATATAATATAAGCACTTTATTGCTCAGTTTTAGAAATTAAATTCAAATGATGGCACAACAGTCTTCCTGTTGAGTATTCATTTCCGGAAAATTTGAGTTTCTACATGGATATTAGTGGGTTTCGTCTTTAGTTATCAATGTCGTATTTTATGAACCTTTTTTCCGTCCTTTTTTAACCATAGTTTGGCTTTTGTTCTCAGTCAACTTTTGATTGATTGCCCTTTGGCATCTGGAATTATTTAAAGAAAGAACATTTCTGCTAACTCGTTTAAATGTCTCGTTCCCGAAGGTATAACTAGCTCAATGGTTAATATTTCTGTGTTGACGACATGGAATATCATTTATATGGCCTTTTTTTTGGCTTTCAGCTGTATTTGCTACATCGATGTCGTAAGCCAGAGAGGAGTGTAAAATTTGAAGCTACAATCTTGAATCTCAAATTATCAATATACAATTCTATTAAGTAAACTTAATGGTAGAAATGCAATTCATTTGCAGGCCATTATCAAACCCATAACAGCGTGGATGTGACCATTCATTGACCCATTTGGCCAACCGAGAACTTGATCAGTAAACATTATTTTAGTCTTCCGGACTAGATTATTGTTTACACAAAAAATGAAGTCACATTGAAGACTCAAGATTTGGTAGTACATTCAAATATCATGAAAAGAAAATTTAACTCCTGGAAATATCATTTAAGTATCATATGAATCCGATCAATTACGGGCAAAATTTACGTCTTTGGTTTTTGTTTGATCACAAATAACTATGCAGTTTATGGAAAATAACTAAGATTTTAATTGATATAGAATATTAATAATGGAGATGCCGGGTATATGTCCATGAGGCAGCACCCAAGCGACACAAATACCGAAAAGACATCTATTAAAAATTTCATGACAAAAAAAAAAAAACCCAGAAAAAGCTAATTTAAAAAAAAAGTCAAATTGAAAAGTTTTTGCTTTAAATGCAACTGTTCCGTTGATTGAAGATAGAATGGAGCGGGTCATAAGAATCCAGATTGATATGTGACTAGGTCGGATGTCAAATTCACCACACAAACACCGTGCCTTACGTCAGGTATTGTCGACTTGTGTAGTTAAAGTTTTTCTTCTTAGTTACACAGAATAACTTTAGTTGAAACGTTTATACTTTTGACATTTATTATTTCCCGAAAACGTATAACAAATAACCTTTTTCGAAAATGGAAGATATAATGCCAGTCAATGCGGTCTATTTGCATTTAAACTGAATATTTTGATTTGGGGACGCCAATTTGAGACAATGCTGCATGAATTTTTATTTTCATTTTATATGCTGAGCTATTTAAAAAATGTCTAAGACTTCCTGTACCCTCTCGCTGGACGTTAAGCAGCCATCCATCCATACATCCATCCTGTACCCTCGTTCTAACTGAATGATCGTCCCCTTACAATTTAAATATGTAATTAATTTCTTTCGGTTACCATAGCTGTGTTTTCATATAATTATATCTATGAATATGAAACACAAGATAATGTGTAGGTTTTTATGTCAACATTAACCTGTATCAGTATAATCATACTCATTGTTTAAAGTGTGATCATGGTGACTATACATGCTTTTGAAAATGTTTTAAAGAATTATATATGCCAGACTTGAAGTATTAAAATGAAGTAAAACGTATTTATACTTAAAAAAATTGAAAGTTTGAGAATAATCAATAAACAGCGTTAGCATATGTACCCTTTGTAGGTCTCTCAATATAACTCGTGTTGGTTGTTAAAAATTCTAATCAGTGGGCGTTACACAACGCGTGGGAAAATGAGATAAATGAATGAATTTACGATATCCAATCAGTTTCAGTTTTCATTCTATATTAATCAATCTCTTGAAGTTTATTGTTTTTATCTTTAATAAACTATTGACAGTAACTGAAATTTAGAGAATGTGATGCATAATGAAAGTTTGCTAAAACATTATCTTCATTTATATGAAACAATGCAATAAAAACTACAACTTTATATTTATTATAATATTATACTTTATTAAATAAAACTACTCTTCTCACAATCTACGTAAACATTCTGGTTAGTTTTGTTTCTCTGCAAGTAATTATTGTTTCTCGTTTTAAAATTTGTATCACATATATTTCACAACCTTTAGCTTGACTAGAAGCTAGCTGACAATTACGTTGGAACTGAGAGATGTCCAGTTGGAAGTGTAAATTTCAGTAGAATATCAGAGAATATCAGTACTGGCGATTGGTAATTTTGTCCCATACTACCCTTACCGTTTCATTATTCAGTAAAACTATTCTGAAATACATATTACAGTAATTATTTTTACCTGAATCACCGAATGTGATAACAAGACTTTAAGGCAATAAATGGCTGAACTTATTTTTTCATTATAACGTAGCGTTGCAACTTGTATTTATGCTTATAAATCCTGTAAAATAAGAGACCCACAGTAGTTTACGGATGTTCAAGTCTCGTTAATCCATTTAGAATATACAAATCAAAAGTGAAAATGAGAGCAAATCGATTAATGTACATATCAGACGACTTTTCTGGTGTTGTATCCTAGACCGCGAAAAAATGTTTTCTTGAGCTGAGCTACAGACACATTGTATCGGTCAACCAAGTCGAAAAGATGACCCTAAAACTTATATTATGCGATTTCAGGCGTTCTTTACAAACCTGCTGGAGTCGTTTTTACTTAAGGAGCACAGCTCTAGCTGTTAATGATCCCCTGACCATTCATGACATATTTTCCACGTAAAGCAAACAACAATCAACCTAGCTGTTAATAATTATAAGTCAGTATAAGCGAACATGCAAGCGAATAAACAGCAACTCATCCCAAACATCATATACTTTTGTTCAACGCTTTACTTAATGTCTTTTGTGAGTTGAATTGACTTACGTACAGATACCCGATATTCTAAAATTCCAATGGTTGTTTATCTAATATAAAAACAAAGCTTCATATTATAAAAAAAAAAACAAAAAAACATAAGGTTTACCGCTGTTATATTTTCTCTAATAAGTATCCTTCGCCAAATTGATAATTATGGTAAATAGAAATTTATTTAATGAATGGCTATTATTTATTTTGAATTTATTGAACCATAAAATTAATTTTTGACTCTTCACATTGAACTACTCTTCTTACTAGAGATTTTCAATAAATGTCGGATTTGAGTCAAAATAAGAATAAAACTGCTTGCATACAGTTAACTGTAGGGGTGTTATAAAAATAATGTTGACGCTATTTAAAATAAAACTCATGCTATATTTCGGTCACGGGGATGGGGCAAGCTTTCTTCCGTTGATGTGCAAACAGGCTTTTCAATTTTTTACAACATTCATATTTTAAAAAGCTACACTAATATTTTTGCATCTCTTATTATAGTTTTTTTTTCTCTCGTCAACATTTAAAAAAGAAAGGCATAACCAACCTTTTTTCAGGTTAAATGGTATTTTCCAAATTGGTGTCTGATATCATATTGTAAAGGGGTGTAAATATTGTTTTATCAATATTTATTATTTGTCTCGTTTGGGCGTATTTTGCTATTACACATTATATATAATCTTGGAGGTAGGAAAACATATCTTTATTTGAATGATTGACAACTATATTGAACTCCGTGACGCTTCAGGACATTTGTTTTCTTGTTGCTAGTGAACTGTATATGGCGTCTTCTCATTTTGCATTGATTTCAATGAAAAACAAGTAAATGGCAAATTTCAGCTTGTCATAATGTATCATTTGCCATAGGTATCCTTTTGGAAATCCATTCAGCTGGTATTAATGTATCAACTTTGTTTCTAAAATGGCCATTCCAAATGATCATTCATGTTAATGTGACTTTCAATTGGTTGAATATATATTTTAATAAACATACAATTTTACATTAATGTCAGCAAGTTCAATTGCCACTTTGAACCTTCGGAGCAATGCAAACAAAAAATCTAACATAAGCTAAGACCACACAAAGCTCCATTTTTAAAAATATATCATTCTATAAGATATATGAAATGTTCAATCTGTACGCAGTAATCTTCGTGGATAGTTGGATAATTGATTCATATGTAAAATGAATGTGAGCATTCTAGTCAGGTTCAGAAGGAAAGGTTTAAATTGAGCAGCTAATCCATTAAAGTTTTTTTTCGACCTTAACAAAATTCACAGGTTAAGAGTTGTGCTTTTTCTTGGGCTCGGTCCGATCTTATCCATCACACCCCATTCTGCGTCATGATATTAGTTGATGTACGTGTATGAACCGAGGTATGAACAGCGATGAATGAGATATTCAATTTCGTTTCCTTAATAATATTAAAAGAAAAGTACATACCTTTAGTTCGCTGGCCAACATAAGAAGAATGAAGGGTAGACAATATAGAATAAACACAGAAACTGCTCGAATACCGTAAATTTGCTAGTTTATTCATCTCGGGTTTCCGAGCGTTGTTTAACGAAAATCGATTGTGTTGTTTTTACAACCGGCACGAGTTTTATTGAGGTACCTACAAAGGGTAAAAATTTCTATCGTTGAATGTTGATTATTCCTAAACTTTCAAAATTTTACTGCATTTTAATACTTCAAGGTAGCTATGTACATTTTTTGAAAATAAACACCTTAAAAACATGTATAGTGACTATTAAAAACAAACAAATGGATGAAAACAATTCGTATGATTGCACTCTTACAGGTTTCTGTTGACATATGTTACGTAATGGTATTTGTGTTTGTGCATTCAAGTGATAATTATAAGTCGTCACAGGAGAATGATAAATTTGTGTGATCATGATGCAATATTTAATCAGATATTTAATCGCACCACGTAGCGAGCACACGAGTTTGAAAGTGCTGTTTTAATATTTCCGCTTTATTTGACTTAAAGTTAAACTGAAACTGTTAAATAATGTTAATGGAAACATACTTTAAAGTTATGCATAATGTTTTATTTCAATTAATTTTCTTTTTCTTTGCGTTTTTCATAAAATGCGAATTTGTTGTTATGCATTGATGATGGGTATTCATTTTAAATTTCCGTGTTTTGCGTTTATAGAGGTCAGTGTTTGTTGGTGTTTGACCTTTGTCTGAACAGTAAGTAAAATTTACCGTTTAAAGCTGCAAATAGCATATTTTTCATGAAAAACAAAATTGACTTTGGGGTTTACACGTACTTTTGGCTATTTTTTTTTAGGTATATTTGTCATATAGCTCTTCAACTGTTTCGGTACTTATACATCCCTCGGATTTCAAATGTTTGGCATTGAGCGTTCCTGATGAAGGTAAATCCAGAAAAGCGCTTCGGACGCATGAAATTATTAAACGTGTTGTTTTCAATTTTTTACATCACTGGGTCGATACCTCTGCTGGTGGACTATCAGTCCCCGAGGGTATCATCAGCTAAGTAGTCAGTACTTCGGTACTGACATGATTTATAACAAACTTTTCTAAAATTGTCCGTTTATAAATTTTAAATTATAAAGAAACTAAGGTTTCAACTCCTCAGGCAAACTTGACCTTAGATGAATTTGGCTATGTTTTTAGGTATTTTGTCATATAGCTCTTCAACTGTTTCGGTACTTATACATCCTCGGATTTCAAATGTTTGGCATTGAGCGTTCCTGATGAAGGTAAATTCAGAAAACGCTTCGGACGCATGAAATTATTAAACGTGTGGTTTTCAATTTTTACATCACTGGGTCGATACCTCTGCTGGTGGACTATCAGTCCCCGAGGGTATCATCAGCTCAGTAGTCAGTACTTCGGTACTGACATGATTTATAACAAACTTTTCTAAAATTGTCCGTTTATAAATTTTAAATTATAAAGAAACTAAGGTTTCAACTCCTCAGGCAAAGTTGACCTTAGATGAATTTGGCTATTTTTTTAGGTATTTTGTCATATAGCTCATCAACTGTTTCGGTACTTATACATCCTCGGATTTCAAATGTTTGGCATTGAGCGTTCCTGATGAAGGTAAATCCAGAAAAGCGCTTCGGACGCATGAAATTATTAAACGTGTTGTTTTAATTTTTACATCACTGGGTCGATACCTCTGCTGGTGGACTATCAGTCCCCGAGGGTATCATCAGCTAAGTAGTCAGTACTTCGGTACTGACATGATTTATAACAAACTTTTCTAAAATTGTCCGTTTATAAATTTTAAATTATAAAGAAACTAAGGTTTCAACTCCTCAGGCAAAGTTGACCTTAGATGAATTTGGCTATTTTTTAAGGTATTTTGTCATGTAGCTCTTCAACTGTTTCATCCCTCGGATTTCAAATGTTTGGCATTGAGCGTTCCTGATGAAGGTAAATCCAGAAAAACGCTTCGGACGCATGAAATTATTAAACGTGTTGTTTTCAATTTTTTACATCACTGGGTCGATACCTCTGCTGGTGGACTATCAGTCCCCGAGGGTATCATCAGCTAAGTAGTCAGTACTTCGGTACTGACATGATTTATAACAAACTTTTCTAAAATTGTCCGTTTATAAATTTTTAAATTATAAAGAAACTAAGGTTTCAACTCCCTCAGGCAAACTTGACCTTAGATGAATTTGGCTATGTTTTTAGGTATTTTTGTCATATAGCTCTTCAACTGTTTCGGTACTTATACATCCCTCGGATTTCAAATGTTTGGCATTGAGCGTTCCTGATGAAGGTAAATCCAGAAAAACGCTTCGGACGCATGAAATTATTAAACGTGTGGTTTTCAATTTTTTACATCACTGGGTCGATACCTCTGCTGGTGGACTATCAGTCCCCGAGGGTATCATCAGCTCAGTAGTCAGTACTTCGGTACTGACATGATTTATAACAAACTTTTCTAAAATTGTCCGTTTATAAATTTTTAAATTATAAAGAAACTAAGGTTTCAACTCCCTCAGGCAAAGTTGACCTTAGATGAATTTGGCTATTTTTTAGGTATTTTTGTCATATAGCTCATCAACTGTTTCGGTACTTATACATCCCTCGGATTTCAAATGTTTGGCATTGAGCGTTCCTGATGAAGGTAAATCCAGAAAAGCGCTTCGGACGCATGAAATTATTAAACGTGTTGTTTTAATTTTTACATCACTGGGTCGATACCTCTGCTGGTGGACTATCAGTCCCCGAGGGTATCATCAGCTAAGTAGTCAGTACTTCGGTACTGACATGATTTATAACAAACTTTTCTAAAATTGTCCGTTTATAAATTTTAAATTATAAAGAAACTAAGGTTTCAACTCCTCAGGCAAACTTGACCTTAGATGAATTTGGCTATTTTTTAAGGTATTTTGTCATGTAGCTCTTCAACTGTTTCATCCTCGGATTTCAAATGTTTGGCATTGAGCGTTCCTGATGAAGGTAAATCCAGAAAACGCTTCGGACGCATGAAATTATTAAACGTGTTGTTTTCAATTTTTACATCACTGGGTCGATACCTCTGCTGGTGGACTATCAGTCCCCGAGGGTATCATCAGCTCAGTAGTCAGTACTTCGGTACTGACATGATTTATAACAAACTTTTCTAAAATTGTCCGTTTATAAATTTTAAATTATAAAGAAACTAAGGTTTCAACTCCCTCAGGCAAAGTTGACCTTAGATGAATTTGGCTATTTTTTAAGGTATTTTTATCATATAGCTCTTCAACTGTTTCGGTACTTATACATCCCTCGGATTTCAAATGTTTGGCATTGAGCGTTCCTGATGAAGGTAAATCCAGAAAAGCGCTTCGGACGCATGAAATTATTAAACGTGTTGTTTTCAATTTTTTACCAGTCATCAAAACTAAAACTAAAGGTTGAGTCGATATATATATAACTGGGACACTATCTAAATATACTGTTAGTACAATATGGTTAGGGTCATTGAAATGATTCACAATTCTAGCCTTTAACCGGCCACAGCTGTAATATTTGTAGTAAAATAATATATTTTTTAATAATTGTATTTCGTATGTTACATTATATACATGTATTTAGTTGAGTGACATTAACCATAAAATTTGATTGTTAATGCACCCACGTAACATACAGCTTAATCTTATACTATTCGAAAGCATATCATCTGTACTATCTTTTTTTGCCCGGTCGTAAAGTGCAATTTCTGTCATATCACGATGAAAGGTCAAGGACGGATAATTTCTTATTTAAAAAAAACGTCAAAATTTTTGAATATTCTGTCTTCTAAATAATAAAATTCTGTTTGGAAATGTGAAAATGTTTTAGAACAAAGACTATTAGTCAATTATCAAACGATCTTTAAAATATTGATAACGTAATTTGAACAAATAACACCCTTTTCCACAGATTTCAGTGAAAAGGACGAAAATGAGTGAAAACAAAATGTTCTTTTCTGTGATTCAATTGTTAATCACAATAAAACCAAATAACATATTTCATTTAGTGCGAAGGAAGTTTTTGACGTCATCAAGTTACTGCAATCACGCTTCTTGATAATTACACCGCCAACCATAAAAAACATACAAATGCCCAAAATACCACCATCTGCAAAAAGATAGCTTTTCAGCTCTTCTCCGTTAAAAAAAATTGAATGTAGTCAATATTAAGTTGAATACTCACATTTAAAAAATAATTCACGCGGGATTCATGCTTTTAAGGGGAATGTAGGGAGCTTAATTTTGATATTTCAATATGTAGTTTAATTGCCAGTCTGTTAAAAACTCTTCTGTCTGTTTTTGTTATTTTGTTTTTAATATCATGATAATCATTAAAAGAAATAAATAATTTTATATATAAATACTAAGCTAACCCTCACAAAACTAAATACATAAATAGATAGTTACATAATTAGTAAGTTGAATAAAGGAAAGTTGAATTTCAAATATTTCTCTTATACAAATTAGAGAAAATTTGTTTTCTTGGTTGCTTCAACTGCATCGTGCATTGACGAAAGAAGTGAAAACTATTATATTCTAGAAACTGAAAATGTTCTTTGTGCCTGTCCGAAGTAAGAAACCCTATCAAACTACATAATTTTCTTGTAAAAACTTGACATGTTGAGTTACATGCAGTTGCTTGTGGTGTTTGGCAAAACCTTTCAGAATTTTGGGTTTTCATTGCTCTTCAACTTCTTGCCTTTTTACCTTTTTTTTTATTCGAGCTTCACAACTTTTTAAGCCTAGTTTCAATTAGGAGTTTATTTACATCAACTTACAGTCTATATCATTTGATTTGAAAATCTAACAATTCGTAATAATTATAGTTATAACTGGACTTCCTAAATAGTTAAATTATCACATGTAGAATAAATAGCTATTAATAAAGAATTTACTGTGTAGGTGTCAAACCACAAATTCAACAAATCAACACCAAGAACATTTTGTAAACGTAGGCAACTTCTGCCAAAACATATTGCTGCGTTAAGCCTCTGTTATTGACCTGGCAGCGATTTTTTGGCGATTTCCACACTTTATTTTCATACTAGAGAAGAACGAGGTTAATTCTATACGCGTTATTTTTCTAATCACAAAAGTCGCGTGAATATAATGGTTGCCCAAAATTAGTTGGTTTGAAGAATTGTCTTTTCCATAACTAATTTATAAAGAAAACTTCTATAACTTAATCCAACGAATAACATTAATAAGTTAAATCGTTTATATTTTTTACATTCAAATGCTTTGCTTTCTATAATCTATTCGTTTGGTTTTTAAATGGTGCGAAGATAACTGCAATAAGCGTCTGATATTAATTGACATAACAAACCCATACAAATTGGTATTTTTAAATGTGAGAAAAACAGGGTTAAAATACTCCTCATAGATCCCAGGATTGAAATTTTGTACGCCAGACGCGCGATTTGTCTACAAAAGACTCAACAGTTACGCTCTAATCAAAAAAGTTAAAGAGTTCAAAATTTTGAACTTCCCATAAATTTACTAAGCGATATAGGATGAGAATTGCTCATTACAAAGTTTTTTAGACTAGTGGATGGGCATATGAATGGAAAGAACATATAAAAATGAGCAAAGGGACAAGATGGTTCCTACATTTTCGATACACACGCATATAACACATTGGCCAAAGCGATAAAAGTAGAACAGACAAACAACAGTCCTCAAAACACTTTACCAGAATGTATGAACATTACCTTAACCCAGTGGTGATTGAAGTTGCTCAGGAAGGGTAATCAATCTTCCACAATGTCAATTTTCAATCCTATATGATAAAACAACTAATATAGTTTGTAATAATGTGCTTACATAAAAAACAATAGCCGGATTTTTTTATTATAAAGCGCGTGGTTCAAACAGTATTCATTCGAATATTAAACGAAAATAAACTTCTTAACATGTTTTCCACTTTCGACATCGAAAAAATCATATTTTTTTACTGTATATACCTCAAGCACTTTTATTACTTCTTAAATATGGTAAATTATTTTCTTCTGATATTGACAAAAATCGATGTGTGTTATATAAAAAAGGAAAAGCAAAATGATCCCTATTTGTAGATGGTGGTATTAAGGGCAACTACAAAAGTTTCATTAGAAGGCTGATTTCTGACCAATTTTATATTAATTGCAGTTTGAAATGACGAAAAAAAAAAAAAAAACAAAGAATTCCTTCACATATAAACGGTACATTTATTTTATTTTTGACATATAAATATTGATAGATAAGGAAATATTTTGCTTTTAGCGTAATTTTGTCATTTTTGAAGGATTTTTTTAAAGACAATTTTCTGTAAATATTGCGCAATTAACATTTTAATGTGCATTTGATTTGGAATTATGGTATTAAATAGTCTATGTTCTATTATGTTCATATGATTTTTAGAAAAAAAATATCATACAAGAAACAACAAAGGTCATTTTGTTTAATTCTTGCGAAATTAAGGAATAGTCATTTTGGACCTTTGACCCAAAAAATACACCGTTCGAATGATAGACGACCGGGAAAACAAAAATACAGATAATAAGCAATCGAATGATATATAATATAGACGTATGTTAGGTGGATGCATTAAAGTCGTGAACTAAGTGTCTTTTTGAAAAATGTCACTCACCTAATATGTCATTTATATATATATGCATTTACCAAGAAATTTGTTTTGCATGCACACGTATAAAATTGCGGTTTTTATCCAACGCAATCATAGGTTTGAACGTTGTTTTCAATTTGACTTGTTTATATTTTTTCGTTTGGGCTTGTATTATATTTGCCTTCGAGTTTATATGATCCGTTCATCCTATTTCGACTCTTCAAAATTCAAGAGTCTATCCTAAATTGAGATAATTATATGACATTCCAAATACCGTTTCGATTCCTAACATCACTGAAGACACATTAATTGTCGAAATCCGGATATGGTGTACTAATTTTTGCAACTCTTGTCTGCGGTATACCAAGTTTATTGTTTTCTGTTTTGTCTAAAATTAATATTTAAGATCCATTTTGTTACATCTGGTGATCCGTTTATTTGGCAATCGCCATGGCAGTCAGCAGGGTTTAAGAACATTCTTTGTTCGACCTGCTAGTCAAATGCATTTTGTTAAAATACACTTTTTCCGTTTTTTGTTTTTTTTTGGAAAATGTTGTTTGTGCTGTATTTAGACCCCTCTACCAAGAAATTTGTTTTTCATGCACGCGTACAAAAATTCGGTTTTTATCCAACGCAATCATAGGTTTGAACGTTGTTTTCAATTTAGACTTGTATACATAGATTTGTATGTATTATGCACTTAGCATTTTGTAAAGTAACTTAATAAAAATTGAAATGCCTGATGGCTTAGCTAGTAGATCTACGTGTAATCATTACTATATGTTTAGTTGTAGCACAATATGTTGAGACGGTCATCCCAATAGAGAAATCCTTATAACTTTGCCAGCCAAGGTGCAGTAGCTAGCAAAAGGACTATCCCAACAAGGGTTTTGACGTCGATCAGCATTCCAGCATCTCAGAATAGTACATGTACTTTATCCTTTGTCGATTCGGCACATGTTGTTACTTTAGTTGGTTCTGGGACATGGACTGGTTTCCTGCCTTACCACTCTCAGTTGGCTCCTTCATCTTCATCAGACATCATCTATTCAAGACCCCAGATTGGGCAGCCTACATATACTGTTTCAAATGTGCAACGATATCACAGACAGTAAATAATAGATCTTCAGTCGTTAGATCAGGGCTAGGTAATCAGTCAAATGTTTGTAATCAATTCCGTACTCTTACACCTACATATAATACAACACAAATGTAAGTTCCAAATCAAGTTATTGGTGTAACTGTTGTCAACGTACCTCAAAATCTTAAGGAAAAAAATCATAAAAGTGATTACATTGATATTGCGTAATTTTTATTGCAAAATATACATTCAGTTCAAAGCTGCTTTTTCGCTTGCTTTCAATGGATTTTTTAGGGTTGGCGAATTAGTTGTTACCAATGGTTTACAGAGTCATTCATCATTGATAACAGACATTAAGGTGGTAGGCAGTTCGCTTCAGGTGTGCATTTCGTCGTCAAAACAGATCAGTTAGGCAAAGATTGAAATATTTTGGTTCATTCTTAGTTAGATCTAATGATTTGTCCCGTTAAATTGGTAACAGAGTTTGTTAAGTTGAGACCCCCTGTTTTGGGTACTCTCTTCTGTCATTTTGATGGTATCAGATTGTGTCGTTATTAAAAAAGTCAATCCATGTATGAGGTATTGATCAAACCAGATCTAGTTCATATTCGTTTCGTATTGGTGCAGCAACCACCTTGTCAATGGATGGTGAAAAAGATTGTTAAATAATGAGGTTATGTCGTTGGAGTTATAATGCATACAAGGGTTATATTAGTTCAGAAGTGATTATGCAATTCATTAAATTGTGTATTAAAACTTTTTTTTTATGTTATATCTTCCTACATTCATGTAGATTATTGTTATCCAAGATTTGTAGGAAACCCTGTGAATTTTTGAATAGTTGGATCATCCATTATCAAGCAAGTTTTTGTGGAAGCAAGAGATCGTCAAGATGGGGGTTAATTTAGGATAAAGGTTTTTAAATGTTTTAGTGTGGTGGCAGGGTAAGAGTGGCATAGTGTAGAGGCAGTTTAGTTTAAAAGTCAACTTAGAATAATGAGAAATTTTGAGGATCTACCGCATTTTATAATACTTCATGTAGCTGGTAATGACCTTGGAAATAGTAAAGTTAGTTTTTGAGAATGTGATTCGGTGGGTTACGCAAAGTTCTCAAACAAGAAATTATATGGTCTAAAATTCAGACCGGTTTAAAATGGCGTAACTCAAATGACCACAATGCCATGGGCCTTTGCCGATATAGGATCAACAATTTTGTAGCAGCCTTTGTGATTCGCTGTTGGGGTTATTATATTAAATACCCTGATATTTGCCCTGTTCATATTTTTTTAAAACCTGATAAGGTTCACTTGTCCTCATTCGGAAATGATTTGTTTTTGAACATTTTGCAAGGAGCTATTGAACATTTTATTTTGAGGAGTAACGGTGGTTGACTTTTCCACTGTGTTAAATTATCACAGTTTTAATACAATGTTTGATTGTTTGGCTTTGCCAAAGCAAATAGTGACTGCTTTGTCCATGTATTTAAATATATCTAAGATCAGTTGTTCACATAATTTGTTAATGGTATCTGGCTCACAGTTTTATAACGAACCACCCTTTTTATGCCGGTTGACATAGTCTCTGTCAATGTGGCAGAATTCGCTGACTATAATCTGAATTTTAAAATATAATATACTCGTGAAACTGACATTTTAGGTTTTTGAATATAGACACCGGTGTATCCCACGTTGATTTTATACATATCCATCTATCTATAATCTGAGGTAACCATTCATCTATGTATAGATTAAATACATATCTATATCTATATATATGATATATATTGTTGAATCTATATTGTGAATAAAAGCTATGGCCAGATATCGGCAAACCATCAATGTATTTTGTTTTAAAGGAACCATCTGAGATAATACGTGTTCAGGTATGTCAAATAAATATAAACATTTCAACTGATGTTACTTTTTGGAAAATAAGGATGTTGTCACAAAGGAAACGCAACTGAACTATAAAGTGAGAAAAACTTTAGGCAAACCCAGTCGTCTTGACACCTGGCAAAGTACATCATTTCCAACTCGATTGTTGTGATGAGTCCTATTCTATGCTCAAAACAACGGGACAGTTGCATTTAAAGCAAAAACTTTCCAATTTGACTATTATTACATTTTATTTTCTGTAACGTTTTTGTTGTCAAGGAATTATGATGAGATGTCTTTTTTTTATTTGTGTCGCTGTATGCTGTCTCCTTGGCATAAACCCGGCATCTCCTTTATAAATATTTTACATCAATAAGAACCTTAGTTACTTTCTATAAGCAATATAATTATTTCTACTATGAAACTAATCAAAAATTACTATCCGCGATCACAGAAAATATCAACGTAAATTTTGCACCGAAACGACCGGACTCGTATGATACTTAAATGATTTTTCCATGTGTAAAATTTTGTTAACTGATATTTGAATCTTCAATGTGACTTCATTTTGTTCTAGAAATTCAGGAATAACTCATATACATACTTTCGTTTATCTTGGAATAAAGTGAGGCTGTTATGCAAAGGTGAAAATTGTCAATGTGTTTGTAATACGAGTTACAAATAGAAATATTCAACTCTTTCAATGAGTGATCCAAATCCAAAATCTGTTGTGGAAAAACAAGGTCGTGAGACAGATGTGAAAGGTTATGAAATATAAATGTTTTATAGGAAGTATAACATCTACATGTGGCTCAATAAATATTGCTATAGAAAATGCGAAAAAATGTTCTTTTTAAACTTTCAATAAGAGATATAGGATATATTTACCAACAAGTAGTGTTCAGAATCATAGTAATGCAATGGCAAAAGCATAAAAATGCATAAATAAAAGTAAATTCAGAAAATTAATGTTCATATATACTGGTTAATAGATTCATCATAGAAACCATATTTAGCATTGTGTACGTCAGATGCGCGTTTCGTCTACAAAAGACTCACCATTGACGCGCGAATCAAAACATTGTCGTGGCCGAATATCACTGATAATAAACACATGCGCTAGGCGCATTCGTTAAGTAATGAGTTGTTCGATCACTCGTCGAATGTTTTTCTATATTTGAATTCTTCGATTTATTATTCTATAAATGAAAACGCAAGCCAACAACAAACAAAAATAATCAAAATCATTTAGAGGCAACATTATTACATCTTCAACAATAAACAGGTATCTATGTATAGTTTAAAAAGCTCTTAATCGTCCCGAGTCTATGAATATTGTGAAATATAAATCATTGCAGAGGATCATGTTTTGTAATTTCTATCACTAATTTATGTTGAAAGCTACTGATGTTGAAGTTTGTTTTTCGTAAATTTATGCATCATGTAAAAGGCCTATCAAAAATCATAAAATTTTCACATAGACCTGCAATTGAATCAAAAGTGGGAGGTATTGTAGATAATTTACAAGTAAGACCGCATACCACATCAGACACCCCTTTGTTTGTTCAATGCACAGCATTACCTACTACGTTCATATTTCTATAGTATCTTACACAAATGTTTACAATCATGTGGTTGCGACAAGCCAGATATAAAGGTCATGGTTTAAAGAAAGGAACAGCTACATATGCATCTGAACAAGGTATGCCAGATTCCTAAATTCATTGGAAATCCAATGCTTTCAAAAAGTACATTTGACCCCGTATTGATTGATATTTTTTTATTGATACTCGCTAGGACCAGTATCTATGCTTATATCTATTTAACATGTTACTATGTACGCATTTCTAAACATTGCTGTTTGTAACAAACTAATAGTATCTTGTTTTTCATTTTGAAGGCATTTTGGAAAGTGCTTATCAGTTATATAAGTGTAATACTTATATGTATGCTGAGTTTCATTTTATATAAAACTTAACTGGTGGGCCGTTAAGTAATTTTACGTAAAACTTGATTTGTGTAGATCAATTAAATGTACATGTTCAACAGAGAAACCTTTTCTTTTAAAAAATGCATTTCTACACATCTGTTTGTTTGAGCTTTTTGAACAAAAGTGACAATGGTCTTTTTAAATTATTGTCTATATAGTGTATATTTTCTTATTACCTTATTCTTTGTTTATTTATAAGAAGTATACTTTTCATATTTGTTTTTAATGATATGGGCGTGACCAATAGAACTAATATGTTGAGGCATATAAATGGACCGTCAGTCCAGATGAAAAACTTCAGTACTACTTGCTTGGCTGGTTATCCTGTTTTTATTGTGTTTGCCAATGTCTTGGCCTGGGGGAGGAGTTTAAATGTTATTGTTATATCACTTATGATTTATATGTTGTACATAGTGTAAATTTTGTAAAACTGATGCCTAAAGCACTTCTTTAGTAACGTGGGACCTAATTTGCACCACCAATCGCAGATATCATCAAAAGCTTGGCTACCACAAAAAGACGTCAGCAGAATTCAAACTTTATTGAAAGAACTAACATAAAAACTAGTTTACAATCTCGAACCCAATAATCGTCAAACGTAACCTTTACACTATTCCCCCTTTTTTTATAATTTATTAAAGTCAGTTCTCAATTGGAATGTCTGTAGTGTTTGCACTGAATGTTTACTGTCTATTTTTGAAACGCAACGGTTGGTTTATTTTTCGTCCATATCTACTGGTTTTAGTTGGGTGCCCTTCTTCAGTCATCTGATGATTCCCGTGTGAGCCTGGAGCCTGTGTCCTTGACTCACTGGAATCTGAACTGGCATCCGTCTTTGTTGTAATCACTGTAGTTAAGGCATCAATGAGAAATTCTGTCTTCTTGGCATCGGCATTTTCAACATGAGTTAGAATATCCCCTGAGACTGGACTATGTGTCCCCGAATCAAGCGATATAACTTCCTTACTTTCTGATTTGGAATCTTGTATTGATGAATCCTTGATTGTATTTTCGGTTATGTTGACGTTTGAATTGTCTGCTCAAATAAACCGATGGTTTGATCTTCCAATCCTGAATCGCTTTCATTGAACTACCAGATTCATCTTCGGGAAACGCATCATAATCATCTGAAGTTACGGCAACCAGTTCCTGTGATTGCTTATCGTTCTTATTCAAAGTCCCACCTAAGTCTGGAGCCTGTGGCCTCAGTCCAGATGGTACATTTGAATCAAACAAGCTTACCTCGTCCATGTCCGATACTTCATCTTCAAGAATTCCTTGTAGGCGAGTTTCCACTTCTTAGATATTAAGCACATCCGCTTCTATGTTTTAAAGCTTTCTTCGCTTGCGAGATACCCAAAGAGGTACTGATTCAACATAGCTGGTTTTAGTCTATCATGGTGCAAAACAGTTGTCTTTTGATTACCGATTTCATACAAACCTTTACTTTGACGTTTGTTCACCACATATTTTCCCTTCCATTGAGGTTGGAGCTTTGGGTTTTTCCCTATTTTCTTTGCCGTGTCCATTGCGTACACAAGGTCTCCTGTTTCAAACGTATGTTCATGTTTTCTGAGATCGTATAGTCGTTTCTGGTGTTCGGATGATTTTTTTAATCTGTCAAAGTAGTCCTCGTAGTCACCATTTGATTTTTCTTGCATTCCAAAAATAAGTTCTTACGGGAGGTGTACTTCAAGGCCAAACATAAGTCTGTCAGGTGTCAGTCCAGTGATTGTGTGAGGTGTACTCCGATCTGCACCTGTAAGTAAATTCAGATGTTCATCCCAATTATCTTGGCAATGACTGACAAAATATCTCATCATCTGTAACAACATCTTTTAACTAGTCCATTTGAACTAGGGTGGTAAGGCGTTGTTCTTGTTTTCGCTCATCCAAGAACTTGTCCGAGTCGTCGCATTAAGCCACAATCGAAATTTTTACCTTGATCCGTATGGACCACTAACGGTATTCAAAAACGAGAGATGAATTCGCTGACCAATGTTTCTGCAAATGGTCTGAGAATATCTAGCTGTATGTGGTCCATTGGTGCTCCAGTCTGATAGTTTTGCATTGGTTCACAGCCGGCTTTCGTGCTTTTCTTGTTAACTGCAGTGCTGACAACAAGATGTATTAGAAGCCACGTCATTTCGAATTCCATACCAATAAAAATTTAATCGAACCTTTTCGACTGTGCGGTGAATCTCGGGATGCGCTGCGAGTACTGATTTGTGACATACCTCTTAAAACCTCCTTCTTTAGACTCTCCGGAACGAGAAATAACTCCCTCTCATTATCAATTGTTTTCCATTAGTAGTAAACGACTCCGTCTCGCATGCTAAGTTGTTGAAAGCAAAGCCAATAATGTCTTAAGGCGGGACATTCCTTTACTATGTTGTTGTGTTCTGGAAGTCCGTGTTTCATCCATTCAACCAAATTCTTGGTGACTGAATCTTTAAGTTGTTCCTATTGTACTTCCATGAGCGAATAGCCGTCTATCCATGTACAATGTCTATTCGTCTTATCATTTGGATCAACTGCTTTCATTCTTCTCATGGCTATTGGGAGGATATCATCAACGTCTGCTTAAAATTTTTCCCATTAGGTGTGAAATTTGCAGCAGTGTTGGCAGCCATTGTACGGCAATGTGAGTTAGTCCATTCCTGCTTTGTAGTAGTCACAAAAATGACTAGTATCCGGATATGGAGACAGTGACAGTGACAGTGACAGAACAGCTCTAATTGAAGTGTTAGGTAGCAATACACGGTTAGAAGTTTAGTTTCGCATTTTGGTCATGGTGATTTTTTTAAATATGAAAGTTTTTGTACAATAAAATTGATTTTTAGATAGTTGAAGAATAATATAGCCTTCCAAGTTGGTTTATATGAACATTTAGATTGTTTTTAGCATGTTTTATAGGTCATTTTTCTGTTTGACAGTCCGTATTTTCACATCTGTACCGCCCATAGTTACAGAAATTATTGTAGTGTTTTTCAACAAAGATTTGACCCTCGATCTTTTCAATTCAATTTTATGGAAAAACGAGCAGAAATGTATGTGATTTTTTTTGGACCTCTTGATAGATAAATGTCTATGGTTTCAGGAAAGGTGTCACTCTAATGGATTGAAATTCTCCTTTGGACCAAATTTTGGAGACTTCTGTGACATTTTACCCCCTTTTGCAATATTTTGTATGAAATAAGTGCAGATTGTTGCCATGATTACACCAAAAAGAGATTATATTTCACCATTATTACTGTTGGAAATCAAATCTATGGAAGATGCTCTTTCCATAAATATACACATGCATAACACAAATATGAAGCCTTATTTGTTAGGAAGGAAGGAAAAGAGGGTGGTTAAAAATTATGAGTGTCAATTCTAAGTTTTTTTCCTAACTGTGTATTGCTACCTTAGTTGCGTCTGTGTCAAGAATAAATGTCTGTTCCAGAAGAGGATAAACTAAAATAGGTGTTGACGTTAGATGAGTCTTTCTAACTGTTGATCGGTTCCCATAAAAACGTACATCTTTTGGGTAATAAACGGTACAAAGGATCAGCAATATTGGCATAGTTTGAAATAAATCGCCGATAGTAGTTGGTCAATCCTAAAAATGTATGAAGCTCCTTTACATTGGACGGAATTGGCCAATCTTTAACCGTATCGGTAAGTCCAGAATTGGTCTCTATACCCCTTGCACTGACATAATGTCCAAGAAACAGATCTCTCCTTTGAAAAAGCTTACATTTGATGGGTTTGAGTTTGAGACCATGATCTCTAAATCTTTCAAATACCTAATGAGGTGACTTATGTGAGTTTCAAAATCCGGGCTGGTTATTATTACATCGTCAAGGTAGATAAGCACCATTACCCACTGAAGACCTCTAATTCCATTACCCGTTGAAATGTTCCTGGCGCTCCGCATAGCCCAAACGGCATTCGAGTGTATTCAAGCATTCCGTAACGAGTTGTTAATGCTGTTTTGCAACGATCCTCAGGTGCAACTTCTATTTGATGATACCAACTCCAATGTAGAAAATACACTCGCTCCCGCTAAGGTGTCCAAACATTCTTTTCATTGTGTTGTCTAATATCGGAAAGTCTTTTTCGTGCAGTGGTTGGAGGCTCTTTTCGATTGAACCTTGACCAATCTGGAAACTGTCAACTGGTTTGTTTTCACACAAATTAGGGTCTCGGTGTTCATCATTAGCATCATATAATCCATACTTTGGGCAAGGAGAAGATCCAAGAAAATCATCATTTGTGTAACCGGAAGTGCTGGTTCCTTTGCTCCTAAGATCCGATTTTAATGTCTCCCGGTTCTGCAAAAAGGTATTGTTTAACTCTTATAAAGTTCTACTTTGTTGGTGGAGTAGTTGCATTGTATTGGCAGACATCTCATCTTGTTTCCTAAACATAATAATTATGGTGTCAGCCAAGGTTCCCATGTCGTTACTCATTCTTTCTAACACGTTCAGCATTTTTATGCCTAACTGATCACCATTTGTTTGGGAATCTTCACTTACTTTTCTATCAGAGCCCGTCACGATGGCTGTATTAAATTCTGTTTCTCGATCGTCATTCATGTCTGCTGTTTATTTACAATTTACAAAGATTTTAATTCCTGTGGATCAACGTATACTGAAAATGATTCCCTGTCTAACCAACACTCCTGGCATAAAATTTAAGCGTATTCTGCTCAAGGATGTGTTTAACGCTTCAATTTGTGTGTTCAAGAGCTCAATTTCCCGTTTGAGGAACTCGTCTGTTTCCCAAAACTTTTTTGTTTTTTTTATGCCCTCGGTCCTTATTATAGATTGACGCAGAATATGAAGGAATGCAAATAAATTTTATAGTCCCTTGTTTTTCGAAAAACAAAGTCTTTAATTCTGTTATACTGGACTAATATTTTGTCAGTAGTTTTCCCCAAATTTCTGTACCTCTTATCAATGTAACCTTTTCACTGACTGTGAAATGCTCTCTGTGATGTCACAAGTTCCCAGCCAAATATACAAGACCACTTCTTTCTTCTGTAATCAACCTGTCTAACTGTCTGATGGCGTTGTCAACAGCCTTTTGTGACCGCCAACCTTTATGACAAAGGAATTTCAATGGAACAGTACTGTCTGTATTGACCTTCTCGAACTTAATTCTCTGACCATCGGACAATAGTACTCCAAACCTGTCACTTTCACGGTGTGGGATGACGAGTGGATTAGTCCTGAGATAGTTGTGTAGACCAGTTTCACTCATAAGTCCTTTGTTTCGTAATTTTGATCTGCAATACTTTAAATACAAGTAATTACACGAAACAATTAAAAAATATGCAAACTTTTTTTGAATAAAGTGTAATTTTCAACAAAAATCTAAATTGAAATATATGTATGCCCGGAAATTTGGTGACAAGGTCGGAGCAACCGGAATTATTATTTTTTCAAATGCAAAATTTCGTCAGCTAAATTTTGGTAAAATTCGAACAATTTTTAGTAAATAAAGTATAAAAATGAGTCGATCTCACCGGAATAATTATGTTTGGGTTGTGTTTGACGGGGATCCGCTTTTGGATTGCCCAATCCTCGACTCAAGTGGTTTTCCAAACCGGCAACTTTCCGATGAATCATGTATTTCCGAACTTCTCAGTCGATCACTACTTCTGACACCAGTGTGCTGCCTACAGCACTTCTTTAGTAACGTGGGTCCTAATTGTCACCACAAATCGCAGATATCAAATAAAGCTTGGCTACTACGAAAGGACGTCTGCAGAACTCAAACTTTATTGAAAGAACTAACAACATAAAAACTAGTTTACAATCCCAATCCCAATTATCGTCAAACGTAACCTTTATAATACTTGCTATTTTGACATCTTAAATCGTTTTATAAATTAGAATAACATATAATTTTTTTCACATTTTTCGATACCCTTGAAGGACCTCATAGGTAAAGATATTAAGCTAAAGTGTATTGATGTATCAGTTATATTTGGATGATTCTTGTTATGTATTAAGACAGAAAGAGGATCGATACTTTTTGTAATCAATAAGATAATTTTGCTTTTTAGATTTTTCCGCCCTCCCGATCATCACTTTCTTTAAAACTAGCGTTCATGGTCTTATCTTAATTTCTACACTTTTACTTGTATAATGATATTGTAACATATCTTACTATATTATATGTAGCTTATGCCCCTTCACATGCACTGATTTTTCTTACGAGTCTTACGGATCCTTACGATTCGACCACTTCTACGACACATTTAAGAGCTGTTACGAATTATTATGAGCTATTAACCGTTTTTTTACGGATCATTACGAGTTATTACGATGTATTTACGGCAAAATTCCACAACGACTTGTCACGAATAACTACGAGCTCCTTACGAGCTGTTTACGGATTATTACGATTAATCGAAGCTTTTACGTGTTAGTTTCGACCTGTTTACCTGTTGTTACGAATAGTTACGATTATTTACGAGTCCTTACGATTTTTTTTCAAAAAAATATATAAATCCGGCAAATCTCAATGTATCATCATCATCATTCGACAACTGACAGCCAGAGAGACAACATGGCATACGATATTTACGGATTTTTATGAGTTAATTTAGGAAAAATCAATCCGTGGACAATCGTAAGAAGATTTTTGACATACCAAAAGCATTGCCTCTTCTTTCACGGATCCCTTAAAGTGTCTGCGAGTTATTGCGATTCGCGACGAGTTATTCATGGATGCTGGCATCAACCTAGAAAAATCCATGTATATGAAGGGGGCATAATACACGGAGTTTTCTTACGAGTCCTTACGGATCTCCAACTCGTAGTCAATTGCAAGCATCCGTAAATAACTCTCTGGTATCCGTAAATAACTCGTCACAACTCGCAGACACCCTTGAGGATCCATGAAAGGAGAGGCAAATGTTTTGACATGTCAAAAATCTTCTAACGTTTGTCCACGGATTGATTTTTCCGTAAATAACTTGTACCAATCCGTAAGTATCGTAAACCGTTTGCAACAACACGCAACCATCCGTAAACTACTCACAAGAATCTGTACATGACTCGTTACGATATTTTTTTACGATTTGTTACGGTTAGTTTACGATTTGTTCACGGACTATTTACGATTGTTTCGAATTATTACTAGCACTTTACGTGTAGTATTCTTACGTATTGTTTTCAATTTGGAGAAAGGTATAAAAGCTGCAAAGTTGTAAGGACTCCTGTATATGTAAGAGATAAATTAATTCTGGTAAAAATGTGTCCGGGTTGACACGTATTACTAGTATAAAAAGTCCATGGTTACAGAATTTTCAAGTATTTTTAGTCCGATTTCAGTAATTTATGTCCCCAGACTAATTTTCCTAGAAATTCATGTCCATGTCATTAATATTCCTAGGTAAAAACGTCCATGTCCTTTGTTCTACTAGGAAAATTTGTAAGGAAAGAAATCATTTACATGTAAACAATATTTGAAAGGAATTTTTAATTGTAAAGTTTTAATATTATATAACAGTTATGCATTAATCTTTTAATAAAATTCATGTCCCCAGACTAATTATCCTAGGAATTAATGTCCATGCCACTAATATTCCTTGATGTCTATATCCTTTATTTTAATAGTAAAATTTGTAAGGAAAAAAAATCATTTACATGTAAACAATGGAATTTTTAATTGTTATGTTTTAATAATTTGTTTAACAGATGTGCGTTAATCTTTTAATAAAATTTATGTCCCCAGACTAATTTTCCTAGGAATTCATGTCCATGTCATAAATATTCCTAGGTAAAAATGTCCATGTCCTTTATTATTAGGAATATAAGTGCCAGACATATTTTACTAGCTATGGACTTATTTTCCTAGGAAAGTTTATCCTGGGACTTACATTCCTAGGAAAATCATGGTCATGATTACCTAGGAAAAAAGTCCAGGGGACAAAATATACAACCGGACCGAATTTACTGTTACATATACTCGTAACTATTCGTAACAACACGTAAACAGGTCGTAACTAACACGTAAGAGCTTCGATGAATAGTAATTTTCCGTTATATACAAGTAACAAACAGTAAAAAGCTCGTAAAATGCCGTTAGTTGCTCGTAGTTATCCGCGACAACTCGTAATAAATCGTAGACTTTTGCCTTAAATACATCGTAATAATCCGTAATAAACCATAAATAGCTCGTAATACATGTAACTCGTAACAATTTTTAAATGGGTCTTAAAGTAGCCAAATCGTAAAATAAGTGAATGTGTTTGATCTGTACGGACTCGTAAGAAAAATCAGTGTATGTGAAGTGCGAAATTAAGTATGACTTTATTTTATTATTGTGTTTTTAACAAATAACCTTTTTGTAGTTTACTTAAGAATTGAATGCTTCTTTTTGTAAATTCATTGGGGTGTAAAAGCGTTGACCGAAGTACATTTTGTATGAAGCGCGGAAGCGCTTCATTCTAAAAATGTACGCACGGTCAACGCTTTCACAACCCTATGAAATTACTAAAAGAAGCATTCAATACTTATAATTACATTTTTCCGCTATGATCATGAAAACACGATTACTGTCAAGTTTTTCTTTTATTTACCTGTGCGCTTTATTTTGGAAACGTGTGTCATCATGTATGTTACAATTCATTTTGAAATGAAGAATGACGCGGGATTGCTCTTAGCCAATCAAAATAACGTATAATAATGAAACATGCATCTAATGTAATTATTATAATTTATTACTCTTTCTTGGCATGCATATTTGACACAATTCTAGGCCAAGAGTTTATGTTTAATTATGGTTTTTAACAATTATGACATTCTGTAATTTACTTATGTTAATTAAGGACATTTTTTCACTTATAATTTATATGTACTTAGTGTGAAGTTTTGTAATACTTTCTGTTTGACAATATGACCTTCATAAAGTTATGTGTACAGTTCATTTTGTTTTACATTTGTGACTTGATTTTTTATCAAAAAGCTAAATCACCAAAGATGATGTTCAGTTAATCGGCTGTTATGGGTTGAAAGAGGAGGGCATAAATAATTTCACATAAAGATGTGCAATAAACACCAAATTCTCCAAATAAACAAAAAATACTTTATGAAGACCGTACTTGGACACGTTAATGTCGTCTTTTTTTTTCCTCGCTTGGTTGCTGTCTCATTGACATATGTTAAATTTACATCTCCTTTACTTCACATTTATCTATATATGTTATCCATATATGTAAGCATATACCGTTGGTTTTCCCGTTTGAATGGTTTTACACTAGTAATTTTTGGGGCCCTTTATAGCTTACTGTTCGGTGTGAGCCTAGGCTCCGTGTTGAAGACCGTACTTTGACCTATAATGGTTTACTTTTATAAATTTTTACTCGGATGGAGAGTTGTCTCATTGGCACTCATACCACATCTTCTTATATCTATATAACCAGTCATTCAACTCGTGACTGAAACTTTACAACATTCATATTAAATATATGTTTGTATTTCCTGAGTATTACAGGTAACATTTTCCAGTATTTTAAGATATTAATACTGGCACAATTTTCACCATATTTTGAAATAATTTAAGAAGAAATAAATTTTAAACTCATTGATTTTTTTCAATGCAAGATTGAACTAAATTGCATCCAACGTTTTCAAGGATTTTTTGAACATTATTTTATTGCCTTGGATTTTGCCTTAAGTTATATGACATTAGTTTCAATCATCATAGAGTATATCATTTGCAGTTTACTCGTTAAATATTGAATTTTGTTTCCTAAGCATTAGAATAGATAAAATGTACATATCATGATTCAGGACATTATTTGTTACACCAACTTTTTTAAAAGAAGACTATAAAACTATAATAGCAAAAGGTAATCATAAAATACACTTTTGTTTCATTAACTTAAAAGGATGAATATAACTATAATTCAAAGATACAATCTGTCCGGAAAATAGTAGTAATTAATTTTCATGGCATTAGATTACCGATTTGTGTACCCTACTCAGATGAAGCCGGGAAGTCAAACTTGGAGTGTATGACTTGATGCTGGAGTGTAAAATATGTCTTTTTAAAAATCTATTTATGAATAACTGTAGTGTGTATATTAACAAATAAAATTTATAAACACATGGAAATATTTATTTTGAGAATTTTTCATAAATTTGATATAAGAACGACTGTTGCTATGGATACTATAAACAAGATATGGAGACAGCAATGCCATCATTTGCTTCAATTTCTAAAACAGAATAATAAAGTACTACTATCACACATAACTTTCGTGTCCTGGTTTTTATTATAAAAAGTAGCAAATTCAGAGAATTTGAGTATTGTCGCCTATGCTGTAATAAAAACTACAGTTTTCCCTGTATGAAAATAAAAGTTCAATATGTTACATAACTGTTAAAAACTTGCTGGAAGAAAAACGACTTTTCGAAAGTGAAATTACAGATAAACTTAACCATGTCAATTTGCTATAAGTTTCGTTAAATCGTTACTTATTTTCGTTATGTGCTTTAAAATTGAAATAACGGCTAAAAATTCTTGAAACCCTAATACTATCTCTTTTCAAATTCGTTACTTTAGACCTCATCTACCCTCAAAAGCTTGTATAGTAATACCTAAAAGGAATTCAATAAAGCAGATGTGAAACGTCTGAATTAATGTAGGCTGTCTATTTAAACATATTTTGGCTATTTAAAGTAGACATACATTAAATCAGTTGAGAAATTACCCTTTTACGACCATATTTTGATTGAAAACAGCTCTTGCCTTACTACGGTTTAGTAAGGTTTGTAATATAGTGTTATCAAATTGGTGTTTTGATATTAATCCTGTATAATGTTCAAGTACAGTTGTATTGCCAATGGGTCGAGGTAAGCTGTATTGGCTAGAGGAGTAGCCATGGGCCAATCCAGCTGATCGTGACCCAATACGACTGTACGAGGACATTATACAGGATTTATATGAAAACACCCATTTTATGACACCTTTATTTACCAATGGCTTAAAATAACCACCAAAAGCTGACTGAGGATAAAGACGACTGCAGAAAGACTTATTCGGGATCAATAAGAACTATTTGGGTTAATTATCATTTTAATGCAAGGAATGTCGAATACTCCTAAAAAATAATAATGTGCGATGAATTACCCTTTTACTCACAAAAGAAAAAAACCTTGAGCCTCACGATTTTTACATGAGTTATGTTCCATCAAAATGACGTCACTGACGCATGTAAACAAAATGGCAGCGTCCAGGTAAGAACTGGTCCGTGGACTGGAGTGAAACAAGTATCTAAAATTCATCTGGTGCCGAGGATAGCTTTCACAAACGGCCCTTTTCAGGGCCCCCAAATCTTTACAGAAAGAGTCTTCATTTGTGATACATATGAGGCATTTTAAGTCACAAAGCAATTCTCTGAAGTAAGTGTTTTTACAAATTCTTTGTACGAGATCATCTTAAACATGTATTTTCAATGGTTCGAAGGGCCCTTTGGTATAATTAAACAAATGTGGCCCATTCGAAGCAGTGCATAGTCAACCCGAAAAATTTCTCAGTCTCACTTCGGACTTAGCTGCGAAAACGTAGCTCTATTGTCCTTTGAATTTTTTTTTGCCATAGAGCTACGATTTACTCCCATTGAAAAACCCTCGAAATAGCGCTCTCAAATAGGTGCGCTACGTTTCGTTCGTTTTCCTTCTTAAAAATTTTTGAGGGCATGGGACAATGTATATCAATCGAAAGCTGACACATTTTTCTTTAACCTTCCATAGTTATTTACCTTCGGAAACCTCATTTAACGCCCACAATCATCAAAATATTTATTTTCAGCTAAGCTCCGCCTTTTCGTCGGCCATTTTTGAATCAAACGAGATCTCGAAGCTTGTACCACGTGATTCGTCTTCGTCTTCCTTTGATTTCAGGGGGACGTAACTCTACAAAACATACTTCCGGTTTATTTGTTTACGTTAGAAACTTTTAGTTTGACATAAAAGTTCGACATTTTCGTAGAAACATAGTGTTTTGAATCGATTTATAGTTGACAGATAGGCGCATTGATTGGTATCATCATTTGGAACAAGTGAAATTTGGTAAGTTTGTTGTTAAAAGTTAATTTGTAAGCAGTTTATAATTTCGATCAGTTATGGGTCATAATCGACGGTTACCAGGTCCCTTTTAGGATTTAAAGGGAGATAATAACAATGGACGATAGTGACACATGTATAAATTGCAACAATAAATTCGAAAAAAGGAATAAGGGATACAAAAGAACATCCATTGACAGTCACAACAAATTGCCAGCTATTTCCCTTCGATCAGTTTTGAACAATACAATTGACACTCAAGTAACCCCTGACAAGTCTTTATATGTCTGTAATACATGTGCCAGTTCAGTTGTGAAAATTTTTAAATCACAGTCCACTACTAAAGACGCATTAGATGAGTTCAACAAACTTCAAGCAGACACTTCTTACATAAGAAAAAGAAAACGGCCTCTGTTTCAATCGACGCCAAGTAAACAGACTTTTGAATTTGTTTCGCCTCAAAGTACTGTAGATAAATCTTTGTTGTCTCCTGTCTCCAAGAAGAGATGTAACATTTATTCACCAAAAAAGGTTGTTGTCTCTCCAAAAAAAACAAGTACTCGTAGTTTAAAGGGTTTTATGGACAAGGCTGTTCAGGCCCTTCGAAGTTCTCACTACTTTAGTGCCTTTAAATGCCTTTATGAGAAGAGCAAGTCAGCGAGACAGGGATTTGCGAAATTGATCAAATATGCAGTTCGACAGGAGATAAAGCGGTTGGATCTTGGTGTTATAAATCTCTCAAAGCCTTTAAATGAAGATACTCTGGATGAGTTTTCTTGGAAGCCGTTTATAGATGCTAGTGACAAATGCATACCAACCCTTACATCTGCCATTAAGGCCGCCTTGACACCAACACCTCGCAAAGAGATAAAAGTTGCAATGTATGATTCTTTAATTATAATTTACTTTTTGTTGAATAAAATGTGTTTAATAGATATAAGAAGATGTGGTATGAGTGCCAATGAGACAACTCTCCATCCAAGTCAAAATTTATAAATGTAAACCATTATAGGTCAAAGTACGGTCTTCAACACGGAGCCTAGGCTCACACCGAACAGTAATCTATAAAGGGCCCCAAAAATTACTAGTGTAAAACCATTCAAACGGGAAAACCAACGGTCTAATCTATATAAAAACGAGAAACGAGAAACACTTATGAACCACATCAACAAACGACAACTACTGAACATCAGATTCCTGACTTAGGACAGGTGCAAACAAATGCAGCGGGTTTAAACGTTTTAATGGTACCAAACCTTCACCCTTTTTCTGAAACAATAGTGTAACATCACAACATAGAAAGACACACTATAAAATATCAACTGAAATAGCTTAACTCAATCAAAGGACATATTAACACCATTGAACATACACTGAACAAATAAATTTGACCTATGATACAATGTAAATTCAAAATAAATAAACTAAGGGAAGAATAATAAAAGTAACATGTAAGGCCATCTGCTATTTAGTTGATAGATTCTATGATACCCAAACATTAACCACCTGATCCTTTTTAAAGAGGTATTTTTATATATAATATAAAATTATTTGAATACATGTAGCATAGACATTTGATAAAAAAAATAATAAATAAGACAAAACCCTCAAAACCAGGCCGCATATAAAAGATTGTTTGTTTTCCCTTCCACGGTCTAGCTTTTGATTATGACCAGTCAGACACAAGGTGATTTCTTTTTACAATTTATTTTTACTGGTGCATTGTAAACACTTATGAAAAGGCAGATCAAAACAACTATAGTCATTTTCAATAGAAAAGTATGCAATATGTCACAAAAAAAAAAAAAAATGCATGAAACAGGAAGCCATATAAATGAAGTCTCAATTGCTTTGAAATTTATCAAAATGTTGGAAAAAAAACTCAGAGAGAGTCTGAACTGATGATGTTCATTGAATGAAAAAAAATATTTTATTATTTTTACAATAGCTGTAAAACATTTTTTTGGTGCTATCAAAACTGAAACTAGAAATGGTATAAACACCATAAATGAATATGTGAAACATATACATAATATACATGAAACATACAAGTATAATCCGGAGATAAGTTAATTATTACAATGGCATCAAGTTTTTTATATCTGTACTTTAATTTTAAATCATTTTATATTTTGACAGTGATGAGAAAAATCATGTTGGACCTCTACTCCCTGCTTATGGGACATTACTGGCAAACATACTGCATGTACGCTTTCCAACCAGGGTCAACTTCATGCAAAACATTGTTTCAGTTGAAATGTATCGATCAGGATGTAATCATAAGGTAAGACTATTATATCATTTAAAAATCTAGATTCTCTGTAATTTTTTTTCAAAATTTGAGACTGACTAGTCTTGTGAAAGATTATGTTGTTCGTTTAACCTTCAGGTTTCTTTTCCTGACAGAGCTGTGACCTTTGCCTTTGTTCTCAATGCCTGCATTTTGATATGACCATCATAGGCTATGGCAAGAAAATATACTTGTACAAGTTTGCTATATATCAAACAGTATAGAGGTAAACTCTTTGCTTCTCTTATAATAATTTGGTTTTCCTGTCTTCCAATTGTTTCAAGTTGAATGCTGCCAACAAATGGTTATGCCTTGAAATATGCATATACAGAATATGATCAATCTTGTCATTATTTAATTTTTATAAACATATATTTTTACAGATTTTCCGATGGTTCAACAGGCTGGGACTGTGTAGAAGTGTGACAACTACCCAGAGGGTTATTGATGATCTATGTGCCAATTATGACAGCAAAATAAAGAATTGGAAGCATAATGTTCAGGTAGTGATATTACATAAAAGCATCAAGTAACATATATACCCGTATATAGATTGGATGGACTACACATATTTGTTTTTCGTTCATTTTTTGTACATAAATAAGGCCGTTAGTTTTCTCGTTTGAATTGTTTTACATTGTCATTTCGGGGCCTTTTATAGCTGACTATGCGGTATGGGCTTTGCTCATTGTTGAAGGCCGTACGGTGACCTATAGTTGTTAATTTCTGTGTCATTTTGGTCTCTTGTGGACAGTTGTCTCATTGGCAATCATACCACATCTTCTTTTTATATACACTCCCTTTTTTCAGAAAATATTTATAATTCCTTCAGATTTTTGTATCAACACCACTCATTTCTTCACAAAAATACAAATTCTTAATTGACACAATTTCATAATTAATACATGGTTATGGTCCAATTAAATTTGCATACTCTCATCTATATTGATTTTAGCGATTTAATCACATTCTCTTGAAATCCTATGTATGAGACCAAGTAAGATTTATTAGATCAAACTTTTGAAACTGCCATACTCAACATATATACTTTGACTTTTAAAGTTATCTCATACAAAATTTGAATGAAATTGAAAAAAGTAAAAATAATAGCAAATGGAATGATATGAAGTGGATGTATATGTGACCAAAAACTCAAACATTTATTTATAAAAACTCCAACATATCAAGGACCAGACCTTTTATTTTTTTTTCAATATATTATTTATATTATTAAACAGATAGATGCTGGTAATTTGAGGGCAGTTCGTGTCCCTGTTCGTGATGACAGTAGTTCTGGTGGGTCTTCTGAGAGGTCATCGATTTCGTCTGATGTCACTATTGGTTATGTGGAATCATCGCCTAATGACACCATAGATGTAGATTCGAATGGCAATGATGACTTAGATTCAGATATATCTGATGGATCACATGTGCATGACGATCTAGATGGGATAGTTCCACTACTGGAATCATCTGTAATTGATGACCAACATGATCCTGCTGATCATAACCTAGGTATTGTTATAGTTTTTAAAAATCTTCAAACATTTTGATTGAAAGATGATGGTCACAAGATGTAAACAATACATTAATATGAATTTTCAATTTTTATAAAAAGAGTGTCTGTATAAACTATGTCTAACTAATGAAAGAATGGTGTGATGTCAATATTTGTTACAACTTTTAAAATTCTAGTATAACTGGTACACTTGCGCATACACCCTCAAACATACACACACAATATAAAGACAGCTTATTTTGATTTTCTGTGGCTATCTGTGCATATAGTAAGGAATATTTTTCTAATAGGACAACTTTTTTTTGACATGACAATAAATTATTTTATTGCATAGCAATATAATATTTCCCACAGAAAGTAACCAAAAGTTAGCATGCAATAAATTCTAATATTGCACTAGTGCAATAAATCTTCAAAATTTATGACGTCATCAACAACAAAATCTTAGTTTAAACCAATTTTCACTTTCAAATATTATATTGCTATACAATAAAAGTTATTGATGATATTGAATATTGTCCTCGTAGAACATATATTGCACTCGCAAGCTCGTGCAATATAAAATTCTACTCGGGACAATATTCCCAATATTCATGCAATAACCCTATAATATTAATATTTAACATTACCATATCCGATTAAAAAAAAAAATTCATCAGATTATTATTGTCTCCTTTTGAGACAAATTATTTTTTCTCAAAATTCAGAATCTATATATATGTTTTTTTGGTAAAAAAATCCAACAGTTGTTGCCTATAACTAAATAAATGACCAATTGATAATTTCAGAGCCTGGATTTTCCCTGTGCTGGGACAACGTTCAAAAGCTTAGCATTGCTAGACACAAAGGTGATGGAACAGACAATAAAATGATGTTGTGGGCCTTGTCCTTTGCCACCAGAAATCGGATTGGATTTCTTAACCTAGATGACTTTGATGAAACTGTTCCTGCTAAGGATATTCCATTACATGTAATTTATTTAAATGGTCAAATTTTCTCCCTCGTCTGTTTTAGGAGGTCTCATTTGTTTTATTTTATACCCTGGTCATACATTTTGTTATCGATCAAATAAGATTAAAATTTGCAGCACTTACTTTCTTTAAAAGTAGAAACAAAGCAATGGAAATTCTAAGGCTAGACAAAATTAAAAAAATTCAGTGACATGTACAACCTAACACATTCAATGAAAACAGCATGAAATAACAAAATGGTAACACTCAAAGTCAAAAACTAAAACTATAAATAAGGGACCCAGACTCCACTAAAACCAACCTTCCTCTGCTTTTCCTGAAACACCTGCTGAGTCACTCATATGATGTCACATCCAGTAGTTAAGGGCATACAATACAGTTACAGGGGAGGTAATGACGTTGCTAACGTAAATTGTTATTTTGAGCAAATATATAAAATTTGGACCTCATTTTACTCAAAAAGTAGCACACGAAGGTATATTTTTTATTACATATTTGATTTAATCAGGCAAAAAAATAGCCTATATGCAAATTGTCAGAAAATTTTTAATATGGGATCAAAACTGTATTGTATGCCCTTAACACAATTACCTTGGAAATCTAACATTATAATGTAGTGAGAGCAAGATTTTCCAACCAATCGAAAAACTTAACATGTCTTTGTTTTAACTATATAGAACCAACTCTTATTTGAAATATTTCGTTTAGTAAAATTTTTTCCTCATTTTATTATAGAATTTCCTGCCTATGGACTCTGACTGGGAGAGGTTGCACACTAGGATGGAGATTCTTACTCAGAGGATTCTAAAGAAACACTGTGCTGCATTTGAGGGAGCTGATGTCTGCATGCATATCCCACACAGATATTCCAAAGAATCCAGTAAAAAATCAGAAATTGTACGTGCATTTAATTCCTTTCTTAATTTTGAAATGATAAAATTTAGTGGCAGTCTTGGTGGCATGCAAATTGATTCCCCAAATCTATCAAATCAAATTTCTTTTGCATATAACCAAATGTCACACACTTTAGCAAAGTTATAATCCCATAGCTGCCATAAAATTTGTCAAAATTAATAATTAATGACTGTGGGGTATGATAAACTTTGCTCATTGTTGAAGGCCGTACGGTGACCTATAGTTGTTAATTTCTGTGTCATTTTGGTCTCTTGTGGACAGTTGTCTCATTGGCAATCATACCACATCTTCTTTTTTATATATAATGTATCTACATGTGATAATCCATACAAAAATATGAGCAAAATCCATCTAGTAGTTTCAGGAGTATTAACCTATATAATTCCTTTGACAAATAAAAAACATTTCAAAACTAATGATTTTTTTTTAATTTTAAATCCTTTCAAATAGTAATACAAGTACCACATATCATTCATTGTAATGGAAAATAGATTTATTTTTAATAATATGGGACAGAGTTGGCATTTCACAAATTAAACTTATTGCACATATATCTGATATTTTGTAACCCTTGGATTTTCTTTCTCTAGGTCAACCTTGGTGTCTTGAAAGAAAACCCAGCTAGTTGTCGGGGTGTTATAGAGATTATGAAATTTTTGAAACAGTACATTCCCCTTGACCGCAATGCAATGCCGATCCCAGTTGTTTGCAATGGTGACCAATTGAGCGTGGAAAGAATGGTGACAGGACGATTGGCAATGGCTGTAAGTGAGGAAGCAGAGGATCAATTAGTTGGATTGGTTCCAAGACCACAGGGCTTCCACAAGCGATGTATCTTATTACAGGTAAAGCCATACAAAATTTTATTCCTTGGTTCTCAAGCTAATTTAAAAAATAATAATGATGATGTGTTCTTTTTTTACCTTTTTTTCTATCAAAAAAGTGATAAAGGCCTTTTTTACATTGTAAAAAGAGTTCCTAATTGGAGGAGGGAAGTGTTTATTTATTTAATTTTATGGAATTGTCAATAAAAAGGGGCAATGAGGCACCCTCGGAAGAGATGAGGGTGGGCCTGAGAACCAAGAAATTATAATTTTTCGGCCAAATATACAAATATTTCATGCCAAGTGGCAACTTGCATATTGACAAAATGGACATGAAATCTTAACAATATTTTATATTTTCCTAATTATTTTTGTGTTTGTACATGTAGCTTCAATAACATCATTATTCAGTATTACTCTATCAATTTAAAGTGAAGGGTAATATATACAAAAGCTATATTTAATCTTCTTCCAAAACAACCATGGCTGAATTGTCCTTAAATAATATTTACACTAATGTTATCTCTCGTTTTCAGGACTGTATGAATAAGTTCTTCGATGGAAAGAGTGCTGGATCACGTGGGTCATTATTTCAAATTCGCAATCGCTTCAAATTCAAAAATGTGAAAAAGAAAACATCAGATTGCATCAACGACACACAGGATTTTTGGACATTTGTCACTGAAGGCCTTGTCTGTGTTTTGTGTTGCAAATTGTTGAATATAACATCATTGGAGGAGATCCCCGATCATGACGGTGACATAACCGATTTATTAAAACACACATCAGAGCAAATCGTTAATATGATATGGCCAGTAATAAACAAGGAGTCCTTCAATACAGTAATAGAAGATTTGGATAAAACAATACCGTACAACGATAATGAAGAGGCCACAGATGAAATTGATGAACTAGATGACACCCTTAATTATGAGGAAATATTTAGTGATGATGAAGACATAGAAAATAGTAAGAGATTCAGTAATTACATATTCAGTTTTGTTGTCATACGATAATTCAAATATTGATTTAACTGATTATCATATAACATCAGTAGTAAGTTGAGTACCACAAATAGTAAGCAATAATCAACTTTTTTCATGATGAAGGATTTTATGAGTTTCAAATAAAGCAATCTTTCCATTTACTTGAAAATCATTTAATATGCAAAAATTTCACATATATTATTTTGCATTTATATGAACATTTTTCTATATATTTGAAGTTAAATGAAGACGAGTTGGGTATGGTAAAAAAGTCTGGCGTGCAACTTCATGCTGAGAAATTATTTTGTAATGTATATGATTTTGTCACTTAAAGATTACTGTTATCAACAATCTATTTCTCTTCTTCACAGATACTCGCCATGTTGATGTTGATATTGATGATGATGACCATGTTTTTATGTATACATGCAGTATGTTGTGGCATGGCTTAAAATGATGGCTGACAAAGATGCCGAAAGAGAAAATGATGGGTTGGCAATGTTGTCCGATTGGAAAACTGACATGGTCAGTTTCTGGGAGAATGGTCACAATAAGTACCTGATACTTGGTCATCGATTACTAGCAGGTATAACAATTTCCGCCAAATGAAATAAAAGTTTATTCAAAGAAACAATTAGTACACCATGCACTGTCAATTTAAAGATTAAAATACATATATTCTACACCTCAGAGATAAACCTGGAAGGAATGCAAATTAATTTATTGCAATGATTTGATTCATTCTTGTATTGGTGACCGTCTGCTGTTGTTTGTTCTATGGTTGGGTTGTTGTCTCTTTGACACATTCCCCATTTCCATTCTCAATTTTATTGTGTAACGGTAGCTGGTTGCCTAAACATCTGATTCCAATTTTAGACAATGAAAGTTTTTATCATCTTGTTCTATCAAGTTATTTGGTCTTAAATGATTTTAAACTCAACCAAAAAATATTGAATACAACAACAACTCTAAAATCATGTATTTATGAAATGTTACAGACCAGCACTGTGATAAAATTACTGTATATGTATACAAATAATGTTTGCTTACCTGGTATTGATTAAGGCAAATGGAGATAATGTGCATTGACAAGAATATTTAAGAAAGAAATAATATGGGTCTAAAGGTCCAATTAATCACAGAAGATAATTTATGAACCATTTCAAAACATCTTAAGTTGTAAAACCACATTTTATTTTTAAATATTTGACTTTTTTTAACAGCTGTTGCTGGATGGCTGCCACAACGCCTTCAGGAAGAGTTAACATGGAATAGTACAGCCAATCTCTCTGGTGGACCAGGCAATAATTTGGCCTTAGACCTTGTGAATGAGTTTCAAAATAATGAATTCAAATGTAAGTATATATTGCAGTGATAACTTGAGAACTGACAAATGGGTTTTATTGAAACTGGGGTAGGGCTGTATAAGCAATAAATACAAGGGGGACTTAACTCTTTCAAAATGTGGCTACCAATTTTATTAAAAGCTTTTAGCAATTATCTAACCATCTGAAGAAAACAGCAGAACAGTGAATTGATTTTGACAACAACAGGTAACAGTAAAAAAAAATCTTTTCAATAACAGATAACAAAGAATTAAAAACACCTATAACACAAGAAACAAACTATGTACATAAATGTATATAAAATATTTTTCCTTTTATTTAATTTTCATAAATTTTTCAGCAAACCTTAGAAATGCTCACGGCCAATACTCAGATCGGCAGGTGCAAAGGTGCAGCAGACTTGTGGGTAGCCTGGGAAAGGGAATAGAAAACATTTTTGAGTCAAAAATAATGCATCAATATTGTAGAAAGGCAAAATCTTCGAGGCATTCACATAAAGATCTGGTTAAAAAATTTGTTAAAATATACTTGCCAGAAAATTTGTTTGACAGGAATGTCCGAAGACACCATCCTGGTTTTAGTGGTTTCAACAATGCAGTGGTTTTGAATAAGCCAGAGAAACTCTCTTGCCGACTCAAAAAGTACTCGAAAGTTTTAGAGGATGAAGCATACATTCTTGAAGATTAGAAAAATTGATTTTATTTGTTTTTGACACATTCACACTGTAACTGACAAATATTGCAGCATTTACAGAAACTACAATTACATTTATCACATGATCCGCTGCATTTGTGGCTAACTTTTTCATAATTTCCAATCATGTGGCTCAAAATACCATGTCTAAAGCATCTGGCACTCCCATTTTTAATGTTTCCACATAGCGTTTGCATGTCATCCTCCACATGTATGAGGGAAGTCCTAACAGCATAATAACATGCGACAGATGGTTGCCCGTCCCTTCCGGCACGACCAACCTCCTGCCAATACTGTAACAGTGAGTCACATGCCCCCCAATGAATGACATACCGAATGTCTGGTATGTTAACACCTAACCCAAATGCAACGGTGCAAATGAGTAGTCTGACTGGGGACTCAGGCTTAAGAAAAGAGGATAGAATTTTTTTTTGGTCACGATCTTCTAGGGCACCATGAAATTCCCCAACAAGACGGTTTTGTGATCTCTTTGTCCTGTCTTTATATCCATCATCACGTAGGTTCCCCATTATGTCTCTGAACAATGTTCCTACTGCAGTAACACTCCTGTAATATTTTTAAGGATGATTATTAGGAAATAATGGTGATTAAAACAGTCAGGAGCCTGTAATAAATAAGGCCGTTAGTTTTTTCGTATGAATTCTTTTACATCGTCATTTTGGGGTCTGTTATAGCTGACTTTGTGGTATGGGTTTTGCTCATTGTTGAATGCCGTACGGTGACCTATAGTTGTTCATTTCTTTGTCATTTTTGTCTCTTGTGGATAGTTGTCTCATTGACAATCATACAACATCTTCTTTTATATATATTGATATAATTTTTTTGCTACCATGGATACTTATGTATTTCATGTACAGGTTACTCTGCAAATCATTATTGTTATGAGAGGATAGTGGAGACAAATACTTGACCAGTTACTGGTTATGGAAACTTTTCACCAGATTAACAAAATTTATTTATGCTGTTATTGTGACTTGCTCTTGTATACTAGTATATAGATTTAAAATCAATTTTTCTAATCTTCAAGTAACCATAGCTAGTGAATTATTTTAGCTTTGAAAGAAATTGATTGATTTTGATAACAAGAAATATGTATTTTATATATGATGCTTTCTGCTACAATGTTGTACCACTGATATTGCCTTTCTACAATATTGATTCTTTCTGCATCAATATTGTACTGATATTTTTACATCTATATTAGATTTTTTATGTATATATTTATGTCTAAACTTTGTATGTAGACTTTTTAGCTCACCTGGCGTCCGTCGTCCGTCGTCATCGTTAACTTTTTACATTTTGAACTTCTTCTAGAGAACCACTAAATGGAATGAAACCAAACATGGCATGAATGTTCCTTATGAGGTGCTGACCAAGTGTTGCTACTTTGCAGTTGGTCCATCATCCAAGATGGCCGACAGCGGGGGACTTAGTTTAACATAGGACCTTATGGGAAATACATACAAATGTCTTCTTTTAGAAAACAACTGAATGGAATGAAACCAAACATGACATGAATGTTCCTTATGAGGTGCTGACCAAGTGTTGCTACTTTGCAGTTGGCCCATCATCCAAGATGGCCGACAGCGGGGGACTTAGTTTAACATAGGACCTTATGGGAAATACATACAAATGTCTTCTTTTAGAGAACCACTGAATGGAATGAAACCAAACATGGCATGAATGTTCCTTATGAGGTGCTGACCAAGTGTTGCTACTTTGCAGTTGGTCCATCATCCAAGATGGCCGACAGCGGGGGACTTAGTTTAACATAGGACCTTATGGGAAATACATACAAATGTCTTCTTTAAGAAAACAACTGAATGGAATGAAACCAAACATGACGTGAATGTTCCTTATGAGGTGCTGACCAAGTGTTGCTACTTTGCAGTTGGCCCATCATCCAAGATGGCCGACAGCGGGGGACTTAGTTTAACATAGGACCTTATGGGAAATACATACAAATGTCTTCTTTTAGAGAACCACTGAATGGAATGAAGCCAAACATGGCATGAATGTTCCTTATGAGGTGCTGACCAAGTGTTGCTACTTTGTTGCCAATTTACTGTTCAAGATGGCCACCAGGATTTTTTATTAAATAACAGGGCCAATATTAAACCAAATTTGGCCTCAATCATTATTTGGGTATCTGTTATGATTTTTATCTATCTTTACATGATTTCTAAAACCAAAGTAGAGTCAGGTGAGCGACACAGGCTCTTGTGAGTCTCTAGTTTTATCTTGTGAGCATCTGTACTTTGTTTTCTAAACAAACATATGCAGTGAATATGTTCATTTATGAATGGTGTTTAGGTAAATCTTGTTTCAACAATCTTCTTCATAACCAATTTAAAGTGATAGTTACCTTACATACAATATGGCCTTATCTGCCCCTACACCTTTTTCTTTAATTTCATCAAGATACCACTTAATTTCTACTAACGGTTCCATGCCTGGTTCACTTTTGTATTTTAGAAAAATGTTTGGTCTGTTTAAAAAATAATGAACATGCTATATATTTGTTCACACTGAAGACAAGATTACATGAAAAGCACAAGAAAGGAGAAAGGCCATTATTGACCCCAATTTTTTAACACTCTTAAATATTCGATAATGGATTTTGATAATTAAAAATGATTATATTTTTAATTTTGTTAATAGATTACAAACTTTTCAAGAGTTTGACACATCACAGTTGTTTAAAGTGTGGTACTTAATATGGTAAAAGTTATGTTTTTTGACAAAAAAGTATGAAACAAAGTAGATTGACACTTTATTTTACCAGTGCCGTTCATTGTTGCACTGTGATGTTACTGTTCCAGTGGTTAAATATTTTTGAGTCTATTGCATGTCCCCATTTTTTGCCTTTTTATACTATAGAGATTAAACAAACCTGTCAGGACATAGGGATTCAATGATGGGATCTTGAATATACAGTTTTCTTATTATAGATTGTAACATGCTATCAGTACAGGTGGCAGTTAAAAGAAGGAAAGGAACATTTGTGAAATGGCTCCTTAGCTCCCCAAGCCTCTGGAATGTTGTCCTGAATTTCTCGCCCCTACAATAACCAATAATTTCTAAAACTTATAAGGCAAAAACATATGTCTGTTTCAGGTGACCTTACTTCCCTAGTTTTTATGCCTATCCTAGCTCAATTTAATGGACAATTTTGTGCAAAACATCGCTTAATATCAAGATTTTGGTTAAGCTCATTTAAAGTCAAGAAATATGCCCCTTTGAAGTCCATGTAGCCTATACAAAATGATTTTAAAAAATGAATATAAAATATGAAAATACATACCCACCCTATTTGTTTAGCAATGTATAAACCTGAAACTCACATATATTTTGTTGTGGCCTAATACGATTTTGTAATCATTTATACAATGTTTGACAAGAATGATTGTTAACAATTTCAGTCAATTTATGGAAAGCAATATCTTTTTTCCCTTCAATAAGATATTCTTATATATGTTGAAAAATATCATGCCTTTGTATACATGCAGAAATTGCTTGTTTTATAGTTTGATTGTGCTTGATTGTGCTTTTTGATTTAATATGGCACTAGTTAAAATAAAAATGATATGACATTTTATGTATGTGATTTTATTTCTTAATTTTCTTCATCTTGCCAACAAATCATTAATCTATTACCAAGTAATCGTCTGGAAACCACCAGGGTCCAGACACAAGAGCACTCAACTGCAATTTTGGGAGGGTATCACCACTATGTAAGACAGGTTATACATATAAACCAAGAAGGCCCGTGATATGCATTTATAATTACTTTAATCTCATGTATTAGTGTTTGTAATTACCAAGTTTCAAGGAGATGCACTTCATCAATAACAATGGCACAAATCTGTTCCTGATATACAGCTGACTCAACTAATATCTCATGCCAGTACTTGAATTTAAGCAGAATTTCTGGAGACAGATAAACTAGGGAATACAATCCATTTTTAATGCCTGGAATAACACAGAGACCATTTAAATTTACATAATGACATAAAAAAAAATGTTATGGAGTGACTGTGAGTGTGGCAAAAACTCATACAATACATTGAAAATATGTTGTTTAAAAGTTGATAGTTACTTTTCGTTACTTCAATGTTGGCGTTGTAACCCCCTTCATCCTCGAGTACAGCATATGCTATAAAAATAATTTTTCAAATTCCATGAAACAACTTTTCTGACATTTCTATTTTTTTTTTAACTCCTCATTTTTTTAACCATTTCTTTCCCAAATCCCCCAAAATTCACAACATTTTTAATTTTTAGGTGGATCAAGAAGGGGGAGACCCTGTATAATTGTTTATATATACACAGAACACATTCATGTATGAACCAATGTTGAACCTTATGGAGGGGGTCCACTCTTTTTCATTATAAAAATTACCAAGATGTCATCATTAACTGTAAAATGGTTAGAATATAGACCTATTTACATGATTTATTGAAATTACTTGGCATAGGCCTATTCAGCTCTTTTAAAATTAATTGGCTTTTAAAATTAATAAATTAAATTAAGCCCCCTTCTGGAATTATTTTTACTCCCTTTTCTGGTATTATATTTACCTTCTATTGTATCATCAGACATGTCTGTTCTTTGCACAATGCAGACGCTCGAAATGCCCTGTGATGTAGTTGCTGCACATTGATCGTACATTAAACTTTTCAAAGGTGAAAAAACCAAAGCTATTTTTTTTTGGCCAAAAAGTTCTTCATGTAATATTGGCAATATTTGGAAACAAATACTTTTCCCATATCCTGTTGGTAAAATACCAACAGAATGGTTCCCTCTCAACACATTCTCAATGATTTGAGTTTGTTTTTCTTTTAAGGGGAAAGGAAATTTATATTTTCCCCTTATTTTCTCCTCATATATCTTTTCTACATCCATTGATTTTGGCTAAGAAAAATCCTGAGAATGTGTTTTTTACAAGTATCATATTTTTCAACTTTTGTCAATAAAGTGTGAATTCAACAAATGTACTTCAATATTATAAGTTTATTTTCTCAAAATTTAATGTGCAAACATAAAAAATCAAGTCGAATAACGAATTTAAATGCCAACGAATTAGCGACTTTACCGGCAAAAAACGTAAACAAACCGTACACGTGTTTTGTAAGTGGAGTTACGTCCCCCTGAAATCACGTGGTACAAATCTAGCGATCTCGTTTGATTCAAAAATGGCCGACGAAAAAGGCGGAGCTTAGCTGAAAAGAAATATTTTGATGAATGTGGGCGTTAAATGAGGTTTCCGAAGGTAAATAACTATGGAAGGTTAAAGAAAAATGTGTCAGCTTTCGATTGATATACATTGTCCCATGCCCTCAAAAATTTTAAAGAAGGAAAACGAACGAAACGTAGCGCACCTGTTCGAGAGCGCTATTTCGAGGGTTTTTCAATGGGAGTAAATCGTAGCTCTATGGTCCGCAAATATCAAAATCATCAAAAGGACCTTAAGAGCTACGTTTTCGCAGCTAACTTCGGACTCTGCCCTCAGAGAAATAATCTTTTATTGTTCAATGTTGATAATTCTGGATATTCGGACTTTCTACCGTCCATAATTGTATATACTGAAAGAAAAAATATTCTAACATGACGTTCTTCAAACGCTTTGAGTACACACCCGTGGTAAAATCTGAATATATTGTTTGGGCTGTTCCAATCGTACTCCCGCGTCATATGCTTTTTAATGAATGAGCTACCCGACGTCATAGAACGATGACGTAAGAATATAAGCATTTTACGGGAAAATACACGCTTGTGAAACCGGAAATCATCACAACAAGGAAACGTAAACAAACGATGCTAAAATTTGTTATATAAGCAATTTTTTTTATACATATAAGACATATAAGTACAATTATCATTTAGATTCATCCAAACCTATCTAAATATGTTATTGTAAAAAGTTTAAGCATGTCATTTATTCAGTTTGCTCCGGTCTTTTACGTCAATTTAATAGTGCGTTTATTTATGGGAACGGCAAATAATGCCTTCATCTAGAGCGCTTCGATCAAAAACAATTGCCGTATTTGTCCTATTAGAATCGAAATAATTCATGGGGGCTTGAATATATCGTGATTTTACCACGGATTGTCCCTTTATGCCGATATTTTACCCCTCGCTATCGCTCAGGGTAAAATATTTGTCATAAAGGGCCAACCCGTGGTAAAATCACGATATATTCAATAACAACTCTAACATCAAACATGTTGAAATCTAATATTTCACGTAATACACACATATATTTTCTGACACCTTTTTGAACCAAAAACCCGAAGTTAAAATCATGTATTAAGACCAGTAAAGATTCTATATTAACCTTTTTTTTGTATTTGACCTGTATTAATGACCAGCTCTCAGACACAATGAATCGTATTAAATGGACAATTTATAATGTTTTTTAAGTCATTGGTTAATAATACAACATAAGAAAATAGTGAAATTAACCATTTTTTGGAGTGTACAAAACTCTTTGAATGTTTTAGATAAATTACGTGCCTTTTGATTCTGTGGACAGTTTTGACTTTCCAACTCTTTACACTACACTGCCACACAATCTTAACAAACAAAAGTTTTCTCATTTAGTTAAATGGTCGTTTGAAATATCTGATTGTAAATATAATTGCTGCAACCAAGGATTTGTATAGTAAGAAGGATTGGAATCTCGTGGTTTATCGTTTTCTCTTACGCAGCGAGACTTCGCTACTCGCCACTAGTACTTGTCACTTACGATATCGGAACAATTATTCGGTAATTTTTTGTACACATGTATCGAGCTGTTTTCTTATTTTTGTTACGTATAGACAATGTTGTGATGGTAAAGGACTTTAATCATTCTTAAATGTAATTATTATTGATTACCACTCAAGTTTCAATTGATGAAAAAGCGTAATTAAAGTGACTGCCTAAGAGGGGGCCCACTGGAAAACCCTCTACATTCGCCTCTGCATGTAGACAGTTTCATTATAAAGGCATTGAAGAAACGTTACTTAGTGTGTTATAAATTATCCACTACAAGAAATGTTTTAGAATTGTACTAATAACATTACATTTGTAAATGTATATGGGGAATGGTTTAACAAACAGGACAGAAGGGGTCTTCGAAAACCAACTGATGCATTTTTCTTTCTTGTCAGAGCACTTGATACAATTGTGCATAAATTAATAGGGCAACCTTATAGTGTCAGCTCTCTGTCATAACAGCCTCTCAAATAGTCAATCATGGAATTATTCATGGTCACATATTATACAGACATTAATTGGAAAAGAGCAACTTGTGATACCGTGTCATATATCACAGAAGACTCTGTTCATCTTTTTCTGACTGTACGTTTGTACGCTTTCACATGAGGTAAGTAACAGCAGCAAAGCTTCATCTAGTTTACATGTACGTCAAGTATTTAAACAAAAGTCTGACTTTTCTGTGTGTAATTTTTATGTATGCTAGGTCTATAGCTTTTTGTCAATAATGTCTTGGTAAACATGATAACTAAAATGTTTATTGTCTAACAGTATATACTTTTTGTACAGTTTTGGCTTGTATAGACTTTATAGCACACAATTACAAATATACATGTAAAACACCATGACTTTTGTCTATTATGATAAGAAATAAAGATAGACTGTATAATTGCTTACATCCACATCATTTGAACTTTGGTAGACAGCTGTCTCATTGGCAATCATACCAAATCTCCTTACTATTATGTGTCTTAACTTTAAATTTGGTATGAAAACTGATTTTCGCATATGTTTTATGTATGGGCTGTTGGTTTCATGTGAGAATTTTTATCGACTTGCTATGCTGTATGAGTTTTGATAATTGTGTTTGACATACATGTAGACTACTAGTTTTTAAAATCTTCATTTGATATTGGGAGTATAGTTGTCTCATTTGGTGATTTGTGATCATATCCCATGTCTCCTTATTTTGCTACATGTACTCATAGACATTAATCACACATATTTATATAAAAAACTGGACTAATAAAGGCAATGGCAGGAAAGAGAATCATTAATTTACACTCACCACCAAGGAGTTATAGCAGGTTTTGCAGAATATTAAATGAATCTGGCATGTAAAGGAATTTAATAAATGATGTTCAATAATTTATTTTTACATAAAAATATAGATTTCCAATTCAACTGGTATCACATCTATCAAGTCACCATCAAAGTTCCCTACCCACAAAGAGTAGCTCTCAAGTTTTGATAAAAGAGATTGAATGTTAATGATCCAATGAAATATTGTTGGTAAATCTTTCCATAAATGGTAACCAGAGGAACGTTCTGGTCAATAGTCCCATTTAGTTGTACCGTTACACTAGTATTTAGTTCATGAATGGTCAACTGTTGTTGGCACACAACTGCTTAGACTTTTTTTGGGGCTTTTCTTCTGATGGGACTTTTCTTCTTAACACTCTCCAGTTTAGGCATTTTGGAAAATACTGGAAAAAAAGTGTAATATAGTTCCATGTGGCAATAATATGAAGACAATATCATATGGCTTTAAAAATTCCAATATCAAATCTGTCTTAACAATAGAGACAGCAATATAACCTCAAGATCTCTGCTCAAACAATTATATTTGCAAGATTTATGTAAGTTTTCTAAGGGTTTATAATTACATATATGCCAGCTTATGCAAATTCAGGAATTATAGCAATGTTCCTATTAATATTAAAATTTTCGATAGGATAAGATGTCGCAAACAAAAAAAAATCACATTTTAATTTAGTGGTGCATGCTTATAAAATTACAAAACTATGTATAAATACATGTTCATATAATAATAGGCAATGCAGGACCTAAATGAATAATCATGTCACACCATGTGTGTCTTCAACCGACACTTCATAAAAAAAATTAAAAAAAACACAGATAAATTGATATTTTCATATCTTTCCGAGTATTGAACATGTTGAAAACAAAAAAAAAAAAAAAACTCTGTAAACTCAGTCTCAGCAAAGGCCATTTAGGCCAAAAGACGAGAAGTATGGGAAAGTTTAATATTGAGTGACTTAGAAAAAAGGTGGAACTATTTGGGTTTCTTGATATGAATATACATATATATATATATATATATATAATTACTCTAGCTGGACTTGACTAAAGTATAGTTACTAGCAGTTGGGCCGAGAGAAGCTCATGTAATGCATTAGTCTAAATAATTATGACATATTGCAAGGCTATTTTAATTTTTTGATTTGATGCCGTTGCAGGAAGACGTCTTGCAAGGCTATTTTAATTTTTTGCTTTGACGCCGTTGCAGGAAGACGTCTTGCAAGGCTATTTTAATTTTTTGCTTTGACACCTTTGCAGGCGCCCCTGTTAGTCCAGCTGATTCGTGCATATTTTTAGAAGAATTGTGGGTTTGATGATAAAAGCATGAAACTTTGTACAATTGTAAATATATATTTGGTAGTCAATTTAAGCTATGGACCCACTCTGAAAAATCCAATATGGCGGCCATTTTCAAAATGTCTGCCAATCAGTCCAAATTTCACAACCATGTATAACTTAAAGCAAATAATATATAAACCGAATCTTTAAATACATATAAAATGTAATCCAACGTTTCTAATAAGTCATGACGTTATATTTGACTTTCCATTTTTGTTCAAAATGGCGGAAAATTGCAAAATGGCCGCCAAAAGTGAAAATGAACGAAACTGAGAAAAGGCTTTACTGATATTTATTTCTTCTATCGAATTGCACTTTGCAGTTTATACAATATTATAGGGATTGCGTTTCCATGATTCTCTGATGATGCTTGCATGACAAGTTAATCAAAGATCCCATAAATGGAAACATTCGAACGTTTTCAGGACGCCATCATAATATGTTTGACCGTTTAGTGCCATCTGAGTCATTAATGATATATGGATAAGTTCCACTTCTCCTTGTCACAATCCTTTCTTTTTCCTCGATTGTGGTAACATCAAGATGATAAATAAATAATACTAATCACCGAATTTCTAAGTAAAATGAGTAACATCCCGAGTGTTACCAGTTGGCCTGAAAATACACACCTTACTAACACCTGCGTTGATCCCTAGTTTTGATGAAAAGGGACTTGTGTTGTTTATGCTTTCAATGTTGAGTTATTTGCTCTTTATTTTTCAATGTCTGTGTTGTCAACCAGTAAAATTCTTGTTTATTCATCGTTTAAGCATGGAAATCCTTACTTCATTTCAAATGTCCAGATTCGATCAAGCTTAAGATAATTTACACGTACCAATGGCTTGACATGTTTTAAATGTTGTGATTCTAAGGGTTAGAAAAGAGACATTTATAAATCCACTAGTATATGATATATGCCTAAACTGGATATGACTCACCAATCTAATTAAACAAGAATACCTAGGTATGTGTCACTTGTTGAACAAAAACTGCGTATCCTTCTTAAGAACCTGAGATCACCCCCGGATTTAAGTGGGATTGGTTTAGCTCAATTTTAGATTTTATGTAGTGATTTGTGTTAGCAATTTTTTTCGTTTTTGTTTATCCATGTTCTTATCTGGTTTTGTTTTACTAATGATTTTTGAGTGCCTAAGTATCTTATCCATCGTTTTATCATCTAAACAACAACATATTTTCACAGCAGTTTTCAAATGTTTCTTATGGACCGCCCATTTAGTGTTTGTCCCACTCCTCACCACATTTTAAACAGGACCGTACATAACATCATTGTCCTCCGCATTTTCATCTACCGTGACATTTGTTTTATATCTGTCCACCACATTTTATTACCTCATTACAAAATTCTGATACCTCTGTGATAATTGTCCAATAGGGTATATCCCATCCGCATCATTCGAAGTAGCACACTGGGTAAAAGGCAGAAACATTCCTTTGCCTAAAGCTTTCACATGCTTTGAGAATATTGTGTTTTTGCTTTTAAATCGTTCCTAGTATAGAACATCACGTGGATTATCTGATCACGTTATATTATTTCAAAGGAGGGTTTAATTTTTTCAATTACTATGGCTATTTCTAGACAAAACACTATTAAATGCTGTAGTTGTGCGATTTTGATAGTTAATCTGATTGCCCCACCTTCTCCTTTTACAAGTGTGTAATTCTACTATTGAGCTTGATCTACATTTTCATTTTCAAATTACGTTTGCAACACTTAAACTGTATAGTTTAAAATGGCATGATATAGCGCAGGGTTCTGGACGCCATAAGTTTGATGAAAAAATGCAAAGAACCGATGAATAAGCAGTATAATGGAATCTTTGTACACTGATAAGGAACATTCCTTAATGATCTCACATCAAAATGTCCAGTTCAATCTCTAATGTTGCAGACCAGTTGTGGTTAAGGGGACTTTAAATTTCCCTCTTATTACTCCATTCTTTGAATGTTACATAGTTCTCACCAGGGTCTCGTTCCTTATTAAGTACTATGTTTCCTTTGAACGAACACTTGTTCAACCACTGTTTTCTAACCAATCACATAAGGTTCTCAACGATACCATTTCTATATAAAGACCTTAAACAAAACTATTCTCTATTCTGCTGGAAATATGTTTGGCCTGTTCCACTGTTCCGATTTTCCAAAAGCAAAACAATAGTTGATCAAAAGTGATAATTGATACATGTCTCGGAAAAGATTAACACATTGCTGGATTATATTCATGGAATGTCGAATCGTTGTGACAGGTTTAATCTCTTCCTGTAACATCGGTCAAAGCAGACTGATATTAAGGTGGATGACCATTTTTCTTGGCTCTATATGCGTGGAATGATGTCCAGACATATTTAATGTTTTCATTATCATCTGCTTCAAGCCATCAGTGTTATCATTTTATTAACTTATTTATACCATGCAAGGATTATGTTGCACAATTGAGTAATTATACCAGGTCGGCATACATGTATTTCTGGTAAAATGTAAGTAAGAAACGCATGCATATATTTCAAAGCAAAGGTTATAACGAATTGACAAGTTGGACTAAAAAATGCGGAAATATTGAAATTGTCGTACTACGGAAAGATTCGTTAGCCGTAGTTGAACTCTTGTTGTTGTCAATATTGTCCACGGTTGCTGTTGTAAAACCACCAGGTTTCGCAGGAGGAACCGCATATTCAATGTTGAATTTTTCATAAATATAGTATTGTAGATAAACAGATAATTGGATCATTCATGTTGTAATTTAGTACCTCCTCTTTCCTGGTCCTAGCATCCAGTAGAAGGCCTATATACATTATGCGATTGTTTTAATTCAGTTGAATATAATGTTAAAGAATAATAGAGAAATAAAACAGACGTAACTTTGAAATGGATAATGTCATATTTGCCTCAATTGAATAACTTGACTGCAACTGAATATTTGGCCAAACGATTATCAACTAATGTTTTAATGACTGTTGAAAATACTTTGCCTACATTATGTCTTCTTGAACTACCTGTATGTGCAGATTTTTCAAGTATCGTTGACATACAAACAGATTGTTGCGGTTGCTTGTTTAATTGCAAAACCAAAATAATTACTAAACAGAAGAAGCAAGCACCTGCCCTTGTTAATGCCTGTCAAGCCTGATATTACTGCAATTTTTAGATCATTGCTATGTCCTCTTCCAGTTGATCACAGGGAAAACTGTTCGACTCGAGAAGCATACATTCTAGTTAAGTTTTGCTTAAATATGGGAATAACGCCAGTGTCTATACGTGATCACTCTTTGTAGACTACTGTTATGCAGGAATGGTACCGTAGTTACGATTTTCTATACTTTCCTCACAAATCTGTTTATGTTTGACTTTAGTAAATAAATGTGGCATGCACTTGGTATTATAGAGCACTTAGCTTTACTGAAGGTACGTCAAAACAAAACACTTTGTAACCTTCTATAAGGGAATTTTGTCGATTTTGATATCTTATGGCGGCCATCTTGGAAAAAGCCGCCATATTGTAATTTCAAGTTGGGTCCATAGCTTATATTGTTCGAAGCACCCAGCACTACTAACATGACAAATTTGAACTAATATAAGGGATAGTTGTTGATTTTGATATTTTGTGGCGGCCATCTTGGAAAAACCGCCATATTCAATTTTAATGGTGGGTTCATAGCTTATATTTTTTGAAACAACCAGCACTACTGCCATGCAAAATTTTACCATAAATTTGACCTGATATCAGTGATATATGTTGATTTTGATAGTTTATGGCGGCCATCTTGGAAAAGGCTGCCATTTTGAAATTTCAAGGTGGGTCCATAGCTAATATTATTTGAAACACCAAGAACTACTACCATGACAAATTTGATGCTTTTATCATCAAACCCACAATTTTTTCACCGATCTGCCGGACTATGTTTGTGGTAATCAACTCAAGGAAACGGAAAAATAACGAAAACTAATGCATGTAACACAACAAATTTTACTTAAGATCTGGAGCAATCCTATATCTATCAGAAAATATAACTTTTATCACTCATCTTCGTTTTTGAGGGAGGAGAATGAAATGGAAAATTATGTTTGTACCGCCCATTAGGCGGGATAGGTTGAGGTCATTCGGGTAAAAATGCAAATTCATTCTATGAAGCGTGTATTCGTACTGCAATCGTTAAATTTTATAAATTGGATCAGAACCATTTTCAACTTCTTATTTCATGCATAACATTTGATAAATATGGACTGTAATACTTACATAACGGTTATCTATATGTTTAAGCGATGCAAAATCCGCCATTAATTAAGACACGCTGAGCATCTTCGAAATGCACCATGGGTAATCACACAAAATCTCGCGCTGCATAAGACATTATAATAGAGTCTATGCAAAAGTCCACGAGATTCCAATCCTTCTTACTATACAAATCCTTCCTGCAACTCATTTAAAGCCTTCTTCTCTAACGAGAAAGGGTAAATATGCTAGATATACTTACTGGAGGAGTGATTGCTTTTCTCCTTGACAACATTTATGATTGCGAAAGATCAAGAGATACATATCTTAAGCATGCTCAATTCACGAAGATATACCTTTAAAAAGTGGAGGAAATGAAACGACTGAAAACCCAGTGACAATTTTTTGGAATATCATTTTGACACGATAAAAACAAGTATCCACCAATTTATCAATATTGCCTCTTTTTTTATAGACCACGTTATTCCTTTCCTCGGGCATTCATTTGTTTCAAGTATAGGACACCATTTTTAATTTAGGATTAGGTTACAAGTTTGGCTAGATTTAGGGTAAGCCCCCTCCCCCCCTTTCCCCCTTTTTTACCGTTTTTTTTTTAATTTACTGTTGTGTATGCATTTTGTTTAAATTTATTAGGACGTTGTTTTGTCATTGATTTCGTTGTTTACTTTGCCAAAGATGCGGAGCTAGACAGTGAAATAACAAACTTGAGATGGAAATTAGAGCACTTGTCTAAGCTCCTCCCATTCTTTACTTTTCCTATGACAAGCAACACACGGCGGGACTGGAGAGTGCAATAACTAAAAAATCATTCAGTAAACGCACTCCTCTAAAAATAACAGAAGTTAACTCACTCGAAGATCAAAGGAAAAATTACAATTCATGTTACAAATACGTTTCGGCAATAAAGTTTATCGACAGGTTGTAGGTATTCCTGTGGGCACCAATAGCACCCCTTTAATAGCAGACTTGTTCTTATACTATTATGAATCACAGTCTATGGCGACACTCAGTAAAGACCCGTCTAAATTACATCTAATTGATAAATTCAACAACACTTACCGTTATCTTGATGATATTTTTTCGTTTAATAATCAAGAATGCTCTAAATATACTGCTAAAATTTACCGAAAGGAACTTACTTTAGAATAATCAATTATAAACGGTAATAACTGTCCTTTCCTAGATTAAGATATTTCAGTTTTGCACGGGAAACTCTACACAAAAATTTACGACAAAAGGGACGATTTATCGTTCCCTATTGTTTTTTCTTTTTTTTCGGACGGTGATGTTCCTTTGTCGGTGTAATCTATGTATTACTGGTAAATTATAGGTCAGGGATATCGTTTCCACAAATTACTTAAAACCGTTTACTAATTTTTTCTATAGCTACACAATATTGGTTTGGAAGCTCTACTGATCCTTTACATAAGTTTATTCTAAAAGGTTACCAATTCAACACTGTAATTAGATCTTTGAATATTGCTTTTATTGGTTTGAATATTGTTTTTATAGGTATAAATATTGATTTTGTTATCAGTAAATTGAATCAAACTAAATATAATTGTTATATTCATATGCACATTCACGGTTCTACAGAAATGCTGATATATTTTTTTTCATGTCAGACATTGGCCAGGGTCCTGCATGTAAGACAGTTTTGCAAGTCCTATCAACTGTTTGCCAGACCTACTTTTTTGAAAAATAATAACTAGTTCCCGGTTGGATTAAGATGCGCCTTAAAACCTTGAATAGAACGACCAGGTTAAATAAGGATATGACCATGGGGTGGTTTAATGAGTGAGACCACATTCAATTTAAATTATCCTGCAACATCAAATAAATAAATGAGAATGTTGTACTACACTTGTCAATAAGACAACTATCCATTAACTTTATGGATATATGTATTATTGGCGCGTCCTGATAACACTTGCTGAGTCTTGTAATAATCAGAATTATCTCTCAGCTATCAAAAAGAAGCTGAAAACATTCTTCTATTTAATATTTTTACCGGAAATTTACTTTCGTTTTCATTCATTGCTATGTGTAATGATAAGTCCCGAGAAAGGCGAAAATAAAAATTATCACATGACATATGCAGGCACTAACTGATATTCTGTCGCCTAGACACACACTTTTCAGTCTCCGACATTTTTATGATAACATTGAAATATACATAACAGGATTAAAATCACTTGGACAAACTGATGCTACAAGTGAATTTGGAGGTAGACTTTTTAAAAATTTTCGGGATCACTATAGGAACGAACTGTGTGCCTCTCCTTGCCGATCTCTTCTTTTTTCCATATTAGTCGGAGTTCCTTCAGACACTTGTCAAAAACAAGAAGATCAAAGAAGCCAGATCATTTAATTTCAATTCAGATATATTGTTATTGATGATGTTCTTTCCATTAACAATCCAAATTTTTTCTGATTGGGTTCCATTGATATATCCTCTAGAACTATGAATTAAAGAAACAACAGACACGGCTTCCTCCGCCTCATTTATAGACTTATACCCCGAATTTGACATAAGCGGTCATCTCAGTACCAGAATCTATGACTAACGAGAATTTTGAAATTATAAATTTCCCCCGCCTTAGCAGCAATACACCAACTTCACCTGCATATGTCAAAGAACGTTTCGTCCATTTTCTAAAAAAGTTCACCGGGTGATACCAAGACCTTGTTTATAAATATTCAGTGTCAACTTCACAAATAATATGTAATGGTCTTGAAATAAAGATTCTAGGTACTGACGTTGTTCATCTTAATTACTAGTACGTGTTATAGTGTTCTTTTTATTTTTCTTTGTATATTTTTAACCTTTACTGTTTAGTTCATTTTTGGTAATATCCTTTTGGCGTGGCTCGGTATTTATACATCCTGCCATTGTGTTATAATTGTGCTATGGTTATCTTTTGTATTCTTGTCTTTTATTGTTGTTAATGTGCTTTGTCTATATAATGTTTGTTTCTCTTTGTTGACATAGTTATTTATTTTTATAGTGATTAAGATTATTACAAAATGTTGACTGCTGTATCCAAATTTTTGACATTTTTACCTATTATGTCTGTTTGTTTTGCTCACACATTGTTGTCAGTATAATGGAATTCTATGCGGCTGTCATACAAGTGAAAGGTTTAGCTAGCTACAAAACCAGGTTAAATCCACCATTTTCTACATAAAGAATGCCTATACCAAGTCAGGAATATAACAGTTGTTTTCAATTCGTTTGATGTGTTTGAGCTTTTGATTTTGCCAATTGACAAGGGACTTTCGGTATTTTTGTTATTTTAATTTTTAGTACCGATTATATTGAACAAACTACCAGGGGAAATTCGAAAAAACCTTGCCATGGAATTTGGATCTACTATCGTACGCTTGGCTGACTTAAGAAAAGGCATATTTAATGAATTAAATATCTTGGAAGTCGGTAGCTCTACAGACAGTTTTGAAAATCCCACAGTTACTGCAGCATTTTTGACAAACACGAAACCACGAAACTGACAATTGAGTCATAGCCACATAAATAAGGATTGCCAAAAACGCTAGCATTAATTCTAAACAGTGCATTATTTGTCACGAGCTACACGCCTCGGTAAATTGTACGAAAGTAACTGAATATAAAGACCGGATGTCAATAGTTAAAAGAGACCGCTTATGCTTCAACTGTTTATGACATCATGACTTTGACATATCTCGTGCCTTATTTGCAAAAGCAGGATTCAATTTAAGCCCTTGGGCATCGAACACGAAGACCTTACAAGATCGTGCAACGTCAGAAAAAGGTACTTTTATCAAAGTATTAGGACTTAGATGGAATACAGATCAGGACATAATTACTTTTGCAAAACAGGAATACATTGAAATGGAGGACACTTCGATTACAAAGCGTGAAATTCTTAGACAATCTTTAATGATTTACGATGATATAAGCGTATCACAGATCACACTTTGAAGGGACAGTCAAATTACACTGAGTTGGTTGATGACTACAAAACAGTTACCATTTTTTGTAAAAAAACAGAGTACCGAAATAAATCAGCTTACGCATGGATGTTCTTGGAGATATTGTCTGACTGATTCAAACCACGCAGACTTACTTTCAAGAGATATGACAGCTGTAAAGTTTAAAAATTGTGATCTATGCATGAAAGGCTCCGGGTGTTTTTTTGCCACAAAATGGCCTCAGTAGAAAAAAGGCTAAGCTCTCATTTTTACGACTCTAATCAAAGATGACTTATCAGCAAACACAAACGATCCAGCGACAACTATTACAGGAGGGATAAGTAAAATCATGAACATAGAAAGATATGGAGTGTACCAGAAACATTTATGTGTAACAGCGTTTGCATACAGATTTATACACTGTAAAACTGAGAAAAAAATGTAGTAGAAATTTCAATGTGGAAGAGATTCAGATAGCATCCGTTGCCTGGATACAAGAGTTTACGTGTACTTGAAACTATCGCCAAAGAGGTGGAAGCCCGTTGACTTATCATCAGATCCGACGAATAATGAACCATTGACACCCTCATATTTACTAGTACTCTATGTAAGGAAAACTACGTCTTTACCGTACACAGGAACTTTAGATGAAAACATTGAAGATTAAAAGATTTAACACACTCATCAGCAAATAAAATATTAGATTCAAAGTCGGATCATTCAAAATTTTTGGACAAGATGGAAACGTGAATACCTCACATCATCACTTAGAGAACAACATCAAAACAATGGAGTAGACAAACAGAGCATTAATAATGGTGAGGTCGTACTGATAGATATAGGAAGATGTGGTGTGAGTGCCAATGAGACAACTCTCCATCCAAATAACAATTTATAAAAGTAAACCATTATAGGTCAATGTACGGCCTTCAACACGGAGCCTTGGCTCACACCGAACAACAAGCTATAAAGGGCCCCAAAATTACTAGTGTAAAACCATTCAAACGGGAAAACCAACGGTCTAGTCTATATAAAAAACGAGAAACAAGAAACGAGAAACACGTATAAATTACATAAACAAACGACAACTACTGTACATCAGATTCCTGACTTAGGACAGGTGTAAACATTTGCAGCGGGATTAAACGTTTTAATGGTACCAAACCTTCTCCCTTTTTCTGAAACAATAGTATAACATCACAACATAGAAAACCACACGATAAAATATCAATTGGAAGGCTTAACTCAATCAAAAAACGTAAATTAACAGAATATGAACGAATAAATTCGATCTGTGATACCTGAATGTAAATACGTACATAGTTAATAAAATATTAGGGACAAACATTCAAGGCCAAAAAGCAAACAAACAAGTCCAAACAAAGCCATGGCAAGACACCACCGCGAAATATTTAACCCTTAGAAAATAATCACTTTTGAAAAAAAAACGGTTTTCATAATATATACAGGTAAATGAAAAATAACTTTGTCGTTTTAGGTATACTACTTCTGTCTATATATAATCTTCAAATAATTAGGAATACCAAGAAAGGTCTGTCATATAAATACCTAACTTAACACTAGATACATAAGGGTGAATATCAACAATAAAACTATAAAATTAGAGCTAGCTAAAACTTCCTGTACAGATTTAAGGAGAATAATATTGATGTGCATACAAATGTAGTATGAAGAAGTGAAAATTAGTAGATATTTCAAATAATCAAAGCTGGTATATAGACAAGATCCATATTAATATAAAATAACAAAAATGTATTACAAATAGTATCAACAGGTCGAATTAAAGAGAAAGTACGATTTGAGAGTACTCGCAGTTACTGACAGCTAGTTAAAAGCCAAAAACAATTAATAATAAAAAATCATGCATCAGAGACTAAAATCAACTAAAACACATCCCAGGGATTTAGTATTTTAACGTTATGAACAGTCAGAGAAGAAATGATACATGTTTAAAGTTCAAGAACAACTTGGAATATTAATGTAGAGATCATCGACAAATTGATTCCAAGACGAGATGGATTTAGCAGATCAATTATTTTACGGACTAAAAATGGTCTAAAGTCCAGACCTATTAGCAAGTTATATCCTCTAGAACTGACATCTAATGAATACACAGGACCGTGTGATGAAATATTACTCGCAAGACGAGCGAAAACCGAAGCAAAAGAAAAGATAAAAACGTGGACCAAATGAGACCGTCGGGTATGATTAATGTAAACTATTTACCAGAATTTTTTGGACTGTTAAAAGGGTTTAATGAGTTTAGTCGTGCTTTATTATAGACTGAAAAATCCTTTTTACTTTATCTGTGTGTATTATAAAAAACAGTTAAAGATATCTAAAGTTTTCCATTTATCAGAGACAGTAATTCAAAGTGAAGTTTATATTTAATATATATAGACAGTAATTCAAAGTGAAACTTTATTTATTTATTTTCATTATATTGTAATTCAATTCATTTGCGCGCCCCCAGAATGTTTTGGATTGCACATACTAGTATGAGATGTTCGCGCTATCGCTCTTTATGTATACGACGTCACCGCTGTTCTGACGATACCAACTTCTTTGGCAAGCCAAAGTGGACAAAAAGCTATTTTTCAATATTAAGAATTCATTTTCTAATATTAAGAATTCATTTTCTAATATTAAAAAATCATTTTCTAATATTAAAAAAGGATTTTCTAATATTAAAAAAGGATTTTCTAATATTAAAATATCATATTTTTGGGTAGGGGTGTGCTATTTTTGCCTCAAAAAATGTACCCATTTTAATATAACATTCACTGAAATTCAGTACCTATAGTTATATGAATATTTAAGAAAGAATGACCTATACTTATATACAAATTAGGAGACAAATTTCCGGAGTTCATTTTGGAACTCATTTGAAAGGTGAACTTGAACGAAAAAGGTCGGTGATTAGGGGTTTGGAGACGTATTGATTTTCCCCGCCTTACCGTCCGTTGGGCCTTGCAAAAATGATTGTTGTATTTGCTCATTTTTAAGAGAATCCTTTTTGTGGCGACGTTTCCATAGATTTTACATTTTTTAGTGAATACTTCATCTGTTGATATATACTGTGAACGTTTTGTGAATATTATATATATTAACCTATTTGAAAGACGAACATAATGTCAAATAATAAAAAAATACAAATTGTTTAGTCCCCAAGAAAACTTGTAAGATTTTCGCTGCTATTGTTGCTAAATAGGTACAATTTGGGTTCTGTGACGTTAGATACATAACATGGTATGTCCAGTTACATATACAACACATCTCTGGGATGTCCGGCTAATCTCCTACTGTTTTGATGGTACAACTGTAATATATTGTAGGTTGTTTAACAAACACGTTATGGAGGTGTGTACATGTACACCGGATTTTATTTTTTTTCCCTACTAGCTGCGTAAAAGGAACATGGTATACAAATTGAGTTTGAAACAACATCATGCACTAGTGTTGAATAACTTTTTATTTGTTTTTGATTTCTTATCAATATAATATATAACAAAATTTTGTCAATAACTATCAACAGTATCAAAAGGGGGGATATACTTGAACATTTTAATTTTTAAATTGTGCCTAAAAATCGAAACATAAAACTGAAAAAATAAAATAACAAACATCATATGTATACTAAAAAGTCAAAAACGATGCATGTATATCTACTTAACTTATAAGTAATCATGTGATTCAGTGATGAGATGTAGATCATAGTGACTGTCTGTGTTGTAATATATACAAGATGACTGTTGTGAATACATATCATTGATATATTACCATACCTGCCAAATGTGTCTGAGAAATGAACAAAATAGCAAAACTTAACCAGTCACTGAAGTATAACATGTAGGTCATAGTGACTCAAGCTGAACTGTGTACTACTTTACACGACGCCTGTAGTGAATTCATATCATTGATATGCATATATATATAACAATAGGTTTCCATGAAAAATGGAAATAAATGCAAAACATAACCAGATCTTTCGACGTTTGGATAAGGGTAAATCTGTACGACGCATCCACATTTGTGGCGGGTCAAACAAATTTTGAATCATAATTTCCTGTTGATATCACATCTACATATCATGTCCTTCACTATAAAGTTCCATGAAACTCTGTTTAGTACTGAGTTTGATATGAGAAGACAAGAAGAGGCGTCTGGATTGACGGGACATAAACATAATACCCTATGAAACATCATGATATCATCTCAAAACATTTATAACTATAATGTAAAATTATACAATCACAAAAGGGAAAGCTGACTGAGGCACCTGTTGAACGACTATAGATCTTCAAATGATCAGTTTTGAAATAAATGTATTTGCACGAAAAACAGAATCATTCTTTGTTATTAGCATGATAACATTACTAATATAGATTTTAAAACTCCCTGCAGGTAACTATTCCAATCTCTTTAAAACTCCCTGCAGGTAACTATTCCAATCTCTTTAAAACTCCCTGCAGGTAACTATTCCAATCTCTTTAAAACTCCCTGCAGGTAACTATTCCAATCTCTTTCAAGGTCTACCTTTATTTGAATTTCATTTCAATATTTTATTGGAAAGAGCACAACAGAGGCGTAATCCAAAAAAAAAACATACATGTATATTAAAATAAACTGTAAAACATAAACATATATCATAAATGCGTCATTATATTATCCATCAAACAGATCAAATTGTAAATGATATTCATCAGATACTGTGAGAATATGAAGCAGAGGGGCGATTGCTTCTAAGTATTTACAGATTGATTTTAAATCGTTGTGGGATTTAGGATTAATTGTTCTGCTTAGTGAAAACTGATATTTATAGGACAATTAATCCTAAATCCTACAACGATTTAAAATCCATCTGTAAATACTTAGAAGCAATCTCCCTCCCCTCTGCTTGAGTTTGTAGCTTGGGGTTTTCTTTAATTAACAAATTCAGTTCTTAAATGGCTATATGGAGGACACTGAAATGATAAATGTGTTTCATTTGCGTTCTCTACAAGGTTTTTACAATAAACATACAACTTTCACCAACACTGTACACACCCACAAGATCTGTCAATATATCAATAACAATAACTGTTTGACTAACGTTTATAAATACATTTTACTTCTTGTGATGTCATGAATCAGTAAATAAAAAGTTTTTTTAGGCACTTTAAGGATTTATATAAACCCTTAGGCACATGTACCTTTTTTTCTTCAACTTCAGCCAACACTGCAAAGCCAAAAGGACGCCCCAAGAAAAGAAAATGGAGGACATCACTATTCCTGTTGGATAGACCAGTTTTATTTTTGAAGGAGTTTCAGAATCTCAAAGTAAAACAGTGATTTGGTAATTTTGTAGTCATAGAATTTGATGTCCAATTTGCACGTCATTACTGGCTAGCTTGTATCAATATCTAAACTAAATAGTTCTTAGGATTAATAACTTTTTTTAAAGGAATACTTCATTCTCAAAAGCTTTTTGAACAGGTCTTTAAATAAATTAAATGTTAGTCTCTCTCAAAACGTTACATGTGTTATTTATATAAATATTCTTGTTTATTATTGTTGATAATGTTATTTATTCTATATGAGTGCTAAGTTCCTATGAGTATAGGACTACATTGTTTGTTTGTTGGTCAATACAGATAAATTTTCATGAACTGTTTAAAGTCAGGAATGTTTCCAATTTTGCAAAATTGTAAACATCCAGATTTTGAGGTTAAAATTACTTTTCAACATTTTATGTTTATCTAGTTATTGAGTATGATTGAATTATCGAGTTTACTATTTAACTTGTACCAGTAAATGAGTGGAAATGAGAAATATTGTGGTTTATAGATTTTTTGGACTTGCTTATATTTTTCATTGGTAACTTTTTCGGGATCTACATGTACCTCACTTTAGAAATACTTTCTGTCAGTTTTGGACTATGACAGCCAAACTTACTTAGGTACACTCTGTCCTGAAGTCGAATTGACTTCTAAAATTTACTTTTTCCCACTGAGTGAATGTTATTCATTTTGCTGAAACTTGTCGATCTTCGCTTCTGTTACAAACAGCATGTGTCGCAACCCGCCATTACTTCAGATGGAGGCTACCTAGCAATTTTATTGGTTGATTGAAAGATTAAAGTATTTTACGTTCATTTTTACAGAAAATGTTACAGAAATGTTTTATTTCACGATAAATGATAGAAAATGTAAAAGTAAACATTTTCATTATTTTGTATTCTTTTTCGTTTCAACTTGATAAAGAATTCAGTGATTTGATTGGCCACTGGTTTCTAGTGCACAGTGCAAAATGGGGTACTTTTAGGGTATCGTGCGCGCCCCTGTTAAAAGACAGACACGGCAAGTAAATCTCTAGCATATTTGTCTTGTAATTGAGTTACAAATAAGGGCTTCGGGATTACACTGCAAGTTTAGTTTCTAGTAATTGTCTTGAATTAAATAAGTGAACCATTAGCACTCATACCACATCTTTTAATTTCTTTCTACATATTAGTGATCAACATTATTTTGAGTAAATTTGGATATAAATTAAATGGCAGACACTGCTACTAAAGTCTCTACCACAATTGTCATTATAGCTTAAATTTGAATAAACCGAGATAAACCTCTTATCTCTTTATAAAACTATTAGTACAGTCAATTACAAATAAAACTTTAAAACTTCAGTTTAGACATTAGGCATACGCTCGAGATCTATAACAGAGTCAGCTAGCACACTTGTCTATCTAAATTCTGTACACTTGATAACACTCTAGCACAGGGTCAGCTAGCACACTGTCTTGTGTATTAAAGAGATAAACATATAAAACAAGTAAAACCTAATACTCTTTAGACTTTACTGAAGCATACGCCCAGCACAGGGTCAGCTATAAGTACACATGCTTATCTAAATTTTGTACACTTGTTAACACCCGAGCACAGAGTCAGCTTAGGAAAAATAGAAATATAAAAATGCGGGGAAAAGGGGGTAATTGAAAGTGAGACCAGATTTCTTTTTTTATGATACAATCTTTTCAATTTTATTGATACATGAGTGTCCAACATATTAAATATTAATGTTGCATTTTTATTTGTGTTTCAGTGAAGATTTAATATTTTCATTAATAAAACTGTCATCTGGAATTAAAAAAGACCAGGTAACAAGGTTTAACATTTACCGGCCATCAGTTTGGGAGTGTACCCTAAGGAAACTAAAAAAAAAGGATTTCTAATCCACAGAATACAATACTGATAAAGTTTTCAGACGACTTTGGAGAAACGGAGGAAGGGATTGACCAAGGAGGACCGAAGAGAGAGTTTTTATCCCTCATTTTGGAATTTTGATGCAAATAAACTTGTTTGAAGGTCCAGAAAATGCAAAAACAATCTCTTGGAACAAGTCAGGTAAAATTCACAGTTGACCAAGGCTCACCAAAGTCTTCTATTAGCCAAACAGGTGTCAACCAGTTTTAGTTTTGTATCGCATTGTACACACATATGATTTTTTTAAAATGTTCCCTTTCTATTGGGATTTCATTAGTTCTAAAATGATATTTAAGCAAAGAATTGTTAAGGAACATTTGAAAAGCATATTTTTTGCCAGCCAAACTTTGATGCATGCACCAATAGGCAATAATTCATATACTTTATGAGATATGCAAAAATTAATTAGATGAACACATTCCTCATGCATTATGAAAATAAGAAAATGTGGTATGATTGCCAATGAGACAACTATCCACCAAAGTTCAAATGAAGTGGATGTAAGTAATTATAGACAACGGTACGGCCTTCAACAATGAGAAAAACCCATACCGTATGGTCAGCTATAAAAGCCCCCCACCCCCGAGATGAACAATATGAAACAATTCAATTGAGAAAACTAACTTGTCTTTTACAATCGGTTATGGTTTAGGATGACAAGCGATTAATTAAAAGGTCAACATTAACCTTTGATCTCGACTTCATATTGATCGATAAATGATCGTGGTTCCTTATCTGAAGATTGAGGAGTTTATGCCTCCGGGTGCGGGATTTTCTCGCTGTGTTGAAGACCCATTTGTGGCCTTCGGCTGTTTTCTGCTCTTTGGTCGGGTTGGTGTCTCTTTGACACATTCCCCATTTCCATTCTCAATTTTATGACAATAGTAAGTCACTTACAATGTAAAAGAAATCACTTTTTAGAAGAATTAGTGGATTTTTTTTTTATTTATAGTTGTCCAGGCTGTAAAGAATAGTATATGCCACAGATCTATATTAGATTTTGATAATTATTTAGTTTCCCTTGAATGATTGAAATATGTTCTTTGTAGCAAATGTGGCATCGTTAAAGTCCATAATTCCTCTAAAGTCCACAACACCGCTAAAGTCCACAACAAATTTCCGCTAAAGTCCACAAAAATAATAAAATTGAGAATGGAAATGGGAATGTGTCAAAGAGACAACAACCCGACCACAGAACAGACAACAACAGAAGGTCACCAATAGTCCACAAACTTTCCGCAGTAAAGTCCACAAAATGACCTCCGCTAAAGTCCACAAGAAAACGCCGTTAAAGTCCACAATAACAAGTTCCGCTAAAGTCCACAAAAACCTCAATTAAACTGCACCGTTAAAGTCCACACATTTTTTTTATTATTAAAAACATCAGTTCGTTTTTTTATTCCGTTAGTACAATACAAAGCATGGGCCTTTCTTCTCGGTAGTTATTTGTTTATCAGTTTGATAAATGAGAAAAGTACAGTATCTGTAGATGATTTTGTTACATTAATTTTGATCTTTGTATTATGATCAGATGATGATGGCCAAGTTCGTAAATTCGTTAGTTATTAACTTTACATTATTACTGCATTCTTCAAGTACTGTTTTTGTTTTCTTATTCTTTGCATATAATCTCTTTTGCCGTAACTAATGTACAAAGCAAACGTGCCTCCTAATCTATAACATTTGAACGGCATTCATTCGGACAACAATCTTGATTATGATTATAAACAAAAAAATAGTAAGTATATGAATCCCCAAAGGTCTCCTGTCACAAAACTTTTAACCAACGTTTAACGTTACTAATTTCGGTGTTGGTTATAGAAAACAACGAAAATAATGTGTTATGATTTTCAGAACGGAAAAATGAAGTCAGTATGATAAATTCTAAATAAAAAAGAAATATTCTATGCTTTAAATTATATTTTTATCGATTAGTATAGGATATCGATGCGTTGAATGGGTGTCTACCAAAATGTCACAATAAAACCTGATTTGAGTACATTTCAATGAGACAGCAACTCAACAATAAATGTAATACATATTTACACCACTCTTCCGGAAACCAAAGTGGAAATTTAAATATTAGTTGCATCATACTTGTATAACATTGATATCAGTTAATAGAATATTGATTAGTTTTGACCTAAATGAATTTACACAAACTTTCGCACAAAAGTGTATGTGTTGTACTGTTTCATCACTGTTCCAGGTTAGGGAGGGTTTGGCGCCAGCAAAGTGTTTAACTTCGCCACATTCTGTATGTGCCTGTCCCAAGTTAGGGACCTGTAACTCGTTGGCTGTCGTTTGTTGCTGTATATCATATTATTTTCCCGTTTATTGTTATGGAAATATATCAGGCCGTTACTTTTCTCGTTTGAATTGTTTAACCTTTTTTCTTTTATTTCGGACCTTTTAAAGCTTACCGTGAGGTATCGATTGTGCTCATTATTGAGGGCCGTACGGTGATCTATAATAGTTTTAAATTCTCTGGGAGAGAATAATCTCATCGGCAATCTTACCACATATTTTCTATCAGTTAAATAATTTCCGAGGCCTGGTTTGCCGATCGATCTAAGAAGTATTATATCTATAGTAATCACTTGGATGTCAACACCGAGGTTGTAAATTCGATGAACCCCGCTCGAAGCAAGGGCGTTCGACTCCAATCCTTATTAACTACTTCTTTATTGTTCTGCACTCCTTTATCTAAAACAACATATTGTTGTCTAATTCCTTACACTCACTTCATTTGAACTTTGGTGAAGAGTTGTCCCATTGGCAATCATACCACATCTCCTTATATTTTATAATGACTGTTTACTTATTTCGTACTGTGTTCTGTGTACTATTTTCGCTAACACATGACATGGGTAAAATCTCTTTGTTCTTACTGTGCTATAATCTGGATAATGCACAGATAAGGCGGACCCTGGATTTTGAAAGGGATGGAACTTGATTCCATAAAATAAAAAAAAAATCTATTTTATAATATTTTGTGTACAATGTAAATCTTAAATGGGTGTTTCACAGTCAAACCAGTTTACTTAATAATTATTTTTGTAATTTCTGCCAAAAAAAATGTATTTTAAAATATCAAATTAAATAAACTCTGATAGTTTTGTGTTCCATGGAATGAATGTATTACGACTATTTAGATATGTATACCTTTTTAGTGACTATTTTGCGATCGAATTTAATGAGGATCATTTTTAAGTTTGTACCAAAACAGCGGGAGAGGGGGAATAAGCTGCAGATCAATTGTTAAGATGCGACAAAAATGAATTCAGTAGACACAAAATAAAGGGGTGAGGGGAAGTCAAAGATTGAAAAATGAAACATTTTTTTCTGTTTACTTAATATTTTAAATTAAGGTATATTTCTCCTCGGTTCATCTTCTTCTAATAGATATAAGAAGATGTGGTATGAGTGCCAATGAGACAACTCTCCATCCAAGTCAAAATTTATAAATGTAAACCATTATAGGTCAAAGTACGGTCTTCAACACGGAGCCTAGGCTCACACCGAACAGTAAGCTATAAAGGGCCCCAAAAATTACTAGTGTAAAACCATTCAAACGGGAAACCAACGGTCTAATCTATATAAAAACGAGAAACGAGAAACACTTATGAACCACATCAACAAACGACAACTACTGAACATCAGATTCCTGACTTAGGACAGGTGCAAACAAATGCAGCGGGTTTAAACGTTTTAATGGTACCAAACCTTCACCCTTTTTCTGAAACAATAGTGTAACATCACAACATAGAAAGACACACTATAAAATATCAACTGAAATAGCTTAACTCAATCAAAGGACATATTAACACCATTGAACATACACTGAACAAATAAATTTGACCTATGATACAATGTAAATTCAAAATAAATAAACTAAGGGAAGAATAATAAAAGTAACATGTTATATCGGTATGAAATGTTAAACAATTTAAGAAAAACAATATGCTCGAACAAAAATATCAGCCATTTGCATTAACTTTAAACACAGGTAAATGAAATAATTTTGTTGTTAGGTATACGTATACAGTTACAATAGAGAAAGGAAATATTTTAACAAAATAAATAATTTTGATGTTCATAGTACGAAGTGGAAATTTATATTAGTACCAAACACTTATCAAAGCTGGTATATAGACCAGATATAACCCTGAATAACATTAAATAACAAAAAGCATTACAATTAGTATCAACAGGTCAAATAAACAAGAAAGTACGATTTGAGAGTACTGCAGTTACTGACAGCTAGTTAAAAGCCAAAACAATTAATAATAAAAATCATGCATCAGAGACTAAAATCAACTAAAACACATCCCAGGGATTTAGTATTTTAACGTCATGGACAGTCAAAGAAGACATGACTAGTGCAATGCCAAAAATAAATGTATCGACAGACAGTAGGATAGTAAGGAGTTTAACCTCTTTATAGATCAAAATGAACGTTGGTGTGTCTTTAAACATCCCGTTTGAAAAGAATACAAATTTAGTTATGTTTTAATTTGCTGATGACAAAATCGATATTAGTGCCAATGTAAACTATATTCAAAGATCTAATTACAACATTGGTAAGATAACCTGAACTAATAAGTTTATTTAAAGGTTCGATGAGTTTACACGGATCATATAGTGATTTCCGCGCTTTAAGTACAATATTACCGTAAAATTTAGGATGTGAAATACCGTTTTTAATTAGTTTTCTACAGGTACAGCCAAATTTACTAATCAAATCTTTGTATCTATGAAAGAACTTAGTAAAAGTTTTACGTAATTTATGGTAACGAAATCCCTGACTTAATAATTTACTAGTGATGCATTGATTACGTTCGTTAAAATCTATGACATCACTACACACACGGGCATAACGAACGAGTTGGGATATATACACACCGTATGATGGAGCCAAAGGAACATCGCCGTCTAAAAAGGAAAATTAACAATAGGGAATGAAAAATCGTCTCTTTTGTCGTAAATTTTCGTATGGAGTTTTCCTTTAGAGATTGAAATGTCCAAGTCCAGAAAAGGACAACTACTGCTGTTTATGTTAGATTTAGTTAAAGTAAGTTCTATTGGGTAAATTTCGGTAGTATATTTAGAGAACTCTGGATTATTTAACGAAAAATATCATCTAGATAACGGAAGGTATTGTTGAATGTATCAACCAAATGTAACAATGACGTGTCTTTACTGAGTTTGGTCATAAACTGAGATTCATAGCAATACAGGAATAAATCTGCTATTAAAGGGGCGCAGTTAGTGCCCATAGGAATACCTACTACTTGTCGATACACTTTATCGCCGAAACGTACATATATGTTGTCCAGGAGAAAATTTAAAGCTTCAATCATATCTTCACATTTCCAGTAAGTGTATCTAGCATACTTTCCTTTTTCGTTACAGAAAAAGGCTTTAAACGAGTTACAGCAAATAAATTTGTAATGAGATTTTTCAAAAGACCATTTCATTAAATATGAAAACTTTTTCTTGATAAGATTGTGTGGAAGTGTAGTATAGAGAGTAGAAAAATCATAACTGTCAATAAGTATATTATTGAGGGAAAGAAAGGCAATTAATCTACACCCAATAACCCGTTCAGTTATGATTTTTCAAACTCCGATTTAAAAGGTATGTAGCAAACTGAACTAAAACTGAGGAGATGTAGGTTATACGTCAATAAGACAGTAATCAAACGACAAAAACAAACTAATGACTACTAAAGGGCAACATGTAGTATAGTTAAAAAAATGAAAGGTGTTTACACAATATGTCAATTTTTAAATCGTCACTAATTTATATAAAAATTGTGAATAAATTTAACAGAAACGATGAAAAACAATCTTGCATCAAACTGCAATTCTCCAAATAATGTAACAATTTAGGAAAAAGCCTAAATATAAAAAAAATGTGAATTCTAACATGACGTCCTTCAAACGCTTTGAGTACACACCCGTGGTAAAATATGAATATATTGTTTGGGCTGTTCCGAACGTACTCCCACGTCATATGCTTTTTTATGAATGAGCTACCCGACGTCATAGAACGATGACGTCAGAATATAAGCATTTTACGGGAAAATACACGCTTTTGAACCCGAAAATCATCACAACAAGGAAACGTAAATAAACTATGCTAAAATGTGTTATATAAGCCATTTTTGTATACAAATAAGACATATAAGTACAATTATCATTTAAATTCATATAAATCTATCTAAATATGTTAATGTGAATAGTTTTAGCATGTTACTTATTCGGTTTTCTCCGTTCTTTTACGTCAACTTAATAGTGCGTTTATTTATGGGAACGGCAAATAATGCCTTCACCTAGAGCGCTTCGATCCAAAACAGTTGCCGTATTTGTCCTATTAGAATCGAAATAATTCATGGGGGCTTGAATATATCGTGATTTTACCACGGGTTGTCCTTTATGCCGATATTTTACCCTCGCTAGGGTAAATATTTCGCTCGCTCAGGGTAAAATATTTGTCATAAAGGGCCAACCCGTGGTAAAATCACGATATATTCAAGCCCCCATGAATTATTTCTTAATTCTAATATGACGTGCTTCTTTCGCTTTGTAAACAACACCGTGATAAAATTCTCGATATATCTATACTTAGCGCAGACTCAGAGATATACATAATAATGGATGTTACAATATACCTCCTCGTAAATCCACATGTATTGGAACCTATTTGCAAACGCTATGCCGATTTTATTGTTTTAAAATTGCAACTGAAAAAAGACTACAGAACTTTTATTCTTATTCGGATCCATAACAAAAGAATTAATGCACAAGAGCTCGGAGAAATCTACAAAATCAAAATAAAATAAAATTCCGCGAAAGTCCATTAATGCTTTTGGCGCATTTAAGTCATTTCAAAACATGACGTCATACAAATGAAAATGCTAAAGCTGAAGGTTTTTCCGTTACGTGAACCATCGAAATTCGTATATTATTTCATTAAAATGGGTTATGAGGTAGGTGTTGTTTTATTTTCTATTCTTTTGCATCATTCGCACATTTGCTGATTTCAGCAAGTCAACATGGCAGCTCCTTAGTTACGAAATGTCAACTTTGGATTTGACGGTAGCTTACGAGAAAAACATGTAAACTAAAATGGCAAATGTTGGGTTTGAGAATTAAAAGAATTAAGCACATTTTTCTAGCGGTTGTTTACGAAATAATTCATGCAAGCTTCAGATTTATTAGAATGTTTTAGCTTTAACAGGGAGTAAAAAGAACAGCCACACACACGGCATACCCACCCTCGCTTCAGTTTTTTAATGACCGTATTTGTCCTATTAGAATCGAAATAATGGCTTTCATGAATTATTTCTTAATTATTTAAAACTTACCAATCTTTAACTGCATTACAGCGTATTTCCCCCCTTTCTTTGCCCTACAAGAAACTTTCATAGGAGCCGTGGATTGCGGAATATCGTCCGCATATTTCCAAAATGTTCACGTAAATTGATGACGTAATGTGTTAGAACAGTTATTAACCAATCAAATCGGTGTATATGGTTTAATCTGCACGGCTCGGATGACCTTTAACCCGAACTCCTACGTCGTTCTGGTTAGTTAGGGTCACCGAGGTGCAGAATAAATCATATATACCGATTTGCTTGGTGAATAACTATAACATAAAACAAGAATGTGCCCATAGTACACGGATGCCCCATCCGCACTATCATTTTCTATGTTCAGTGGACCGTGAAAATGGGGTAAACACTCTAATTTGGCATTAAAATTAGAAAGATCATATCATAGGGAACATGTGTACTAAGTATCAAGTTGATTGGACTTCAACTTCATCAAAAACTACCTCGACTAAAAACTTTAACCTGAAGCGGGACAGACGGACGGACGAACGGACGGACGGACGAACGAACGAACGAACGGACGCACAGACCAGAAAACATAATGCCCATAAATGGGGCATACAAAAATATACATACACTAGGTGTTTAACTTAGTAAAGTGTTTTTAATCACATGCAAAATTAGTCAAAGATTAATATGTATAATTAAACTCACAAAACGCTAAATCTGTTCTGCAGTAACCAATAAAATTGTATTGATGAGAACAGAAACATTCCTTGATAGTATATAATTCGTAAAAGTTTCAGCTCAAAATTTCATACTAGTCTTCCATTTAACCTTTTAAAAATACTAAAAAAGTATCTTAAAAAAGAGAATAAAGAAAGGAAATTAACTCTGAAAGCGATACCGTGAACTTTGATGTGACGTATATTTTATCAATCATTATGACTATAGGATAGTTCCACAATTGTTGGTGTTCGGGCTCAATGCAAGATGAACGTTCCTATTGCCTTTATCCACACCCTCCAATGCTCATATACATATATTTTTATTAGTTCTGGATTTCTCAACACACAAATAAATGGGCAAGTGAATGTAAAAATCAAATAAAAAAAAAATCCAAAACTACATTTGACGGCATTCACAGTTGGATTTTCACAAACCATTTGTTGAAAGACGCAGAATTGTCTGAATATAAAATTTTATTTGTTTATCTGGTCATGGTTGTCTTCGGTAATTTTTGTTTTTCTCCTGATGCAAATCAAAATTTTGGATAAAATATAAACTTTGTGTTATATCATCAGAAATTGATAATTAACGCTTCAAAGTAAATATATTACCAAATAAACAAATAAACCTATGAGAGTTCTGCTTCTATTGGTACCAATTTTGATTAAAATCTTACATGAAATAGTCCCTAAATATTTTTTATGAAAAGAACGTAAATTTTCATGATATATATAACAACAAATTGTAGGTCACAAATCCTTCTGACCATTAGATTTTACTGGCTTGACGGTTTTTGAAGTAACGTTCCTAAATGTTCTAAAACTTATCTTCCAAAAATATACATGTATGTACTTCCAATAACTTCAATTTCAAAGAGCATTTGAACTCAATTTCATACTTAATACAGGAGATTAACTCATAAAGTTACAATGTAGCGTCACTTTTGTATTTATTTAAAGTTTTAATTTCATTTTTTTAATCTTGGTAAATTTGACAAATACACGTGTATGGCCGAGCTCGTACTAGACCGTAAGAGTATACTCATACGGTACGAGCATACGTTCGAGTATACTTATACGGTCCAGACCGTACGGTCCAAATACTCATATTGTCTGGAACATATATACATGTAGCATTGTTGAAATAAAATCTTTTATACTTGTACTCATCATGGGTAATACACAATACAGAACGGCATCCGCGTATAATTTATTCAATTCATCTTTCATTCTGAAACAAATACATTTTCCTTTTTGAAAACAAAACAAACATGCAAACCAATGAGTGATGGAAATCTGCTGAGCACCCCAAAATGCATGAATGTGTGGAATTCTTTATCATTATTTTGATTTCAAACAAGAACATTATGGTTTAAAGTCTATTTTTGAGATTTACGGATCGTTTTGGCTGCTGTGGAGCCTAACAGACACTGAATGAAAATCATTCTTATGTTTTATAGATATTTGCAAAGGAAATTTAAATGTCAAATATAGGCTCCAAATTATGTCAGTTTCTCCAGCATATACATAAAGAGAACGCTATGTTGGAGTTTCTTGTGGATGAACAAATGTTTACTAAAGAATAAAAAGAGCACCATAGCTAGATAACTTTTCAGAAATGTTGTCTGTATGGTGGATAGAAAATCGCAATACAAAGATCAAATTTATGGGGATCAAAAGCAGATACTATAATCTTTTCATTTATCAAAAATATAATTCAAGCTGATAAGAAATACTTTCCGAGAACAAAAGTCCATGCTTTTTATTGGATCTATATATACTATTGGGAGTAAAAAACAGCGAATTGATCTTTTGATAATAAAAAAAAAAATGTTTGGACTTTAACGGTGCTTTTTTGTGGACTTTAGCGGAACTTGTTATTGTGGACTTTAACGGTGTTTTTTTGTGGCCTTTAGTGGAGGTCATTTTGTGGACTTTAGCGGAAAGTTTATGGACTTTGACGGCGTTGTGGACTTTAGAGGAAAATTGTTGTGGACTTTAGCGGTGTTGTGGACTTTAGAGGAATTGTGGACTTTAACGGTGCCACAAAGGACCACTACTTTTATGTTGGTGCGATGATAGCACTGTCAATAGTGCATGGTGGACCAGCGCCACATTGCTTTGCTGGCCCACCATGCACTTGTCTCTGGCAAGTCTTAAGGTTTGAAGCTGCTCTACAGTTTCCTCATCGAATTCAGCTCTCCCATTTTCCAGTTTAGTTGAGGCATCTCTAATCAGGATTTCAACTTCCTCGAATTTATTGAGGGGGTGCAATACCCTTTTCTGTTAACCTGTTTTGGGCTATTTTAAGGTGTTGTTAACTGTTATTTGAAATATATATATAAACTGTTTACTGTTTTCAACCCACTGTCTGTTATCTGTTCTGTTAAAATTGGCACTGTTGTTAACAGTTTTATATGAAGTTTTTTTCTGTAAGTGGAAAAGGGGGGTTCAAATTTTTTTATTTATTCAAAGTGGGGATCAATTTTATCTCTAATGAAACATTTGTGACCCTCTGAATCTTCAAGTATATCGTACATATCATGTGTGTCAAAGGTAAGTGTTTTGCATGTTAAAAGTTTGGCATGTTTAATAGAGGGGGGTCACATTTTTTTAAAAAGGTTTTTAAGGGGGGAATAAAATAAAAATAGTGAAATATTATGGAGGGATCAAGAAAATTTTATATGTTTGATTTAAAATGACCAGCCGACCCCCCCCCATCCCCCCATCCCATGGAAAAATATGATTTTACGATCAAATTGCAAAGGTGATTTATACATTTTCTAAACTTAATTAAAAATTAACATGTAAAAAGAAAACAAATATAAAAAAAAAAAAAAAATGATAACACAACTGTTGTAGATAAATGAAAGCTATCTGGCCATTTACAATATATAACTAGCTATAGCAATTCTTGTTATAATTGAAGGACTAGAAATGCACAATGATTATTGATTTGAGATCGTTTGTGGTAAAGCGGTTATTAAAAAAAAATAATCTTAAAATGGGATGAACAGTGTCTTAAAATTATGTGAAATCAAAATCATGGAAGCATGATTAAATTGCTGTTTAAATCAAGGAGTTCTCTGATTTTAGAAGTATTTTAATTCCAATTTATAATTTTTTTTTTTTATTTCAATAAATCCAATTTTATTCTGAAAAAAAAGTTATGCAGGTTTTAATAATCTTCCTTTTAAAAGTCAAGGTTAATGAGTAACTTACTTTTTTCTTGGTATATGTTCCAAAATTGGTTTGTTCAATAGAAAGCATAAAAAGTAAGGATAATTTTGATATAGGAAGAGTTGCTTCTTTAAAGATCTTTTAAAAAGGAATACTGAAAAAAGTCCAAGTGTTGCTATGAAAGATTTCTAAAAGTAGCCAAAAATAATCTACCATGTTAAATAAGGAAAGATAAAGAAATATGGAATCAATCCACATCTAAACAATACTAGAGCACTTACAAACGTTTTTTTTACAATTGTGAAATTCCTCAAATTCGGATAGAACAATCAAATAGATTGTTCGATTTTTCGATATGGTTGTTAATTGTTATTCTGTTATTCAGTTAAAGTTGGTGTTAACTGTTATCAGCAGTTTATATTTGTTGTTAACTGTTTTTGCCAAACTCGAGGTGTTACGTTAACGTACCCCCTATTGCCCTCCTTCATTATTGGAAAGAGCTGCCCCATCAATCCTTAGCAAGATCTGATTCAGTTCGTTCTTTCTTTCGTTTTTTCTTTTGGACATTTTTTTTATTCTTTGAAAACAGGGAGGAATTATTGAATAGAAAATAAACAAGTCAAAACTGTTTAGTGATGGAGATTTTAATTCTTATCTCTGAAAGTTGATTTTTTAATATTAGAAATTCATTCAAAAAAGGAAAACAACATTTCTTAATATTAAAAAATGAATTTCTAATATTAAAAAATCATTTATTAATATAAGAAAATGAATTTCGAATATAAGAAAATACTTGCGATTTTGTCCCATGTACATTTACTCCATATCCTTTCATTTTCTATTTTAATTTCTAATATTCAAAATGAATTTCTAATATTAATAAATGATTTTTTAATATTAGAAATTGATTTTTAATATTAAGAAATGTTGTTTTCCTTTTTAATGAATTTCTTATATTAAAAAATGAATTTTCAATATTGAAATATGATTTTTTAATATTAAAAAATAGCTCTTTTTGTCCACTTTGGCTTGCCATTTACTTCAGAGTTTCAATAGCAGTATCATTGCAAGCAGACGTTCACGTGACTTAGCCTTAATTTGTGTCCGATACAACCACTCTACGATGGTTCTATAGATATGGGTTGTCTGTTTTCAAATCTTATTTTATTCAGAATGTATATGAATAACAATAAACTGAGCTCAATGCAAATAACTTTAAGATTAAACCTAGACAGAGAGCTCAATCCAGTGATATTCTTTGTAATACTGGCCATTACTTGAATTATGAAGGACTGTTTGATACCAAATTGCATGGAGAACCTGAAAAAAGACATTAACATTAATTCTATTAGATGTAGAATCAAAAAGCAATGGAAGCTGTAGTCAAAATATTCAGTACAACGCTAGTTGAGTCACTTCATGTAAAAACATATGCCATGTGCTTACCATGCCTCACATATTCACTCATGAACTGACTCCGGATCCCACCTCTCAATATCAAAAACTAGATGAATAAATAGTAAATCATGTAATACTGTGGAAAGTCTTCAATGTCTATAATTTTTTTCTTTCTTGGATTTGGTTTGTACTTACTCCTTTTTACAACTGGACCGATATGAGATTTCAATACATTTCCTGTTTATGGGGCATAGTCGTTAGATAGTTGTGACTAACAAATTTTGTGTGGTAGACGAATTTCCTCTTAAAATGATCAAGCATAGCGCTTAAGCTGGTCCTCGGGTGACTACTAACTACACTTTGAGCGCAGCGTAATACAAGCATAGCGCTTAAGCTGGTCCACGGTGACTACTAACTACACTTTGAGCGCAGCGTAATACAAGCATAGTGCTTAAGCTGGTCCTCGGTGACTACTAACTACACTTTGAGCGCAGCGTAATACAAGCATAGCGCTTAAGCTGGTCCTCGGTGACTACTAACTACACTTTGAGCGCAGCGTAATACAAGCATAGTGCTTAAGCTGGTCCTCGGTGACTACTAACTACACTTTGAGCGCAGCGTAATACAAGCATAGCGCTTAAGCTGGTCCTCGGTGACTACTAACTACACTTTGAGCGCAGCGTAATACAAGCATAGCGCTTAAGCTGGTCCTCGGGTGACTACTAACTACACTTTGAGCGCAGCGTAATACAAGCATAGCGCTTAAGCTGGTCCTCGGGTGACTACTAACTACACTTTGAGCGCAGCGTAATACAAGCGGATTACAGTTTAGCATGCGCTAAATACTGGAAACAAAATCAGAACCGGTTTTGAGGAATACCGGTAAATTTCCTGATTTTACGAATAACAGATTTCCCTCAATCATTTTTTGTCCGACTTGTTTTCGGTCGATCAGATGAAGCATTGCTGTCTATCTGACCAAATTTGCGACATTCCTTTGATGCATTTTGTGAAGTTCTCTTCTTTTTTTTCTGTTCGTAATTCTCTATTCTAAAAATCTCTCCAAGACACTCTTAGGCATTATTGCCTCACACAATTTTTGCACATAATTTCTAGTGTTTCAAAAGAGAAGAGGTTATGTAGTTACTCTCGTCTTTCGCATTATCATCAAATATCATACAATGAGACGAATTGCACATAATTTGGAAGACTCCGACACGTGTCATGCTGGTTTGTTTACGAAAATAATGTCACATCATAGTTTGAGGACCTCAGATACTATATTCTCTTATGATTGTAGCCTGTTATCTATTTCTTGCATGAAGAGATATTTCTCGTATCACATCGCACGGAATATGATACGAAAACTGCGTAAATTTGATTAAATTATTCAACATCATGAGACTATAAAATTATTACGACATCTTCATTGGTTATTCGTTAGGTTATTGATAAATTTCAAAGGTTTAGACGATGCATATTTCGTCCACGTAAACGGACATACGAGATTTTTTTCAATAATATACAAAACACTCACACTTTTCATCTGGAAATCTTCTTTTTGACAATTTTTACTATATTCCGAGGCGTACAAAAAGTTTTAAAATGTCTGAAGTTAAAGTTTGTCGCCAGAACAGGAGGACACAAATTGCTTTTCATACAATATTATAAATTATTGTATGAAAAGCAATTTGTGTCCTCCCATCTCCTTGTTTTAACATTTTGATTGAGGAAACTTTTATTTCGAAAAATGTCTTTTTTGTCCAGAATAAACAAAAATACATGCTTAAACGAAAATAAATCGGAATATTATTTGAAAAGCAATTTTGTGTCCTCCATTCTCCTTTTAAAATTTTGTTACGAAAACATGTCGTTTTCTCCAGAACTATTAAAATTAAAGTAAACAAAATGTTTCAACGACAATTTATCGAAATTTTATTTGAAAAGCAATGTGTATCCTACTTGAACTACCTAATTAAAAGTTTGTTGATAAAAAAATTTAAGTCAAAGGTGTGAAAATAAATGTTCCTGTCATAAAAAATATGACATACAGGCAATATGCCGTACTTAATCCTATTGATTTTTAATCACCAATAAACCAATTATGTCACGGTCATTGGGCACAGATGCGCAATTCATTTCAGGTAGGCGGTAATGGTAGCCTTTTTCTCAATTCCTCTGCTCATATCGTAATCTTGGATATGTATGATGGCTTGTGTCGAAGCTGAGACATATGTGGTTAAATTTTCGGGGTACGAAGTGAGATTCGTATTTCCGTAAATTAGCACACCCCGAAAATCCTTTCGTGATGCGGCTCCTCGAGGTATAAAAATCCTCTTTTTCACACAATAACTTCCTTGAAAATTAGTTCTTTGCATACATTTAATAACTCCATAGTTTTTACACATTTATTCTATGGTCCTCTGCTCTCCAAATCAGCACGAAGGGCTAAGTTCAATCACTTGTTAAAAATTGAAACATGTCCAATATCACTACACAGAGATTTTTTGTTTACGCACAACTTTTGTGTTCCTCAATTTGAGGCGCATTAGGGATATCGACCCATATTGAAATCCATAGTTCTTATGTGATCTTCTTCGGTATGACTTTCTAAATAAATCTGTGTATTTTTGTCCATTTCTGAAAGAAAGTAAAGTTGTTTCAGCACTATAAGGCATTGACTCTTTTATCGCTATATTTATTAATTCTGAATACAATGTGTAAGTATAATCGATTTCTTTCAGTATACCTTCACAGGTCACAATATCATGGATGAGACATCTGATGATAACCTTCAATTACAATATACAGACCCTGTTAAAGCATTTAATAAAATTTTCTGATGTCTGAAAGTGCATTTTGAGTGAGAAATTATGCAAAAATGTAGATTTTATCAAAAACCCTAATAAATACTTAATAATTTTTACCACTTGAAATCTGGTATTTTCAACCTTTTAAACCACCCTATAAAACTGCTGTGAATGTCATACTTGTCTTATCATATAATTAAAAGCGCAGTGAAGTGCAAATTTTCAAAACTTGTCCTTTCCATAAGTCTATTTAAAAAAAGTTTGTTTTTTTTTTTATTTCAAAATGTATTTCAGTGAAAACCTTTTAACAGTGAGAAATGTATATTAGGTTTTTACTTCATCACACGTATTATGATGTCATTAAATAACGACTGATTAAAATAATGCTAAGCATAGTTTGCAGTGTTACATAACGAACAGTTGCCTCAGAGTTTAACTATAAATGTTGAGTCGAAAAAATTCAGTAACTTATCATTTTTATATAATATCAAGACCATAGCAAAAGTTTTCATATCAGCATATTTTCAACATCCTGACTGTAATTTCAATTGCATAAATACCATAATTAAACAATTTAGAGCTTGGCTAATAAAACAAAATGCTTAAATCACCAGTAATTCAGAACGTTTTAAAACCTCTAATTTGCCGTCTAAGGTTAAATTGGAATGATACGTCTTAAACTGAAATAAGACAAAAAATTGATTTAGGTTGTGTTATCATTTCATTCAAATACAAACTGTATTATTAAGAGAGAGAAAAAAAAAATAGAATTCTTGCAACACAAGCACTGGAATGTTGTTTCGTATCGTATGTGATTGAACGAAAGATGAAAATTTCATTTCTTTTTGTAATTGAATTAAAACATTTATAAAGTTAAGTGACTTTTAAGATAAGAACAAATGATTAAATTTTTTTTTTCAAATTGCAATAAAGTCTTCGGGTCGCCCATAATCGATGAATATTAAAGAAAAGTATAAACAAAGCACAAAATTCATATAAGAAAAAAAATTCGTAATACTATCATTTATAAAAGAATCGCATGTGCAAACTGTTCTAAAAATCATTGTAAACAATATTCACTGTAAACGAACTCGGCGAGCCAAATCCATCGGTTATTGACCTCAATTTACTTCAGAATGCAGATCAGTCGCCAATAAGATGGCTAGTGAGGTGCATCTATATGATAAACTAGGAATATAATCATAAATATACGATATATAAGAAAAAAAAGGTTACAGGTTACAATCTACCATTAGCTCTTTTGGGACCAGTCGAAAATGAGCATGGTATTCAGAAACAAAAACATGGCAGATTTTGATTGGGTGGAGTATGCCACAAATAATAAATTTTTTTCCTGAAACCTTATGGATTCTTGGTTGTAGCATTGACAAAATAAAACTTGATTCCTCCTTCAGAAGTAGTTGAGAATTTTTTTCTTCCTGTTGTTGAATGCATAAATTTTACTGTTATTTTTGTGCGAGATTGACGGTCACCCTTGACAACTGTAAATTACACCTAGAAAAGCAACGCGACCATATCATTTTTTTTATAAAAAATATTAACACAATAAATATTCTTTATTTTAAAAAAGGTTTTATAATAAAAATGAACTCAATAAGATCAGTACAGCAAGAAACATTACTATTGTCGGCAATGGAAAAATCAATTGTCTTTTACATTCTATATTGGGATGAAATTTACTTTCACTTTCATTTTGGAAAAGCAAGTTGCTGAATCAGACTTCTTTTAAAACGTTTTTCTGATTGTGTCAGCATCATGGAGGACTTTCATTAAGATTTAGAGGAGAGATTTCTAAAGAAAACAAAAAAACTGGGCAATACTCATGGTTGTGTAGCATGGGACGGCTATGTTGATAAATTAGGATACGGTGTCATGAATGTAAACTGGCCAAGGGAAGGTGCAAAAAAAAGAAAGAGCACACAGACTAGCATATATGAGTAAGGAAAGAATAAGCCACAATGATATGCCAAGACTTGATGAAAACAACAACCGCATAGAATGTAGTCACTTGTGCCATAATAAGACCTGTGTCAATTCAGAGCATATTAAACTTGAGTCCCATGCTACAAACCAGGAACGTATTCATTGTAAACGGCAAAATTTATGTGCAAAATGTCATGAACCACATTGTCTTATATGAAAGTATGCTTTATTTACAAATTAACACTTTTTTGTCACTAAAACTCGTTGTTTTTTGGCATAGGGATGGTCCTTGGCTTGCGTTTTTGTACGTTTCACTGGCCGCATAAGCTTGTTTTTCTCGTAACACTTTTCTTCCTGATGTTTTTCATAGATTTTATACAAATGTTTCCTAGTATCAGACCTCTCCTTTTTATATCTTATTGATTTTTTATAAGCTTTCTGCATTCTGTCTGTTTTTTGTATAGCTTTAAGTTCTTTTTCAGCAGCAGACCCAGGACTGATTTCTGCCCCAAGTTGCTTACAGATCACTAGGAGAGACTCACCAGGACCAAGATTTACACTATGAATAGCTGAATGGACACGACCTTCAAAGTTTTTTGTATAGGTAACATTTTTTGGTAGTGATCTACGCAGTGATCTGTTAAATCCCTCGACTTTTTGAGTATTTAGGTTCAATCTCGTCTTTTTTTAAAGCGCTCGGACTGAGACAATATAACACACACTTTCTTCTTATGGCATTCAAGTTTTCGTCCAATTTTCTGATTTTAAAACTGTTCGGTAAGAAAGCTCTGTTGGACAACCAGAACTTTTTTCCACCCTTGCAAACAAAGGAATGCCTACGGCAAAGTTCATGATTGCCTGTGTAACATGCAGGTATGGCATCAACGGTGAAAGAGATTTTATTCTTCACTTTGACAAAGTCACCGCCATATTTTTCCATCGCCTGGGTAAACTCCGACTGACATCTCTCAGCTAAATCCAGAGCGAAATTGTTCAAAAGCTTTTTACGGTCTTTTCTAGTTCTACCGGGCATTATTTCTCCCAATTCTTTATTATTCTTGATGTTTTTTCTGTGATTATTTAAAAAATGCCTGGTATCTAGAAAATGTTCTGGCTCTGTAGGTGTTGTATTTTCAAGATACAAGTCATCTGCTGCTCTATAAGCAGAGCTATCTGGATCTGTTGTTAAATGTTTAGTTTCAATACCATCACTTGCAAGATCTTGCAGAGCTTCTTTTGCCCATGTGTACTCATCTCCTATACTTTTCATGAATGTTAAATTTGAACTACATGCAGAAGTGCACTTTTCACCTGATTTGATTGGATGAACTGAACATAGTTTATTTTTGCAAACAACTCCTACAATGCTTTTATCTTCTGTTTCAGCTTCTGCAACAAAGTACACCACTTGTGTAGCAGGCTGGAATGGGGTTTTTCCAATGCCGGAATATATTGAATTGTTGTATGCACCGTCAGCCTGTAGACTTACAGAACCAGGATCTTTTCTTCCTCTGAGTGTATTAATTGCAATCAGCTGCTTGCGTCACGCTTTCATGTCTTTCTTATTTATATTTACTATTTCAGGTAGCACTTTATTTGCCCTCTTTTGTAGTTCTGAAGTGGATGGAGCTGGCATATTACAGCCAAGTACTATTTTCCTCAAACCAGTATATCCAAGTGGTGGTTGACTTAATGCTGCTTGGGCGGAAACATTTATCTTGGCTGCCTTCCTTCCTTGTTTTTTGGTTTGCACTTCTTCATAGAGTTTGAACTTTCTCGATCGATAGGTGCATTTGTTACACATTACCTCTTCACGATTAACAAATCCAAACTTTTCTTCTCTTTCCATATTCCACTGTAAAAATCCATTACAATTGGGATGAAGTCTTTGGTGTTCTCCAAATACAGAGTTCCACATTATTGCATTCAGTCTCACGTTTACTGTTCTATTAGATGAATCTTCAGACCTAAAATTTGATAGAAAGAATGCCATAAGAGAGTGTTTTTCTACCTGTAACAGTAGTTTCTAAATGTACTTCAAAATATTTGTGAATTACCTCCCTTTGATCACAATTTTTTTTGGGCACAAATATAAAATGGAATTTCTTGGTATTATGAAGCTAAGCAGGTTGAAGTATCAATATTTTCTTTAAGTTAAGCATATATTTTATTAATTCAAGAAGGTACAACAACAACAAAATATTATTTCAAGGGAAATTTGTAGATTTAAAGAACTGATAGGCATTTTCAATCCGCTTTTAGAAAAATAATTTAAAATAGAGTTAAATGATACCTATGTTCATATTAACTGGTATTTTATGTTATTACTTTAATTATCATTTAACCTACCTTTGATTTTTCTTTGCTGATTTCTTTGTTTTTTTAATTTTAGGAGCAGCATCCCTTGGTCGCATCAGAACAGCAGGTTTGGTGTCATTTATAGATTGAGTATTGGTATCCATATATGGAATGTTTTGCACAAGGCAAGGCATTTTTCTGGTAAGTCTTTTATAAACTGTTTGTGTTGTGTCACTTTTACTTGGTTTTACAGTTTTTCTTTGTCTATTGTAAGGCACAGTTCCAGTTGGAAAACCTGAATTATTTCCCTTTCTGAACTTGGTCATTTTAATATGTAGAATTTATTTGTAATCCGTGAATGTAACTGTTTAAGGAAAAAGTGTGTGAAAGTTTGGGATTCTGTCTTTACTTTTATATTGGAAATTTGGTTAAAATTTGCATCTTTAATTTGAAAGAAAGGCACCAAACAGAACTCTCATAAAAAATTCTAATAAACAGAGAGAGATAGCAGTACAAATATAAAATTTTAATTCTTACAGCTGCAGTGACAGATATGATAAGATAATTGATTCATCATCTCTGGTCATTGCCTTATCTGTTTGGTGTAAGGTTATTGTTTTTTAGTGCATTAAGTTGTTTCAGATTAAACTTTTAATACTTCAAAATTAAGAAAATTGTCATTTTTTCCTGTAGTTTCAATTCTTGGGTAGAGTCTACCCCAATTACCTGACAGCTGATGTTAGTGTTTTATGTGAAAGTCATATCCACTAGTCTATTGATAAAACACACAGACTTATTGCTTTTGTATATTTAATAAGAAAATAAATAAGTTTTATTTGGCAAAAAAGTCAACTCTCAGCTTCACATTTCCTCTGCCGTCATTTGGGGTACATGTTGAACTTTTCTTTTTTCTTCGCTTGTAAGTGATCGACATCTTTTGCCTACAACTTTTCCATTACTAGATATAACAAATATTCTTTTGGTTAAAAATTTGCTAGATTCTGGGCCCTTTTTTTGATTCTATAGGTTACAATCTACCATTAGCTCTTTTGGGACCAGTCGAAAATGAGCATAACATGGTATTCAGAAACAAAAACATGGCAGATTTTGATTGGGTGGAGAATGCCACAAATAATATTTTTTTTTCCTGAAACCTTATGGATTCTTGGTTGTAGGATTGACAAAATAAAATTTGATTCCTCCTTCAGAAGTAGTTGAGAATTTTTTTTCTTCCTGTTGTTGAATGCATAAATTTTACTGTTATTTTTGTGCGAGATTGACGGTCACCCTTGACAACTGTAAATTACACCTAGAAAAGCAACCATATTATTTTTTAATAAAAAATATTAACACAATAAATATTCTTTATTTTAAAAAAGGTTTTATAATAAAAATGAACTCAATAAAATCAGTACAGCAAGAAACATTACTAGTGTCGGCAATGGAAAAATCAAATGTTTTTTACATTCTACATCACGATTATTTTTTATATAAATATGTATACAAATACATTAGAAATAACCATGTGCATTTTATAAGATAATGTTGAACACACGAAAGCTGTAAATCGTATCCTTTTTCTGTTTTTAAACAGTGACCCAGATTACCGCAACCATTACTGATGCTGCAAATTTTATTGCTTACGTGTGAAAGGTTAATGTCGTTGAAATGAGTGATTACTCATAAAACTGATAACACGAAAAATGTACTAAATGTTGAAAATAACCAGAACAGCTTGTGATATATCCTTAAGACAAATTAGTTTGAGAATTTGTACATGGAAAATAATCAAAATTTAAAATGATTAAATTTAAACAAAATGTGCTTCCCTTCTTTGAAGTGCCTTTTCAATATTCCAGAAATCAATATATAAAAAGAATTGGGGTCTCAAATGCTATCAGTTCCCCTGAACCAAAATGTATATGAAGCGCTCCTCTTTAAATTCTAATTGGGGATCCCTAATCTTTTTCTTTATGATCCTTATAAGAGCACGGAGGTCTATAATTCGGAAGAGGGTAGAGTACACAATAGACGTACGTTTTCACCAATTTTAGCAAATGAGTGTTAGTCGTAATTGCAGATCTGTCGAGACCAAAGGACCGCTTTCGTCCAAATATTGCCTTAAATTTCAACTTTATGATAAATTATCAAAAAGATCACAATCTCTTAATGCGAAGTAAAAATAAATCTCTTTATTAAAGTACATAAGAAACTCGAAAATCTGCACATTTAAAATACGCTATAAAAAAAAATATGATTTTGTGCATTTTTCAGACCAAAAATCTTAACGAAAACAGTGGCCGCAGCCTACGATCCAGAAACTATGGAACAATTGGACCAACTAATGTTACAACACGAATAATGTATGATTCAGGGGTTATAACTTCGTCATTTATAATGTGATGTACCAAAAAGACATTGGTTTGTTAAAGTAGTTATATCACAAGTATTTCTGTGTAAAATGTGCAGTATTCTGAAGAAAAAAAAAACTTAAATCTTAGTGCCAATTTAAACCCATCTCGAATGTTGATAGCGATCTGCATGAGAGTAAAAAAAAAAAAAAAAAAATAGATTGTTCGCTAAAATATGAAGCACAAAATTGAAACTAATATTACACAGCCGCTTGCTACATTATATCGTCCTCTGAAAAAACACACAAAAAACACAAACTGATAAGCTAAATTATACAATCAACCAAAGAAGATGTACTATAATCTACAGAATAAATGAAACATTCTACTGCATCAACATATCATAAGCAACAAGTTCAGCTTATAAATTGAAGTAAAAAAAAAAACGAAAAAGAAAATGACAAGAAAACATTGGAGACCAATAAAAGTGTTAAGGTTCAATGACAAAATTCGGAAGGAGAAATATTAATATTCAGAAACATTGCAAACAATTTCCGCCCTTTACAAAGGTGATTTCAAGTTAAATTTTTCATTTAAAAAAAGATGAAATTTTATAACACAATCAAATATATCATGTCATAATTATTTAAACACGTCCTCCTTCAAATGAAGAAAATGTGTCTTTTCTGACAGCAAAATGATTGATTTCCTATAATACAGCATGCAATTCTCATTTTTTCCCTGTGTGAATAATAAATACATCGCTACGGTCTCCATCGACCGGTCACCTCAGTGGGGGCATTGCATTTTTCGCATACACGTGCCTATTCTATAATTTTACACCTGTCAATTTTGATTCTATACACCGAAAAGCAGACGCAATACATTGGCGGATCCAGCGGTGGTGTTAACCTATTTTTTCGATTTTCTTTTATTATATACATTTTTTTTTAGATTATGTGAACATTACATTGTGTTCCGGGGGTTGGAACCTCCCCCCCTCTCCATCCTTTTCAAAATGGCTAAATCCGCGCCTGCAATATATTTTTGTGTTGTATGAAATGAAGATGTTGCACAATTTGCTACAGAAAGGTTCACCTTTAATCTAAATCGATACAAACAATTTTAATATATACCAGTTACCAGTTTATGAGGGGGGGGGGTTAGGGGAAGGGGCAGTTTGGTCAAGCCGAGTGTGCATTATTCTTCTGAAATAACAACCTCATTGCTGGGATGGGCATCTTGAAAATGTACCAATTTAAGCTATGTAATATATGAAATAATTTTGTTTTAAATGAAATATATAATAAGCCATTTTGATTTACCTTTGACCTTAAAAAAGTTCAAAACCAAGAATCAGATAAGTTTAGAACTGTATACTTTAAGGTGACCCGGTGAGATGAGGCAATTTTCAAACGTGACCTTGTGACTTAAGGCGGTAACTGAAAGGGGTCCCATTTTTCGACTTAAATATGTTATTCATAAATTGTGAAATGTGCCTTGCAAGTATTTTTAGTATTTTAGTATTGTATTGCTACATAACAGTCCATTTTTTTCACTGAACGATTCACTGAGTGACTTGGGAAAAAGGGGGGATGGTTCTTTCCTTTACACAATTGTTCTTGTCACAATTCGAAGAAAAACATATTCTGAATAGGGAGAAGGGAAAACAAAGTATCTGATTGAGAGTATTTGCAGTAGTGGAGAAACTGGGGGTTTTAGACCACCTTAGCTCCACGTTAACCCCATGGGAGTGGATACCTATGTGGGTACCCTGAGCGGGTACACAATTGATGACATTATTTTGTGGACGGATGGTTGAAGAATAATAAGAAATAAAGCAGAGCTTCAAACATTGTGAACCAATGAAGATGACTGGGAGAGATTAGCGAAATGTTAAACACGCCATAAAATGTCATATATGTCACAAAGATCTCGGAGAAGAAAAAGTCAGAGATCATTGTCACGTGACAGGAACATTAAGAGGGGCGGCTCATAACAAATGTCTTTGAAAATTTCAGAGAGATTTGCCTCAATTACTATGGACTGGGTGCTGCTCATTTTTATACATCACCCAGTTTAGCCTGGCAAGCTGCTTTGAAAATGACAGCTGTCCATTTAGAACTTTTGACAGATGTAGATATGCATTTGTTTATAGAGAAAGGTTTGAGAGGAGGGATATCAATGATAACACACCGACATGCTAAAGCAAACAACAATTATGTACGACACCATGTTCGTGATCAGCCAACTAGTCATGTAACTTATTTAGACGCCAATAACCTCTATGGATGGGCCATGTCTCAGCTACTCCCAGTGTCTAGTTTCCGGTGGTTGGACAACGACAAGATGAATAGCCTCATTAGAGATTCGATTGATGATAACAGCTACATCTTAGAAGTCGATATTGATTACCCGATAGTTTTACACGATCTCCATAATGAATATCTTCTGGCTCCCGAAAGAATGAAGATAACAGAAGATATGCTGTCACCATATGCAAAATACCTGCTGGAAGAACTTGAGTTGAAAGGAACTGCAACAGAAAAATTGATACCAAATCTACAATTAAAAAGCAAATACGTGGTCCATAATAGAAACCTGAAGTATCTATCTATAGAAATGACACTAACAAAGATTCATATGGTCATGGTATTTGAACAACGACCCTGGTTAAAAATCTACATCGATTTTAACACAGAGAAGAGAAAGCTTGCAAAAAACGAGTTTGAGAATGATTTCTTTTAACTCATAAAAAATGCAGTCTTTGGTAAAACTATGGAAAATTTGAGGAAAAGGATCGATATTCAATTGGTAAACAACCAATCGGAAGCCAGAAAACTTAACAACAAACCTGAATTTTATGCCTTCAAAATTAAATATTCAATGAGGATTTGGGTGCATTTGTTAAAACAGAAGCTTTACCTAAACAGACCGATCTATGATGGATTTAGCATACTCGACAAGAACAACTGTAATTTACAGATACGGACAGCTTATGTTATAACGTTTACACAGAAGATATTTATGCAGACATGTTACAAGACCGACACCTGTTTGATATATCGGAATATAACCAGGGACACCCACTATTCACTATCAACGATAAGAAAATACTTGGTAAAATGAAAGACGGAGACCCGCGGAATTCCTATTTATACATCATTTATCAATAAAACCAATTAATAAGTCTCAAAATACCTAAAAATTACGTCATAGAATTAGCCTCACATCGGGAGGCTACCTCTCAGGAGGCTACCTTTTCCTCATAGGGTTAACAATAGACAAAATGGCCCAGAACTCCAAATTCCCCCACTACTATTTGCCATTAAATTTAATGTTAAGGTTTTAAAAAAGATTTTTTCGCTTTGCTCGACAAAAAATTAATAATTTGAAGCGTACGCGCAACGAAAAAAGTCCGAATGAAAACAAAACCATAACCTCCCTCCCCTACTCCCCCACACACAGTTAAATGGTCGTTCCTTCCTGTATTCAACGGAAAAATATAAACATAATTAAAGAATTTTACGTTACGAACTGAGGAAAGACATGAGACATTCAAAAAAGGATTGAGGTGACATCCAATCTCCCCCGTAGTATAAGTTATAGAAATCCTTTCTTGTGTATTTATAAATTTTATTCTAAATGTTTAGATTTGACCAGTAATAGCGCAGGATTATCTTTTTTTAGTGATTTTCGAGTTCTGAATTTTGAATTTTTGAATTTTGAATTTGAATTCTGAAATATAAATGATCCTTCTCGGCTTTCGTAAAATTATACTCGTACGAAGTGTGTTATTTTCCTTGATTATCAGCTATTTTTGTAAACTTGAATGATAATGGTGTTAGTGTGTCATGTTGACATACAATTTAACAATATCAATTATCATACTTCACGTTAAAATGCCAGATTTTGATTGGCTAATACGAGGGAGATAATTTACTCTATCCTATGGCTCAGCGGGAGACAATTTTTTGAATGTCACACTCTCGTGCAGACCAATCAAAAATTGATAAATTACAGGACAATGAATAGAATTTAATAGTAAAGACGATGCTCAAGTTCTACTTTTGGGCCTCAGAGCTTTTTCATTTACATATATTGTCAAAATAAAAGATACATCTTGCTTGACTTTTGTTGATTTCTAATAACTGTAACGTTGTTATGCACATGACGTTGTAAGTACTTTCAATTTAAAATTTATAGACAATAATGATAGAATATTCAGTATGATAAATTAATTAACTAATAGCTGAGAGGGTGATAGAGCAGATTGGTACCCTCGAAAAAACATTGTCAACCTTGGCTTCGCCTCGGTTGACAATGTTTTCACACATCGTATTCTGATAACCTAAAATAGTATAATCAGAAAAAAATATTTTCCCGTCAACATTAATTATAACTTAATTGACATTGTAATTGAGATCCAATTTTGTACGAGTAATTTACCCTATGAGGGACATAGAATTTTATTGACAATGTAGAATTAGCGGAAAGAGTTAATTTATCTGTTCGTATTCGTGCATTAGCAAGCCTTAGGTTTTTATCACATCTTTAAATAACATTTATCTTTTGTTAAGCTTTGAAGTGGAAATTGCGACGAACACAGTTTTAAACATGTATCTTCTATATACGTTTAAAATTGAAGGATGCAATGAAGCCAAGACTGAAGTCAAAATTAGCAATGGAGTCAGCAATGCAAGCCAGATTGACACATTTGATAGAAATGACTTTTAAATAAAAAAAAAAAAAAACAGTTTGTTTGCATCATTGTTACCAATTATGTTTAGCGGGAGAGGAAGTGATGCTGATAATTCTCAGCCAGATGACATCAATTCCGTCGGCCATTGTCACATTAATCTTGTGTAGTGTGCTTGTACAAGCTTCCGAAGGAACAACATTTTCTCTTGTTCCCTGTGTTAACAAGCAAAGCGTAGGGGTAATTGCTTAACTGGTTGTGCTGGTGGCAACACTGGTGTCATTATATGTGAGCTTGTTTTACTATATGATATAAAAAGAAAATTGACGAAAAAAGGTCATTTACATAAAATCATCAAATGCAAAAAAGACATTTTGCAAATAAAACATTTGACATAAAAGTTAATGATTGATATGAAATTATAATACATAATTGATATGAAATTACATCAGGTAAAATGATATCAATTGAATAAATGACAAAGAATAGCAAAGGTGGGGAGAAAAATCTGCCACAAATCCACTTTTAGATTGAAAAAGTGGATCTATTTCGACTTAGATCAGACTAAGTGCCAGCTTGACAATTTTTATTTATTCTTATAAGTACTTTGACAAATGATGATAAAATGAATGCATTCGACAGATATAATTTATATACGTGTATTATTTGCGTTGCAACAAATACAGTCACAAAATGTTGATATAGAAAAGAGATTATATTTATTTTGTGCAGTTTTGAAACGAATTTCACTAGTGGAGTAGAAACTGCTGACTTATCTCGGACACCTGAGTTCAATCGCGATTTTTTATGAGGTTTTTGTTGCTCAATCTATGTGTTTTGTGGACTGTTTTCTCCGTTTGAATTTTTGGTCATAGTTTTATCTAATTTTCTTCGATTTTTGATTGGCCCCTTTGTATCGTCTCCCGCGTTTAAATAAATAAGAAGCTACTGGGATTAATACGCAGCTCGTCGGCAATGTCTTCGTCATCAATCATCAGATTTTAAGAAAAAGCGTAGTCTTTAGGAAAAGTCATCAAGAATTTGAATGTGTTTGAAATGTTTGAAATTTTAAAAGGTTTTCCTTTGATCTTTAAGACACATACCTTTAAAAAATTCTATTTAAATTACTTTGAAGGTATTATTTTTAAGGTAACCGTTGTCTTGCAGTCTATCAGAATTCCATGCCCTTTTTAGACGTAATTTTCTTGTAGAAGTTTGTGCCAGATATAATTTTACGATTCATTGTGTTACCATACCTGTAGATGTGGTGTTCAATGCACAAATGTAACATGATCGACATATAACTTAGTATTTTGCTCAAATTTGTGTTAGAGCATGTAGAGGTCGTCTTAAACTTGCCGTGAGGCGATAATTGTTGCTCAATGTTTAAGTGCACATTGCTTTTAAATATACACATATTGGTGCTGACGTTAAAATTAGATACAAATCATATAACTAGACAGAGAATACGAAAAATAAGTAAAATACCATTATTAAAAATATTTTTCCGCTAACAGAGTCCCTGTGACTTGACCTATTTATTACATTCCTGATCTAGTAAGTGTATAAGTAGAAATCAGGACGTTAGTTTCCTCGTTTTAATTGTCATTTCGGGGCCTTTTATAGCTTATTATGCGGTATTGGTTTTGCTCATTGTTGAAGGCTGTACAGTGACCTATTGTTGTTGACTTCTATGTAATTTTGTTTCTGATGGAGAGTTGTCTCATTGGAAATCATACCACATTTTCTTATTTTTATATAACGTCATTGTTGATATCTTGTTCTTTTTTTATATAAATAATTAAACTTTCTCTAAGTTCAAAATACAATTGTAAGTGATATTTTCAAACTTTATCATTTTTTTTAATTTCCACATTGTACGTTTGTCTATATTGCCGAATATTATTTCCTTTAAAGGGCCATCGTAAACAGCGAGGTTCATATTCTCTATTGTAAAATCAATTAATTTGTCAATTGTACTTTTGCGAATATAGTTTTTATTTCAGTTATTAATGGATACATCTTTTGGCAGTTCTAAAACAGATGAGTTTGTGTTTCAAGGTACTGTTTGCAGAAATAGCAGTTACCTTAATCAAGGAATGCTCAAATTGATGTAGTCAAAATTCGGTGTAAATAATGATATGTATGGACTTCAATTGGAGTTCACACATTATACTTTGTATATCTAGATTTCTTAAATTACCCTCAAACCGAGTTCCAGACAATACTTAGAGCAAAATCAGTTTCCCTTTTTAAATGTGCCTTCGGTATGGTATTTTGATTAAGTGCTTGTTGAATATCTTTTGGTTTTAATTTTTGTTAAAATGTTAATACCCCCTTAGTATATCTATATATATTTTAGGTATTACAAAAAATTCTAGTTTTCAGTATTGTTTTTTTCGTACTAGGTGTATATTGTTTTCTTATTAACCTAGATGTAGATTATGTAATATGTCACAACAGATTTATTAGTGTGCAAGCTTTAAATCGCCCGAAAAATGTCTAAATAGACAGCCTTCATTAATTTAGAAGATGTAATATGCTTTAAACTGGCTATAGTTCATACTAAAGTGTGATACTGTATAAATGTTTAAAAAACAAAAACATTAAAATATAGAATTAAACCCCATGGTTAAGAGTTTACATGAACCAAGATTCATAAAACTATTCTTTATGACACATTTTATCTTAAAAGAGTATAAATAAAAATAAGAAGATGTGGTATGAGTGCCAATGAGACAACTCTCCATCCAAGTCACAATGTGTAAAAAGTAAACAATTATAGGTCAAAGTACGGACTTCAATACGGAGCCTTGGCTCACACCGAACATCAAGCTATAATGGGTCCCAAAATGACTAGTGTAAAACAATTAAAACAGGAAAACCAACGGTCTAATCTATATAAAAACGACAAACGAGAAACACTTAGGAACCACACCAACAAAAGACAACCACTGAACAACAGGCTCCTGACTTAGGACTGCATAGAAATGCAGCGGGTTTAAACGTTTTAACAGGCGCAAACCTTCACCCTAACCTGAAACAATAGTGTAACATTATAATATAAAAAGACACACTATAAAATATCAATTGAAATGGCTTAACTCGATCAAAAAGACATATAAACAAAAACAAGTAAACAACTGACAACGCCATGGCTAAAAAAGAAAAAGACCAACAGACAACCATAGTACACAAAACACAACACAGAAAACTAAAGACTGAGCAACACGAACCCCACCAAAAACTGGGGGTGATCTCAGGTGCTCCGGAAGGGTAAACAGATCCTGCTCCACATGTGGCACCCGTCGTGTTGCTCATGTTTATAGTACAAACCCGGAAATAAGTCTAATTCGGAAGGTCAAATTCGGGAAAAGGGGACGGGATTGTAGTAACGACATTAGGAACATATCTGTTATCATCTCTGAAACGGATATTCCGTAACGGTCAACGAACACGTGATGGCGTCCGTAAATTTTACTAGTCCGACTCAATACACATTTCTCGGTATTATTCTTCGTTGGATTCTTAAATCCGTGGTTTGCTGTGACCCACGAAACCCATGAAACACAGGAAAATTGATATACCACGAATAAAAATAAATCCACAGTATTCAAAATTTGTGTTAAGAACATTGTGAATGGACATAGTGTATTTTCGATGTAGTTTGCTAATTACTACATGTTACACCATTTTGTTATTCCTTTTGGAATCTTTGAAAATTTCGTTGAAATGCTTAACAGATATTTATTTTTGCGATTTTAGAATAAACACATTTTTTAACATTTTCATAGAAATGATTCTTTTAAGTTTAAATGTTCATGCTTAATTTCGTTTACCTGAAGTTCAAAGTGAAAACTCGAATACATGGGATTTATTAATTAAACAGCTACTGTAACATCTATATATATACATCGCGTTTTTAAATTCCTACAGAAAATCGATCGGTTGTTGTCGTACATCACTTTAGGACAACATGATACATAAATTGGTTCTGTTTAACTGTTAATGTATATAAATATTTCAAAAAGTACCCAGTTTGCTCTAAAAAAACCAGTCCATCTTATACCGGCGGAAAGGCTTTTCTTTCATATTTACAAAGATACATTACTTATACGATATTTTGAGTTAGAATATCAAATCTCATTATTTACAGTCTGTTTGATCAATCATTAATTTTACTATTTTAAGACGATATTTAGGCAAACTTTATCTTTTTTTTTAATAATCTGCAAAAAGATAATTTCTTTCAAATGTGACGTCATCAGGCATGGTCGCCTTTATATGTAAAGAAATCATAGGAAAGCAAAACAATTTGACGTCATAATTGAATTTTTGACCAATGAATGAATGTATAAAAAAGCCAAGGATTACCGATTCTTGCACTTTCTCGATTGTGATACGATATTTCTCCTCTCGAGAGTTTTTCTTAATTTAAATCGCAAGGCTTGTTGAACTTTTAAACATTTAAAATTAACTTTCGAGAAGGGAGAATTATTGTCATGCACGAGATTCAGTGATGGAATCTGTATCTCTAATGACTTAAAGGCAATGAAAAACATATATGTAGACATACTTTATTTTTCTTTTTCAATGATCTGCAAAAAGATATGTTCTCTCTTTCGGATGTTATCAAGCATGATCGCTTTATTTCCTGGCATAAAAATAGTAAATTTGGAGAAATGCAAGAAAATTTGACGACATAATTGAATTTCTACCAATGACGAACTTAGATCAAACGAAGCACACGTTGATAAAAAAATCAACCGACCGGGCAAAGTATAAATCATTTAAAAATTAGATAAATGTAGATTATATCTCTTCATCGAGTGTGATACGAAATTTGTTCAAACCTTGCCGCGCGTTTTGAATATTTTAATTTTAATTGTTAACAGTGGATAAATATTGTACTGCATGAGTTCCGTTGGTGGGATTAGTTCCGCTCATTATTTTTTAGACGGTAGGTAGACAAAATTTATCTTTCTTTTTTAAGTTTATTTGTAAAATCTTTTGCGGAAAATCGTTTTTACATTAAGAAAGTTTTTAACATTTTTGTCACATTTTGTACACGTATTGTCATATAGGGAAAACGGTTATATTCGTTCCCATATAAGCGATCGAAAATACTAAAATTCTGTCAATTTGCTACTTTTTATAATAAAAACCAGGACACGAAAGTAGTACTTTATTATTCTGTTTGAAGAATTAAAGTCAAATGGCGGAATGGATGTGTTTATAGTATTCATAGCAGCCCTAATTTTACATCAAATTTATGAAAAATCTGGAGCCTTTTCGAAAAATTCACAAAATAATATTCCGATGCGTTTTAAAATTTTAATTCTCAGTACAGTTATTCATAAATCAATAAAAACTTAGATAATGACGTTCAGAAAAACTGTTTAAAAATGTTGGTTATAAAAATAAACTCATCAAATATACCAAGCTTATAACTTTGTACGCGCTTTATGTCTACAAATGACTTAACAGTGACGCTCGAATCGAAAAAGTAAAAAGTTAATGTAGCCAATAACAGCTTGAAATTGATTTCCTTTTTTATTATTTCCAATGTAGGTGCAAATTGTGCTACTGATTATACCTTAAAATCAGGGATAAATTGACCTGCATAAAGCATCTACTTAAGCTCTCAATCGTCCCGAGTCTATATAAGTTGTGAAATATTAAAGGGGCATTAGCTGTCAAATTCAGGTTCATTGATTAAATCCAATTTCTAATATTTTGTTTACAACATACTAAAACGAATAACCAAATCAAAAATAGTGCAAAAGAAACAAATGACAATGCATGAGCTCGCTATAATGTATCCCCATTTCGTAATTATTTTAGACCACCATCGAGATGACCTCCGAAGACTGTCGACGGTCAAATAACTCTATATAAACATAAATATAAATAAAAAGCGAGCATGTGCAATTGGTTTTTTCTAGGTCTGTTTATTTCATGTTTTAGGTTAAAAAATATATGTAAATCATTGTTTTAAATTTACAAGGAGGATTTTCTGTGGGCAGGATCAGTCAACGAAATAGTTATTCCTGGTGGCTCCCTTGTTTCATTTTTCAATGTTGACATTCTTTTCTTTTTAATGAATGGACCACACGATGAACACATGCGCACCGGTCTCATCTAAGAGTCATATTAAAAGGTTGCAGAAATATGGATTTAAATGAGTTGAATTGCAAGTCAATAATACATCAAAGATGTTTTATATCGTTTTTGATAAAATCGAACCAAACTGACTGCTAATAGCAAAATATTATTTCTTATTTCAGCTTTTATAAATGTTTAAAATAAAAAAAAAAAAATCATATTAATTTTTTGTCGAATTCGTGACTGATGCCCATTTAAACAGAAACGATCAAATATCTACACTGAACATTGATTTCTCTAAATAAAACATAAATGTCTGTAGTTGAAGACCGTATGTGGAGCTCTTAATGTCTTCTGTTGTTTTATTTTGTCGTTTGGTTTCTGTCATATATACCAAACATCTCTTTTTATTGATACTTATCTTTTCATATGATATGAAAATAAGATGTGGTATGATTGCCAATGAAACATCTTTCTGCCAGAGACCAAATAACATAGAAGTTTACAACTATATGTCACCGTACGACCTTCAACAATGAGCAAAACCCATACCGCATAGTCATCTATAATAGGCCCCCGAATGACAAATGTAAAACAATTCAAACGAGAAAACTAACGGCCTAATTTATGTACAAAACAATGAACAAAAAACAAATATGATATACAGCAACAAACGACAACCACTGAATTACCGGCTCCTAATTTGGGTCAGGCACATACAGAATGTGGCGGGGTTAAACAAGTTTATTGGCGCCAAACCCTCCCCCTAGCCTTGGACAGTGGTAAAACAGTACAACATAAGAACAGATGTTTTCTATGTATGTCAGAATGATACCAGACATTCACCTCGTGACGGAAATTAACAACATTAATCTAAAATATAAAATATAAACATTACAAAGAAAAGAAATTTCGTGTCTGTAAAAGTAATGTATGTATTTCCTGCTTTATGCAGGTCAATGTATCCTTGATGTTAAGGTATAACACAATTTTCACCTACATTGGAAATAATTAAAAAGAAAATCAATTTTGAGCTGTTTTTGGCTACTTTAACTTTTTACTTTTTTTCGATTCGAGCGTCACTAATGAGTCTTTTGTAGACGAAAAGCGCGTACAAAGTTATAAGCTTGGTATCTTTGATTTATTTCTATATCCAACATTTTCAAACAGTTTTTATGAACGTCATCATTTAAGTTTTAAACATTTATACAGTATAACACTTTATAGATATAGGAAGATGTGGTGTGAGTGCCAATGAGACAACTCTCCATCCAAATAACAATTTATAAAAGTAAACCATTATAGGTCAATGTACGGCCTTCAACACGGAGCCTTGGCTCACACCGAACAACAAGCTATAAAGGGCCCCAAAAGTACTAGTGTAAAACCATTCAAACGGTAAAACCAACGGTCTAGTCTATATAAAAAACGAGAAACACGTATAAATTACATAAACAAACGACAACTACTGTACATCAGATTCCTGACTTAGGACAGGTGCAAACATTTGCAGCGGGATTAAACGTTTTAATGGTACCAAACCTCCTCCCTTTTTCTGAAACAATAGTATAACATCACAACATAGAAAAACACACGATAAAACATCAATTGGAAGGCTTAACTCAATCAAAAACGTAAATTAACACACTATGAACGAATAAATTCGATCTAGTATGAATTATAGCCAGTTTTAAGAATATTACATCGTCTAAAGTAATGTAGGCTGATTATTTAGACATTTTTCGGGCGATGTAAAACTGACAGACGGGTACATCTGTTATGACATATTACATAATATGGTACTTCAAAAGTTTTAAAAAGACACTCAACCTGCTTTCATGTATAAAATGTGAATGTCCTTTGTTGATTTATTTTTTAAGACCAAATTGCAATAAATTCGTACGTATATTAGTGTAATCATTTATTAGAAATACTTAATATTTTTGCAAGTAATCAATAAAAAAGCATGATTTAAAAGTGAATTATTTCTCAGTACATTATGAATTTCACGTAAAATATAAGCAATTGAAAACTCATTCCTGAACAATTAGCGAAACAAAAACCCTCAGAAAGTGTAATACAAGTAACTACATCTGACAAAAAAGAAGAGAACATTTCGGGCCAAATTGACCCTAAAATCGTATGCTTAGAAATAGCAAAAAGCACAGCCGTCACCCAAATAGATATGCACACAGTAGGTGTATTTTATGTGGCAAAAATATTTTGGGCGACGCTTGTACTCTGTGTTATTTAAGCCAGAATGTTCTTCAAATCAGCCTATTTTTTTTTCTTTTTTTTTATTAAAACATCTTTAATGCACTATATGCTGGTTAACAATTTACTTAGCTTACAGCATTGGGCTAAGTTTCCATATGTATTATTTGTTAGATATCAAGGGAGAATATCTAATGAAATATATATGAATGTTAGTATTATACACTTTAACATAATACATAATATAAATAAACATAAATATAAATTGATTCATACGATTTTATGTCTACTTACAAATCGGAAAAAATAACGGATCTACACCGTAACGTTTTATGATTATTATTTGTGTTTACTTTTCTCACAGGACACATGTGTAACTGGAATTTAATTATTCTTTTATGATAATTTGAAAGATTTATTTTTCAAACTTAATTGTTTGACCATGCTAATGGAAATAAATATAAAAGTAAGCGTATATAATTATGGTAATTGCGAATCAATAGGTTATGTTTTCAGCGATGCATGTTTTGGCACCTCGTGGTCTATTGTTTATACATGGAAAGTATTATGTGTTGATTTGTTAAACATACGCACTACAGATATCACTTACAAGTCAGCCGGACAGCAAATCCCTAATTTGTCCGTTAAAACCCCGGATTTATTATTCGAGAATCAAGTGGAGATCATTTCTGAGAAAGCCTTCAACAGATGTCACTGCGCAGAAAAATAATTCCCCGCGGAAGACGACCCGGTAGGAAATCGTGAATTTGTGAAATTTTAAGAAACCAAACGTATCATGAACGGTAGACATGATATCATAAGTTATAAAATTATTTGAAAAGACAGTCAACATGTCATTGAAATGAATAAAATCTGTTATTTTTTTGTGACTCATTTTCCTTTTTCATGCCTCAATCATGTCTTTCAGTACACAAAATTACAAAAAAATACCAAATTGTGTTTACTTTCTTAAAAATCACACAGATATTCTGAATTCAGCACATTATGCATATAAGAATATGTATAGAAACCTCCCAATAATATCCCTAAATCAGTTCATTTTTTTAAAGAAATCCAGGGTAAATTATTGTGACCATGTCAGGATTTGTCCTGAATGGCAAGACTCCAGTGTAAACATCCTAAGATCTGATATATCATAGATAAAAGACAGAGGAAAACATCTGAATAGTGTCAGATCTTTATTTTGTAGCTTACAGATGTAATTGCAAAAGAATGAAGATGAAATCACATCATAATATAATATGGTTTGTGCTCATTCCCTGTTCATCTTCAAGCAATCATTCTTTAGTTGTTACAGAGATGGTGGTTCAATCTGCATCCAGTTTACCTAAATTAATCTATATTTATGATGATTTAGTCCATTCCATGTTTACAATTGTTTAGCTGCATGTACCTACATTTGATGAGGTAATTTTTTTTTCATTCTTCATTATTACACATATTTAAGTATATGTTACCAGAGATGGTTTTATATGGCTCTGATGTTTAATTTAGACTTAAAAAAAGCTTTTCATACCCATGATATATTTATTTTTCACACCCCATGTCCCTGTTTTATGTTGTGATTTTTTTTAAAATTTGATTATGTAAATTTATACCCACTAAAAGATACAAAATTACATATTATTAGTGAAATGCTATTTTCAGGTTTTTTTTTACAGTATATTGGCATTTTACTTTTATCATGTTTATAGCATATTTTGCAATATTTAGTTATTTGATATACATGATTGGGGATTGGGTTTTAAGTTGATAAATACTTAGTAGCTGTCACACCCCGAAGACATCCTGATATTGTTGGCATTCACAATAACTGTTTTTGCATATATATGTACACATGTTCTATAAAGTAACTTGACATTTCTGTTGAAGCCTAAAAGTGCATTTTTTCATATTTGTATACTCAGAAAAACAAGGTATCTCATTTCCTTTATCAAATTATTAAGCCTTCAGCAAATGAAGGACTGGTGGTTTCATTTTATAATAAGAGTTGAAGTTTTTTTTTTTTCTCTTGAAAAATATGAAATTTGATTTATCTTGTTAAATACAGACATGACAACTCAAGGGGACTGTAAATGATGGATGAGTATCCATTTCATATGCCAAGCTCTATATCCCCTAAGTCCTGACAAGTTCTAAATGATTAAAAACACAATTACATTTTATAAATGTTTTTTTTTTATAATCCCCCTTTTTTGAAATGAGACAACACACATGCTGGTGGAGTTTTTATTCCTCGAGGGTATCACCAGCCCAGTAGTCAGCACTTCTGTGTTGACATGAATTATCATTGATATGGTCATAATTATAAATTGACTGTTTACAAAACTTTGAATTTTTGAAATACTAAGGCTTTTCTACCTCAGGAATAGATTACCTTAGCTGTATTTGGCAAAACTTTTAGGAATTTTTGGTCCTCAATGCTCTTCAACTTCGTACTTTATTTGGCCTTTTTAACTTTTTTTTATTCGAACGTCACTAATGAGTCTTTTGTAGACGAAACGCGCGTCTGGCGCAAATACAAAATTTCAATCCTGGTATCTATGATGAGTTTAATTATACACAACAAAACAAATGACAGGTTTTCAATCACTGTCAGGCCAAAGGTCAAAATAAAGTCAGAATGAAAAAAACCACTGCAAAGGAAAAAAATCTTCAAAGAAAAAATGCAATTCTGACATTAATTTGTGCAGGAAAAGATTTTACTCTTTCACTCAGTCTCTAAATAAAGCCCTGATTATATTTTTATTATTTATTAATTAAAATTACATGTTTGGTGAAGGGGGAAGCCTTTTTATAGAGTACCTTGATAATTCCATTTTTGATAAACATTGTCATGGGTATTATATGCCAGTGACCAGGAGGTGTTACATTTCAGCGTTCATCTTTAGACCTCAGATACATAATTACTTAATTATTGCATATATAAACATATGTAACACCCATTAAGAATGTAAAAAACAACTTTAGTTCACAGATGTAACTGACAATGGGTCTTAACAGAAATCCTCTAAAAATATTATTCTAGAATAGAATATATAAAACATGTACCTTTCATACCCATAATCTTTATAAAATATTTTTAATGTAGATCTACAAAGAAAAAATCTGTTTCTAAATCATTGAATGGTGAATCAAAATGAAGTATTTATGTGTATTCAAGAATAATACTTGATTCTTCTAAGGAGATGTATGCCTTGAAACAAATATTTCTATCAAAGTATGACAAATAGAGGTAAACATGCATTCAGGGAAAATGGTGAAACATTTCCCCCCCTTTAATGCTGGAAATTTTTAATGATCAAAAGTTCATTTTTTTAAATTTTTTATCATGCTTTTCTTTTAATTTATTTGGAAATACCGTTATTTTATCAAGATAGAAAGTGTAAGGAAAATTATTTTTCGTTGTAAGGTTCACATTAATGACAGTTCATTCTAAATAAGATGAAGATTCTTTTCCTGAAATTTTTTCTCACTTCAGTGTGTTAACTGATAACAATATATGAAAAACTCTATTGTTCACCCGAACGTAAAGTTTCAGTAAGATGAAAGATAGATAATGAATTATTATATGAAGTAATAAACTACTAAATACCAAATATGTTTTTTTTTTTTTAGACAAAGATGTCATACTGTTGTCGATTCCTGAAAGAAATTAAAAAAGACGAAAATGGTAGGGCTAAACAGTTTCAACTTTTTAGCGTCAGACGACCGTACATGCGGGCCTTCCATACCTCTTGGTTTTGTTTTTTTCTAGCTTTTACATCGTGGTTTGGTATACAGCCACTTATACCGACAATTATGAAGGAACTCAAACTTTCTAAAAAAGATGTTGCGAACTCCGGTATAGCTAGCGTAGCTGCTACCATTGGTTTACGAATTATTGTTGGACCACTTTGTGATAAATTTGGACCACGAAGAATCATGTCTGCTATACTGTTAACAGGGTCGATTCCCATGGCTCTTGCTGGGTTAATAAAAAATGGGACAGGACTAATTGTTTTACGTCTTTTTATTGGTGTTTTGGGAGGAGCCTTTGTCCCCTGTCAGGTATGGACCAGCATAATGTTTAACTCTAAAATTGTTGGGACCGCCAACACTCTTGTTGGTGGATGGGGAAATCTTGGTGGAGGATTTACTTTCCTGTTTATGCCGGCGATATTTCAATTGGTTCAAGTTGGCAGGGGCAGATGAATTTCTTGCTTGGAAAATATCAGTAATTATACCTGCTCTAATCTGTTGCATTGCAGGTAAGACTAGTTTATTTGCTCATATTTGATTAATTCTAGACTGTATTCATGATGAATAATATTTAGTAATTTGTCGACTGACAAACACAATAGAGGACAAATGACAAGTGTAAATGGAATTATTAACATTGTCATAGAAACGATCCTTTTTATTTAAATGTTCATGCTTTTTTCTTACACTGGAAATTTAAATTAATATTCTACTAAACGAAATTTATTAAACAGGTACAGCTAGAGATACACGGTGCGTATATTTCAAAATTCTACGGTAAATCGATCGGTTGCTGTGGTACACAACTTTATGACAATATAATACATTATTTATCTATATAGACTGTCAATTACTTGAATACTTCAAAGAAGTACACAGTTTACTCTATAAAAAAGTAGATTTTGGACCGGGGGAAAAAAATTTCTTTCAAATTTCTAGAAATATCAGAAGATAGCAAAAACATTTCACGTCATAATTGAGTTTTGACCAATGAAGAACTGAGATCAAAGGAACCAAACTTTGATGATAAAATAATAACTAACCCTTCGTGGAAAGTATAAAGAGGCCATTTTTTCATAAATTTAAAATGCAATATTTGCCCGGCTTTTTAGATATTTTTAATTTAGCTGACCAGAGTTGAGAATTGTCTAATTCATGATATTCTGTGATGGAATCTGTATCTCTAATGATTTGTAGACGGTTCAAACCATGAATGTAGACAAATTTATTTTTCCGTTTCAATGATCTCCAAAAAAATGAGTTCTCTCTGTGTGCATTTTCAGGCATGGTTGCATTTTTTCCTGACCATCACAATTATGGTTAATTCAGAAAAACGCAAGAAAATTTGACGGCATAATTGAATTTTGACCAATGAAGAATTGAGATTAAAGGAATCACACGTTGATAACAAAACATACTCAACCGACCGGTGAAAATATAAGTCGTTTAAGAACTAGATAAATATAGATTACACCACTACAGTGATTGTGATAAGATTTTTTGCCCACTAGAAACATTGGAATTTGCAAATTTTAATGCAAGGTTTGCCTTGTGTTTTAAATATTTAAAATGTAAAATAAAATGAAATAACACTATATATATTTTGTACGTCAGATTTCTGAAAAATTGTTTTACTGAATTATAGATTCTGTAAACCTGCAAATATATAAATGTCGAGATGATACGAACGATTTATATATTTGACACAATTTCATTTTTTCATAAATGTCTAAATATGTTAGCCTATTGATTGAAGTTCAGTTGTACAATCTATTAAATATTTGATACTTACATTTCTGCAAACTGTCTATATATGTAAGCTTAGTGCAAGAAGTTCCGTTGTACAATCTATTTCTCTGAAACGTCAATTTTCCAATGATAAACTAGACACTTTGACGTTCTTATCGATTGATCAGCAAAACAAAAACGTCTGTGTTGGATCTTCAGACAATAAAGCCTTTTCCAACAAGGTGATGAAAAGGAATCTTCACGTTAAAATCAAAATTCCGACTATCACGAAGTTCAGTCAAGACAAAAAAGAGTTGTAAAAGCTACATTTTGTACATGTTTACTTTTTTTTTTGAAATCGCCTTTAAAGATAAACTTTTATCTAGATGGCCAAATTTGCAAGACACTAAATCATCACGAAAATGAAAAATAAAATATGCATATTAAAAATGAAAACAACATTTTATAAATTTCATGCGTCCGACGCGCTTTTTATAGATCTACCTTCATCAGGAACGCCCAAAGCAGAATATTTGAAAGCAAAGGATGTATAAATACCGGAACACATCTGGAGTTAAATAACCAAAAGGGACTTAAATGTTTAAAATGTAACTGTCGAGAGTGGGGAAATGTCTTATTGCATGGTGTTGGAATTTGTTTTTGTAATTATTTCTACACAATACACCTTTCTTTTTCTATCATCAAAAATATGTGTTTCTTCTCTGTGACGTCATCAAATAGGGTCGTCTCTTTTTTAGTGACGTCATAATAACAATGAAAAATTGAGATTAAACCAAACTTTGAATATAGAAAATATAACCAACCAAGCGGTCGTGGACAGTATAAATCGCCTAAGGTAGCAATACACAGTTAGGAGTTTGGTGTCGCGTTTTGGCCCCGGTGGATTTTTCAAATATGAAAGTTATTGTGCAATAAAATTCATTTTTAGACAGCTGAAGACTAATTTAGCCTTCAAAGGTGGTTTATAAGAAGATCAAGATTATGTTTTACATGTTTTATGGCCTATTTTCTGTTTGACTCTCCGTATTTTCATAGCTAGACCGGCCATAGGTCCAGAAATTAATGTAATGGTTACAAACACTTTTTTTCTACACGAAGTTTTTGACGCAATTTTACAAAAAATGAGATGAAAGACATATAACTTTTCTTGCATTTCTTGATAAATATATGTTTCAGAAAAGGTATTACTTCAAGCGATTGAAATTCTACTTCTGGCCAAATTTTTGGGAAATATGTGACAACCTTTTTCCCTCATTTTGCAATATTTTATAACAAATAAATGCAGATTGTTGCCATGGATACACCAAAAAGAAATTATATTTAACCATTTTAACTACTGGATATAAAATTTATGAAAGATTCTGATTACATGCGTATGCACATATATGACACATACAGTAAGTTTAAATTGCAAGAAAGCAATGAAAAGTGGATGGTAAAATTTATGAGGGTAAATTTTAATATTTTTTCCTAACTGTTTATTGCTACCTAAGAATTAGAGGGAAAAAATAAACTTCCGGTCATGGAAAATAAATATTGGCTACGAATTTGAGAGAACAAAATAAACTACCGGTCGGGTAAAGTATAACTTGGCTAAGAAATAGAGACAAAAAATAAACTACCGGTGGGGGAAAGTGTAAATCACCTAAGCATTACAGAGAAAAAATAAACTACCGGTCGTGGAAGTAAACATCATCTCAGAATTAGAGAGGACAAATTAACAACCGGTCGGAGAAAGTATACTTCGGTTAGAGAAACTATAAAACTGTTTTGAGTGATTTATGAGATGTTACTCTGAAGACAGGTATATAAATGTGTAGGTGAGATGAACGATTTAAATGTTTGACACATACATGTTTTTGTAAATGTCTTGATATATTAAATTAGGTCTGAAATTTCAGTCGTGCAATCTATTAAATATTTGACACTTACATTTTTTTGTAATTGTCTATGTATGTTAGCTTAATGCAGGAACTTAGCTTGTACAACCTTTTTTTCTATAACGTCGATTTTTCAATGATAAACAAGACACTTTGACGTTCTTTTCGAGTGATCTGAGAATAAAAAATATCCGCGCTGGATTATCCGATAACAAAGTTCTTTCCAACAAGATACGAGTGATAACAAGAAATCTTCACGTCATAATTTAAATTCCGACTGCAGATGGATGAAGTCATAACCTGTACAAAGTAATTCTCAAGGTTAACTTTAGAAAATTTAAGCAAACCTGCAAGTTAACTTTATCCTGATTAGATCAGACCTAGGTCTGCTTTTTTAGGACTGCTGCAGAACAGACCTGAGGACATGTCTGATGAAGCTAACCTGTTCTCGTGACAGCTCAGCTTGACCAGACCAGACCTAAGGACAGATTAGCGTGACCAGACCAAACCTGAGGATAGGTCAGCTTGACCAAACATGTGGACAGGGCATCTTCACTAGACCAAACCTATGAACATGTCTGCTGTTAACCTGTCATGTGAACAAGTCCTACTCAAATGATATTCATCAATAAAAGCGGTTCTGTTTAGTAATTAACTTTGAATCATGTTAACTTTATCTTGGAGCAGACCAGACCAAAGTTAACTTCGTCCAGAGTTAACATAAATATTGGACCTGTCATAAAGCTAACTTTTCGGGCAGTCATAAAAACAGGACCAAGTCTTTTTTTTAAGCTAACAAGAATTCTGTCCTCGGTTTAGCTTAATATTTCTAGAACGGCATCGGTCGAGAAATGCTTTGAGCTTAATGTCATGATCGGCAGTTGCTTCTTCTACCGTATCTCTTTCACCGTATATTAGAATGTCGTCCGCGACTGTGCGTACACCTGGTAAATTTTCGATTTCGCGCTCTAGAAATTGTTGAAAATATTCAGGGGCGGGCGAGATTCCAAAAGGCATTTTTATCGATCGGAAGCGACCGAACGGTGTTTCGAATATAGTCAAGTAACTACTCGATTCGTCCATATTCACATGCCAAAATCCGTTTTTTACATCACATTTACTGAATATTTTCGCTTTATTCAGCTCGGGCAATAAATCATCTATAATCGGAAGAGGGTAGTGACTTCTCTTTAACGCTTTGTTAAGAGGCTTTGGGTCTATGCATATTCTAAGTTTCCCATTCGGCTTCTTGACGGTTACAAGACTTGATACCCAGTCTGTTGGTGTATCAACCGCTTTAATCACTCCGTTTGTTTCTAATCGTTGAAGTTCACTCTTCAATTTTGTCTTCATCGCGATTGGAATGCGTCTTAACGGTGATTTCACAGGTGTGATTGTCTCATCAATTTCAAGGTGCAAATGTCCTTGAAAGCTTCCTTCTCCGTCAAATATATCTGCATATTCTTTGACAATGTTCTGCATTGAAAAATCGTTCATGTTATCTCCCTTTTCACACGTCAGTATGTTGTGAAACTGTATCTTAATCAAACTCATTTGCTGGATTGCCCTTGACCCCAGCAGAGTTGTGTATTCATCACCGACAAATATAAATTTCACATTATAGCGTTTGTTTGTTTTAGGATTTTTCAACCGTAGCGTGCAAATTCCATACGCTGACATCTGCGATTTGTTATACATCGTTAGTGTGTTATCAGTTTCTTCAATGAGTGACTCATGCACCAGTGACTTCGGGATTAGATCAGCTGTTGCACCGCTATCTAATTGGAATTTTATCTGCTTGTTTTGATCAATTAGAAGCATCTTAGCGAATATTTTGCTTTGAACCATGTTGATTTCACTTGATTCTACTGTGTTGATTTCGAATTCACTTTCGCTGTCATCTGTGTATACATTAACACTAACATGTTTTACTTCAGAGCGTCTTTTCATGTACTTGCCTTGTCTGCATTGAGATTTAAAGTGGTTATATCTTCCACAAGAATCGCATTTTTTTCCATTTGCGGGGCACTTTCCTTTCTCACATTGCCTTCCACAATAATCACAATTGTTTGTTTTCTTGGGAAATTTCTTAATGTCTGATTGTTTATCATGCTTGTTTTGCCTACGCTTATGAAATTTAGCAGTTTTGTGTCTTACCGCTTTAATGTCTGTGCTTTCATTTATCCCGTTAGATCCTGCCATTGTTTGTAGTTTTTTCGTTGTTGACTCGAATGAGCGACACAAGTCTATACTTTTTTGTAACGTCAGTCCATCCTCTTGAAGTAAGCGCTTGCGCGAAGTGTTGTCTCTTACACCACACACGATCCTGTCGCAGATGAGGCTTTCTTCAAGTTGTCCATAATTACACGTTTTCGCGAGTTTTCTTAGTTTCGACACGTTTCCATCAATACTGTCGCATTCTTTTTGGTCACATATATTGAAAGAGTACCTTTCAAAAGTTTCATTCGTTTTTCCTACGCAAAATGCCTCGAATTTCTCAATAACCTTTGTAATGTCTTTCCTGTGATTTTCTTCTTCAAACGCGAACCCGTCAAAAATGTCCATTGCATCTGATCCGACGCAAGTTAAAAGTGTTGCTGTGCGTAATTTTGCATCTTTTTCTGATAGTCCTGATGCAATCTCGTAGTTGTCCCATGTTCTTTTGAATTTTCTCCAATTCGTCGCAATATTTCCATCAAAATCAAGTTTTTGAGGAAATGGAATTATAGATGGGACGGCGGCAGCCATGTTTATTTGTGGTTCTTCAAGTTCATGTGCAATTTCTTCTCCGATGTCTGTGTCGCTTTCTGCACTTTCCGTGGACATTAGTTCCTTTGTCAAAGTCAATTTGATCCGTCATCTGACACCATATTTAAGTGTTTGACTGCAGGCATAAAGATGTATATAATCCAAGTAGACTTATAACTATTTAATGGCGACTGGCAATACACAGTATACAATGCATGTCTTATCATAGCACGTGTAACTCATTAACATAATGAGGTCGTGTTACTGTAGTATAAATAGATAAGGTATTTATAGCCAATACTGTTACATTTGTGATAAATTTGGACCAAGCTAAATCATGTCTTCTTTACTGTTTACAGGGTCTATTCCCATGGCTCTTACAGAGTTAATAAAAAATGGGACAGTACTTATTGTTTTACGCCCTTTTACTGGTGTTTTTGGAGGAGCCTTGTCCCCTGTCAGTTTTGAACCAGCATAATGTTCAATTCTAAAATTGTTGGAACCGCCAACTCCCTTGTTGGTAGTTGGGGAAATCTTGGTGAAGGATTTACTTTCCTGCTAATGCCGGCTATATTTCAATTGGTCAAATTGGCAGGGCAAGATGAATTTCTTGCTTGGAAAATAGCAGTTATAATACCTGCTCTAAGCTGTTGCATTGCAGATAAGACTAATTGAATTGCTTATACTTGATGAATTCTAGTCTGTATTCATAATGAAAAATAGGTAGTAAATTTTCAATTGGCAGAACCCTCTTCAATCACAATATAGGATATATAATAATGACAAATGTAAATGGAATTATCAATAAAAAAAAAGAACAAGAACAATAAGCATAACCCATACAGCATAGCAAGCTATAAAAGCCCCGACATAACAAGTGTAAAACAATTTAAACGAGAAAACTAACGGCCTGATTTGTGTACAAATGTATCTTACTTTTTACCGATGTCTGTTTGTTTGGTGTAAATTTGATTAGTTTTCCTATGCTGCTCGCAAAGAGAAGCATCTTTCATCATTCAAGTTGTTTCATGTTTTAACATTCTTTTAGTTTGATAAATATATGTAGAGGCGGGTTGAAGCGACGAGAAAAAAATGTGCGATTTTGCATATTTTGTCCGTTTCAATTCTTAAAAGTGATATTTGTCTGACAAAACGGCATTAACTCAGATCTGTTTTGGTCAAAACTATATGTTTTACTACTGATCGTTGTTCTCTTTCTAACATGTACCCAAATAGAAAAAATGAAAGAATGGAAAAGTTGACGCCTTTATGATACTGTTGATTCATTTATTTTCGTGGGTATCAATTTTCATGGATACAGAAAAAAAAAAAGACATTTCGAGGGATACGGAAATTTGTGGATCGCTGTTTCAAAAATAAAAAAAAAAAAGTTTCAAATACATACATTTGTGGATTTCTGTTTGAATAATAATAAACAAAAGTTAGAAATTCATTGAAAGTGTTTTGAATTGTCAAAATCCTCGATTGGTCATTCTAGGATAAAGTGTTCATTTAAAACTTCGATTACAAGGGTGGACAAAGGCTACTAAATTATTTTTTTATTTTACAATTTAAATTTCTTGTCGGAATTTTATAAGGTATTTGAAGCCCTTTGATGTGCAACTGATTGAAAGTTGTTTTCCCTAATCACGACATAAAACGCGGTCGTTAGAAAACTATCAAATTAAGAAACAGCCGTATGATGTTTGCAGCCCAAGCTGGAACCCAAGTCATAAAAGAATGATACAATTTACTTATCTCCGGTTATGTTATATACACTCATTGGAACATGTAAACGGCTGTTTTTATTATAAATTTTTAAGTTACATGTCGGAAATAATTAATTCGCTTGTAATATTGATGAACGATTTTGAAATTAAAATTTTATCTGTATTATGTATGATATGTACCCGTAAATGTCTCCCAAGGATTATAATCGAAAGGGTTACAAGTGTACATCACGTTGGGTTCATGTGCAAGTAAATTATAATTCTGATAAAATGTTGTTTTTTGTCCAGATAAAAAAAAAAACATGCTTGAATGACAATAAAGCGAATTATTGTATGAAAAGCAATTTGTGTCCTCCCATCCCCTTGTTTTAACATTTTGGTTGAGTAAAATTTTATTTCGAAAAATGTCTTTTTTGTCCAGAATAAACAAAAATACATGCTTAAACGAAAATAAATCGGAATATTATTTGAAAAGCAATTTTGTGTCCTCCATTCTCCTTTTAAAATTTTGTTACGAAAACATGTCGTTTTCTCCAGAACTATTAAAATTAAAGTAAACAAAATGTTTCAACGACAATTTATCGAAATTTTATTTGAAAAGCAATGTGTATCCTACTTGAACTACCTAATTAAAAGTTTGTTGATAAAAAAATTTAAGTCAAAGGTGTGAAAATAAATGTTCCTGTCATAAAAAATATGACATACAGGCAATATGCCGTACTTAATCCTATTGATATTTAATCACCAATAAACCAATTATGTCGCGGTCATTGGGCACAGATGCGCAATTTATTTCAGGTAGGCGGTAATGGTAGCCTTTTTCTCAATTCCTCTGCTCATATCGTAATCTTGGATATATATGATGGCTTGTGTCGAAGCTGAGACATATGTGGTTAAATTTTCGTGGTACGAAGTTAGATTCGTTTTTCCGTAAATTAGCACACCCCGAAAATCCTTTCGTGATGCGGCTCCTCGAGGTAAAAATATCCCCTTTTTCACACAATAACTTCCTTGAAAATTTAGTTCTTTGCATACATTTAATAACTCCATAGTTTTTACACATTTATTCTATGGTTGTCTGCTCTCCAAATCAGCACGAATGGCTAAGTTCAGTCACTTGTTAAAAATTGAAACAGGTCCAATATCACTACACAGAGATTTTTTGTTTACGCACAACTTTTGTGTTCCTCAATTTGAAGCGCATTAGGGATATTGACCCATATTGAAATCCATAGTTCTTATGTGATCTTCTTCGGTATGACTTTCTAAATAATCTGTGTATTTTGTCCATTTCTGAAAGAAAATAAAGTTGTTTCAGCACTATAAGGCATTGACTCTTTTATCGCTATATTTATTAATTCTGAATACAATGTGTAAGTATAATCGATTTCTTTCAGTATACCTTCACAGGTCACAATATGGATGAAACATCTGATGAAATCCTTCAATTACAATATACAGACCCTGTTAAAGCATTTAATAAAATTTTCTGATGTCTAAAAGTGCATTTTGACTGAGAAATTATGCAAAAATGTAGATTTTATCAAAAACCCTAATAAATACTTAATAATTTTTACCACTTGAAATCTGGTATTTTCAACCTTATAAACCACTCTAAACTGCTGTGAATGTCATACTTATCATATAATTAAAAGCGCAATGAAGTGCAAATTTTCAAAACTTGTCCTCTCCATAAGTCTATTTAAAATTATTTTTTTTTATATGTATTTCAGTGAAAACCTTTTAACAGTGAGAAATGTATATTAGGTTTTTACTTCATCACACGTATTATGATGTCATTAAATAACGACTGATTAAAATAATGCTAAGCATAGTTTGCAGTGTTACATAACGAACAGTTGCCTCAGGGTTTAACTCTAAATGTTGAGTCGAAAAAATTCAGTAACTAATCATTTTTATATAATATCAAGACCATAGCAAAAGTTTTCATATCAGCATATTTTCAACATCCTGACTGCAATTTTAATTGCATAAATACCATAATTAAACAATAAGGAGCTTGGCTAATAAAACAAAATGCTTACCAGTAATTCAGAACGTTTTAAAACCTCTAATTTGCCGTCTAAGGTTAAACTGGAATGATACGTCTTAAACTGAAATAAGACAAAAAATTGATTCAGGTTGTGTTATCATTTCATTCAAATACAAAACTGTATTATTAAGAGAAAAAATTCTCATTTTTTTCCCTGTGTGAATAATAAATACATCGCTACGGTCTCCATCGACCGGTCACATCATTGGGGGCATTGCAATTTTCGCATACACGTGCCTATTCTATGATTTTACACCTGTCAATTTTGATTCTATACACCGAAAAGCAGACGCAATACATTGGCGGATCCAGCGGTGGTGTTAACCCATTTTTTTTCGATTTTCTTTTATTATATACATTTTTTTTAGATTATGTGAACATTTCATTGTGTTCCGGGGTTGGACCCCCTTTTCCATCAAAATGGCTGGATCCGCGCCTGCAATATATTTTTGTGTTGTATGAAATGAAGATGTTGCACAATTTGCTACAGAAAGGTTCACCTTTAATCTAAATCGATACAAACAATTTAGATATATATCAGTTGATGGGGGGGGTAGGGGAGGGGCAGTTTGGTCAAGCCGAGTGTGCACTATTCTTCTGAAATAACAACCTCATTGCATGGATGGCCATCTGGAATATGTACCAATTTAAGCTATGTAATATATGAAATAATTTTGTTCTAAATGAAATATATAATAAGCCCTGTTGATGTACCTTTGACCTTAAAAAAGTTCAAAACCAAGAATCAGATCAGTTTAGAACTGTATACTTAAAGGTGTCCCGGTGAGATGAGGCAATTTTCCAAAGTGACCTTGTGACTTAAGGCGGTAACCGAAAGGGGTCCCATTTTTCGACTAAAATATGTTATTCATAAATTGTGAATTCTGCCTTGCAAGTATTTTAGTAGTTTAGTATTGTATCGCTACATAACAGTCCATTTTTTCACTGAACGATTCACTGAGTGACTTGGGGAAAAAGGAGGGGGTGGTTCTTTCCTTTAAACAATTGTTCTTATCACAATTCGAAGAAAAAAATATTCTGATAAAGGAGAATGGAAGCAAATTATCTGATTGAGAGTATTTGCAGTAGTGGAGAAACTGGGGGGTTTGGACCACCTTAGCTCCATGTTAACCCCATGGGAGTGGATACCTATGTGGGTACTCTGAGCGGATACACAATTGATGACATTATTTTGTGGACGCATGGTTGAAGAACAAGAAGAAATAAAGCAGAGCTTCAAACGTTGTGAACCAATGAAAATGACTGGGAGAGATTAGCGAAATTTTAAACACGCCGTAAAATGTCATATATATCACAAAGATATTGGGGAAGAAAAAGTCAGAGATCATTGTCACGTGACAGGAACATTTAGAGGGGCGGCTCATAACGAATGTAACATCAATTATAAATTTACTGGTCACATTCAAGTTGTATTTCATAACATAAGGAGCTATGATAGTCTGATCATGCAAACCATTGGTAAAATTCAAAGAAACAACTGAAATGTATTCCCGGCTTATGGAGAAATATATTTCTTTTTCATTCGGATGCCTGGACTTTTTTGACTCGTTTCAATTCATGTCTTTGTCTTCAGAAAAAAATTTGTGGAGAATCTTGCCAACGAAGGGTTCAACCAAATTCAAACAAATAAGACAACATTTTGAAAGAATTGAGTTGTTGTTACGAAAACAAGTATACCCATACATACGAGTATTTTGATTCAGTAGAAAGATTTAAAGAGCTACAGCTTCCACCAAAGGAGGCCTTTTACAGTCTCCTATCAGATTAGAAAATAACAGATGAAGATTTTGCACATGCAACGAGAGTGTTGAGGGAGTTTGGAATAAGAAACCTTGGAGAATATGAAGACCTATATATTCTCACTGATATTCTTGCATTAGCTTATGTCTTTGAAAATTTCAGAGAGATTTGCCTCAATTACTATGGACTGGATGCTGCTCATTTTTATACATCACCCAGTTTAGCCTGGCAAGCTGCTTTGAAAATGACAGGTGTCCATTAAGAACTTTTGACAGATGTAGATATGCATTTGTTTATAGAGAAAGGTTTGAGAGGAGGGATATCAATGATAACACACCGACATGCTAAAGCAAACAACAATTATGTACGACACCATGATCGTGATCAGTCAACTAGTCATGTAACTTATTTAGACGCCAATAACCTCTATGGATGGGCCATGTCTCAGCCACTCCCAGTGTCTAGTTTCCGGTGGTTGGACAACGACAAGATGAATAGCCTCATTAGAGATTCGATTGATGATAACAGCGAGAATGGCTACATCTTAGAATTCGATATTGATTACCCGATAGATTTACACGATCTCCATAATGAATATCTTCTGGCTCCCGAAAGAATGAAGATAACAGAAGATATGTTGTCACCAAATGCAAAATACCTGCTGGAAGAACTTGAGTTGAAAGGAACTGCAACAGAAAAATTGATACCAAATCTACAATTAAAAAGCAAATACGTGGTCCATAATAGAAACCTGAAGTATCTATCTCTAGGAATGACCCTAACAAAGATTCATAGGGTCATGGTATTTGTACAACGACCCTGGTTGAAAACCTACATCGATTTTAACACAGAGAAGAGAAAGCTTGTAAAAAACGAGTTTGAGAATGATTTCTTTTAACTCATGAATAATGCAGTCTTTGGTAAAACTATTGAAAATTTGAGGAAAAGGATCGATATTCAGTTGGTAAACCAGAAAACTCACCAACAAACCTGCATTTTATGCCTTCAAAATTAAATATTCAATGAGGATTTGGCTGCCGTGCATTTGTTAATATAGAAGCTTTACCTAAACAGACCGATCTATGATGGATTTAGCATACTCGACATATCAAAAACGCTAATGTATGAGCTTCATTATAACTATATAAAACACAAATACGGATCCAAAGCACAACTGTTATTTACAGATACAGACAGCTTATGTTATAACGTTTACACAGAAGATATTTATGCAGACATGTTACAAGACCGACACCTGTTTGATATATCGGAATATAATCAGGGACACCCACTATTTAGTATCAACAATAAGAAAATACTTGGTAAAATGAAAGACGGAGACCCGCGGAATTCCTATTGAAGAAATTTGTCGGTCTTAAATCAAAGATGTATTCCCTAATGTACGAAGAAAACGGACAAATAAAAGAAAAGAAGACGGCAAAGGGGATTGAAAAGAGTGTTGTTAAACACCACACTAAGCATGAACACTATAAATATTACTTGTTTTAAAAGACATTGCATATGTCAACAATGAACCAGATGAGATCGTATAACCATCAGCTGTATAACATCACTATCAACAAACTTGGTCTCTCCCCATTTGATGATAAACGATACATTTTAGACGATGGTGCGAGTAGTCTTGCTTACGGTCATTGGAGAACATAAATTGTCTTTCAGTAAACGAATCATCAATTATCATTTGAACACTTAAAGAAGACGAACGTGTTAAAAGAGCTCTACAAGATCAATACAACATGTCTAGAATGTGGTATAGAATTAAAGATGCTATGTTGAGACATTACAGGAAAAGACACAAAATCAATCAACCATATCCACCGAGCAGTCATCCGTATCTACCGCCGCCGCCACCGCCGCCACCGCCACCACCACCACCATATCAGCCACCTCCGCCGCCGCCTTAGAATGTAATTTTACAGCAGCCGTTTACCGTGATGTTGGCTGGACCTACAGGGTTGGGAGGAGGAGGAGGAGGAGGAGGAGGAGGATTGACGTATATAAAAGAACTCTAAATATATCATTGTATTTGGAACCTTCGTAGAATGAAGATGGATCGTGGGAGTAGTTTTTGTAGACCATATATTACAATCCGTCTAATCCGTGTGATTTTGCGAGTCCTGAGTTATACAAACTTGTGAGAAAGGATTGAATTTCGCAATTTATTTGACATTTGAGAGTGTGAACTATCCTGGAAAGGCTAACATAAGGCCCCGACAATAAACATCCCTGCACGAAAGATAGCATACTGTTGGCCCTTTCGTGAGGATGAAGATACTGTTGGGTGATAGATGACACTCTTATTCTTTTTTCTACATGTATAAACTATAAGGCTAGGGTTTTATAATTGTAAAGACAACATGTGGATGGATCTCCTACCCATGTTTGTCAAAATTGACGGGGATATAAAATAATATATTAATCTAACATGTTTTGTCATTCAACTATGAGCATACTAAACAAAAACTACACATAACGATTACATAATCTAAACAATTTTTAATAAATATAGAACACACAGTCGTAAAAACATATTGGGTAACCCCTTTGCTCATATTTACATGGATACAACCTTAAATCGATACACACACACACGAAAGGTGATAAACTCCGGTACATCATTTATCAATAATACCAATTAATAAGTCTCAAAATACCTAAAAATTACGTCATAGAATTAGCCTCACATCGGGAGGCTACCTCTCAGGAGGCTACCCTTTCCTCATAGGGTTAACAATAGACAAACTGGCCCGGAACTCCAAATTCCCCCACTACTATTTGCCATTAAATTTGATGTTAAGCTCATAAAAAAGATTTTTTCGCTTTGCTCAACAGAAAAATAATAATTTTAAGCGTACGCGCAACGAAAAAAAGTCCGAATGAAAACAAAACCATAAGCTCCCTCCCCTCCCCTACCCCTCCCCCCTACACACAGTTAAATGGTCGTTCCCTTCCTGTATTCAACGGAAAAAATATAAACATAATTAAACTGAGGAAAGACATGAGACATTCGAAAAAGGATTGAGGTGACATCCAATCTCCCCCGTAGTATAAGTGATAGAAATCCTTTCTTGTGTATTAATGAATTTTATTTCAAATGTTTAGATTTGACCAGCAATAGCGCAGGATTATCCTTTTTAGTGATTTGCGAGTTCTGAATTTAAAATTTTTGAATTTTGAATTTGAATTCTGAAATATGAATGATCCTTCTCGGCTTTCGTAAAATTATACTCGTACGAAGTGTGTTATTTCCCTTGATTATCAGCTATTTTTGTAAACTTGAATGATAATAGTGTTAGTGTGTCATGTTGACTTACAATTTAACAATATCAATTATTATACTTCACGTTAAAATGCCAGATTTTGATTGGCTAATACGAGGGAGATAATTTACTCTATCCCATGGCTAAGCGGGAGACAATTTTTTGAATGTCGCACTCTCGTGCAGAGCAATCAAAAATTGATAAATTACAGGACAATGAATAAAATTTAATAGTAAAGACGATGCTCAAGTTCTAGTTTTGGGTCTCAGAGCTTTTTCATTTACATATATTGTCAAAATAAAAGATACATCTTGCTTGACTTTTGTTGATTTCTAATAACTGTAACGTTGTTATGCACATGACGTTATAAGTACTTTCAATTTAAAATTTATAGACAATAATGATAGAATATTCAGTATAATAAATTAATTAACTAATAGCTGAGAGGGTAATAGAGCAGATTGGTACCCTCGAAAAAACATTGTCAACCTTGGCTTCGCCTCGGTTGACAATGTTTTCACACATCGTATTATGATAACCTAAAATAGTATAATCAGAAAAAAAATATTTTCCCGTCAACATTAATTATACCTTAATTGGCATTGTAATTGAGATCCAATTTTGTACGAGTAATTTACCCTATGAGGGACATAGAATTTTATTGACAATGTAGAATAAGCGGAAAGAGTTAATTTATCTGTTCGTATTCGTGCATTAGCAAGCCTTAGGTTTTTATCACATCTTTAAATAACATTTATCTTTTGTTAAGCTTTGGAGTGGAAATTGCGACGAACACAGTTTTAAACTTGTATCTTCTATATACGTTTAAAATTAAAGGATGCAATGAAACCAAGACTGAAATTAAAATTAGCAATGGAGTCACCAATGCAAGCCAGATTGACACATTTGATAGAAATGACTTTTGAATAAAAAAAAACAGCCAGTTTGATTGCATCATTGTTACCAATTATGTTTAGCGGGAGAGGGAGTGATGCTGATAATTCTCAGCCAGATGACATCAATTCCGTCGGCCATTGTCACATTAATCATGTGTAGTGTGCTTGTACAAGCTTCCGAAGGAACAACATATTCTCTTGTTCCCTATGTTAACAAGCAAAGCGTAGGGGTAATTGCTGGACTGGTTGGTGCTGGTGGCAACACTGGTGTCATTATATATGAGCTTGTTTTGCTATATGATATAAAAAGAAAATAGACGAAAAAAGGTCATTTACATAAAATCATCAAATGCAAAAAAGACATTTTGCAAATAAAACATTTGACATAAAAGTTAATAATTGATATGAAATTATAATCCATAATTGTTACGAAATTACATCAAGTAAAATCATATCAATTGAATAAATGACAAAGAATAGCAAAGGTGGGGAGAAAAATCTGCCACAATTCCACTTTTAGATTGAAAAAGTGGATCTATTCCGACTTAGATCAGACTAAGTGCCAGCTTGACAATTTTTATTTATTCTTATAAGTACTTTGCAAATGAGATAAAATGAATGCATTCGACAGATATAATTTATATACGTGTTTTATTTGCGTTGCAACAAATGCAGTCACAAAATGTTTATATAGAAAAGAGATTATAGTTATTTTGTGCAGTTTTGAAACGAATTTCACTAGTGGAGTAGGAACTGCTGACTTATCTCGGACACCTGAGTTCAATCGCGATTTTTTGTGAGGTTTTTGTTGCTCAATCTATGTGTTTTGTGGACTGTTTTCTCCGTTTGAATTTTTGGTCATAGTTTTTTCTAATTTTCTTCGACTGATGATTTTTGACTGGCCCCTTTGTATCGTCTCCCTCGTTTAAATAATTATGAAGCTACTGGGATTAATACGCAGCTCGTCGGCAATGTCTTCGTCATCAATCATCAGGTTTTAAGAAAAAGCGTATTCTTTAGGAACAGTCATCAAAATTTTGAATGTGTTTGAAATGTTTGAAATTTTAAAAAGGTTTTCCTTTGATCTCTAAGACACATACCTTTAAAAAATTCTATTTAAATTACTTTGAAGGTATTATTTTAAGGTAACCGTTGTTTTGCAGTCCATCAGAATTCCATGCCCTTTTTAGACGTAATTTCCTTGTAGAAGTGTGTGCTAGATATAATTTTATGATTCATTGTGTTACCATACCTGTAGATGTGGTGTTCAATGCACAAATGTAACATGATCGACATATAGCTTAGTATTTTGCTCAAATCTGTGCTAGAGCATGTAGAGGTCGTCTTAAACTTGCCGTGAGGCGATAATTGTTGCTCAATGTTTAAGTGTACATTGCTTTTAAATATACACATATTGGTGCTGACGTTAAAACTAGATACAAATCATATAACTAGACAGAGAATACGAAAAATAAGTAAAATACCATTATCAAAAAATATTTTTCCGCTAACCGAGTCCCTGTGACGACCTATTTATTACATTCCTGATCTAGTAAGTGTATAAGTATAAATCAGGACGTTAGTTTCTTCGTATAATTGTCATTTCAGGGCCTTTTATAGCTTATTATGCGGTATTGGTTTTGCTCATAGTTGAAGGCTGTACAGTGACCTATTGTTGTTAACTTCTATGTAATTTTGTTTCTGATGGAGAGTTGTCTCATTGGCAATCATACCACATTTTCTTATTATTATATAACGTCATTATTAATATCTTGTATTTTTTTTATAAATAATTAAACTTTCTCTAAGTTCAAAATACAATTGTAAGTGATGTTTTCAAACTTTATTATTTTTTTTTTAATTTCCACATTTGTACGTTTGTCTATATTGCCGAATATTATTTCCTTTATAGGGCCATCGTAAACAGCGAGGTTCATATTCTCTATTGTAAAATCAATTAATTTGTCAATTGTACTTTTGCGAATATAGTTTTTATTTCAGTTATTAATGGATACATCTTTTTACAGTTCTAAAACAGATGAGTTTGTGTTTCAAAGTACTGTTTGCAGAAATAGCAGTTACCTTGAACCAAGGAATGCTCAAATTGATGTAGTCAAGATTCGGTGTAAATAATGATATGTACGGACTTCAATTGGAGTTAACACATTATACTTTGTATATCTAGATTTCTTAAATTACCCTCAAACCGAGTTCCAGACAATACTTAGAGCAAAATCAGTTTCCCTTTTTAACTGTGCCTTCGGTATGGTATTTTGATTAAGTGCTTGTTGAATATCTTTTGGTTTTAATTTTTGGTTATGTTATCGTAATACCTGAAATTATGTACAGATCTAATTTGTTTAATGTAATTGACAAATTGACCTGCTAACTCGTTGAAATGTTAATACCCTCTTAAAATATCTATATATATTTTAGGTATTACAAAAAATTCTAGTTTTCAGTATTGTTTTTTCGTACTAGGTGTATATATTTTTCTTATTAACCTAGATGTAGATTATGTAATATGTCACAACAGATTTATTAGTCTGCAAGCTTTAAATCGCCCGAAAAATGTCTAAATAGACAGCCTTCATTAATTTAGAAGATGTAATATGCTTTAAATTGGCTATAGTTCATACTTAAGTGTTATACTGTATAAATGTTTAAAAAACAAAAACAAAAACATTAAAATATAGAATTAAACCCCATGGTTAAAAGAGTTTACATGAACCAAGATTCATGAAACTATTTTTTATCACACATTTTATCTTAAAAGAGTATAAATAAAAATAAAAAGATGTGGTATGAGTGCCAATGAGACAACTCTACATCCAAGTCACAATGTGTAAAAAGTAAACAATTATAGGTCAAAGTATTAAAATGCGGGGAAAAGGGGGTAATTGAAAGTGAGACCAGATTTCTTTTTTTATGATACAATCTTTTCAATTTTATTGATACATGAGTGTCCAACATATTAAATATCAATGTTGCATTTTTATTTGTGTTTCAGTGAAGATTTAATATTTTCATTAATAAAACTGTCATCTGGAATTAAAAAAGACCAGGTAACAAGGTTTAACATTCACCGACCATCAGTTTGGGAGTGTACCCTAAGGAAACTAAAAAAAAGGATTTCTAATCCACAGAATACAATACTGATAAAGTTTTCAGACGACTTTGGAGAAACGGAGGAAGGGATTGACTAAGGAGGACCGAAGAGTGAGTTTTTATCCCTCATTTTGGAATTTTGATGCAAATAAACTTGTTTGAAGGTCCAGAAAATGCAAAAACAAACTCTTAACAAGTCAGGTAAAATTCACAGTTGACCAAGGCTCACCAAAGTCTCCTATTAGCCAAACAGGTGTCAACCAGTTTTAGTTTTGTATCGCATTGTACACACATATGATTTTTTTTTAATGTTCCCTTTCTATTGGGATTTCATTAGTTTTAAAATGATATTTAAGCAAAGAATTGTTAAGGAACATTTGAAAAGCATATTTTTTGCCAGCCAAACTTTGATGCATGCACCAATAGGCAATAATTCATATACTTTATGAGATATGCAAAAATTAATTAGATGAACACATTCCTCGGTCGATCAGATGAAGCATTGCTGTCTGTCTGACCAAATTTGCGACAGTCCTTTGATGCATTTTGTGAAGTTCTCTTCTCACATCGCACGGAATATGATACGAAAACTGCGTAAATTTGATTGGCTTATTCAGCATCATGAGACTATAAAATTATTACGACATCTTCATTGGTTATGCGTTAGGTCATTGATAAATTTCAAATGTTTAGACAATGCACATTTCGTCCACGTAAACGGACATACGAGATTTTTTTCAATACTATACAAAACACTCACACTTTTCACCTGTACTGGTAAAGTTTGTTATTATACCTAGTCAGTGTACTTTACTCATAGATTAAATAATGAACGGAGGAAAAAAATTGTGCGGCGGCTCATTATTTTGGATCATTTAAGTAATGTAACCAATTGATTGTAGAGATTATCTGTTTAGATCGAGGATTTCGTGTACTAAAAGGGAATTATACAAAAATGGGACTTTCCATCAGAGAATAAAGAACGAGAAGTATAATATGTTTTATACATTTTGTAAATTTACTGATCAGGAATTAAAAGATGAAGGGCGGAGATGTTCAAAACTAGTCTTACTTTGCCACATTTTAATATGCATTGCCAAAGGACCCCGTCAGTAGATCGGTGTTTTTAGAATAGGACGTTAATGGCAGACATTTGAATGTTTCTGCAAACCCTTAAGGAACACCTGAAATCACCTCCGATTGTTGGTTGTGTTCGTGTTGCTAAGTGTTTAGTTTTCTGTATACTTGTCTGTCTTTTTGGCGTTATTTGTTTTTTTACATGACGTTGTCAGTTTGTCTTCGATTTATTTGTCTTGTGTCTCCCGCCTTTTTTTAACAAGGAGTTGAAATTCCTTGCGGAATAAGCAATATTTTTTATCCAATTTGCAGTAGCAAACATAAACAGAGTTTTACTGTGCGTATTGCTATGTGTTTCATTATTCTACATTGGCTAGAGGTATAGGGGGAGGGTTGAGATCTCACAAAACATGTTTAACCCCGCCGCATTTTTTCGCCTGTCCCAAATCAGGAGCCTCTGGCCTTTGTTAGTCTTGTTTGTTTTTTTAATTTTAGTTCATTTATTTGTTTTGGAGTTTAGTGTGACGTCCATTTTCACTGAACTATTACACAATTTTATTTAGGGACCAGCTGAGGACCACCCCCGGGTGCGGGAATTACTCGCTGCGTTGAAGACCCATTGGTGGCCTTCGGCTGATGTCTGCTCTTTGGTCGGGTTGTTGTCTCTTTGACATATTCTCATTTTCCATTCTCAATGTTATAAACCATTGTTATTTCATGTCATGCTTTTTCCAATTTAAATGTGGGTAGGCGTACTTGTAAAATGTTTACACGATTCTAATAGGAAAAATGGAGCAAAACCATGATGTTTAACATACAAAATCATACATATATGTTGAAGGATAATTAAGTATTGTCTATGTATAACAGAGTTATAACACAAATGTATTAAAGTGGAAAAGGGTTTCTGTCTCGGCTGCGACAAAATTGTTTTCAATTCAACTTCGTATTTGATTTGGCCTTTCAACTGTGTTGATTCGAGCCGAACTATTAAACCCGATGTAGACAAAAACGCGCGTCTAGCGACCCAAATTATAAGACTGGTGTATTGATGAGATTTTACAACCACTGGGTCGATACCACTGGCGTTTTCTTCTCGAGTGAATCATTAGCAAAGGAGTCAACACTTTAGTGGTAAATGTCTGTTGTACTTATCCTCATCTGCATGGTTCATCAGGGACTATTAGTACTTGTAAAGCTGGTATGAGAATATACTGAAAGGCATAATCCATGTCAGTTAGATAGGGTTAAATGGACCTTTATCTCATGTCATGGTTCAGCAATCAACTGCAAGTCTGTTGTCTTAGATACAATAATATATAAACAATAGAACAGAAATTACCACAAATATTAGACAGAACAATAGACCACATGAACTACGAACACACGACACCTCAAAAATGAAAGATGAAAAAACAATAACAGACAACAACAATCAACTCATGGTCCAGATAAATGTACTTGGTACATGTACACAATGTGGTTTGCTAAATTAATATAATGAATAGGTCTACTATATATATGATGTACATATGTAATGATTGTAAGACGCACATGTCAGTCTGACAGGGATTATCTTTCCTTGATATCATTATCACTGACAAGTTTTAGTTTTCGGAATTATGGCTGGTACTTTAAATAAACTCAACAAAATGTGGTACATTTTTAATATCTAATTTGACCTGTATATTGTCATGCCCGCTCGTCCTGCATACTACCCTAGATTAATAATCAGGTTTTCCCGTCGATAAACCCAGTTATCAAAGGAGTCAAATTTAACAAAGACTTCCAATGATCTGCAATAAACACAAAATTCTACATAGAACAAAACCAATATAAAGCAAAAAACAACTGCTGACGAGCTTCCTGACTTTGGACAAATTAACGTATTGCGACGTTGAACTATTTTTTGTACCACTGAACCCTCCCTCTGTTTAATGTTAATAAGCAGAGTAGCACTAAAGACGAGTCTAAGCACAGGTTTGAGCGGGATTCCTTGCTAGATGTTGATCACTCTACATCTGAACAACAACACAGCTACGGGGTAATATAAATTATATCTGGCAAAGATATCTAACAAAAAGTATTAAAAATTGCATCTCAATCTGCAAAATACAGATATGAACAAACATCTAGACAACCAAGGGACACTTTAAGATAAATGTTAGATAACGTGACAGCAAGTTACGTACGAATAGGACAAATAATTCGGATAGATTGCAAAATATTGTCAATAAAGAAAATGGCCGAAAGCAAGAAAATAAAGCAGCACACATACGAGATGTTCTCTCAAGAATAACAACACAATAACTATAAACATTTAAGAGCATAGATTTCAATTACGTGAAAACATTTAACGACGTCCACACAGAACGAGGAACAAACTTTGTTGAAATGTTAGAAAAGAAATGATAGTGTGTATCGAATTATGACACATAAACGACCCTAGACCAGATTTGAGCAAAATACTATGCTAGATGTCGACCACATTTCATCTGTGCATTGAAGAACACAGCTGCAGGGTAATATCAATAAATTATTAATCATATATGTCACAAATTTCTAAAAGGAAATTACGTATCAAACGGGCACGTAGATTAAATGAACTGCAAAACAATATTTAGTTTAAGAAAATCTTCAAAGTAACTGATATAAATATTTTTGTTGGGTATGTTTCTTTAAGATCAAATGGAAACCATTTCAAACAGAATATGAATTTGGATGACTTTACCTGAACAATACGTATTTTTTAGAACTGATTTATGGCTAAGAAATTGCAGGCCCGTTGGGTATTATTTCGAGGAGAAACTAAGGAGCCAATCGAAAACCATCAGTCTAGGAAAATTTGACAAACTATGGCCAAAAATTAAAACGACATAAAGACAAACAACAGTCGACAAAACACATAGATTTCGCAACACGAACCTCGCAAAAAAAAAAAAAAAAAAAAAAATGAAGATGACCTCAGGTGTCTTAGATAGGTCACCAGCTCCTGCTCCTATACTGACACTCATCGTTTCACAATAGAACAATGATCCGTTTTATATTTAAACATTTAATTACTGCATTTGATGCAATGCAAATAATACATGTATATGAATTGTATCTGTCGAATATTAACAATTTTTTTTTATTTTCATTTGTCAAAATATTTATCAGAATAAATCAAATAGACAATTTTACACTTAGTCAAATCTAAGTCGGAATATATATATGACATATATTCTGAAATAATAGTCTGAAGTAATAAACAATATTAAACAGTATTCCGTGTATTGTTTTAAAGAAGCAAGCAAATTCTATATGCATTTTTTTCTTTTATTTTGTCCCTAAATGTCTGTTATCTTGGTTGCCAATTATCTTCTTTTTTTGATTTCTAAACAAATGCCATGTTGTTGTGTTCTCTATTCGTATACATAAGGTTAGAGTACTTCCACACATAACGCATACACCAAGTATCCAAAACCACATACTTGGATTTATGTCTACTAACTGAACCCATATCGTATTCCATATAATGGCACCAGTATTGCCTCCAGCACCAACCAGTCCAGCAACTACCCCTACTCTTTGCTTGTTAACATATGGAACAAGAGAATAGGTTGTTCCTTCGGAAGCTTGTACAAACACACTGCATATGGTTAATGTGGCAATGGCCGACGAAATTGATGTCATTTGACTGAAAATGATCAGCATCACTCCCTCTCCCGCTAAACATAATTGCTGGGCTATAAGACGACCCGGAAGTTTAATCTTTTTGAATAATGCATCTGATAAACTTCCTCCTAAAGCACGGGCAAAGAGATTCATGAGTCCAAACAATGATGCAATCAGACTGGCTGTACTTTGATTTAAAACACTGCAATGGAAGTCATTTCTAAAAAATGTGTTAATATGACTTGCATTGCTGACTCCATTGCTGATTCCATTGCCGATTTCAACTTCAGTCGTGGTTTCATTGCATCCTTCGATTTTAAACTTGTAAAGAAGGTACAAGTTTAAAACTGTATTTGTTGCAATTTCCACTCCAAAACACATTCCATACTGCATACATAAAATAAAAACTGTAAAGACTGTCCATCCTGTACTCTGTCGTCTGTATTTGAAATAGACAATCTTTGAATCCTCTGGCTTTAAACATTCCTCTGAAAATATGGCGTCATAATGATATTTTTTATTATGTAGTTAGTTCCCTTGCCAAAAACTAAAGTTAAACAAATATGAGTCAGGAGCCTGTAGTTCAGTGGTTGTCGTTGGTTCATGTCTGTCAAATGTTTTTAATAAATTGTTTTGTTAGTTTTCTCGTTTAAAAAATTGTTTCACATTTGTCATGTCGACGCCTCTTATAGGCGACTATTCGGTGTGGGTTTGATTCAGTGCTGAAGAACGTACGGTGACCTATAATTGCTTATATCCACTTTATTTGAACACTGGTGGATTGTTGTCTCATTGTCACTCATACCAATTCGCCTTATTTTTACATATGTGATAGTATCCTATTATAATGTTTCATTGACAGTGTAAAAGAATTTCGTTTGATTGATTTTTTTCCAATTACCGATTTGATTTAGTTATATCACATTTTAAACACAAGTTATGATTAAATGTAAATAGAAGATATGAAAAAAAAATTAACCTTAAACACATAAGGAACAGATACATTTACTCTTTCTGTCAGCTCTTTATTGGCAATGAAATTTTATGTGCCTTCTAAGGTAAATTACTCGTTCAAATAGATCTCAATAACAGGGTCAAATACAGCATTGTCAAATTGACAATTGACAGGAAAATACACGTGTGTCTAATAGGTTTTTTATAAATCTGTTATGTACAATTTATTTTAGGTTATCAGAATAAGATCTGATTTTATACATATTTTGATAAAAGTAGAGCATTTAAATAAGATGAATCTGTACGATTTGAAAATTTTAGATTGTAGCAATTAGTACTTCTTTAGTGCTTGGATGTCTTCAACAAGAATTGAGCATTAATAGTTGTCTTTCCCTTATTAAACAAAACAAAAAAAAAAATCAACAATTTTTGTTCCAGGACTTTCACCTAGTTACATGTTTTCTGGACATAGCTGGACTAATATAGTTATAATGTGTTGAACTGCCGGTAAAAAAACACCCACCATTCAATGAATCAAACTTGTCCAAACTCAGGTAAAAAGACAAATTTGTTTAAATGAATAAACCTGCATCTTACTTGTATGTAAATTGCCTTATGTGTTTATGTGTTTATTTTCACAAATCAAGGACAGCTAAATTTTTTTTAATTTTTGCAAAAACCTCTAAAATACAACTACCGTATTTAAAATTTAGGCCTGGATGATTGCATATCAGCTGGTTAATTTCTTTGAGCTTGATTTCAGTAACTGCAAGAATTCTTTACGGTATTCTAAAGTAAAGTTTTACTTGAACACCGAATTTACCTGCGTATTGTTGTCTTTTAAACGAACACACTAGTTTTTCTCGTTGAAGGCCGTACGGTTGCCTATAATTGCTTACAACCACTTCATTTGAACTTAGTTGACTAGTTGTCTCATTGGCAATCATACCACATCTCCTTTTTTTCTATGGAAAACCAATTTTGATCTGAAAGATCATGTTGATATTAACACTTCTTAAGACTGAACAATAATTAATAAGTCATTTTTAGTCTTCAGTCAATTTTTACACTTATCCACTGAGGTAAATGCATTACTGTTCAGACAATTCGCTTTAGTCCAGCTGATTCGTGCAAATGTTTAGAAGAATTGTGGGTTTGATGATAAAAGCATGAAACTTTGTACAATTGTAAATATATATTTGGTAGTCAATTTAAGCTATGGACCCACTCTGAAAAATCCAATATGGCGGCCATTTTCAAAATGTCTGCCAATCAGTCCAAATTTCACAACCATGTATAACTTAAAGCAAATAATATATAAACCGAATCTTTTAAATACATATAAAATGTAATCCAACGTTTCTAATAAGTCATGACGTTATATTTGACTTTTCATTTTTGTTCAAAATGGCGGAAAATTGCAAAATGGCCGCCAAAAAGTGAAAATGAACGAAACTGAGAAAAGGCTTTACTGATATTTATTTCTTCTATCGAATTGCACTTTGCAGTTTATACAATATTATAGGGATTGCGTTTCCATGATTCTCTGATGATGCTTGCATGACAAGTTAATCAAAGATCCCATAAATGGAAACATTCGAACGTTTTCAGGACGCCATCATAATATGTTTGACCGTTTAGTGCCATCTGAGTCATTAATGATATATGGATAAGTTCCACTTCTCCTTGTCACAATCCTTTCTTTTTCCTCGATTGTGGTAACATCAAGATGATAAATAAATAATACTAATCACCGAATTTCTAAGTAAAATGAGTAACATTTCGAGTGTTACCAGTTGGCCTGAAAATACACACCTTACTAACACCTGCGTTGATCCCTAGTTTTGATGAAAAGGGACTTGTGTTGTTTATGCTTTCAATGTTGAGTTATTTGCTCTTTATTTTTCAATGTCTGTGTTGCCAACCAGTAAAAGTCTTGTTTATTCATCGTTTAAGCATGGAAATCCTTACTTCATTTCAAATGTCCAGATTCGATCAAGCTTAAGATAATTTACACGTACCAATGGCTTGACATGTTTTAAATGTTGTGATTCTAATGGTTAGAAAAGAGACATTTATAAATCCACTAGTATATGATATATGCCTAAACTGGATATGACTCACCAATCTAATTAAACAAGAATACCTAGGTATGTGTCACTTGTTGAACAAAAACTGCGTATCCTTCTTAAGAACCTGAGATCACCCCCGGATTTAAGTGGGATTGGTTTAGCTCAATTTTTAGATTTTTATGTAGTGATTTGTGTTAGCAATTTTTTTCGTTTTTTGTTTATCCATGTTCTTATCTGGTTTTGTTTTACTAATGATTTTTGAGTGCCTAAGTATCTTATCCATCGTTTTATCATCTAAACAACAACATATTTTCACAGCAGTTTTCAAATGTTTCTTATGGACCGCCCATTTAGTGTTTGTCCCACCTCACCACATTTTAAACAGGACCGTACATAACATCATTGTCCTCCGCATTTTCATCTACCGTGACATTTGTTTTATATCTGTCCACCACATTTTATTACCTCATTACAAAATTCTGATACCTCTGTGATAATTGTCCAATAGGGTATATCCCATCCGCATCATTCGAAGTAGCACACTGGGTAAAAGGCAGAAACATTCCTTTGCCTAAAGCTTTCACATGCTTTGAGAATATTGTGTTTTTGCTTTTAAATCGTTCCTAGTATAGAACATCATGTGGATTATCTGATCACGTTATATTATTTCAAAGGAGGGTTTAATTTTTTCAATTACTATGGCTATTTCTAGACAAAACACTATTAAATGCTGTAGTTGTGCGATTTTGATAGTTAATCTGATTGCCCCACCTTCTCCTTTTACAAGTGTGTAATTCTACTATTGAGCTTGATCTACATTTTTCATTTTCAAATTACGTTTGCAACACTTAAACTGTATAGTTTAAAAATGGCATGATATAGCGCAGGGGTTCTGGACGCCATAAGTTTGATGAAAAAATGCAAAGAACCGATGAATAAGCAGTATAATGGAATCTTTGTACACTGATAAGGAACATTCCTTAATGATCTCACATCAAAATGTCCAGTTCAATCTCTAATGTTGCAGACCAGTTGTGGTTAAGGGGACTTTAAATTTCCCTCTTATTACTCCATTCTTTGAATGTTACATAGTTCTCACCAGGGTCTCGTTCCTTATTAAGTACTATGTTTCCTTTGAACGAACACTTGTTCAACCACTGTTTTCTAACCAATCACATAAGGTTCTCAACGCTACCATTTCTATATAAAGACCTTAAACAAAACTATTCTCTATTCTGCTCGAAATATGTTTGGCCTGTTCCACTGTTCCGATTTTCCAAAAGCAAAACAATAGTTGATCAAAAGTGATAATTGATACATGTCTCGGAAAAGATTAACACATTGCTGGATTATATTCATGGAATGTCGAATCGTTGTGACAGGTTTAATCTCTTCCTGTAACATCGGTCAATGCAGACTGATATATAAAGGTGGATGACCATTTTTCTTGGCTCTATATGCGTGGAATGATGTCCAGACATATTTGATGTTTTCATTATCATCTGCTTCAAGCCATCAGTGTTATCATTTTATTAACTTATTTATACCATGCAAGGATTATGTTGCACAATTGAGTAATTATACCAGGTCGGCATACATGTATTTCTGGTAAAATGTAAGTAAGAAACGCATGCATATATTTCAAAGCAAAAGGTTATAACGAATTGACAAGTTGGACTAAGAAAATGCGGAAATATTGAAATTGTCGTACTACGGAAAGATTCGTTAGCCGTAGTTGAACTCTTGTTGTTGTCAATATTGTCCACGGTTGCTGTTGTAAAACCACCAGGTTTCGCAGGAGGAACCGCATATTCAATGTTGAATTTTTCATAAATATAGTATTGTAGATAAACAGATAATTGGATCATTCATGTTGTAATTTAGTACCTCCTCTTTTCCTGGTCCTAGCATCCAGTAGAAGGCCTATATACATTATGCGATTGTTTTAATTCAGTTGAATATAATGTTAAAGAATAATAGAGAAATAAAACAGACGTAACTTTGAAATGGATAATGTCATATTTGCCTCAATTGAATAACTTGACTGCAACTGAATATTTGGCCAAACGATTATCAACTAATGTTTTTAATGACTGTTGAAAATACTTTGCCTACATTATGTCTTCTTGAACTACCTGTATGTGCAGATTTTTCAAGTATCGTTGACATACAAACAGATTGTTGCGGTTGCTTGTTTAATTGCAAAACCAAAATAATTACTAAACAGAAGAAGCAAGCACCTGCCCTTGTTAATGCCTGTCAAGCCTGATATTACTGCAATTTTCAGATCATTGCTATGTCCTCTTCCAGTTGATCACAGGGAAAACTGTTCGACTCGAGAAGCATACATTCTAGTTAAGTTTTGCTTAAATATGGGAATAACGCCAATGTCTATAAGTGATCACTCTTTGTAGACTACTGTTATGCAGGAATGGTACCGTAGTTACGATTTTCTATACTTTCCTCACAAATCTGTTTATGTTTGACTTTAGTAAATAAATGTGGCATGCACTTGGTATTATAGAGCACTTAGCTTTACTGAAGGTACGTCAAAACAAAACACTTTGTAACCTTCTATAAGGGAATTTTGTCGATTTTGATATCTTATGGCGGCCATCTTGGAAAAAGCCGCCATATTGTAATTTCAAGTTGGGTCCATAGCTTATATTGTTCGAAGCACCCAGCACTACTAACATGACAAATTTGAACTAATATAAGGGATAGTTGTTGATTTTGATATTTTGTGGCGGCCATCTTGGAAAAAACCGCCATATTCAATTTTAATGGTGGGTTCATAGCTTATATTTTTTGAAACAACCAGCACTACTGCCATGCAAAATTTTACCATAAATTTGACCTGATATCAGTGATATATGTTGATTTTGATAGTTTATGGCGGCCATCTTGGAAAAGGCTGCCATTTTGAAATTTCAAGGTGGGTCCATAGCTAATATTATTTGAAACACCAAGAACTACTACCATGCCAAATTTGATGCTTTTATCATCAAACCCACAATTTTTTCACCGATCTGCCGGACTACTTGCAGTTAATTGAGATCTGTTCAGTCTATGTTCAGACTGTTCAGCAAATAAGCTCATTATAGATACCAGGCTTAAATTTTGTACACCAGACGCGCGTTTCGTCTACAAAAGACTCATCAGTGACGCTCGAATCAAGATAGTTTAAAAGGCCAAATAAGGTACGACGCTGAGGAGCACAGAGGACCCACATTTCCGAAAGGTTTTGCTTAATACAGCTTAGGTAATATATTCTAGAAAATTCTTAGTATTCCGAAAAAGCAATGTTTTTCAAACAGTTAATTTATAACTATGACCATCAATGATAACTCTTGTTGACAATTCATAACAGATATTTACCTGTAAACAACAAAAAACATACTGAATTATCTGAAGTGCTAATGTACGTTCGTCTGAAAATTGCCCGAAAGACTAAACATGACTTAATAATGTTTTATTCAGACTTTTCAGATGATGTTAAGATCAAAATGAGAGTTTAAGACTAAAATACATTTTCTAGTAACATTATGAATTTGAGGTCTTTCCCCACTGGTTTTATATTACTCTCTTTTTATCAATCTTTTTCATTCTACTTCTACTTAATAACAATTGTACAGTGGCGCAATTAATCACATTGGCCCAATACCAAAAGATAACACACTCATCAAAGATACCATGCTTTTTATATCTACCTTCTCCAATTACAACACTATCCTGTTTTAATTTTTCAGTCAATATCCTTTTTCTCCATGGACCTTGTGGGCAGTCATCCGAAGTAAACAAAATTGAAATACCTGAAACAGAGTATCAAGAGATAAACATCTTTCATACATTAATACATTGTATATGGTCGATACCGCTGCTGGTGTACTATCAGTCCCCAAGGGTATCATCAGCACAGTAGTCAGTACTTCTGTACTGACATGAGTTATAGCAATCTTTCATAAATGATCCATTATAAAATTAGAAATTATTAAGAAACTAAGGTTTCGACTCCCTCAGGCAAAGCTGGCCTTAGGCGGATTTGGCTATTATTTTAGGCCTTTTTGGTCATATAAATCTTTAACTGTTTTGGTTCTTACACATCCTTGGCTTTCAAATTTTCGGCTTTGAGCGTTCCTGATGTAGGTTTATCCAAAAATGCGCTTTGGACGCAAGAATTGTACATAGTGTTGTTTTAATTCTTTATGTGCATATTTTATTTTTCATTTTCGTGATGATTTCGTGTCATGCAAATGTGACCACCATGATAGAAGTAAAAAAACATGCTGAATAAAATTGAAAATGGAAATGGGGATTTGTTGAAGAGACAACAACCCTACCAAAGAGCAGATAACAGCCGAAGGCCACCGTGAATGTTTATTTAGCTGGGAATAACTTCATACTTTAAATGCATTCATCTTGTTTAACACTTATTATACAATTTTGTCAGTGTGATATGTGACTGTTCAGCACAATATGCCTATATTAATTAATTCGTTCGAATATTGTTATAAAAAATGTTATCCTACATGGCGATTAAAACAAATTGAAACCTGTACAAAAAATGTAGCTATCATAACTCTTTTTCGTCGTGACTAGCTGTACATATGTAAGACTGTGAACCGCAATGGTACTCCGAACCGCGATGGTCACGCTGAAATGCGATGGTTTGACTCTGAAATGCGTTTTTGATCACGCTGAAGTGCGGTGGTGGCATTGTGACGCTATCTTGTTGATAGCTACGCCGAAGCGCGTTGGATGTAACGCTGAATTGCAATGGATTACATTAATCATATTTTCAATGTTTTTAATGTTCATATATTGATGTAGAAGTCAATCTGTTTGTTAGAAGTAGCTTTTCAGAGTTGTTAAAGTGAAACCTCGAGAGTATAACCCGTTTAATTAAAAACAGTCATGATAAATAGTCATTGCATTTTCAATCCTATCTGTAACGTTGTAATGCACTTTGTAAATAGCTAAGACGAAAACAGCTGTCGATTATACAATTGTTCCGAATTGACCACTATAGACGCTACACACAAAGGTTATTTTCCTTTAAAATCAGTACTAATTGCAATGACTTAAAAACGATGTTGTTGTTTGAAATGTTAATACTACTTGATAAGTCCGAACGAAACAAAATAAGCGAAAAATCTATACGGCTGCTGTGAATGAGAAGAAGGAATAAGATAGATCAATGTAGATTATTTTTACTGCAACTGAAGATAATATTGAATGTTTGGTATATATATACTTATAAAAAATAATTGGACATCTATAGATTTTAAAATAGCCATTGTTATGATATTGTAACTATCATATTTATTTAGTTGGCCTAATTTGTTTTGTGTGGCCTACTGTATACATTGTGTACAAAATAATATACATTGTGTTACAACTATGCAGTTTAGAATTCACTGGAACAATCACTGATACTCATGGAATGATTAGAACTTTCTATTTCACTTACATAACGTTTCCAGAATGATCATAACAAAAGATGCGTAATTTATATTTCTAGCGTTGTCTAGAAGTTTCCGTTTGAGTATTTAAATGCAGACCCAAAAGTTAGTTGAATATAGAGATTTAGACATAGACATAGATAGACCTAGACATCGATAGACATCAACATTCTCAGCAGTTGGATTGACACTTTTATTGAAAACTACATCATACTAGATTGTGGCCCATTGGATATAATATTCTGTGGATTCAGAGAAGATTTCCGGATAAAGAAAAGATAAAAAGATTGGACTCATATTTTGACAGTTAAGTTGACATTACTCTTTGTGTAATACTTCTTGTAAACTAGTGTATAACAAATATTGTTAAATTTTATTATAGATTTGTGTCTTTTGTTGGCTACAATTAAAAGGCGATTTTCTGGCGTAACGCCATCACATGTCTTAAAGAACATCGCACATCAGCGAAAGGACCATCGAACCTCGGCGCAGACCATCGCACTCCAGCATGACCATCGCATTACAGAGTCCCCATCGCACCTCTGAGTCTTACATGTATATTTTTTCATAATACAAGTCACTGTGTGGTTTGCTTGTTCTGAGGTTCTGAGGTTCTTGATACAGATTGGTGCAGTTCTAACCTGTACAGCTTCGACCGGTCATAGGACAGAATTCTTGTTAGCTTAAAAAACAGACTTGGTCCTGTTTTTATGACTGCCCGAAAAGTTAACTTTATGACAGTTCCAATATTGATGTTAACTCTGGACGAAGTTAACTTTGGTCTGGTCTGCTCCAAGATAAAGTTAACATGATCCAGAGTCAATTACTAAACAGAACCGCTTTTATTGATGAATATCATTTGAGTAGGACTTGTTCACATGACAGGTTAACAGCAGACATGTTCATAGGTTTGGTCTAGTGAAGATGTCCTGTCCACATGTTTGGTCAAGCTGACCTGTCCTTAGGATTGGTCTGGTCACGCTAATCTGTCCTTCGGTCTGGTCTGGTCAAGCTGAGCTGTCACGAGAACAGGTTGGCTTCATCACACATGTCCTAAGGTCTGTTCTGCAGCAGTCCTAAAAAGCAGACCTAGGTCTGATCTAATCAGGATAAAGTTAACTTGCAGGTCTGCTTAAATTTTCTAAAGTTAACCTTGAGAATCACTTTGTACAGGTTATGACTTCACCCATCTGTAGTTGGAATTTTAATTATGACGTGAAGATTTCTTGTTATAACTCGTATCTTGTTGGAAAGAACTTTGTTATCGGATAACCCAGCGCGGATATTTTTTTATTCTGAGATCACTCGAAAAGAACGTCAAAGTGTCTTGTTTATCATTGAAAAATCGACGTTATAGAAAAAAAGATTGTTCAAGCTAAGTTCCTGCATACAAGTGTCAAATATTTAATAGAGTGCACAACTGAAATTTCAGACCTAATCTAATATATCAAGACATGTACAAAAACATGTAAGTGTCAAACATTTAAATCGTTCATCTCACCTACACATTTATATATTTACCTGTCTTCAGAGGAACATCTCATAAATCACTCAAAACAGTTTTATAGTTTCTCTCACCGATTTATACTTCCTCCGACTGGTTGTTAATTTTTCCTCTCTAATTCTGAGATGATGTTTACTTCCACGACCGGTAGTTTATTTTTTCTCTGTAATGCTTAGTTGATTTACACTTTCCCCCACCGGTAGTTTATTTTTTGTCTCTATTTCTTAGCCAAGTTATACTTTACCCGACCGGTAGTTTATTTTGTTCTCTCAAATTCGTAGCCAATATTTATTTTCCATGACCGGAAGTTTATTTTTTCCCTCTATTTCTTAGGTAGTAATAAACAGTTAGGAAAAAATATTAAAATTTACCCTCATAAATTTTACCATCCACTTTTCATTGCTTTCTTGCAATTTAAGCTTACTGTATGTGTCATATATGTGCATATGCATGTAATCAGAATCTTTCATAAATTTTATATCCAGTAGTTAAAATGGTTAAATATAATTTCTTTTTGGTGTATCCATGGCAACAATCTGCATTTATTTGTTATAAAATATTGCAAAAAGGGGGAAAAGGGTGTCACATATTTCCCCAAAATTTGGCCAGAAGTAGAATTTCAATCGCTTGAAGTAATACCTTTTCTGAAACTGTTTACATATATTTATCAAGAAATGCAAGAAAAATTATATGTCTTTCATCTCATTTTTTTGTAAAATTGCGTCAAAAACTTCGTGTAGAAAAAAAAGTGTTTGTAAACATTACATTAATTTCTGGACCTATGGCCGGTCTAGCTATGAAAATACGGAGAGTCAAACAGAAAATAGGCCATAAAACATGTAAAACATAATCTTGATGTTCTTATAAACCACCTTTGAAGGCTAAATTAGTACTCAGCTGTCTAAAAATGAATTTTTTTGCACAGTAACTTTCATATTTGAAAAATCCACCGAGGCCAAAATGCGAAACAAAACTCCTAACTGGGTATTTCTACCTAAGTCGATTTATACTGTCCACGACCGGTTGGTTGGTTATATTTTCTATATTCAAAGTTTGGTTTAATCTCAATTTTTCATTGTTATTATGACGTCACTAAAAAAGACGACCCTATTTGATGACGTCACAGAGAAGAAACACATATTTTTGATGATAGAAAAAGAAAGGTATATTGTATAGAAATAATTACAATAACAAATTCCAAAACCATGCAATAAGACATTTCCCCACTCTCGACAGTTACATTTTAAACATTTAAGTCCCTTTTGGTCATTTAACTCCAGATGTGTTCCGGTATTTATGCATCCTTTGCTTTCAAATATTCTGCTTTGGGCGTTCCTGATGAAGGTTGATCTATAAAAAGTAAAATCACAAAAATACTGAACTCCGAGGAAAATTCAAAAAGGAAAGTCCCCAATCAAATGGCAAAATCAAAAGTTCAAACACATCAAACGAATGGAAAACAACTGTCATATTCCTGACTTGGTACAGGCATTTTCATATGTAGAAAATGGTGGATTGAACCTGGTTTTATAGCTAGCCAAACCTCTCACTTGTATGACAGTCGCATCAAATTCCATCATATTGACAACGATGCGTGAACAAAACAAACAGACACAATAGGTAAAAATGTCAAAAATAGGGTTACAGCAGTCAATATTGTGTTATCATCTTAATCTTAAAAAGCGCGTCGGACGCATGAAATTTATAAAATGATGTTTTCATTTTTAATATGCATATTTTATTTTTCATTTTCGTGATGATTTAGTGTCTTGCAAATTTGGCCATCCAGACTGAAGTAAAACTATGTTGAAGGTTCATTTAACTGGGAATAAAAGAAAAGTTTATCTTAAAAGGCGATTTCAAAAAAAAGTAAACATGTACAAAATGTAGCATTTACAACTCTTTTTTGTCTTGACTGAACTTCGTGATAGTCGGAATTTTGATTTTAACTTGAAGATTCCTTTTCATCACCTTGTTGGAAAAGGCTTTATTGTCTGAAGATCCAACACAGACGTTTTTGTTTTGCTGATCAATCGATAAGAACGTCAAAGTGTCTAGTTTATCATTGGAAAATTGACGTTTCAGAGAAATAGATTGTACAACGGAACTTCTTGCACTAACCTTACATATATAGACAGTTATACAGAAATGTAAGTATCAAATATTTAATAGATTGTACAACTGAACTTATAAATTTTGACTTGGATGGAGAGGTGTCTCATTGGCACACATACCACATCTTCTTATATCTATTCAATCAATAAGCTAACATATTTAGACATTTATGAAAAAATGAAATTGTGTCAAACATATAAATCGTTCGTATCATCTCGACATTTATATATTTGCAGGTTTACAGAATCTATAATTCAGTAAAACAGTTTTTCAGAAATCTGACGTACAAAATATATATAGTGTTATTTTCATTTTATTTTAGATTTTGAATATTTAAAACACAAAGCAAACCTTGCATTAAAATTTGCAAATTCTAATGTTTCTAGTGGGCAAAAAATCTTATCACAGTCACTGTAGTGGTGTAATCTATATTTATCTAAATTTTAAACGACTTATATTTTCACCGGTCGGTTGATTATGTTTTGTTATCAACGTGTGATTCCTTTAATCTCAATTCTTCATTGGTCAAAATTCAATTATGCCGTCAAATTTTCTTGCGTTTTTCTGAATTGACCATAACTGTGATGGTCAGGAAAAAATGCAACCATGCCTGAAAATGCACACAGAGATAACTCATTTTTTGGAGATCATTGAAACAGAAAAATAAAGTTTGTCTACATTAATGGTTTGAACCGTCTACAAATCATTAGAGATACAGATTCCATCACAGAATATCATGAATTAGACAATTCTCCACTTTGGTCAGCTAAATTAAAAATATTTAAAAAGCCGGGCAAATATTGCATTTTAAATTTATAGCCTCTTTATACTTTCCTCGAAGGGTAAGTTATTATTTTATCATCAACGTTTGCTTCCTTTGATCTCAGTTCTTCATTGGTCAAAACTCAATTATGACGTGAAATGTTCTTGCTTTCTTCTGATATTTTTAGAAATTTGAAAGAAATTTTTTTCCGCCGGTCCAAAATCGACTTTTTTATAGAGTAAACTGTGTACTTTTTTGAAATATTTAAGTAATTGACAGTCTATATAGATAAATGATGTATTATATTCTCATAAAGTTGTGTACCACAGCAACCGATCGATTTACCGTAGAATTTTGAAAATGCACTGTATATCTCTAGCTGTACCTGTTTAATATATCTCGTTTAGTAGAATATTAATTTAAATTTCCGGTGTAAGAAAAAAGCATGAACATTTAAATAAAAAGGGATCGTTTCTATGACAATGTTAATAATTCCATTTACACTTGTCATTTGTCCTCTATTGTGTTTGTCAGTCGACAAATTACTAAATATTATTCATTATGAATAATCTAGAATTAATCAAATATGAGCAAATAAACTAGTCTTACCTGCAATGCAACAGATTAGAGCAGGTATAATAACTGATATTTTCCAAGCAAGAAATTCATCTGCCCCTGCCAACTTGACCAATTGAAATATCGCCGGCATAAACAGGAAAGTAAATCCTCCACCAAGATTTCCCCATCCACCAACAAGAGCGTTGGCGGTCCCAACAATTTTAGAGTTAAACATTATGCTGGTCCATACCTGACAGGGGACAAAGGCTCCTCCCAAAACACCAATAAAAAGACGTAAAACAATTAGTCCTGTCCCATTTTTTATTAACCCAGCAAGAGCCATTGGAATCGACCCTGTTAACAGTATAGCAGACATGATTCTTCGTGGTCCAAATTTATCACAAAGTGGTCCAACAATAATTCGTAAACCAATGGTAGCAGCTACGCTAGCTATACCGGAGTTCGCAACATCTTTTTTGGAAAGTTTGAGTTCCTTCATAATTGTCGGTATAAGTGGCTGTATACCAAACCACGATGTAAAAGCTATAAAAAAACAAAACCAAGAGGTATGGAAGGCCCGCATGTACGGTCGTCTGACGCTAAAAAGTTGAAACTGTTTAGCCCTACCATTTTCGTCTTTTTTAATTTCTTTAGCATGCAGTTTTTTCAGGAATCGACAACAGTATGACATCTTTGTCTAAAAAAAAAAAAAAACATATTTGGTATTAAGTAGTTTATTACTTCATATAATAATTCATTATCTATCTTTTATCTTACTGAAACTTTACGTTCGGGTGAACAATAGAGTTTTTCATATATTGTTATCAGTTAACACACTGAAGTGAGAAAAAATTTCAGGAAAAGAATCTTCATCTTATTTAGAATGAACTGTCATTAATGTGAACCTTACAACGAAAAATAATTTTCCTTACACTTTCTATCTTGATAAAATATCGGTATTTCCAAATAAATTAAAAGAAAAGCATGAGAAAAAAAAAAAAAAAAAAGAACTTTTGATTATTACATTTTATACACTATACTTTTTTACTATATATTTACAAAAATATAAACAAAATGTTTGAAATATAGATATATAATATATCTCTAACTCCCTTATGTAATATACATACGTACCTACTGATTTAATAATGAATTTCAATTTCCTTTTTGTACTAGTTAGCAAGCTTATGCAATATTACGAAGAAAGAGACACGTTGAAAACTGACCAAAAACTGAAGGCAAGCTTCTTTTGTTTCACATTAAATAATGCTTTAGGTGAAATTAACCTTTTCAAATAACGGGGGTCACATTTACATTAGCATGCTTCAGAGCATGCCCAGAAATTAAATATACATTGTAATAGACCACATATATTAAGCATACTTCTAGGCATTTATGACAATATATATATATCATGTGTACGTAAACTATGTCATGTATTGAATGTCACTCATACCAATGGAAAAAATACGTAATTGTATTCTACTTAAAATTTTCACAACCAAAATCTATCGGTAAGCGTATGATTTAATCACTTTTAAAATTCTTATTATTAAAACCAATTGTTCAGAGAAAAAGATATTTCCACCTACGAATTCACACTCGTTAATCATCATGATTTTGAAAATAGTTATGCCAACAATTCATTTTGTGAGAAAAAAAAAATAGTGTAAAAATATCTGCGGTCTTAAAGTCACCCAAAATTGAAACAAATTAATTTTGGTCAGATTAGGGTTAAAGTTCAGTTTAAACGCACGTAGATAGTGGGTACTGGCTTTAATCAGACTGAAATTAAGATAACATAATTTTGATAATGAATAATTCTCTCACCTTCAGAAAAATGATAATGAAATGTTAATAAGGCTCATAAAGGTTCATAGAACATCCCTACTTTGCAAAATACGATAGCCAATGAGGATTTCATACACATTATATATGAGGACAGTGAGAAGCCCAACCGATTCAACAAATATTTAAGTTTGAAATCAAAACTCGAGGATAATTTTTTTTCTATTCAAGAGTTTGAAGTAAAAACTAATATTGATATCCAAAATATATACATAAATCAAAATTAAATATTCGACATTATTAAACTATTAATCTGATTAAATCATTGGGACCAAATTGATTAATCACAGAATGCTGAAAATATGCCCTGAGAAAGGGGAGGTTTCTATACAAATTACATTAAAAAATCTCGTCAAGAATGAAGGTATTAATTTAGCTTGAAGATTTAAAATATCATTGATGTTGTTTTCAATGTATTCTAATGTACGGAACTTTTAGGCTTGTTTGACATGCCACGTTCTGTGTTTTTTTTCCCAATCTTTTTCTTGACCTCCATTATTTCAACAGTAACAGCATTGTAAAGATTTTAAAACATTGACTGAATAGTTCATAAGTTATATAGGACCATGACAACTGCGGAACGGTAAAAGTGAAAATCGTCTTTCTCGATCTTGACCTCCATTTTGTTATCAGTAACAACATATTAAAATTTAAAAAGCGATGGTTGTACGGTTCCTAAGTAGTTGTACGCAAATTGTTGGCTGTCGCCCGTTTTTAAATATGTATTAAATGTATTAAATCCTCTCCATATGAAAAAGCTCATCTACGAATATTAGTCTTGCTTTTGGCCAAAATATTCAACGGTGCATCAGCTATCTGGGGATACATGGAAACGAATGTCATTAATCAATGTATGATGTAGAGTATTGATAAACTGTTATTCTTTATATTAGAATTGAACGAAATAGCTGGAAACAAGTCGTAGTCAATATATAATAGTCATTGGTCTGAATAGCATGGGTACACTTCTTGAAAAACTCGTTTTTTCTATATAAAAAGGGGATACAGGGGATACAACTGAAAGCAGTGCTATTTCTTTAAACTAGGAATTTTAAATTGAGAAAGAATTATCTTCACTTATCTGCTTAGGATAATTTACATTCTCCAGACTGGTATTTTTTCGCAAATAGTCCCCATGAACATGATATATCTGTTCAGAACTCGTTCTTGTTTTCTTACTTAGTTTCTTATTGGACTGTTATCGTGAGCAGCTTGGCTGGTATGAAAATTGAGCAGAAATCGTTTATCAATCTTTTAAATTAACTTTGTCTGTATGGGGTGAATGGTTGCGTCTCGTTATCCCCCAACTTTCTAAAAAAACAGTGCAGAGATCAAATCTGTATGTATATCCATAATTTATAATTCCTTGTTCATTTTAGGCACAAATTTAACTTTTGACGTTTATCGTTTTTATCTTTGAGGAAAAACTATTGATATTCAGCTAAATTAGAGAACCCGATTCATAATAAAACTTAGCTCGAAAAGTTAGTTGTGTCCTCTAATAAGGTCTTTCCATTTTCCGTGGAAAGACCTATTGATTTTGTTCTGATTATAACATGTATAAGGTCTTTCCACTTTTCCGTGGAAAGACCTGTTGATTTTGTTCTGATTATAAGGTCGTTCCACTTTTCCGTCGAAAGACCTTTAGGTTTCGTTCTGATTATTTTTAGGTCTTTCCATTTTTCCGTAGAAAGACCTGTTGATTTTGTTCTGATTATTGTTATTTTTTTCTTCTTCCGCCATTTTTTTTTTCTTGCAGTGTATAGTGGTTTTGTAAGATGTTGCTTAAATTTTTGGCAAATGATATTGAACAGCTATTGCGCTTTTGAAACTCACCCTGTTTAACCAAACACTTTTTATTTTAAGAAATCCTCAGGATGCTTCGGTCAAAACTAGGCGATACAGAGACTCCATATGAGAGTTATTTCCCCTTTTGTATTTGACATAAATGATACATAAATGTCACTCATGAACCGTAAGTGATAAAGACCAGGGTATCTTAATTTGAGGTCCTTAGTCCACCATAAAGAAAATGGTGTCAAGGTCGTAGGTCAAGGTGATGTTCTACATTTTGCCTTTTGCTTGTGTATGTATCTTATCTCAAACTATAAAATCTAGATTTGAAAGAATGGTTGCAAATTGTTTTGGTTATTGAGAAGAATAAATGGTACATTCAGTTCGAGGCTATCTGATGATATTTTATATGAGCTATTGCCCCTGAAATGTTTTAATTTAGGGTAAATTGATTATTATTAACTTGGAACATGATAAAGCCATAAGGTCTTTTGCAAAATGTTGGGTAACATATGATCTTGAAAAATGTCAAATGGAAGTGACCTTGAGTAAACCGTAAGTAGTCATTTTTGTACTTTTCTTGCAAAAGTAATCAGTAACCATAAACCATATATATCTATAAAATCAGCATACATGAAAGTACATCACTAATTCATTGCCCCATTGCTTTCTTTGTTATATTCCTCAATTTCAAGCAAGTGACAATCATTGCATGTCAAAGCAACACCTTATGGTGTCTTGTACTGAAAAAAAAAATCAACATACCTTTAATTACATATTAGAGAGAACTGGTTCCCGGAACTTTGGATGTACCATATCAGGTACTTCAGATCTGTGAAACAGGCAAAATGTACCCCCTCCTTTTTAAATTTCATGCAATTTTTTTTTTCAAAGTTATGAGTCAAAAAGTGTTCTACAATGATCACCAGTCATTCATAGATATAGGAAGATGTGGTGTGAGTGCCAATGAGACAACTCTCCATCCAAATAACAATTTATAAAAGTAAACCATTATAGATCAATGTACGGCCTTCAACACGGAGCCTTGGCTCACACCGAACAACAAGCTATAAAGGGCCCCAAAAGTACTAGTGTAAAACCATTCAAACGGTAAAACCAACGGTCTAGTATATATAAAAAACGAGAAACGAGAAACACGTATAAACCACATAAACAAACGACAACTACTGCACATCAGATTCCCGACCCAGGACAGGTGCAAACATTTGCAGCGGGACTAAACGCTCCAATGGCACCAAACCCTCTCCCCCCTCTGAAACAACAGTACAACATCACAACACAGAAAAACACACGATAAAACATCAATTGGAAGGCTTAACTCAATCAAAAACGTAAATTAACACACTATGAACGAATAAATTCGATCTGTGATACCTGAAAGTAAATACATAGTTAATAAAATATTAGGGACAAACATTCAAGGCCAAAAAGCAAACAAACAAGTCCAAATAAAGCCATGGCAAAACACTACCGCGAAATATTAAACCCTTAGAAAATAATCACTTTTGAAAAAACCGGTTTTCATAATATATACAGGTAAATGAAAAATAACTTTGTCGTTTTAGGTATACTTTTTCTGTCTATATAAAATCTTCCAATAATTAGGAATACCAAGAAAGGTCTGTCATATAAATACCTAATTTATTCAGTTTTCATTTGATACCAAAATAACCAAACAATTCTACATCTTTTGTAAGTTACATCCATGAGTAGGAATTATTTTGTGTTAAATATGTACTACTTTCTGGTAAGTGCTTTCTGACCGGGCCCGAATTAGTAGTGTTACACCACATACATCATTTGAGACCGGAAGTGACATTTGAAAAAAACAGAAGTAGCTAATTACCTCCCTTATTACTGGCAAAAGGATATAGAAACCGTATATTTTTGGAATCAGTGTAAAAACAGCTATCATATGAGACCTGAAATGACATTTTCTACAGGAAGTAGGAAATTATCTTTCTTATATCAGGCAAAGGTATATAGAAACCATATATTTTTTGGAATCAGTGTAAAAACAGCTATCATATGAGACTGAAAGTGACATTTTTCTAAACCGGAAGAAATTAATTGTTTTTTTATTTTTTTTCCGCCTAATTTTTTTCATGCACTGTATTGTAAATTCAAAAGATGTCCCTTAGATATTTTGTACATGATATCGAATAGTTTATACACTTTTGAAACTAACACCGCTTAATCGAACACTTTCCCTTGTAAGAATTATCTCCCCCAACACTGTGTTTATTATGTGTACTACTTCTTCGCAACCGTAAAACATTACGACAAAATTATTTTACCAAATTGCTCTTTATATCATTAGGATGTTGAGAATAATCTGCAGATTCCATATGAGAGTTATTTTCCTCAATGTATTCGACATAATTGAAATGTAATAGTTACTCATAAACCATAAGTTATAGAGACCCAGGGTCTTTTGATTTGAAATTCTGGGTCCACCAGAAAGAAAATGATGTCAAGGCCAAAGGTCAAGGTCAAATTTTAATTTTTTAACTTTTGCTTGTGCATGCTACTTAAAAGAAACTGTAATTTATATCGGCAACAGGTTTTCAATAAATTCTTAGTTGCGATATGTCGTTACATGAAATTTTTCTTTTTCGAAGCGATAGGGTAACATTTACTAGGAGTTTTCTCCTCTGGAATGCTAAAGATAAGATGTATGGTAATATAACTTATTAACAATACGTAATAGAGGCCTTAAGTATTTTGATATGAGGTCCTTCCTTGATGACCTTAAATTTGAGGTCAAGGTCAAAGGTAAATTAGACGATGTATATTTTACCTTTGCTTTAACTTAATATATATTGATGAAAAAGCCATGGGACCTTTTGCATTAGGTTGCAAGCCATGTGACCTTGGAAAAACCAACCAGAAGTGGCCTTGTGTAAACCGGAAGTAGCTATTTTTTGTACTTATTTAATGTAATAGTAAATAGAACCATATTTTTGGGGAATCAGTGTCAAGTAAGCTATCATATAATACCGAAAGTGGCATTTTTCAAACAGGAAGTTACAATTTATCTCCCTTGTTTTAAGCAAAATGTATAGAAACCATATATGTTTGGAATCTGCTTGAAGTAGGCTATCGTCTGACACCATAAATGACATTTTAAACCGGCTCTTGATGTTTTCGTATCGAAATATATGCATTTGGGGTGGAAAGACCTTAAATTGTTCTCTGAACAATTAGTTTTTAATTATTATATATTTTTTTTCTTCCGCCAAATTTGTTTCTTGTGTGTAATTTTTGTTTCACAACATGTTGCTTATATATTTTTCATATGCTATCAAACAGTAATTGCGCTTTTGAAACTCATCCTGTTTAACCGAACACTTTTTATTATAAGAGTTATATCCAACAACACTGTTTCACTTGTTCCTACATCTCCTCCGTAACCAAGAAAGTTATTGACAAAATTCTTTTTCTTAACTGTTCGTTACATTCTCAGGAAATTTCGACTGAATGGACCGAAGCGACCTAAAGGCGTCCGTAAAATTTACGAAGGGATGATTTCAAGTTCACCACTGGTTTAATAGCTTCCTTGTGAGCAGCAATCCTCTATCAAGGAAATCATGATAGGAAATACAAAATCTGGAGTATCGTATCAACTGGGAGATATATATGCAGGCGCTGCTGTAATGTTATTACATAAAAATGGAAAGTTCACAATTCAGAAGCTAAAATCATAACTTTTATCAAAAAGTATTGTTTTCAACCGATCCTCATTGTCAATTTCTAGATGTTAGTCAAGATATGAGGCAGACTTAACTGTATCTGTTGTATCCTTTATCTCAAATTCGATGGGATAGATGCGTTCAACATAGTCACCAAATTGTGAATTATTCAGTGAGAGAAAATCATCTATGTAGCGGAAAGTAAAGTTAAAGGATACTGCTAACTTAGATAACCTAATAAGTTTGTTTACAGGTTCTATGAGTTTACACGGATCACAAAGTGATTTCCGCGCTTTAAGTACAATATTACCGTAAAATTTAGGATGTGAAATCGTTTTTAATAAGTTTTCTACAGGTACAGCTAAATTTACTAATCAAATCTTTGTATCTATGAAAGAATTTAGTAAATGTTTTAAGTAATTTATGGTTACAAAATCCCTGACTAAATAATTTACCAGTGATGCATCGGTTACGTTCGTTAAAATCTATGACATCATTACACACACGGTATGGGCATAAACTCATAATAGTATCACAATTTAATTTCTTTCAAGTACAAAAGCATTTTGAGAACAGTAGTGATATACAGTAATTAAACAACTAGTTATAAGTGACAGAATTAAGAATTCGAGAATTTTGTTTACCGATATTTCAATTCCAAAGCATATAGAAAAGAACACAGAATTTACGAAACTTACAGAAAATTGACATGGTTAAGTTTATCTGTAATTTCTTTTTCGGAAAGTCGTTTTTACATTAAGACAGTTTTTAACAATTTTGTACACGTATTGTCATATAGGGAAAACGGTTATATTCATTCCCATATAAGCGATCCAAAATACTAAAATTCTCTCAATTTGCTACTTTTTATAATAACAAACAGGACACGAAAGTAGTACTTTATTATTCTGTTTTAAGAATTAAAGTCAAATGGCGAAATGAATGTGTTTATAATATTCACAGCAGCCCTAATTTTACATCAAACTTATGAAAAACCAGGAGCCTTTTTGAAAAATTCTCAAAACAATATTCCAATGCGTTATAAAATTTTAATTCTCAGTACAGTTATTCATTAATCAATAAAAACTTACATAATGACGTTCAGAAAAAACTGTTTGAAAATGTTGGATATATAGAAATAAACTCATCAAAGATACCAAGCCTTATAACTTTGTCCGCGCTTTTCGTCTACAAAAGACTTCTCAGTGACGCTCGAATCGAAAAAGTAAAAAGTCAATGTAGCCAATAACAGCTTGAAATTGATTTCCTATTTAATAATTACCAATGTAGGTGCAAGTTGTGCTACTGATTATACCTTAAAATCAAGGATACATTGACCTGCATAAAGTATCAACTTAAGCTCTTAATCGTCCCGAGTCTATATAAGTTGTGAAATATTAAAGTGGCATTAGCTGTCAAATTCAGGTTCACTGATATAACATAATTTCTTATATTTTGTTTATAACATACTAAAACGAATAACCAAATTACAAATAGTGCAAAAGAAACAAATAACAATACATGGGCTCACTATAATGTAGCCGCATTTCGTATTTAAGACCACACACAATCTAATTATCCATCGAGATGACCTCCGAAGACTGCCGACGGTCATATTACTCTATATAAACATAAATATAAATAAAAAGCGAGCATGTGCAATTGGTTTGTATTTTTAGATCTGTTTATTTCATGTTATAGGTTAAAAAATATATGTAAATCAATGTTTTAAATTTACAAGAAGGATTTTCTGTGGGCAGGATCAGTCAACGAAATGGTTATTCCTGGTAGCTCCCTTGTTTCATTTTTCAATGTTGACATTCTTTTCTTTTTAATGGATGGACCACACGATGGATGAACACATGCGCACCGGTCTCATCTAAGAGTCAAATAGAAAGGTTGTATAAAAATGGATTTAAATGAGTTGAATTGCAAGTCAATAATACATCCATAATGTTTTTATCATAAACAAATATGATATACAGCAACAAACGACAACCACTGAAATACCGGCTCCTAACTTGGGACAGGCACATACGGAATGTGGCGGGGTTAAACTAGTTTATTAGCGCCAAACCCTCCCCTTAACCTGGGACAGTGGTTAAACAGTACAACATAAGAACAGATGTTTTCTATGTGAGTCAGAATGATACCAGACATTCACCTCGTGACGGAAATTTAAAATATTAATCTAAAATATAAAACATTACCAAGAAAAGAAATTTCGTGTCTGTAAAAGTAATGCATGTATTTCCTGCTTTATGCAGGTCAATGTATCCTTGATTTTAAGGTATAATCAGTAACACAATTTGCACCTAAATTAGAAATAATCAAAAAGAAAATCTATTTTAAGCTGTTTTTGGCTACTTTAACTTTTTTCTTTTTCGATTCAAGCGTCACTAATGAGTCTTTTGTAGACGAAAAGCGCGCACAAAGTTACAAGCCTGGTATCTTTGATGAGTTTATTTCTATATCCAACATTTTCAAACAGTTGTTATGAACGTCATCATTTAAGTTTTAATTTATTTATGAATAATTGTACAGGTACCGAGAATCAAAATTCTAAAACACGTCGGAATATTTATTTGGAGAATTTTTCGAAAAGTCTTCTGATTTTTCATAAATTTGATATAAAATTACGGTTGCTATGAATACTATAAACATATCCATTCCAACATTTGATTTTATTTCTTAAAACAGAATAATAGTTTTACTTTTTTGTGTCCTGTTTTTTTATTATAAAAAGTAGCAAATTCAGAAAATGTTTGTATTTTGGATCGCTTATATGGGAATGAATATAACCGTTTTCCCTATTTGACAATACGTGTACAAAATGTGACAAAATTGTTAAAAACTTTCTTAATGTAAAAACGACTTTCCGAAAAAGAAATTACAGATAAACTTCACCATGTCAATTTTCTTTAAGTTTCGTAAAATCTGTGTTTTTCTTTCATTATTAGCTTTGAAATTGAAATATCGGTAAAAAATTCTCGAAATTCTTAATTTTATCACTTATAATTAGTTGTTTAATTACTGTATATCACTACTGTTCTCAATTTAAGTGTGATACTGTGACGTGTTTATACTCTTTTAAGATAAAATGTGTCATATGGAATAGTTTTATGAATCTTGGTTCATGTAAACTCTTTCAACCATGAGGTTTAATTCTGTATTTTAATGTTTTTGTATTTCGAACAGTTATACAGTATAACACTTTAGTATGAATTATAGGCATTTTAAAGCATATTACATCGGCTAAAGTAATGTGGGTTAATTATTTAGACATTTTTTGGGCGATGTTAAGCTGACAGATGGTTGGTTACATCTGTTGTGACATATTACATAAAATTGTACTTTAAAAGTTTTAAAAATACACTCAACCTGCTATCATATATAAAATGTGAATGTCCTTTGCTGATTTAGTTTTTAAGATTTAAAACAAAATCGTTTACACATCTAGGCTAAATACTCCGACCAATGAATTAATTGTTCTTTGTTATCCAGATCGTGATTCTGAACGGTCATTGGCGTAATACGGTTTATCCAAAAAGTCGGCCAAATTGCAATAAGTTCGTATGTATATTAGTGTAATCATTTATTAGAAATACTTAATATTTTTGCAAGTAATCAATAAAAGACATGATTTAAAAGTGAATTATTTTTCAGTACACTATGAATTTTACGTAAAATATAAGTAATTAAGAACTTATTCCTGAACAATTAACAAAACAAAAACCCTCAGATAGTGTAATAAATGTTACTACATCTGACAAAAAATTAGAGAACATTTCGGGCCAAATTGATCCTAAAATCAAATGTTTAGAAATAACAAAATGCACAGCCGTCGCCCAAATAGATATGCACACAGTAAGTGTATTTTATGTGGCAAAAATATTATGGGCGACGCTTGTACTCTGTGTTAATTAACCCAAAATGTTCTTCAAATCAACCTATTTTTTAAATCTTTTTTTAAATATCTTTATTGTACTATATGCTAGTTAACAATTTACTTAGGCTAAGTTTCCCTGTGTATTAATTGTAAGATATCCAGGGAGAATATCTTATAAAATATATATGAATGTTAGTATTATACACTTAATATAATACATAATATACATAAACATAAATATAAATTGATTCATACGATTTTATGTCTACTTACAAATCGGAAAAAATAACGGATCTACAGACTACACCGTAACGATTTATGGTTATTATGTGTGTTTGCTTTTCTCACAGGATACCTGTGTAACTGGAATTCAATTATTCTTTTATGATAATTTGGAGGATCTATTTTTCAAACTTAATTGTTTGACCATGCTAAAGGAAATACATATAAAGGTACATGTTAGTGTATATAATTATGAAATTGCGAATCAATAGATTATGTTTTCAGGATCTTTCAGCGATGCAATTTTTTGGTACCTCGTGGGCTATTATTTATACACGGAAAGTAGCATGTGTTTATTTGCCAAACATACGCACTACAAATATCACTTACAAGTCAGCCGGACAGCAAGTCCCTGATTTGCCATTAAAACCCCGGATTTATTATCCGAGAATCAAGTGTAGAAAATTTCTGAGAAAGCCTTCAACAGATGTCGCTGCGCAGAAAATAATTCCCCGCATAAGACGACCCGGTAGGAAATCGTGAATTTGTGAAATCTTAAGAAACCAAATGTATCATGAGCGATAGACATGATATCATAAGTTTTAAAATTATTTGAAAAATATAAGATGTCAAAATAATGTATCGTTGTAAAAGAAATTCAAGTCCTTAATTTTCAGTCTTCGGAACCGCCTTTTTTCAATTTCGACTGTCATTGACAAATTTTCAGATCGGACGAATTGACACAGGCCTGGTTTACCTAGGAAAAATAAATATGACTGATTTATTTTGATAAACTGGAAAATCGAGAACAGAACTGGGATGGTCACATGACGTTACCAATCGTTGTTTACACACGAACACAATTTCAGTACACATCACAATTTGGCAAGGCCGCGCAGGGAATCCCTATTATTTTTCTTAAAACTTCTCTGCTCTTTACCAACACAGCTCAAACTTGTCACAGAGGAAAAGACAGTCAACATGTCATTGAAATGAATAAAATCTGTTATTTTTTTGTGATTTATTTTCCTTTTTCATTCCTCAATCATGTCTTTCAGTACACAAAGTTACAAAAAATTACCAAATTGTGTCTACTTTCTTAAAAATCACACAGATATTCTGAATTCAGCACATTATGCATATAAGAATATGTATATAAACCTCCAAATAATATCCCTAAATCAGTGCATTCTTTTTTAGGAAGTCCAGGTGTAAATTATTGTGACCATGTCAGGATTTGTCCTGAATAACAAAACACCAGTGTAAACATCCTAAGATCTGATATATCATAGATAAAAGACAGAGGAAAAACATTTGAATAGTGTCAGATCTTTATTTTGTAGCTTACAGATGTAATTGCAAAAGAATGAAGATGATATCATTCTATAATTGTTCCATAGATGGTTGTTCAATCTGCATCCAGTTTACCTTGATTAATCTATATTTATGATGATTTAGTCCATTCTATGTTTACAATTGTTTAGCTGCATGTACCTGCATTTGATGAGGATTTATATATTAGGTCAACATGGTAATTTTTTTTCATTCTTCATTATTACACATATTTAAGTTTATGTTACCAGAGATTGTTTTATTTGGCTCTGATGGTTTAATTTAGACTTAAAAAAAGCTTTTCATACCCATAATATATTTATTTTTCACATCCCTGTTTTATATTGTGATTTTTTAATTTGATTATATAGATTTATACCCACTAAAAGATACAAAATTGCATATTATTAGTAAAATGCTATTTTCAGGTTTTTTTAACAGTTTATTGTCATTTTACTTTTATCATGTTTATAGCATGTTTTGCAATATTTAGTTATTTGATATACACGATTGGGGATTGGGTTTTAAGTTGACAAATACTTAGTAGCTGTCACACACAGAATATATCCTGATATTGTTGGCATTGACAATAACTGTTTTTGCATATATATGTACACATGTTCTATAAAGTAACTTGACATTTCTGTTGGAGCCTGAAAGTGCATTTTTTTTTATATTTGTATACTTAGAAAAATTAGGTATCTCATTTCCTTTATCATATTATTAAGCCTTCAGCAAATGAAGGACTGGGTTTCATTTGATATTAAGAGTTAAAGTTTTTATTTTCTCTTGAAAAATATGAAATTTGATTTATCTTGTTAAATACACCATGACAACTCAAGGGGACTGTAAATGATGGATGAGTATCCATTTCATATATCAAGCTCTATATCCCCTAAGTCCTGACAATTTCTGAATGATTAAAAAAAAGATACAACTACATTTTATATATTTGTTTTATAATCCCCCTTTTCTGAAATGAGACAACACACAACAAAACAAACAACAGGTTTGCAATCACTGTCAGGCCAAAGGTCAGCATATAGTTAAAATGAAAAAAACCCACTGCAAAGGAAAAAATTCTTCAAAGAAAAAATGCAAAAAAACAAATGTAACACCCATTAAGAATTCTTTTCATTTAAATGCATTTTTTTTATTTAAATGGTATAATTTGTCATTTAAATGCAATATTTCTTTAATTTAAATGGTATATTTTTTTATTCAAATGCAATATTTTTATTTAAATGGTATAATTTGTCATTTAAATGCAATATTTTTATTCAAATGGTATAAATTGTCATTTAAATGCAATATTTTTATTTAAATGGTATATATATTTTTTAAATACAATATTTTTTTATTTAAATGCAATATTTTTCATTCAATTGGTACATGTTTTCAGTTAAATGCAATATTTTTTATTCAATTAGTATTTTTTTTTCATTTAAATGCAATATTTTGTATTCAATTGGTTAATATTTCATTCGATTGATATGTATGAATGGCATGATGGGAGTTCTATGACGTCATGAGGTAAAGTTTGAAACAGCGTTTGCGATTGGTCGGCATCGTCATAACAAATGGCAGCCCCCCGTGAAACACATGGCATAAATATAAGCTGGTAATATATACTGGATTCTATATAGTAATTCCCACTTCGCGTACCCCTTACTCCCAAGTTCCGCCCACAAGACTGCCACTTCCCTTAAAAAAAATCCCACCCTCAGCTACATGTTATCTCTGAGATTTCGATCCGGATAATTTTTATGTCCCCGCCGTACGGCGACGGGGCTTTAAGCTTACTCTTGTCCGTCTGTACGCCCGTATGAAATTGGTTTCCCTTCTCTAACTTTAGTTTGCCTCCACCAAATGTTTTGAAACTTGTACACAATGCTGAGTACCATAAAACACAGATCAAGTTCGAATTTTCACTGTTCCTGAGTTATGCCTCTTTTTCCGTTTGCACTTGTTCTCCTCCTGATTATGCATGACAATTAATCCATTTTGCCAGCGGGGGCATCCGTATCCTTCAGACACATTCTTCTTTTATTAAATATAAACCAACAAGCTCTCCTCCCGGTGCGATATGACTGGTATCGGTTCCTGCACTGTAACCATACAGACATACTGATACAGAGCCCCATCCCTAGATACCACGCTAGATCTAAATCTCAACGAGATTAGTCCTCAGCCACCCTCTTCATTACGGCTGGTTCCCGACACTACTTCACGGTTCCTGATCCGGGGTGGGGCACTTGGTCTGAATCTTCATTTTGTTCCGTCCTACGAAAACATGATCTATTTTTATTAAAATCTTCTTCTCTGTATATATATATGTGTAACTATACGTATAATACGTTGAAATGTTTTGAAACTTTGTTGAAACGATCTTGCATCTGTGGCAGGTTCTAAGGCTCTGACCATTTTATAAGCGGTGGGGCTGGGATATTTTTGAAAAAAAATTAATATTCCAAATTTCGACCAAAAATTATTTTTACCTGCGTCACCAAAGGTGAAAGCAGGTCTAGTAGCCGCTCGAATCCGTCCGTCCGTCCGTCTGTCATGTTTCAACTTTCCAGAGTTTTTTTTTCTACACAGCTTAAGATATTGAGCTTATATTTGGTATATGAGTCTACTATGACGAGTTACAGATGAAGTTACGTTTCGTTCCGGTCGGCTGATTTTTGCCCAAATTACGGGCTTTGGACTTTGAAAATTCTTGAAAATAACACTTCTCCGGACTTTTTTTCTAAACTACTTGATATATTGAACTGATTTTTGGTATATGAGTCTATCATGATGAGTTACAGATCAAGTTAAAAATTTGCACTTACGCGAAAAAAATTGTTATCCAACATAAAATCCCAGCCCCCTCCCCTCAGGATAAATATGGTCGGTGCCTTTATTGAACTCAAGGTCAATTAATTATATATAACAATTTCCTTGTCGGCGCCATACATGCCATTTCTCTCTTACCTTTTGACATGCATGGTAGGCCTAATGCAAATACATGTACTTCTGTTGTCATCATGATTAAAAGGACTTGTATACCTGTAGATTTAAAAGATGTAATATGTTTTTGGGGAGGGGATATTTGATTCGATAGGATGGGTGACAGGGTGCATGTTAATTCACTTGATATACAAGTTAGGGGCCAGTCATGGTTACTTTCGAATTAGGGTTCGACATAACCTTTGATTGATTTTCCACTCTACGGCTGGGTTGTTGGACATATTACTCATTTCAAGTCTTGTTCAAGTTACAATTTCACACAAGCCAAAATCTCTGAATATTGTCATGACTGTTTTCAGATCACCAGTTGGACAAGTTATTCCTCTGGGAAAATGGATTCAGACTACCATGTGCCAACTTCAAACTTGCAGGCAAGCATGATTGTGATAATTAAATTTATCAATGTTTCCATTATCAAGGTTTGAATAATCTTGATGAAAGTGCAGTGGGTGGATTAAATTGTCTAGAATTTAATTTAGATACAAATAAAGCGGAAAGGAGCTTAATTGATAAAGTACAAACACTGTTATCATGTCTTCAACCCCTGAGAGAACATTGGAGCACAATGGATTTTTCTATGCCATCAAGTTTCTTAAGCATTGTTGATGGAGCTGGATGTATTTTAGAGACTGATAGACTGGGTAGGCCTCCTGCTTTTATATGCACCGTGCAAGTAGAATATTTGTTTCAAATTGGTTTTAAAATAGGTGAAATATCTAGAATGTTCTTAGTGCACAGAACAACACTTTGGAGAAGACTAAAACATGAGGAGAAGAATTTGATTAGACATACTATTATAAATGATACAGAACTGATGTCAGTAATGCGAGGAATCGTTAACAGCCAACCACATTCTGGTGTAAATATGATGATTGGCGAAAAAAGCAAAAAGTATAAGTGCGCCACAGTCGCGTGTAAGAAGGATCCTGCGAGAAATTGATCAAGGAAGCACCTTAATACGATGGGGCTTAACAGCAGTTCGCAGGAAATACTCGGTTGCAGGGCCTAATGACCTATGGCATATTGATGGACACCATGCGCTGATCCGAAATTAGAAACACATGGAGGTATTTATGTTTTTTCTCAATTAATAGTCTTCTGAAAATGCTCAAACAACATCTTTGCCGACACTGTTTTGAACTCGTTTATGGAAGCAGTTGAATCATACTCACTACCATCTAGAGTCAGAGGTGATCAAGGAAGTGAAAATGTTTTAGTTGCTAGATATATGGAAGAAAGGCGAGGCTCTGACCGTGGTAGTTTTATAGCAGGAAAACATGTGCACAATAGCAGAATTGAAAGGCTTTGGAGAGATGTTTATTATGCTGTAATTCAAACATTCTATTCATTGTTTTACTATCTAGAAGGAAATGATCTGCTAGATGTTGATAACCAAAAGGATCTGCTGTGTTTCATTATGTGTTTATACCTCGTATCAACGAAGCACTCTCTCAATTCGTAGTGGCATATAATACTGTGAAAGTACTTTTATTCGTGGGGTACCGATTTTCGTGGTTTTCGTGGATGACTTTATTCTCGAATTTAAGTGTCCGACGAAATAAAACATCTGTTGCCCAAAAAAAGACGTGGAAATATCCCTATGAAGGTTTGACTACATGGATACGGGCATATCTTCTAGAAAATACATCTATATCAGCAAACATACTGTGAACTATATATACAACTTAAAGACAGGATTTAACTTATTTAATCTTTAAAAAAAAAAAATAAACTGAACGACTTTTAACCCTTTAAATTCTCATGAAAAAAACAGTTTTTATCGATGAGAGTCAGACTTCCGGTGATGATATGTGATGATGAAGTGTGCATTTTATCTCCTCATAATCCTCACATGAAAACAAAATAATTGCATATTGGGCTTGCTTTTTTGATTTCATAAGAATTAATTCTGCCATTCAAAGTACATTTGGAGCATTCCATTATGTAACCGTTTTCCTGAATTGACATGTTGATGATCTAATTAAAGCATTTGATGATCGTTAATATGTTGATCATTCGATCTTGGGTTAATTAGTGTCATCAATTCTGATTACATGTGTGCATCAATTGAAATGTTTACTTTGCAATTTCCTTCAATCGAGACAATTTGTAAGCATAGATGAATCAGCTTATATCAAAATCAATATAAAACAATATATGATTATAATTATTATCAAGAATCTTCGATTCTAATGGCTCCAAAATCTTCACTCGTTCTTTTCGGCTACAGAAAACTAAAATCTACAAATTTAAGAACCCACGAACACGTAACTTTTGCTCAAACCACGAAAATTCATACCCACGAATAAAAGTTCTTTCACAGTAGTCATGGGTTTAGAAACAGAACGTTGTTGGTCACCACAAAAGATTTGGGTGAACAGCATGATTAAAAAAAAAAAACATTCATTCAGCTGAACTGAATAGTGAAAATATTTTAATTGATGGAATTGAACAGTATGGAATAGACCCTCATGTTGATGATGTTCCAACACATAATGAAGATATTGGCTCATGTGACATGCTGAATATGCAACCTGGTCATGCTGATTTGCACGACTTGTTGAGTCAGGTTGATCCTCTTAGTCCAAGTTATGAACATGGAGTGGATGTCTATCTCGCCACAAGAGAGATTGTACGACATGATGATGTGTAGAATTAGTAGAATTAGATAAAAAAATCTGTTTTTTTTATTTTCACTTGTACAATGTCATGTAGATTGTTGTACACTGACACTGTACTTGCCCATGTAATACATATTTAATTATATTTGTGAAGTCAAAATTACTTATAATGTATAACATACATGTAGATTTGAGTACATTGTATGAGACAACAAACCTTGACAAAACGTGAAAAAAGAACAATACAAAAATACACAAAATATTTGTTTGTTTCTACATACATTATACATGTGAAACTGCTACATGTAAAATACCAACTTGCACGGCACATTTTAATTGATACCCTGACATGTAATGGTGACAGAAGGGGGACAAAAATTTCAAAACAGCATTACTTGGAAAATACATGCTGGATTTTGCTGATAATTGAACATTACCTTATTCTATAGCGCAAAACAACTGTGCAAAGTTTAAAAAAAAAAACCTCAATCCTCTCTAAAGTTATAATCTGGAAACCACCAGGGTATAGACAGACAGCGGAAATTGTTGCAAATAGCTTACCTGTAAGTTGAAGGACATGGAGCATCAATACCAGTAGAAAACCGTAAATTTAATCGAGATCTACGCTCTCTACGTTCCAAGCACGATGGATGAAATGTTATCTATAAAAGAGGGTAATCCATCTTAAAATTAAACAGTTTGTAAAAACAATTGCAGAGTATTCTTGATCAGCACATAAAATTTCAACTTGCCATACATTTTCTTTTAATTCGTTATAATTTTTCACAAATGTACTGCATGTCATTATCTAAATCAACAGTTTCACTTTCCAAGGCCTGCTGCTCATACTTTGCAGATTCAGTTAATATTGCCATTTTTGTAAAGAAATCTCCTAGGCGGTTTTGTTTACTTTTTGACATGTCTATAACAATAGTTTCGGCAGGCATTGAAATATCCGAATCGTCCAACTAAAGATTACGGAAACTCAGTTCGGAACTGATGTTGACATCGGATCATTAATTTATGTAGTCAACTTGAGCTGAGTTAGAATAGTGATTGTCGTTTTCAGCCTTATGGTGCTTAAGACTACGCTTTAATGACATAGATTTAAAACAAAATTGTTCACCTGTGGCGTAAACAGCGATTTAGAACGAGCCATTGAAATGAATTTTGGGCCTTTCTACTGCAATAACAAATTTTTAGTGCGCCATTTGTATGTAAAATGCAGGAATTTTCCAATGGTGCGTCCTAGAATTAACTCTGTAACAAGTTTGATCAAAGTCCATTGAAATATATTAAATCCAGAGTGTTCACAAAGATGTAAAAGACTGAAACCATAGAAGTTCCATTACGCCCATGACAATATACCTTTGATCTTGAAAAGCAATAGCATTTGAGATCTAGATAAAGACTGATAATGTAATGAGTTTGTTGAAAAGATGCATGACCCACATTTAACAATTAAACCTCCAAATGACCAAACCTTCCCACATCCATTTTAATGAAATAGCCCTACATTTATAAATTTTGACTTGGATGGAGAGTTGTCTCATTGGCACTTATACCACATCTTCTTATATCTACTAACTTGTAAATACTAACTGTTTGTGTGCCTGTATATTCCCGATCACCTTCCATAATATCTTGACTTTGCACAGTTTCGGTGGTGTCTCTTTGTGGCTTCTACAATATTCATACAACTATATTATCCTAGTTCAATAAATTCCTTCACGGAATTATTATCCTAAAGAAGTGCATATCAAAAATACACATCAGAAACATTTACACTGTCATTGAAGCACATGCCATTCTTTTTAAATAAAGCATATGTTGTGGAGCCCAACAATAACCACATTGTATATTTCCATTGAGGGTTGAATTTTTTCATCACATAAAAACCCCATAAGTCAAAAACTTAAATCGTAAATACTAACTGTTGATGAGCCTGTAATTTCCTGGTCATTGTTCATGCTTGCATTTGTGTCTGCTTGCGGTTTCTGCAAAGTTTACACATGAATAAAGAAGTTTACATTATTGCAATTCAACTCGAAATATCATGTTTACCATTAAAAGAGCTTTCACATTCACTTTGATACAATAGTTTATATGCAAAAATAAGCAAAACTGCATATTGACCCCTTTATTCTATTTTAAGTAGTGACAGCTATGTTTTGAATCAGATTACTTCAAAATTACGATCATTTGTAGTCAACATGCCATGGTTCATTCCAGATTAACCTTAGACTGCTAAGCACATTAATAGTTGTTTTTCGTTTTCTGTCCCCCACTGCTAAGACCTATTGTTTATTTGGTTTTTTTTTTTTTATTTTGGTTTTTAAATTTTTTTTCACAGTTACCATGGTGCTAGAAATTAAAATCCATAAGATTTCAGTATTTAGGACTTTTAAATGGGTCTAGATACTAGCAAACGTACAGGACCTACGAGGCGCTAGCAGATATATAAATCATAAAAGGTCTAAAACATAGCACAAACAGCAATGCCAAAAAGACTGAAAGTCAAAATTCATTGAACAAACGCATTTGACTAACAGTTCTAACACCAAGGTATTTAAATACTGGCAATGCGTCAATTGTCTATCATTACTATTGTGGAAAATTCAACGCTCCAATCAATTATATTTGACGCATGTAGAGAACGGTGACTGACAATGCATCTTAGACACATGCAAAGTGTTGTCTGTATATTGTACTTTTTGATAATGTAAAATTTCTAATATCTTCGTAGTTTTATGATTTATTCTCTTAAAGCTTTTAGATATCACCTAGTCATCACTGAATTTTAATAAAATTTGGGGAAAAAAAATGATCCAACATTTTTACCTATGTTTTTTCCATTATCAGAAATACTGTGTACAGACAGAAAATAAGGACTGTTCGAGAATAATGTTTTGGGGGAAAGGTCGGACACTTTGGTAATAATCGTGCATAAAATTACAATAGATCTTTCCTTACAGTTTCTAAAATTAGAAAAAAAAGTCCTAAGCATGAGCATTCATAAAAAAGAAATTCAACACCTGATCTCAAAAACCCACCGACTAATATATAAAATTTATTGAGGTGTCAACCCTCCTCAACCCCATGGGTCCATACAAAAAGTTCTAGAAAAGCCCATATGCAAACCATACACTATCATTCCAATTGCACATATATCAAAAGTACATTGAAGGTAAGAGATTTCAGAGTTCTATAGCAGTATAAATTGATTGATATTGATAGGTCATGGAGCTCGTTTTTGAGATATTTGACGTTTAAAAAATGGTGGGAAAAGCTCTCTCTCTGACTTTTACCTTGTATTTACCTTGGTATTATTTGGCTCTTAAATCGTATTTAAGGAAATCTACAATCAGACAAAATTTTGTTTTTAAAAAGAGATATCTTTAGACGGAAATTCTGACAGTTTTGACCCTGATAACTTCATTGCAGCCCTATATAAGCTGAACAATTTGCAATTTTAATTTTGGCTCTAGCTCTAGCTGGTACCGTTTTCAAGACATAAGCAAAAATATGCGAAAATCAACAAATTGCAGTATTTAAAGAGAGATAACTCTTAAACGGAAAATCTGACAATTTTGCCACTGCAGACTTTTTCGTAGATCTTGATGAGGTGAACGAATAACAATTTCAATTTTGGCTATAGCTGTGACGGATTTCAAGATATAAGCATTAATATGCGAAAATCAGCAAATTTTGGTATGTAAAGAGAGATACATCATGTTCATGTAACTCTTGAACGGAAAATCTGACAATTTTGCCCCTCAGACTTTTTTGTAGATCTTAATGAGCTGAACAATTTGCAATTTTCATTTTGGCGTTAGCTGTAACGGTATCAAGATATTGCACAAAAAAAAAAAGACAAAAAATTTGAAAAAAATGCAAATAAAGGGCCATAACACCTAGACCGGTTATCAGATTGACTTGAAAATTTCTACATGGGTATATCTTAATTTGCTGATCAATTTAACCCTAGCCAGAATTTTGATATCTGTAACAGTTTTTGAGCTATTTGCAAAAAACAGGTGTCGGACCCCATGGTCTATTTTTAGCCATGGCGGCCATGTTTTCTGATAAATCAAAATAATCGACACAATTTTAAAATAGATACCCTAATAATGATTGTGGCCAAGTTTGGGCCCAATCCGTTCAGTAGTTTCAGAGAAGAAGATTTTTTAAAAAGTTTACGACAACGACAGACGACGACTGGCGCCAAGTGATGGCAATAGCTCACATGGCCCAATGTTGTTTTCTCGTTTTCACACATGGATACTTGACACATTTTTCTTAATAACTTTCTCTTTCCTAGACATCCACCCTCATAATTTTAATGCAAAGGTGTCTAAGCTTACAAGCTACATCATCTTTGTTCTGAAAAGTGCTCATAACCACAAACACACTTACATGTATTAAATATCAAATCATTCAAATGCATGGAGGCTAAGAAAAGTGTGATCATGAAAATATGTTTAGAAGGATGGACGTCAGCGAATCTCTATCATTACTTTTGTTGCAGGGGCAAACAATATAAAATTCATTAAATGAAAAGCTTAACATCATGATGATGATCCATTTAAGGATGATAGCTGAATGTGTCACAAGATAACTATTCAGTATTACATGCACAACAATTGTTTATTACGAACTAGATTGCGTCTTCCAGGGAAGATGTATGTCGCTTGCGTTTTATTGATAGCATTGAACAAATTTTGTATGTCCACTATGTGTAATTTCTAAGCTTTTGGTAAACAGGAAGTAGATGAGTGACAGCAATGAAAAAAAGTACTAAAGGATAAAGCCTTAAGCAAAATATCAAATGTCTATACTGCATGTAGATGCAGAGAAAACTGCAATGAAAATTTTGCATACATGTATGTCCAATATACCTTAAATATCAAAGTTTTTGGTTAACAGGAAGTAGATAAGCAACGGCCATGAAAATGCTTTTACACGCCATAGTACTATAAGATAAAGCCTTCACCAGAATATCAAAAGTCTACTGCATTTAGTTGCTGAGAAAACTGCAATAAAAATGTGTGACGACAACATTGGTGCAGACGCCGCAAGACGATGGATAGTGTCAAAGTGACACCTATATGTGGCTTCTGCGAAAACGCAGGCGACATAAAAATATATTGCATGTACATGCATAAAGTGCACTTGGATGAGAATATTAATTTATAGGTACATAGAGTGAGTATGAGAGGATTACCAAGCATTTCATACTTGTTGTGCGTCGAGTACGAATACAATTTTCTGCCACTGTACAAATATTGTTTTTATCCTGCATTTATGAAATGTACAAATATTTTTTTCATACAATTAACAGAATAACAAAAAGGCATTCTTAAAAATTTGGTTCCATGTGAACACATCATAAAGGAAAGCGTCATGTAATAATGGGTCAAAGACTGAAAGGGCCAGATTTTGTTTGACAAAAGGAAGAAGAGCGACAAACCTGAAATCACATCTCAGTGATGTGAGAGCCCATACTGAAGCTGCATACCAAATATTAAGAGCTTGTGATTTGTAGTTCCTGAGAAAAATATAACGAATAAAAAATTTCCATGCGACCAACATTCATAATATTATAAGCTGATTTTCACTTCGCAAAATACAGCCAAAAATCATTAATTTAACCTGAAGGTCAAAGACCATCATCCTAGCAAGTGCAGAAACATCACATTGATGTGATCTACCCACATGCAAAATTTTAAAAGCCTACCTCAAATTGCAAAGGTACAGGCTAAACACGATTTTGTTACGGGCGGACGGACTGATTACAATAGGGCGACCGTCAGTAAAAAACTTTATTTGATTTATTGTTGATAAAAACTGCATTTGTAATATCCTGTCTTCTATAGTTTTGAGATCTAAAAAGTTCTGATGCTGTATAATTACCTGTAAAGAGTCTGTTCTGCCAAATACTGGAAGTTCCTCGTCTGTCATGTATGTGTCATCTAATTTGTTTTGTTCCATCATGTCCATTTTATTTTCGACCTAAAAATGAATTCATACTTGTAAAACGACTATTGATATGTTTGCAGTAAGATCCTATGTCGCTTAGAGAACTTTTTATGTGTGTCAACGAACATTGTAAAATTCTGCCCCCAAAAAAAAAACCTTCTAAAAGAACCAAATATATTTCTTTCCTTTTACTGGATGTTGTCTTATAACAATAGGGAAGCTTCTATTAAATTTAAATATACTATGTACTAATTTACAAAGATCATGAACATATCTTGTTTTAATTAATCCCATTGCATTTTTATACACCTGCCCAAAGACTCATAATACAGTTTGAAATTATAAATTATTTTTTTTTATTTATATTTTGTCATGCCTTATTGAATATTATGAGGTGGAGCCTGGATGTCTTACTATTTATTTTCTTGGGTAACAGCTAACTTGTTGATCAACGATATGTGTCCTTGTCCCATGTTTGTTCTTATTCATGCATAGTTATACAGCTACTAGAATTTTTCTAATTCCATTTTTTGTACAACATTGTACAATGAATACTGAAATACAATGTACAAACCTCAGAGCCCTCAACGAGAACATATAACTTCCCTTGGCCAATCAGAACCTTAAGCCCTATTCCATCGAATTGGAATGTTGATGGTACATTCGGTTTAGATAATTTTTTATGTGAGCATGCTAGAAAACTCAGCTTGGTAGGATCTTTTTCAACACTGTCATATATGTCTAGTAATTTGTCTATGATGGTGTCTTCTGTGTCCTTTGAATTTATGTTTATCAATTCTTCTTCCAGGATATTATAAGCGCACAGTATAGCTGGCAACTCGATATTTCTAATAAAAACAACTTTACACGACTTCTAAAATAACTTTTTCTTCTTCTTTATCTGTTGTCGTATGTCTTTTCTGGAGGAAGCTCTCTGTATTGGCGAGAAATGTGTCCTCGGGTGTGAATGTCTTTTGACGACTTCAACACAGAAGCAATCTGCTAAGCCAATCCACTTGTACTTGGCCTGTTGCCACTGATATATCTTGCTTGTCCTATATTAAGTAAATTTTATTATTATAATAATAGAAAAATTAAATAGATAAAATTAAAGCAGTTGGTGTTTATTATGTTAAAATTTTAAACAAAACAATTTTTTGGGAGATATATGTGAAAAACTACTGTCTGACCTTTTTAGTAACAGCAGCCATGTTTTTTTTTTCACGGATCAAACATCCCAACACTCATTTTGTGCAAGATACCCTAAGGGACAATCATAACAACTTTCATAAAATTCTGTCTAACAGTTTCAAAGGAAAAGATTTTAGAAAAGTTGTCCACAGATGACAGCTACGGACAACAATGGACGCCACCCGAGGTAGGGGTAGAAACCTCAAAATCAATCCCAGCCGGCCTCTTATGTTAAATTACATAATGTTCATTGTATTTAAATTTCATAAAAATCCGTTCACTATTACTTAAGTTATTACGCAGACACCAAGTTAACAGATGACGACAGCATCATACCATAATATGTCCGCACATGTTTTTTGCTGTCGTATACAAATCAGTCCAATAGTATTGAAGTTAAGGTATCAAAAAAATCAATTTACCCTTTTTATCCTCTTTTAGGCCCCTAATTCCCAAACGGTATGGGATAGAAAGCCCAAAATCAATCACAGTCATCCTGTAGTGGTCAGATATCTTATTTTTTTTAGAGTTCATAAAGATCCATCAACTATTACTTTTAGGTCCTTTGATAGAAATGCACAAAATCTTCAGAGAATATGCTCAAAAGATATAGCCTTAAAAAGAGCATATTTGAGACAATTCATTGAACTTTATTTTTTCATCAATCTGCAACAAAAGTGGGCAACTGATCTTGGCCAAGCAATTAAGTATTTTGTTGAATTAAAACAATAAAAAGAGCACATGAAGCAGTTCTGTTATACAAAAAAAAAAAAAATCATTGATTTTTCTACCAACCATACATGTACATACCAGCACATTCTGTGCCGTTATTACAACAATATATCTTCTTGTTCCCCAACCTCCATCTGGAGAAGAAAACCCTCTTACATCAGCTGCAACGGCTTTCAACACCCCTTCTGCATAGTAGCTTTAAACCGATTAACAAAGTTCACTGTGTGAAACCTTTACATGACCTGACATTATATAATCTAGAAACAGACTTATGGAAACCATTAATTAATCAAAGGGTCTGAATCGTTCACCTGGAATATCGTGACAATTGCAACGAAATATTTTTGAAATCTCTATACTTTGAAATTTGGGTGCGCTACTGGACTATTCTTACTCCCCTGTGCATATAAATCTAGTTTCTGTTTGATTTTAATATTTTTTCTAATATTCCGATCCTCTCCTCTCTATTTATATTACACATACACTTGGGTCCGTGATATACAGGGAAGTACGAATAGTCCATTTCATTCAAAATTAGCAAAAAAAAGATATATCCCGGACTCAAGTGCCTGTGTTCCCTTAGTGCCCAAAACCCGTAATGACATTTATAACAAGAACAGTCGTTGCCGCATCCCCGCGGAGTACAGTGTGTTGAACCCTATATCAGTAGATACATTGAGGGACCAATATGGATACACAATTAGTATTTGACACATGCAAAGAATGGTGGATGGACTAAGCATATTTGACCCACAAAATAGGTTTGGATAATCTATAAATATGTTTGGGTAATCTATTGGTAACCTGACTAGTTTTCAAATTGACAAACGACTATAGGCTAGAAATAGAGTCAAACTCCTACCTCAAGACCTATTTAAAAAGCTATTGTTTGTGCAACTGGACTTAAAATAGCATTAATAAACATAATTCATTGCATAGTAACTAATACCCCGTTCACACTATGCCTTATTAAACCGGGTTCGAACCGAATTAGTTAATCCGGGTTAAATTTGGGTAGTGTGAACGCCTTAACCCTGGGCGAACCCGGATTAAAATTACCCCTCATTTGAGGTGGAGTTAATGTGGGGCGAACCCGGGTTAACTACCTAACTTCTATATGTGAACGCAAAGTGAAGTTAATGTGAGGTTGTTGCTATAGTGACGTTTGCTTAAATAGGTCTTCAATGTGACGTAACTATTACGTAACGTCACATATCGAATGACGTCATATTTTGATATACGTCCAGTTACCGTATTTACTGGGTCACGAATTATATAACCTATATTAAATTAGCGGCAGCAAGAGGGATATAAGTGTTTTTATCTATGTTGAAAAACCTGCAAAATGACAAACGATGAAACCAGCGAAATTGGTGCAGTTTGGATAAAGTGACGTAAAACACGGAAAGATGTTGATGTGGAACTCCTCCGAAGCGGTCAGGAGTACGGTAAAAAAAATCAGAATTCGAAATAATGCATCTGTGATGAAAAAGAAAATGTAAATATGTAAAATGCACAGTGGACAGATGCGAGTTACAACTTGGTTCTTACTTTTCTTTTTCTGTTAAGAGGGAAAATCCCAAACTGGTTTAAATTTTTATTAAGTGTGAACTGGGGTAATTAATTCGGATTAATTACCCCGGGTTCGACCCGCAGCAGATTTCATAGTGTGAACACGGTAATACTTTCATTGGTAATTCATTTCTCACATTCATGCGTCGCGAAAAAAGGGTAAAAATGGAATTCACTTGAAGAAAATTTGACTGAACGGAGTGTGAGCCATGTGTTCATTCTGATCCATGGAGATCACTGAAACTCGTCCTTGAGCTAAGGGATATTTTTTTTTAAATATTAACATTCTAGAGCACTTTCTAGTCGAAAATTGGAATTTTCAGTCATATAAAGGATCATAACTCTTACTTTATTTGACAAATCTGGCTGAAACTCAAGCTTGTCCAAGAACTAATGGAAATTAGCTTTTGTTAAAATATCAATCAATCAACAAACAAAAATTATAGAATGCTGAAATAAGTGGAAAATGACACTTTTATGTCATACAAAGAGCCATAAGTCCTTTACATTTTGATGAATCTGGCTGAAATTCAAACCTTTTCTAGGGCTAATGCATCTTTAGCAAAAGTATCCATACCGAAGTACCAACAAGAGGAAAAATCGATGGACGGAGAACAAAACAGGGAACACCAACAAGACGGTGACACATTCAACATACAAATTGGAAATTTTACTCGTATAAAGGACCATAACTCCCCCCTAATGTGAATATAAATATAATCCATCAACAAATAAAATCATAGAGCGCTAACAAGTCGGAAATGACAATTTTCAGTCATATAAAGGGCCATTACTCCTTGAGATTTTGGTGAATCTGACTGAAATTCGAACTTGTCCTAGATGCTATGGATATATAGCTTGTGTATAAATATGAACAAAATATATTGACAAATAAAAATTCTAGAGAGCTTACAATTCGGACGGACGCCAAGAATTTCTATATCCCCCATTCGCAGTGGTGGGGGGGTAAAAAAGGGTGTTCAAATGCTTAAAAAAAAATTTCTGGGTTCTTTTTGGACTCAGTGTTCTGCCCAGGACTTTTGAATAGCAAAGTGGCTTTCTGAGATCCGTTTTGTAGAGAGGTCTGGTGAGATTTTCCGTTCGTAGACATCTTCAAAAGTTTCAAAAGTTACTAATAAAAACAACTCACTGAATCGATATCGAAACGTTACATAAAATTGATTATCCAAACGCCTATTGAAGTATAACGTTTTACTTTCAATGTTAGTGTCACTCTAAATTTAGTTGGTTGGCCGACAGGCTTTGAAATTTTGATGCCGGTCGGCCTGTAAATATAGCCGGTCTGCATAACCGGGTATGGAGACCACGGCTTGCATAATAAAACCCAATGGATGTATATATGTATCTTATTATATATGGTGTACAAAAAATCTTTGCACCTTTGTTTGCTGTATACCATCTTTGCCGGAAGTTCATTGTTTTCTGTTTGGTATTAAATTTATAGTTTAGATCCATTTACTACACCTTGTGATCCGTTTATTTGGCAATCGCCAATGGCAGTCAGCAGGATTTAAGAACATTTGTTGTTCGACCTGTTAGTCAAATGCGTTTTGTTAAAATATACTTTTTCACTTTTTTGGTCTTTTGGAAAATGTTGTTTGTGCTATATTTAGACCCCTCTAACAAGAAATTTGTTTTGCATGCACACGTATAAAAATTGGGGTTTTTATCCAACGCAATCATAGGTTTGAACGTTGTTTTCAATTTAGACTTGTGTATCTTATTATATACATATTGTACGGGTCTAGATAAAAGCTGAACGTACAATCCTATAATTTGTTGGATACAAATCATTAAATATTTGTATCTTATTATATTATATACTGTGTCACAAAATAAACTTGTAAAAAAATTACACAATTAAATAAGCAATCATCAGAACTGCCCCCAAATGCAGTATTGAAAAGTAAATCATTTAAAAGTCCTGAAGAAAAAATATGTTTTGAAATATGCCCTGCATACTTATTTATGCAAAGACATATAGTAATTATTGAACTACTGTGGGGCTTGAACAAAATTTCTATTTAAGGGATTTGGAGATGGGAACAGTAAAAAAGCTCAGCAACGAATCCTAAATGTTAAATAATTTTTGGTATAAGACATGGCAGCACATATTATAGATAGTCCAAAATATGAAATTCACGACTTATACAGTGAACGTCCTATGTCATAGGACTATTGTTGTAACATGGGTTAGTAACTGGTTCCAATTTATTCCGAATTGTCTTTATCAAAGAATTAGTTCCGGAGTATCACAGCTCAGGACTCTTCATGTGGGTCTCTGGTTCTGCTGTCGTAATTAGGTGAATTTTTTTTCTAGCAAAAAAGAGGGCACTTAGTCCAAATAATTATAACGTCTTGAAAGACTTTTTATTCTTTTTTATGTTTGCCTTCCTGCAACGTCTCTGAGGATCAAGACAAGTAAAAAATTATATTGCTTCAGAGAACGTCAGGATTATATGTATCTGGAGTTAAGGGGGGAAAGGGGGCGGGGAGGTGCTAGCTATGTATTTTTTTTCAATGTGTAGATTGAAGGGGCGTTTCTTCAGAAAGGGTTTTCATTGCCATGCACACAGGCATCTGTTTCTATCAGTGAACAGGTCGTATGTCAAATTAATTATTATTATTGGTCACTCGCACTTTTTGCTCGACCTGGCCATTATTGGCATTAACAGCCAGTGCAGGACTCGCACGAACGCCAAATTTAGTTAGAGGGGCGATATTCCGACGCATTTTTTAATTCTTGGTCACTCATGTTTAGAAAGAAAGGGGAGAAATCCAAACAATAACCTAAAGTGTTACCTTCTCACATATATATCAACCGTACAACCATGTGAGTCAAGTGGGGGCTGCCATTATCGACGATATCGACTATTCACAAACGTTGATGCAAATTTGACATTATGACGTCAAACAATTTCCCATAATGCATATAAATGAAAAACTACTCAACATTGCAAATTAATGTTAAAACGACAAATATACTAATTGAAAAAAATATTGCATTAAAATGATAAGTTATACAAATTGAATAAAAATATTGCATTTGAATGACAAATTATACCATTTGAATAAAAATATTGCATTTAAATGAAGAAATATACCAATTACATAAAAAATATTGCATTTAAATAAAAAATATCAAATTTTTGCAACCAATACCTTGAAACAATTATTTCTATCAAAGTATGACAAAATAGAGGTAAACATGCATTCAGGGAAAATCCTGAAACATATTTCTTCCTTTATTATAGGAAATTTTTCACCTAAGCTTGGGATCAGTATTTTTTCTAATAATTTACTGGTCCAAAACAACGCACTTTATGTAAATATTTTTTACCACATACCTTTTTTATTTCTTCTGAAGCTAATTGTGTGTAGTATTATAGTTCAAAAGCAATGTATTTTTTTAAACTGAATGTAATAATTGGCAATTTCTCAAGCAATATCCCTGATTTCTAGATGATTATAAGAATTTTGGAATATTTCAATTAAATAGTGATTTACCAAAGCAGACATACATTCTGTTATACTTTCTTTCACTGTTTAGGTCATGAGACTTGACAGGTGCCCTCATTCCACTGATTAATTTTAATTTCCATGATATTTTACATATTAATACATTTTACTATCGCATAAGGATAAATTATTGGATATTATGCCACAGAAACACTGTTTTCCTAATAAAACTGAGCGAAATATTTGTTTTCTCTCATTTCTGATCAGCCGTCCCTTCAACGACTTTTAATTCGAGTTATCTCCCTTTTGAAGGTCGCCAATTTGGACCTGTTGAATTGACACACAGCCGTTTTACCTGGCGAGTTTTTGTAACATATGACGTCTTGAAAGGCTATTTTAATTTTTTTCTGTGACGCCTTCCTACGACGTCATAACGCTGAAGCCATTTTTTCCGTCTGGACTTCGATATAGAATTTTGAGGGGAATTTTGAGACCCAATTTTGGCATGAAATCTTCATTAACGGTTATATATTTTTGCAAAGATTCAAAGTCTCACCATTTTTGTGCTTATTGGTGCAAAATACTTCCAGAAATATCCAAAAGAAATAATAAAATAAGATAATATTTATTTTGATTTCAAAATGGTTTCCGAGAATTTCCAAGATACGTCACTTCCGGCGAATATAAAATATCAAACTCGGTAAACTTTGGCAGAATCAAATTTCGTGATAATATAAATCGAACGTTCCGGAAATTCTGGTCCATTAGATTTAACTGAGTTTCCCTCTTAAGGAAAATACGTTACCATTCCGTGTGTCATTTCAATTTACATTTATTTACTGAGAAGTGTCACGACCGCGGGACGTTTTTTCATCTTTGACCATCAAATAATCAAGGAAATTCTACATTTTCATTCTTAAAAGAATAACGTAATGAAAGTTTGAAACCTGCCGTATCATATGATATTTTGTTAAGTATGGTAAATACATAAAATATCTTTTCGCCGTCGATTTCTTGGTGTCATTGCCGTTGCTAAAAATGTCAAATGAAAATTACGTGACCAGAATAATAAAATCGACGCCATTATGAGATTTGCTGTCCGGCTGAAGTTACAATATGTTGATGTTTTTAATAACAATATTTTGGTTTCAATATTTCTGGTAGCAATTAATTTTATGATTTCGTTTATTTCCGTTTTGAAAATTTTGAATATATCTATCTTTGTTTCTTTTTTGTTTGAAATAAAATATGCTGTATATATAGAGAAGAATATAACTGTTATAAGGTTGTTTATATCAAAATATTTTATATCTGATATTTTATAGCCAGTTACTAAATTTTCTAGTCTTAATATGTGTCTGTCCATTTGAAGATAAAGTAGTTGTTTGTATATTTCTTGTCAGTATTTAGTGTTATAAGGGCATGTTATGAAAAAATGTTTATAAGTTTCATTATCTTTGCAGAAATTGCATGAACTGTTTTCTAATACTTTTCACTGAACTAATAATTCATTGCATGGAAGGATAAAATGGAGTAATTTCATTTAAACATTTTAAATTTGTTGTTATCTAGGTATTTAAATATAAAACTAAGAGTGTTTTTAAATTTTATGTTCAAATTTTGTTTCCCACGTAAGAAAACCTACAGGTTTTTTTGTTTATGAATGTCAAATAATATTGAATATATTTCTTTATTACTCATTTCTGGACAGATATTTTGATCATGATGATTGATTACTATTTGCAGATTTTTGGTATTCTTTATATGTATTTTTGTTTTAAATGAGCTTTCTTGCTTTAAAACATTCTGCAAATGTTTTGAAATAGCTTTCTTTATTACGGATAATTCTCTAACCCAATCTCGGTTATCTTTTAGTTTAAGTAATATTATATTTTCTGATCTATAACCTTTTTCATCAAGTATGTCATTTACATACAGAATATTATGTCCAATCCACTTTGTAAACAATAGGTATTTTCCTTTTGTTTGTATGTTATGATTGCCCCATAAAATCTGCTTTCTTATATCTAGAAAAGTTTGTGGGATCTTTGTCTGTCCACTCTTTACATTAATCCAAGTTGTTATCAATTGCTGATAGAACTCAGGAAAGGATTTAAATAATATTTTGTTTAACATATTAACATTTTTAATGTTTATTTTGATTATCAAAAGGTTCTTACCATATTTGTTTAAGTAAACTTGGGGTATGATTGACCAATTATCACCAGAGTTTTGTTTAAGTTTTAAAATCCAGCGTAATTGAAGTGCTTTGAGATACATGTCTATGTCGATTATTTTTAAACCACCTTTCAAATAGTCTTTACATAGGGTTGTACTTTTAACTTTATCTTTTCCCCATTCCATATGAAATTATAGACTAGAGTTTCAAACTTTTGTATTATTTCCTTTGGTATGTACAAGTTTGATGCAATATAGGTTAAATTTGGAAGAATTAATTTTTTTGCTACTATTATGTTACCTATTAATGTTAAATTTCTTTTCATCCAGTCTGATATTATCTTTTCACGTTTTTTAAGCTGTTTATCAGTGTTCAGTTTTTGACAATCTTGATTGTTATAACCAAAGTAAAAGCCAAGACTTTTAATGTTATCAGTTTTCAACTTTATGTTTTCAAATTTGTCTCTACTATGTTTAAGTTTTCCAAACCAAAATCCTTCTGTTTTGTTTCTGTTTAATTGTAATCCTGAGAAGCTTTCAAAAGTTTCAATTATATTCATTGCTAAACTAACATCTTTTGGTGATTAAAAAAATAGGGTTGTATCATCTGAAATTTGACATATTTTCAGTGAGCAGTTTTTACCATCTAATTTCACCTCCAAGATGATATTGATGTTATTATTTTGTCTTAATTTAATTGCCATAATTTCAACTACCAATACGAAGGCTTACAAAGAAATTGGACATCCTTGTCAAATTCCGCGAAAAATATTAAAACTGCTGGACACCCAACCATTGTTGAGTAAACAGACTTTTATGCCTGTGTACATTGTTTGAATCCATCTTATAAAACTACTTTTAAAGCCAAATTTTCCCAAGGTTTCTGATATAAAGTTCCATTCAAGGGAGTCAAATGCCTTGAAAAAATCAAGAAAAAGTATAGCTCCATCTACTTTAACGTTCTCTGAGTAATCAATAATATCTTGTATTTGCCTAATATTGAAACTTATGTATCTATTTTTTATATAAACTTTTTTGTCAGTATGAATTATTTTTGGTAATACTAGTTTTAATATTTGTGTAAGTGCATAAGCTAATAATTTTACATCATAATTTAACAGAGTTATTGGACAATAATTATTTAAAGAGAGTGGGTCTTCTTTTTTATAAATTAATGATATTGCCCCAACTTTTTGTGAATTTGACAATTCCCCCTTTTCATGGCAAAAATTGAATACAGATACAATTAATTCTTTTATTTTTTCCCAAAATTTTCTGTAAAATTCAACATTAAGTCCATCTATACCTGGAGCTTTATTTAGTTTCATTTTGAATATAGCATCTGTACATTCCTGCACTGTGATTTTTCCTTCACATAAACTACTTTCACTTTCACTTAATTTTGGACATTGTTTAATATCGTTTAATTACTTTCTGGTATTTTCAACATCTGGATTAGAGGAATATAAAATTCTATAATAGTTAACTTCAAGGTCAAGTATTTTTTCTTGATCAGTTATTATATTATTGTTCACATCATACAATCTAGTAATAGTTTTTTGCACTGCCTGACCTTTTCAAGACCTAAAAAGTAAGAAGTATTTTTTCTCCCTCTTCAATCCATTTCACCCTTGATCTTATTTGATTGCCTTTTATTTTTTCATTCTACAGATTTCCTAATTCCTGTTCAACTTTCCCTATTTTTTCATTCAGGTAGGTATTTGTTTAATTAACTCTGTTGTTATTTGTATGAATTTCATTATTTAATTGTATCAGTTGATTTTCGAATACATTGATTGAATCTTTTTTATCTAGGGCTTTCAATTTACAGAACTGAATTGTACAAACTCGAACCTCTATTTTAAAATTGTCCCAAAAAATAGCTAGATTTTTTTAATCATTTGCTTTAATTTTATAGTTGTTAATGAGATTGTTTATTATTCTTAGGTAAATTTCTTCGTCTAAAACACTACTATTTAATTTCCAGTAACCACGTCCTTTATTATTTCTTGACATTTGCAATTTTAAAGATACACTATTATGGTCAGTGTATTGAATAGCAATTGGTCTAATATCACAAGAGAAGCAATTTTGTTTTTAATTTCAGCACCCACAAAGAAGTAGACAATTCTCGTGGCTTCTGTTTTATTTCTTTTACACCAAGTGAAATGAGTTTTATTCACTTATTTTTATTTTTTGTATCTTTTTCAGATAAAATATCGTTAAAATCTCCTCCTATTTAAATAAAAAAAAGTGTTTCTTAGTTTATCATTATTTGATGCATAAACGTTTGCGATTGTGAGTATGCTTTCGTCGATTTCTAAATTTATTAGAAGAAGCCTCCCGTCTTTATGTTTATAATAATCAATAATTTTGTAGTTAAGCCTACTTTTTAACCATATGGATACCCCTCTAGCATTGCTCTGACCATTACAAAGAACAATTCTCCTTCAAATACTTTTTTTTAAATATTTTTTTTTAAATATTCATTTTTGCGCCTGTCCCAAGTCAGGAGCCTCTGGCCTTTGTTAGTCTTGTATTATTTTTACTTTTAGTTTCTTGTGTATAATTTGGAGTTTAGTATGACGTCCATTATCACTGAACTAGTATATATATTTGTTTAGGGGCCAGCTTAAGGACGCTTCCGGGTGCGGGAATTTCTCGCTGCATTGAAGACCTATTGGTGACCTTCTGTTGTTGTCTGTTCTGTGGTCGGGTTGTTGTCTCTTTGACACATTCCCCATTTCCATTCTCAATTTTATTTTAAGCTGTCAGTAAAATGTATTTCTTGTATTAGAAGAATATCACATTTTTGTTGTTTTGTCCATTCAATTAGTCGTTTTCTTTTTTTCAGTTTGCTGTAGTCCTTTAGAATTGACTCTATATTACACAGTGTTGTTTTCAAGTGTACAATGCATACAGTTTTTACACAGTATGACCTCGCTTTACGGGTCATTTTTGGGTCAACAACGTGATTTTGCTTACAAACTGGGCTGTGACAAACATATACCACACACAGTTTGTGAATACAATAATTGAGTAATAAATTTTTACTCAAAACAATAAATATAACGTGAAGGTACCCAAATTGCACCTATTTTGACAGTTAATTCACCTACGTAGATTTATGTTCCAGACAAAAGTTTCCATTCTGGGTTTATTTTGCAGATGTATCCTTATTTACTATATGGTTCCACCAATTTAATTTTGAAACCGTATTGAATCATAGAAAAATGGGTTTAAACCGACCTCCAAACGATCTATGATTCTGTAATGAGTACCCAAATTGCATCCATGATGTTTTGTTTTATTTCCTCAAATATTTAGAACAATTTGACACTAGTCCATGCTTACTATTCATTTTTTAAGAAATGGATGCTTGTAACATGTTTTATTTGCTAATTTTTAAAAGATGACTTTTTGTGGACGTTGGATGGTGACGTTTCCATAGATTTTACTTTTTCAAGTGAATACTCAGTCATCTAATGATATATACAGTGAAAGTTTTGTGGACATCTACATATATTTACCAATGTTGAAAGACGTGCATAATGTGAAATCATAAAAATACAAATTGTTTAGTCTCTAAAAAAAGCTTTTAAGATTTCCGCTGCTTTTTTTGCTAAATAGGTGCAATTTGGGTACTCAGTGCAATTTGGGTACTGTGACGTTACATAAATTACAATGCTTCTGTTGAGAAAAATATTTACATGAATATATTATACAAAAGTTATATTTACAAAGTTTACAATAGATTAACATGATGAGTAATTTATGTAAACTGTACATTTTTGTTTATCAGTACTATATGTGTTGCATTTGTTAGGATTAAATTGTAATGGTTTATTATCATCATACTTTTTTGCTTTTATTTTGGTATATTGTTTTTTGTAACTATTGAATGCTAAAAGAATTATTTATTTTTTTTTTGTAAAATATATGCTATGGTTTACAGTATGAACTGGACAATTTCTATTTTCCAATTTGGATTCAAAAGCTTTGAGCATCATCTAAAACGAAATATGAACATATGTACAGCTTCATGTATGAATCTGGATGTGTACACCTGTTGTCAATTTACTATTCATTTTTGGAATGCATATCTGTGGACAGTATTGAAAAGTGTAATTATATTGTGTGATAGAAGAAGGATCATTTTGAGGCACATCTGGATTAGTTGGAACTGTGGTGAGGAAAGTACAAACTTTAAATAAAATATGTAATTCACCAAAGATACAAATAGTGGACAGAGAGTGAACCTACAACTATATAGAGTGGCACTTTGTTCAACTACGTTGTGAATAAGTTTTGTTACAAGTATCATACAAAAATAAATATAACTGTACATGTATTACAGTATATTATTAAATTAGTGTTACATTTATTTATTTTCATACTATGTTTCTGCAGACTGTTTGTATTATACTCAAATCGAAATTAAAGCGCAACTGCCAAACACAGAGAATAAATACTGATAAACCATGGTTTGACCAGAAGTGTAAATAGCTATATGCTGATTACTGTAAAAGATTACATACTTTTAATTCTATAAAAACATATAGTAGTCATATAGATTTGAACAGTGCCAAAAAAGCTTGTAAGAATTATGAATGTAAGCTCAAACGTAGTTACAAACGACAATAAGGCTATATGTTGTGTAAACTGAAAAAAGACAATCCAAGAAAATTTTATTCATTATTTAAGAAAGAAAAATCAGAGGAAATGTGATTTAAACATTACTGACTTTTTTATTATTTCAAAGAACTTGTATCAAATGTGCCTATTAGCAACAAGAGACCTGAAGTGACTAATAACGACTGTGTTTTTGATGAGTTAGATGCAGATATTACTGCTGATGAGATTTTAAAGGCAATTCATGAACTTAAAAGTGACAAAAGCCATGGTCCAGACTGTTTGCTGAATGAATTTTTCATTGAATACAAGGATTTAATTATGCCACATTTATGTACTATTTTTAATGCCGTATTAATAGTGGATATTTCCCATCAGCATGGTCAGATGCTATCTTGGTACCAATTTTCAAATCTGGTGAAGCTAACGATGCAGCAAACTATCGTGGTATAAGCCTTGTCAGCAATCTAGGTAAACTTTTCACCACAATACTAAATAAAAGATTGTTAAATTGGGCAACTTTTAATGATATCTGATGTACAGTTTGGTTTTCGTAATGGTTATAGAACAGTTGATGCTGTTTTTTGTTTATACTCTGTTATTCAAAATACACTCTGTAAAAATTTAAAAAATGTTGTTGCTTTGTAGACTTCTTGAAAGCTTTTGATTCAATTGGTCGTTTATGTTTATGGTACAAAATTGCCAAATTAGGTATCAGGGGAAAACTATTAACTGTTTTAAAAATCTATGTTTAGTAATGTTGGAACCTGTATTATATTCAATGGGCTAAACTCTGATTACGTTTGTAACAACCTTGGTTTAATACAAGGGGAAGTTCTTTCTCCTATTTTATTTTCTTTCTATGTGAATGATTTTGAAAATGAATTTATTGCTGATGGCAATTGTGCCTTAGAGTTTCAAGATATCACATTATTTTTGTTGATGTATGCTGATGATATGATTTTGATGTCCGAAACAGTAGAAGGTTTACAGGAAATGTTGAATACTTTGTCAATTTACACAGAAAAATGAGGCTTGTCTGTTAATACAAAGAAGACAAAAACTGTTGTTTTTCGGAAGGGTGGAATTGTACCGCCTAATGAGACATGGGTCTATAACGGTCAAACAATGGATATAGTGGAAAAATTTGGTTATTTAGGTGTATTACTACCTTATGATTGTAAATTTCTTAATACACAGAAACATTGTGCAGAACAAGGCAGAAAAGCTATGTTCAGTATGAGGAGAACTACTTCATCACTATGTTTAAATATATTTACAATGCTTATTCTGTTTGTATGGGTGTGAAAGAGGGATGAAAGATACCAGGGGGACAGTCAAACTCATAGATCGAAAACAAACTGACAACGCTATGGCAAAAAAAAAAAAGACAAACAGACAAATAATAGTACAGATGACACAACATAGAAAACTAAAGACTAAGCAACACGAACCCCACCAAAAACTGGGGGTGATCTCAGGTGCTCCGGAAGGGTAAGCAGATCCTGCTCGACATGAGGCACCCGTCGTGTTGCTTATGTTATTACAAATCCGGTAAATAGTCTAATTCGGTAAGTCACATTCGTGAAAAGGGAAGGGTATTGTAGTTACGACATAAGGAACATATCCGATATCATCTGTAAAACGGTTATTCCATAACGGTCAACCAACTCGTGATGGCGTCCGTAAAATTTACGAAGGCATGATTTCAACTTCACCATTTGGAACTCTTGGTTTAATAGCTTCCTTGTGAGCAGCAATCCTCTATCAAGGAAATCATGATAGGAAACACAAGCCCGGGAATATCGTATCAATTGGGAGATATATACTCCGTATGCAGGCGCTGCTGGAATGTTGCTACATAGAAATGGAAAGTTCACAATTGGGAAGCTGAAATCATCTCTTTTGTCGTAAAGTTTTTTTTTCAACCGACCCTCATTGTCAATTTCTAGATGTAAGTCAAGATATGAGGCAGACTTAACTGTATCTGTAGTATCCTTTATCTCTAGTTCGATGGGATATATTCGTTCAACATAGTCACCAAATTTTGTATTATTTAGTGAGAGAACATCATCTATATAGCGGAACGTAGAGTTAAAGGATATTGCTAACTTGATATGGGGAGTACACAAATCTCCTCTGATAGAAAAGGTTCATTTGGACTACTGTAAAATGTTATTAAGTGTCAAAAGAACGACCTCAAATGTGATGGTCTACTTTGAATTAGGTAGATTTCCACTGCAGTATGAGCGTAATTTTAGAATACTTAAATTTTGGTTCAAAAGTTTAGTGAGTGACAATTGTATATTAAGGTCTTGTTATAAAGAGCTTGTGTTCAATTGTTCAAAATGTATGAAATGGGCAACATACGTAAAAAAAAATTGTTATATAGTCTTGGTATGAAAAATTTGTGGGATAATCAGTGGTTGTTGAATGTAGACAGCTCATATTTAGTTAATAAGACAGCTTTTGTTTGATCAAGCTAAACAAGAGTAACATTTTTTTTCGACTCTTCTGCAAACTGTAGATTATATAAGTATGTGGTAACAAATGTAGTTTTGCAATTTTATTTACAGAAGTGCATTCCTGTACTTTTTCGCAAATGTATAACAAGGATTCGTTTTCTTCACATAACCTTTGTATTGAAACTGGACGTTATGTTGGTACTCTTAGAAATGTAAGAAATTGAATTTTTTGTGATTTAAGAGTAATAGAGGATGAATTTCAATTCATTCTACAATGTAGCAGATATACTGATTTGCGTTAAAAAATATATCAGAAAATATTACTGGTCTAAACCATCAACTTTTAAGTTAATAGAATTATTGTCTGGTAAAAATACAGTTTTGTAACTTAGGAAAATATATACATTTCTCTTTTATATTAAGAAACAGTTTATTGCAAAGATATTTTGTAATCATGAAACTTCTGACGTCACCTATTGTTATTTATGCATATTGTTAATATTATTTGTAATATGCCATATGTATACACTGTATTTGAATACATCGATGAGCCGTAAGGCTCAAAGTTAATAAAGAATAAGTATTTACCCTACTGATAAATACCATTGAGTTTCAATTGATATGATTAAGTTGCCAAAGTTTTTGTCCTTTTTACTGTGGTGTAACCCTAGTTATCATGCAGAACACGTGTCGGGGTAACTGGAGACCTTTCCATGTTTCTGTTGGCTTTTAATCAGCCTATTTTTTATAATTTGAATTTTTTCTAGCTTATGACAACACTGTTTTGTCTTGACATTCAAATTGTTTAACCGAGGCTTGGTATATAGTCACATTTTCTGAAAGCCTTGTAATATTTAGACGAAAAAAATCATTTGAGCGTTTATTTGTCATCATTACATTCACAAAGAACAAAAGAAAGTTTATTGTTTAGATACTACAAAGGGAGGGATTGGTATGATTAATATTTTTCATTTGTTATTAGTAGAATGTGTATACAAGGTCATACACTCATATGAAGAAAGTTGGAAAATTTTTGGTAATAGCTGGTTAAAAATATTGACATAATAATTAATGAAAAGTAAATATTATGAAGATGCACAGATCTATCTAATTTTAGATAATCATCAATTTCACCATGTGACTTTAAAAAAATATATACACCTAGTACGAAGAAAGCAATACTGAAAACTAGATTGTTTTGTAATACTTTAAATATACATAGATATACTAAGGAGTATTGACAATTTAACGAGTTAGCAGGTCAATTTTTCAATTACATTAAACAAATAAGATCTGTACATAATTTCAGGTATTACGATAACATAACCAAAAATGTTGCTGTTAGTATTGTCTGGAACCCGGTTTGATGGTTGTTTTTGAAATCTAGATACGCAAATGATAATGTGTTAACTCCATTGGAAGTCCATAAATAACATTATTTCACCGAATCTTGACAACATCAATTTGAGCATTTCTTAGTTCAAGGTAACTGCTTTTTCTGTAAACAATAGCTTGAAACACAAACTCATCTGTCTTAGAACTGTAAAAAGATGTATCCATTAATAACTGAAATAAAAAACTATATTCGCAAAAGAACACATGACACATGAATTAATTTTACAATAGAGAATATAAACCTCGGTTTTTACGACGGGCCTATAAAGGAAATACTATTTTGCAATATAGACAAATGGACAGTTTGGAAACTTAGAAATTTGATAAAGTTTGAAAACATCACTTACAATAATAATAGAATTATTAGACAATTGTATTGTAAACTTAGAGAAAGTTTAATTATTTATAAAAAAAGAACAAGATATCAATAATGACGTTATATAAAAATTAGAAAATGTAGTATGATTGCCCAGGAGAGAACTCTCCATCAGAGACCAAATTACATAGAAGTTAACAATTATAGGTCACTGGACACCCTTCAACAATGAGCAAAACCCATTACCGCATAATAAGCTATAAAAGGCCCCGAAATGACAAATGTTTAACAATTCAAACAATGAAACTAACGTCCTGATTTATGTTTATACACTTATTAGATCAGGTTTGTAATAACTAGGTAATAACTAGGTCAAGTCACAGGAACTCGGTTAGCGGAAAAAATATTTTTAAATAATGGCATTTTACTTGTTTGTGTATTCCCTATCTAGTTATATAATTTGTATCTAATTTTTAACGTCAGCACCAATTTGTGAATTTTTAATAGCAATGTGCACTTTACTATCTATATCCGTATACTAAAAAACCTAGAGGAATCTCAGTCGCCATTTTGAAATTCCTACCCTTCTTTAAATAAACATATATTAAAAATATTTCTATATCATCGTATACCTTACAAAGACGCTAATTTTTGTTCCTAAATGAATCTTCTTGCATAGGTTTTTCCGATCCATGACATATTTACTCAGCTAATGTTTCATCCAGGTAAAAAGACATCAAATTTCCCGGCGAAACCAACGTCCCATTCGGAAGCAAAGGGAAACATTTTACAGTCACCTATAATCGCTTTTATCTTCGTCATTTGAACTCTGGTGAACAGTTGGGTCAAGATGCGCAATTCATTTCCCATAGGCGACAATGGTAGCCTTTTATTCCATTCCTCTGTCCATATCGTAAACTTGGATATGTATGATGGCTCGTTTCAATGCTGAGACATTTTCACACATGTAGTTAAATTTTCGGGGAACGAAATGAGATTAAATTTTTCACAAATTGGGCAACCCTGAAAGGCCCCACGTGATGCCGCTTCAGCAGGTGAAAAGTCATATTTTTACAAAGTTAAATTCTCTGGAAATTTAATTCTGTACAAACCTTTAATAACTCGAAAGTTTTTACATCTTTATTATGCAGTCTTCTGCTCTTCAAAAAAGCACCAACGGTTAAGCTCAGTCAATTACTAAAAATAGCATCATGTCCAATTTCATTGCATACAGTTTTTTTTTTTTTTTTTTATTTATTGTTTGAGTACCTCACTTTGAGGCGCATTAGGGATATTGACCCAGTTGTCTCATTAGCAATCGTATCACATCTCCTTATTTTCATATTCGTGAAAAATGATGGTTTCACACGGACGAATTTTAAGAAAGATTGACGTTTCTTATATTTTGCTTATTTCATCTTGTTAAAAAATTAGACTATTCTTAGAATGCATAAAATTTTAAAGTTATGATAAAATATTTAAGTAGACAAATATAAAATCCCAAATGATATGATAATTTTTTGGCAGTAAGTCTTTTTCTTAATTTTTAATTTCAAGCTGTCTAAAAGTTTACTTGTTACATTTTTGTTTATGTTGTTTTTGAAGAAAGGATTGTCCTGTTGATTATATAATAATTTTACAAATAAATGCAGTAATTGTTTTCATTATAGTTTTTAATGTGACCAACCTGTTAATTTATGTTTTTTGACAGCTTCTTAGAAAAACAATATTACACCTTATAAGTTGTAAAAAATAAACATCTGGTTCATGGAAGTATTAAATCATAAGAAACGATACCATGTAAATAAA